>CM024597.1:45918143-46518143 GCA_014182555.1 Eucalyptus erythrocorys | reverse complement strand
TAGACACGTTGAAATGCAGATGCACACGTTTTTGTTCTCTTTTATTTAATGAAGCGGGTGGCTGTTGTGAATTATGCACATTCTCAGGGTACGTTCGGCTCCCACAAGTTCCGTGCGAATATACTTTTAGACCAATGCCTAACGCCTAATGCCACATTAAAATAAGCTCATTCTGGAAACGAAGTCCAATCCTGGAGATTTCAGATAAGAACATCGAGAGTGACCTGGCAATGTAGCGAGGCTGCCACCTCGTTTTTTAAGTTAAAAATGACCTCATTTGAGTCTAAACTCAGAACAGAGGGAGCCAGTAAAGCCCCCCACTTTTGACACAGTCGGGGGTCCACGTCAAGCTGACACCACACGGACGCGGCGACAGGGAAGATTATCGGGGCACTGCCTTCCCTTTACCGCCCTCGATTCCCCGCGTAAGCCGCATAGCATACTAATGAGGATAGTGATCCGACGTGGCGTCTGCTGTCCGAATATAAGATTAGATTAATTAATGCAGTAACGACTGCCTTGGGCCGATGAGAGAACCTCCCCCGGGTGTCAACGGTCCTGATTTTCCCCAGACAGGCAGGAAGACCCCCATCTCACCACGCATCTCGTCTCCTCCGTTTCTGCCCCTTTCCGAGAGACCTACCCAAAAAGGGAGGGAGGGGAGGGCACCTTTCCTCCTTTTTCTTCTCTCTCCGTCTTAACCTCTGTCTTATTACATAATTAGCCCGACCATCTAAAGTTACATGACCACCCTTCGAGTCCTTTCTCTAGACTAATGTGGTGTGATGCTTATTCAGATGGTGATGTCTAATGTAGTAAGTCTCATTGAATGATTTGCCAAAAGTAAGTTGTGTCTTAGTGCATACAGCTTATTTAGACCATAACCCAAATTCGGATAATATTATTAGAGCTTTCCTCTCTATGGCTCTTAACCTTCCCATTGAGCACAACTTCCATATTTGGCAGCATGCGGACCCGATTTGGTGGCCAGGCTTTCATACCCCTTTTGAGCCGTCATCTAGTGAGAATCATTCCAAAGGAAGCATGTAACTAAACACTATCAGCTATAACGGCTCCCCGGCAGTTCGAGCTCCTTGCAAGCCCCATCCTCAGATACATTATGATAATACGATATTAGAACCTTAGGATTGAGTTAAAATGCGGGGAAAAGAAAAAGGACTATCAAGTGGAACCAAAACGAATCATCATGAAGCCAAAGAGTGTTGTTGATTAAGCGAAAAAACCGACGAAAGCCGAGGGTGGTTTGGGGATATTACTAAACCTCTGAAGGGGCAGGGGCAATCCCGTAAATCCGGAGGGCTGAGAAAAGTGGCTCTTCTTTATTTGATTGCATTGGTTGCTTGCCCTTAAACGGGGAAGGTTTATCTAATGGTAATTCGTTTCCCAATTCCAAGCTTCTCTCTCCTGCTCCTTCCCCTGTCGCTGCCGTGTCCCATATTCACCTCCTCTGCGGTTCCCTATATAAAACCGTCTCGCCCGCCCCGCTTTTCTCACGCCAAAAAAAAAAACCCAGTTGCATTCTCTTTCAATCTTTGAGATTTCCTTGCCTTTCCCCTCTGTGTTGGGTCTTTTTTCCTCCGTCATCCGCGCCCTCTTCCTCTTTTTGTTTTGACTTGAATCGACCATGAACGCCCTCGCCGCGACGAACCGCAACTTCCGCCACGCGGCCCGCATTCTCGGGCTCGATTCTAAGCTCGAGCGAAGTCTCTTGATCCCGTTCAGGGAGATCAAGGTTGGTCCTTTTTCTTCTGTCTGCCTTTCTTTCTTTCCTTTTTGCCTTTTTTCTTTTTGCCCGGTTCACGGGGTTCTCGTGTGTTGTTGAGAACGTGACTTTTACGTGGTGGTGGTGCGTCCGGTCGTGACCAGGTGGAGTGCACGATTCCCAAGGACGACGGGAGCCTGGTGTCATACGTCGGGTTCAGGGTGCAACACGACAATGCGCGTGGTCCCATGAAGGGCGGGATCAGATATCATCCTGAGGTAACCGCCCCAATAGAGAGTCTCTCTGCTTATCCGTTGACCCTTTGACTTTCTCGTTCCCTCTCGCTCAGGTTGAGCTCGATGATTGTTTGTCTCGTTGCTGGCGTTTCTCGTTCGCCTTTTCTTTGGAAAGCTAGTTTCTAGTATTAAAACAGGGAGTGCAACAAAAGGTGCTGCTTGCAGCTCTTTTTCCGAATGGAAAGCCCAGTCGAATATGTTCTCCTCGTTGAAGTTTTCGGGTCGTTTGATTTGTGGCAATTAGGCATCGTCATGATGAGTTCTCCGGGTAATCATTGAAAAATGTGGCCTAACCCGAGCCTAAGTATTCAAGTCTCTAATCAATAAAGGGAGGGTTAATTGAGGATGGTACTCAATAAGTTGTGAAGAGGAAGAACAGCTGCATAAAAGAATGATCAAGCATCATCGAGAATTTTAGTACTCTGTCTCTGTTTTAAAGAGAACGGCCTTACTTTGAATTCAAAGAATATGTTCCTCTATGCGTCTCTTTTGCCTGTGGCTTCCTATGGATTTTTATCTTATTTTGAAGAAAAGATCATAGCTTCTGCTTACTTGATTTGCATACAGTCTGAATTGTACAATGTAGTTTGCATTCTGTTTCTAAAAGCCCCACGTATTTGGGTAACTTTTTGGATGCCCATCGCCCATCTTAATTAAATTTATTACATAAGTGGAAAAACCTCAGAAGCTAATATAATGTTAAGCATAGAGATTTCTACAACTACCCTCATGGTTTACTTCACGAATGCGCTCTGCAGTTGCTAGTTTTCTTGTGCTGGATGCGAGCATCTCCAGCATGTTGAGTTGTGCTATGCCAATTCTTATCAGGTTTGAAACCTGTTGTTGACGTTTGCTTGATATTCTTTGAAAGGTTGACCCGGATGAAGTAAATGCCCTGGCCCAGTTGATGACCTGGAAGACAGCTGTAGCAGATATTCCATATGGAGGTGCAAAGGGTGGAATTGGATGCAATCCTAGGGATTTAAGTAAGAGTGAGTTGGAACGCCTAACCCGTGTATTCACTCAGAAGATTCATGACCTCATTGGAATTCATACTGATGTTCCCGCTCCTGACATGGGAACGAATGCTCAGGTTTGGTTCCTTCTTCATACATCATAACTGGCTATGTTATTATACTGTCTTTGATTGGGTTTGTGTAAGGTAATGACATATGAAAACGTGCAGACTATGGCATGGATTTTGGATGAGTACTCAAAATTTCACGGTCACTCACCAGCTGTCGTGACAGGAAAACCAATTGTAAGAATTGGAAACTGATGGATATTATCGATAATTAATTCAAGATTGATTATTTCATGATGAGGAAGAACTTTACGGCAGAACTCTTTCTCACCCATCCAAGTTTGATTCTTAGGATCTTGGTGGATCACTAGGCCGAGAGGCTGCTACTGGCCGTGGCGTTGTTTTTGCTACAGAAGCTTTGCTTGCTGAGCATGGGAAGTCCATCAAAAATTTGACATTTGTTATTCAGGTGACCGGTCATTTTCATTTACTTCCTTGCATGTACTCAAAATATCCTTGGTCTCTACTTTCAGATATTGATGTTTCCATTGCACAATACTTATCTAGGGATTTGGAAACGTGGGGTCTTGGGCAGCAAAGCTGATTCATGAAAGAGGTGGTAAGGTTATAGCAGTCAGTGACATCACCGGTGCCATTAGAAATCCGAATGGCATTGATATTCCTGAATTGCTCCGGCACAAAGAAAACACTGGCAGTCTGAAAGATTTCCATGGTGGGGACTCCATGAATTCTGATGAACTGCTTGTACATGAATGCGATGTTCTCATCCCTTGTGCTTTAGGGGGAGTTCTGAACAGGTGTGCTACTTCTCTTTGTTAAATTTTTTTGCACTTTACAATGATTTTCCAAATTAAAAAGGTTTGTCAGATGCTGTTGATTTGGTTATTTGTTAAGTACAGGGAGTGTATGGACAAACTCTGACCTGTTTCCTTGTGTATTAATTCAATTTGTAGGGATAATGCAGCAGATGTAAAGGCCAAGTTCATTATTGAGGCAGCCAACCATCCTACTGATCCAGAAGCTGATGAGGTAAAAATTAGTTTGTCCTTCACTTTAAGATTTCGGTGTGAAAAATTTCTAAAAGCGTTTGATTGTATTGCAACTTATCAATGCAGATATTATCAAAGAAAGGAGTCGTAATTCTCCCTGATATATACGCAAATGCTGGGGGAGTGACTGTTAGCTATTTTGAGTGGGTTCAGGTAAAGGATAATTCTGGATCATATTCATCTTTAATGTTCCAACCTCTCTAGCTAAGTAGTTAGATCTCCTCTGCAACCTAAAATAAGATTGGCAAGTATTTTGTCGATCATTTCTCATATAAAACGATGGCAACAGAGTAAGGGTGCTGCTTGCTGCATCCAATTTGTTTTGCCTTTTTTCCTAGGTTTGGAAGTGGGAACTCTTATAAATTTTTATTCCGAATTTGTGTGCATTTCTTGTGCTGGCAATTAGGTCATGGGAGATGCTGTTTTAAATTTCTTTCCTCATTTGAATCGGGATGGATGCTAACCATTTAATAATTGTCTTAGTCTGCCAAGAGACTTCATTGAAAACATTCACAATATCACTGCTTGCATGCTTGAACAGAGTCTTTTAAGTTTTGAAGAAATCCGGGTCACTTAACTAGCTTGATTTTCTTTGCAGAACATCCAAGGTTTCATGTGGGATGAAGACAAGGTGAACAGCGAGCTCCAGAGGTACATGACTAAAGCTTTCCACAACATCAAGAGCATGTGCCAGGTTCATAACTGCAACTTGCGGATGGGTGCCTTCACGCTCGGGGTGAACAGGGTTGCACGAGCCACCCTTTTAAGGGGTTGGGAAGCATAGTTTTCTTCTTCATTTGTTTGCATCTCTGTTCTCTGGTAACATGTTGTGGAGATACCCCAACAATGGAAGCATCTGGAAATGACAGTTGACAGAGTCGATTTCTCCGCCCAAGAATAGCCATTTTTTTCTCTATTTTCATTTTACTTTTGTTTTTTTTTTTTTTTTTTTCCCATAAGAACCATTTGTATTCACTGGCGGGAATCACTCCATTGGATGCTTGCAACAATTTGTTCGAGAAATAAGAAGAGTATGAGGCACCATTTTTATTTAGACAAAAAGCCATTTATGCACATCAGTTTGCTTGCCAAGTTTGAAGATCCATGAGACTCAGCATTCCTGCAGATGGCAATCGTACTGCTGGAGCTATGATGAGACGTCCTGCTATTAAAATCAGTGGACCGTCATATCCCCAAAGATGCCAAATGCTATCAAACTCCTTTATAATGTCTTGGCTATTGATTATGATGCTATCTAATAGTCAATATGTGGAATATTTCTCTCATCCAAATCAAACTATTATTTCAAGTAATGGTCATAGAGTGAAGCATCAGCTGATGATGTGTCTCAACTCTGGCAGCCCGGGACAATGCCTAACAAACCTGGGATGAGAAGGTTAAAGAAAAAGAGAAGAAAAGAATCAAAGAGGAGGCAGGGGAAATCGGGATTGTCTAGCTTGCCCCATGACTTTACTGACACAGGCAGCGGTTGGAAGATAATCTTATTTATTTCCAGCATGGGCCTCAGTACATGCTTCCTAGGGGTCACATGACCCGGTGAAGTGGGAAAAGAGAGTTAACACTTAACACGACAAGAGACAAACGAAGGAACAACCATCTTAGCTCCTGATAGCCATGGCTTCCATTGCCATATCTGCATCACTGCACAGAGCTTGTAGCTTGAATCATGTCCCAAGGAGAGAGCAACTTAGGCGCATGGTCGGGACGAAGCAAGCAGCCAAAGTGGTAACCGGGGACGTGGAAGGTGCACCGAAAGGGCTCAAGCTCAATATTGCTGATTATAAGGATAATGCAGCTTCAGGAGAAGATAGATTCGAGGTTGCTGAGGATAAATCAGAGGAGGGTCAATCTTTAGAATCCTCCACTATCAAATTCAAGGACGAGCGATGGAAGAATGGTACCTGGGATCTGAACATGTTTGTCAAGGATGGAAAGATGGACTGGGACGGGGTCATAGTTGCTGGTGAGAGATAATTGGATCCACTTTACTTTTTCCTTTGGTCAGAATGCTAATATGAACAATGTGATGCGCTCCTCAAGATTGGGCTTACTCGTTAGAAAAGCAGTCCTTGTTAAGCTATTGTTGAATTTCCTGCACAATTGGATTTTCGCGTTTCACTTTACAGAAGCAAGGAGGAGGAGGTTTCTTGAAGTGTGCCCTGAAGCCGCGACAAATGAAGATTCCGTGGTGTTCAGGAGCTCCATAATACCATGGTGGGCATGGATCCGCCGGTCTCATCTCCCCGAAGCCGAGCTTTTGAATGGTTTGGATAACGACCTCTTTCGACAAACGTTCAACTGCGATTCTCTCCTGAGTTCATACAGGCTCTCTCATGCTTGCCAATTATCCGACTCTACGCAGGTCGAGCTGCGATGCTCGGGTTTTTCATGGCATACGCGGTGGACGCCTTGACGGGGATGGGCGTAGTGGGCCAGACAGGGAATGTCGTGTGCAAGGCAGGGCTGTTAGCGACCGTGGTCGCGGTGCTCTTCTTCAGGCGAAACCAAGACATCGAAACGTTGAGGACGCTCGCGGACGAGGCCACTTTCTACGACAAGCAATGGCAAGCTTCGTGGCGAGATCAAGCTGGAAGCACGAGCGCTTCGGATTCCTCAGCAGAGAAGATGTGAACGGCAGCGTTGGCAGATGTTCGGACTCTACTACTGTTTGGGACCTCTTCGGATCTGTAACCGAAACAAGTTTTTTTTTCCTTTTTTTTTTTTTTTTTTTAAGCCATCTTTTGAAGAATCATGCCCCCGGTCGCTCCCTATGCATAGCACACAATTAGCGTAATCAAATCAAATAGACAATTGATGGCTCGTGCTGATTTCACCGATCCAGCATTCACCCATTATTTGAACGACGATTCTCCTTTTAATTTGAACGATCCTACAGACATTATCAGTCGCATGCCAAATGACTTCACGAATCTTCCAATAAGAAAACGTCGGCTTCGCATGGTGCACAATCTTATCTTCGCGTCAGGGGGCTCGAGTTTCGATGCAATGAGATGACGGTGCTTCCCTTTGCCATTCCCGGTCTTACCCTCGTCTCTAAGAAAAGCCAACCCCACCAGTCAATTTACAAGCAAATTTTTTAAAAGTCACCAGAAAAATCCGAAAAGGCGTAAGCAACTTGGACATTCGATTCATGGCCCCTCACTTTCTCTCACTTTCTCTCTCTTTCTATGTGGCGTGATAAAAGCATGACCGCATCAGGCGGGGTCGACTCGTTGCCGTCGCGATCCGCAGATGCCAAATCCTGCTCTCCCGTCCGCTGCTAGGAGACCCCAATGCAGCCCCCGTCTCCACCTCCCCTCCCCCTCCCCCTCCCGCCGACGGCTCCGGCGACGCCGAGCGCCGCCTGAGGGAGGCCGAGGAGCGCCTCCGCGAGGCCATCGCGGAGCTCCAGCGCCGCCAGCGCACGGCCGCCGCTTGCGGCGGCGGCGGCGGGGGAGGCTGCGGGGGCGGCGGCCTCCCCCGCACCCGCCCTGCCACCATTCGCCCGACGAGTCCTGCGTCGCCAACGCGATCGGCAACCTCTGCCAGAGCTTCCTCCTCTCCTACGGCGTTAGGGTTGGGATCGGCATCCTGCTCCGCGCTTTCAAGCTCGCCAAGGGGCAGTCTTACTCCTCGCTTCTCGATCTCAAGGTTACGATCCGATTCATCTTCTCGGCCTGCCTAGCACGTAGTTTCCCGTGGCTTTAGGAATTCAGTTCCAGCTCAATTTTGACAGGAGAATGGTTGTTCGGATTATTAATACTCGATCACGTGTTTTATATTCGTTTTGATCAAGAGTTTTCGATAATTATATTCGTGAATGTACTTCTACTGGAGCTACTGGTTTTAGATCCGGATGATAGCGCCATGCAAACACGTACAACTACCTCGTTCGCCGAGACGATGGCTAATATCTTTTGCTCATCGAAACAGGAAGAAGCCTCCAATTCCTATTTATGCATCCAATAGTGATGCAGTTACGTTTATGGATGTGGGCCATTACTCTTCTTTGGGGCCCCAATTTCTTTAAATTTGGTGCTTGAGTTTACAGAATCTTGTCCCCTGAGGGACTGAACAGCACAGAAAAATCCAACTTGAGAATTCACATGTTGTATGTGATCCACTGGCTAAATCAAGGTCCTTTTTAGGTACATATATTTCCTTTGGACTACACCAAGCGATTTCGAAAACATTGACCTCAGCAGTACCAGCATTTTGGATATTCCCATTAGGGAATACTAGTCAACTTGGTGATATATAAACAGTCCGTACCCCTTTTTTTTTTACTTCAGATTGAATTACCTTCCACGGTGGCAAATTTATGTAGGTCTTTCGTTGCAAAACTTTGAGTTTGCACTGATATTGCTTTTTTGACAGCATGATCAGGACTAATATGTGTAAATCTTGACATGAGAAGTTTGACATTGTTGCTTGTTATCATCATCTCCTAGCTTAACTTCTGGGTTATTTTTATGCCACACTGCCACCTGGTTGAAACTCTTCTTTCTTGATCCAGTCTTTAGGAGAGTTCCCTCCCCTTCCCTTATCTAATATGTGTATCCAGGTGACGGTGCCAATATTTTTTACGTACTTACAGACTCACTGTCGATTTATGTATTTTGTTGGCAGCAACTTGTCTCTGAGAAAGATCTGATAGTAAGAGAAGAAGCATGTCGAGTTGGTCTGCTTTTTGGTGGGTTTACCGGTTCTTATCACGCCCTTCGGTGTTTGTTTAGAAAGTTGAGAAGGAAAGAGACACCGTTGAACGTGTAAGTTTGCAATTCATGTACTCTGTTTCTTGAAGGGTTTGAAGCTATTTAGGCACGATAGAGCCAGTTCCTTATTTATGACATCGTTTGAGGGGATGATGGAACAGATTTTTATCAGGTTCAATTGCGGGTTTGTCTATCTTAGCATTGGATGATTCAAACCGCAGGCGTACACTTGCTCTCTATCTTCTGGCCAGGGTAGCTCAAGTACGTAAAAGATTAGTATACATTCTATTCCTCAGCATTCTTTTGGTGTTTGCAGTTCATTCTTTTGTCTTTTACATTTAATGGAAAGTCTAATGTTTAAATTCTTCATCAGTGTGCTTATAATTCTGCAAAGTCAAAGAACAAGTTCCATTTCTGGGGAAGCCACTGGAGACATGGAGATTCTTTGCTTTTCGCCCTAGCATGTGCCCAGGTAAAAATATGTCGAGTTTTTCATCGTATTGTTACTTGAACCACGATGAAATGAATGTGGTATTTCTCTGTATATGTAGCCTGTTATGATTTTCCTGTCATCTTCATTGAAAATTGATGCTGTTGAAATTATATGATTATATTGATTTAATTTGATTGATACGCAAAACAATGCAACTTCAGGTGTAATCAGAAAGTATGTAAGCTTCCTGAATTTTTCTCTGATCCATGAAATATATGGTGTGATTTGTTGCCTTTTACAATTTATATATTTGGTACAAATTGCTGAAGAAACTCGATGAGTTCTAACATGCCTGACGCATCAAATTCAGTTATCTCAAACAGACTTAAATCCTTATTAAGATCCCGATTGGATGTGATCGTGATTTGTGATATATCTGCATTATGAACGGCCAACACTACATACTCCACGAAATTTCCAATATCTAATACTGAATATTTGTGAAGATGAATTTCATGTGTTAAACAAAAGGTATATTGAATCAACAGAAACAGTTTTCTTATACAAGCAGAGGCCATCACTTGACTACTTTACATGGTTCTGTCATGGTGTCAGACTTTTTTCTTGGTTTCTTTCTTATTTTTTATTGACTTTTTATAACCCATTTTAGGTAATGTATGCCTTCATAATGCGCCCGGAAAGCTTGCCAAAATCATATCAAGATTTTATTCAGAAGACCGGGCCAGTTGCGAAGCCTGTGTACAGAGCTGTAAGGGATAATTGTAGGGGTTTGCCATTGGACATTGCCTCATTGTCGACTTACTTGGCTAAAAAAGGAGTTTCCAATCAAGTAAAGTTGGAAGAGTTCCCCTCAATAATTCCATGCTCCATAATTCATCCACACACGAACTCCTGTTTGGTTCACAATGCAAATGCAAGTTCAGCTACATTTAGGAAGACATTTCCACTTTATTTCTCGTTAACATTCGTGCCATTTGTCGTCCTCCACCTGCAAAAGGTAAAACTTCCTCTCCAAGTTGATTTGGTTACTACTTATGACATATTTTAGGACCGACATTCCGTTTCTTCTAATTTTATATTTTTTTTAAAACAAATTCTAGTTTATGGATTCACCTGCTCGTACCTGTTGGCTGGCTCTTAAAGGTGCTGTTCGCTCAACAACCTTTTTGTCTGCTTTTGTTGGAATTTTTCAGGTAGCTCTTCACTTATTAATTTTGCAATTTTTTTGAACTCGGGAAAATTTTTCTTATAATTGTTTAATGGTGCAAGGGAGTGATATGTTCACATAGGAAGATAGCGTCAAAGGACCACAAGCTCGTGTATTGGCTTGCTGGTGGACTTGCTGCTCTTTCTGTTCTTCTGGAGAAAAAATCTAGACGTAGTGAACTTGCTTTGTATGTGCTGCCACGCGCCGGAGATTCTTTATGGTATATCTTAATAAACCGCCATCTGGTTCCCAATATCAAGAATGCTGAGGTATCTCCTGTTTATCTAAGCTGTATGTAATACTTCTTAGCATGTGTCAACTTATTTATCAGGTGCAGAAAAGTATTTAACGTTGCTTGATATGAAATTGGAATGCACTAATATTGCAATATATAGAGAAAGTTGCATTTCTGCTTTCTCCTTCAGCTTCCTATGAATCTTTAGAAGGAAATCGTTACAAATTGATGCCCATCTCATGACTTCTGCAGGTGGCTTTGTTCTGTGCCTGTATGGGAGGAGTAATGTACTACTTGGAACATGAGCCAGATACCATGGCTCCATTCCTTCGGGGCCTCATTCGCCGCTTTCTGGCTAGCAGAATTAGTAATCCAGGCCCCCCATCAAGTCGGAGTGCTTCCTACACCTATTTGCAAACTCTTGATGCAATCCAGAAGCCGAAAATGCTAGAAATTCGAGACAGTGAAGTTTCATCTTCTGAGAAATATAATCTCGAATCCATTCCAGGGCTATAAACCACATTTTTTTGGTCCTCTGCCCATTTTTATTGAATCATAAATCGTTCGGTTTGGTTCAGCTGGCTCTGAAATTTGCATAACACAGTCGAGCCGAGAATGGCGACCAAATATTCTTTCCCAGAATTGGGGCTCATTATGTTGGAGTTCTAGTTCCTCTGATTTGGGATACTCATTGGACAATTGTAGTAATAAATTATAAGCAATCCGTCCCTGGAATAGAAGTTTTTAGCCGGAGCTGGTCCTTTTTTTCAGATAAATATAAGTAGGCTCTTCTAATTGTTTTTTGTTGATGTAGTAGCCCATACTTCTCGAATGATGTTTTATTTGGGTCAGAAGAAGACTTCTGACATTGTTGTATCTTACGCTCATGAGTTAATAAAAAAATTTTCCGTCATGGAGAAGTTAGTCTTCTGTTAGCCAAAAACTGGGCAGTTAGGTTTCATCGAAAACCATTCATCATATATTTGGACGAAGAGACTATTTTAGTGCAGCCTGGAAATCTATGGCACTGCTTCTTCATGATATAGTATGTTCAATTCAATATTGCTTCACTCGTCTGGAAGCTTACATATTTTGTGTGTTTTGTGACCAATCTTACACTCAATCCCACCAAATTTACTGGCGAAGATACATTTCGCAGATGGTTTCCCAAAGTTTGCGCTCCTCTTCATCTCTTCAACCGCTTTCTGCAGGGACTCGCTGACATCGCCCAAGGCCCAAGCTAAAGATATATGAGGGCGAGGATTCTGTTTGTTTGTCACAATTACATATCAATTCAAGCTATATCTATGTAAGCACGGCATTGCAACTTTAAACTAATGGAGAAAGACTGAAAAGATGGATCGGAATAAAACGAACCTTGTAGAACTCAGGAAGATTGTGGCGCCTATAGACGTCATTGACCAGTTGAATTTGCTTTGTAATCTGAAATGCAAGTCAAAAGGAGCTCATAATCAGCGAACCTAAAATTCTCTGCTACTTATGAGCCTCCCTCCATAAATACAATGAAGAGGAGGAAATCAGTCAGGAAGACAAGTTTTTGAGAATGCTCAGCTGCAGAACAATGCTTCCAAAGATGCAAAGTTACTAACAAAGTTGAGACCTCATCGCACAACCAACGCGAGGACCACTTTACTAGATGGATATAACTTCATCTTGCACACATTCAGCCATCATTTCTGCATGGCAAACTAAAACTCGTGTTGGAAGAAGAACCACGACTGAATGGATGTATCAGCAAAAGATGACCTGCCATACCTCTTTTGTTGGGAGAAAGTGCAGAGCAAGAAAATCCAATATACCAGAACAAATAGAAAGGCGAGGTTACAAAGCGTTTGCATTGAGAGGACAAGTTGAGCGAACACATTCCTGATTCAAGCACTTGGCCAGCAGAGTTTACTCAGATGGGACAAAGCTACTTGAGAGCTAAAGAAACTCATGCTCTCACTCGTGGCACATGTCAGCAGATCTGTGTGGCTATGAAGTTATGCGCAACTATTGATGCTAAATTCGCAGAATGTATTTCTCAAGGACCAGCAGTAACTCTTGGACGTAGCATCCTAACATTCAAGACCAAATGCACCAGTGGCGTACTCAAAAGCAGAGGACCCTCAGATTTTCTGGAGTCGCAATTGGAAAAGATTCGGTACCAGATACAGAGAAACAATGCGCAGGGAATGCTAACCAAACAACATACCTCAGCTAATCCTCGGCTCATGACTTCAAGCGAAAGGAAAGATCTTGTGCTGTCATCGTTGACGAATACTTCCCATTTATCGAAATCGATCCAATATCTGCTACACAACAAAAGGGCAGTCTCATGTAAACACGGAACAAAAGAGAACTATCAAGTGAGAATCCTGGAATCACCTCAAAGAACGTAAGAAGAAATCAGCAGAAGACGGTTGGACAAACAGAGAAGGCCGTACGGTTTGTGAAATTGGAGCTTCTGGCGAAGCATGGAAACCATAGAGTCGATCTGGTGGACTCGGATAGGCACGGTCCTGCCCAGACTGATGTGGAATTCCCTCCCCACGGCAACTTGTTCGAGCTTCTGATCGTCTCGGCACAGGAGCTCAAGCGGCACGTCTGCATCAACCACGAAAAGACCGGGCACCACGGACGCGACTCTCTTCAGGAAGAGGGCTATCTCCTTCCTTTGCGGACCCGATATATGAACTGCCATCATTCGATGCGCCCAAAAAAGAAAAGGGAAAACTTTTCAGCTAAAGAAGAATATGTAGCAACCCGAGAGAGAGAGAGAGAGAGAGAGAGAGAGAGAGAGAGAGATGTTGAATGGAGAATGATACCGGGGATATAAACGTGGAGGGCGTAATTGCCTTTGACGTGAGGGAAGCTCCGGACTCTGCTCGGCTGGTCGGTTGGGTGGGAATCTGAGGTGAGATGAGCGATAGAATCATATCATCAAACAGATGGTGGGCAAAGATAGAACGGAGAGAAAGGACATAGGAGCTGACGTACCGAGGGAATTGGGAGGGGTGAGGAGGGAGAGAGGAGGCGAGGGAAGACCAGGAGCAGATAGACGCCGGGGAGGAGCGGAGGCGGAGGAGCCGGAGCCGGAGCCGGAGCCGGAGCCGGAGTCGGAGTCGGAGTCGTCGCCGTACGTGGCTCTCAGGGCCTCCATTCTCTGATCGCGATGCTGGTGCTAGTCACTCTCTCTCTCTCTCTCTCTCTCTCGGCCTTAAAAACACCAAACGCAACGATGCCTACTTTGCTAAGTTTTTTTCTTACCTGAAATTTGATTTGGCTCATCGCGGTGTTCTGTCTGTTTCTTTCCCTTTATCAAAGTGATTGATTGACTAGTCCTGAAAAAGCCCGCTCTTGTCTCTCCCCACTTTTTTGGCAATCGAGATATATTTTGTATTTAGTGTCTATTCAAAATAGAAAAAAAAAAATTGAACATAAAAAAGATAAAATATTCCACGAAGTAAGTCGATTTAAGATGAGTATGAATTTTTATGTCCATTATATAAAAGTTATTTTTTTCAAATAATAAAATTAATTATTAATATTAATATAATTATTAAATATAAATAATATTTGAATACTAACATAAAAATTCAAAGTAACAACAATTGATGTTTTGTTTATTCCTTTTTTTTTTTTTTTAACATATTTGAATTTAGGTTAATACTACGAAAAATTTTAAATTGATAAACATGTGACAAAAAACCCTAAATTGATATACATTTGATAAATTTACCTAAAAGCGATATATTTGTGACAAATTTACCCATTATTATTTTTCGTTAAATTTGACTGTCAAATTGCTAAGTTTAATGATACATAATAGTTGACTAACATACAAGTTTGTGATTTAACTCTCCATTGATCACAATACTAGTTTTATGACTTTTTTTAGTATTAATTCATCTTAACATAAGATAAATTTGTCACAAATATACCGATTTAGAGATTTTGGATATCAAAAAAATTAATTTATGATAAATTTATTACAAGTATATCAATTAAAGATTTTTTTGTAGTCATTCGAGATAAATTTATCGCAGATTCACGGATATGTTTGTTTTGGGTTTTTTTGTGATATTTTTACTTTGATTTTCTTTCTTTTTTATGATATATATTATGTATATATATTTAGGTATATCAGCATAATTCATTATCTAATAAAAATTTTGTGGAGGCATGATGGCAGGGAATAAAAAAGAAAAATAACACGAGTTTAAGTGAATTAATTCAAACTTTAAAAAATTCTTTTTAATTGTTGAAGAATGAGAGGGAACTTATAGAAAAGATGTTCTTTTCTACTCTTTAGTATTTTATATTCCATTAGTTAGCAAACACGATTTGACGAGTCCTTTCTTTTATAATTCAATTCTGACATTGGTTTTACATATTGTCTTTGTGGATCGAGAAGAAAGGGACTCAACAAGAGGATTGTATAATGAGAAAGGCAAGGAGAGCAATATCTTTCTTTCAAATATAAATAGATAACATGAATTCCGATAATTAGTTGAATTATTGTGTTGACACATATGAGTAATTCTCTTCAAATATTTTCGAAAAAATAAAACCCTATCCTCTCCATCTCCCTCTCCTTTGTATTTTTAAGTTATGTCAAACTTACAACTCTTCCATAATTCTTTAGTTCATATCAAAACTTCACGAATACAATAAGAGACTCAAAACTCTTTTACGTTATAAATACCTTATTTATGTCAAAAGTCCATAAAAATAGCAAGAGAGTCAAAACTCCTCCTCCGTTACTTTGCGAATTAAGTCGGAACTTCACGAAAATTACGAAAGAGTTGAAATATTATACTTTTCAAAATTGTAAAAGTAAAAGAATAATAATGTTTTCTTTCTATTATTAGATTTGGCAAAGGATGGTCAATCTATATAACGATCTTACCATAACCCATTTATTTCTCTTGCCATAATCGAACTTGTGACTTTCCGCACATCATGCCTAGGTTCGAATCCTGCTGCCAACAGTCTTCTTTGGTAGGCGATTTGTAAATTATCTATAATACCTTCTACACCTGTTGTATGCTAGGCCTTGGAATTTTCCGCTCCTCCTTAACTTTTTTGTACAAAAATAAATTAGTCCAATAATTATGGATTGACGGGTCCTTTGTGCATATGCAATTCTTTCACGGTAAATCATGAGAGACTCTTCCATTTTTGTTTGTACATTTTCAAGTTTATTTACATTAATACATCATTCGTATTAAATAATAGACAAAATAAAATATAAAAATATCGAATTTTACAATTCACTAGATAGAGAATAAGATATAATAAAATTTATAGATTACGTAACTATCATGTCTAGTCCTATCCTGACTAAAATTCAGACAACCAACACAGCCTCTAAATATATTTATAAGAGAGCAAGGCGGCTTAGAGTTATCGAGTACAATGCTTTAAGGCAAATTGAAAATGTGAGAAGACCCTTTCATGAGCCTGTTAAATAAGATTCAAGGTCAAAGCTCCATCTGCAATCTTCCTCACCCTTTAATCAAGGAAACGTGGACATCACATATGATAAGTGCCGCAGATATCTATTTCGTGTACACCTAATTCAACTTCTCATTCGAAAATGCGGTATATCCTCAATCGAAGGGATCTATTCTTGGATCATGCTCGCTGGCCATAGCCATTCCAGTGCAGAGGCATGTCGGACACATAACCTGCGACAAGTACCATCAAGGCTTTTATCGGAGGTTTAGTCAACATATGCAATGTGCAGCTATCATGTGACATCAGAGCAAGCCTTTTATGCTCAGCAGAAACTCTAGCTTTTTCCATTTTCTAAATGACAAAGCATATCTCATACTGGAACCATCACGTAGAAGGCTAACCTTTCCGGATCCTGAACAATTTGAACATCTCTCTGTCCTAGGAGGTGAAAGAGGTTGATCACTGCCATTGAATGACGAGACTGGCTCGATAAGGACAAGGGCCCCTGTGCTTGAACAACGAGCACAGGCAAGATATCCTGCATTTACCAAGCGAGAGAAAACAATTAAGTCATTCCCCTAGACTGAGCCTCTTGAGTACCTAAGGTCATCTTTCCAAAGGCAAGTTTAAGTATGACTTCCATTCTTTGATTTGCTACAAGCACTAGATCAAGAATCACACAAATCACATGAAAAAGGAGATAAAGAATGACGCATAGAGGGAGATCTACCAGTCCCAAGACAGTATTTGCATCTTTTATCCTCTTGCTGCTTTACATTATTTATCTCAACAACCATGAGAGCTGAGATCACACCAACAGCTCCGCCAGAGAAGGATGCCACTATCGGATCAACCTGGCTGAAGTTTGCAGCTGATGCAGGTGAGCATAGAAAGTGAAAAAGCACAACAATCCAAAGCATTTAACCGACGCGACTAAAAGATATCTGATCCTATCATCCTATCACAACCTTTCAGAGGTCAGTAAATTCTTCATCTGCGAATACATATTCTTTGACCAAATTTTTTTATTTGAGAAATACCGGTTGCTTAGCCATAAAGATCTAAATGGATACTTCTAATGCATCGGACGCACGATAACTCTTGGAAACTAGCCTGACATGCTTTTTAGACTTTACAATTGCAAAGTTATACAAACTCATGTTACAACACTGAGCATTAGAACGCTCAGCCCCATGTAACCCCTGAGAGCAAATCAAAAGTTGTGGTTTTACAGTTGTGAACAGAGATGAAGGTGGTAAAGTGACAAAGGAAGTGACAAAGACATTAATTAGTACCTCAACTGCATAGGCAGATGCATGCTTTGAATGAAGTCTTCATAAGACGTACCCCCAAGTCCCAGCTTAAGTTCCAACTAGTTGGTCAAAGCAGACACAGTTAATGGGTCATGGTCAAGGACGGACAACGAAAATTAAAGAGAAAACTAAAGCCATGAATGAGAATCATCCAACTCCTGGCAACTAGCTTAAGTGAAGATTCTGGGGATTTAATTCTACAAACTTACAATGGGTGCTAGAAGGCCACCGAAGATAATAATCCCAGCAATGAGAGAAAAACAAGTGGCGTAGTACTGTTTGAGATTTGCCGAACTCTGTAATCAAGTATTTATCAACAATGCAAAATTTTGATCAGCATCCTGACCATTTGTCAAGTACAAATCAAAATGCCACATATGGAAAAGATAAGGAAAAAGTGAGAAAGAAGGAGCTACTGCAGACGTGAAAAACTCACTAGAGGGGGCAAGAAAGGGATGAACGATGGGAAGTTTGGGAGCTCATTTTCCTGCTCGTCCTTTAATACACCAAGTTCGGCACTTTTAATTCTCTGCTGTATCCTGAGCCGACGGACCTGAAAATTTTAAATACAAGATATCTATTACAGCAGGTCAGGACATGGAAAATGAAAAAAAATAAAAAATTAGCACCATATACTCATGTCTAGGTCTGGAAATATTCATCGATAAACAAAGTCTCTCTCCCATAAAAGCAGCATAGTCCCATTTATACCTCCTCCATGTGTAGAAAGATTTTATTCCGCCGACTTCGGATATTGTCTTGGATTTCTTGCAGTTCCATCTTGGCAAAGTCCTGCACTGTCTCAGGCCCTTCTATGATACAAAATCTGCACAGGCAAGTCATGGAACCTAACATCCCATTGCAGCATGCAATTTGTTGCCTATCGATCATCATACAGTGTGACTTCCTCCGAGGAAACTAATGTGTCCTCCATAAAATTGCAGGTAAAGAAAAAAGAGTGTGGATGGGAATCGCCCCGCCTGAAACTTGCTCAAGCACAGGCTCTTTGCTTTTTTCTTTTCTTTTCTTTTCTTGGGTCGGATAGCTAAGCTTATTCAAAGGTAGGAACTAGGAAGCCGACAGCAGGCAACAATAAATAGCATAGAAGTGAGCCGAATATTCCTAAGTCTAATTGCAAAATGGAAACTTTACGCTCCTTTCATTGGCCCGTGAGAGTAAACCGAGTCGGCTGCGTCGCTATCAGCCAGATGACTATGGACTGCATCGGAAATTTTAATCGAATCTCGGGCTTTCACCAAGGTCGAACCTTTGCCTACTCCTGAGCTCATGCCTCAGCTCAGCACCGACTCAACATCAACACGAACTGAGCAGATGATTGGGTTCCATAACTATTGCTATTCCCTAGCTAACTGAGGTACATATGAATGACCCATGGAAGAGCAGCAGGAGGGAGAGGCATACCCAGCGGCGGTCTTGTCAGGAGGATCGGAATCGACTGGAGGGGCGAACGAAGAAGACTCGGGATCGGTAGCCATGGACCGCCATCTGGAGCTGAACCCGGACTTCAGCCGTCTGACTCCGGAGGTGGGGAACGGCGGGCTGCAGGGGCAGAAGCAGAGGGGCTTCGCCGGCGGAAAGGACACGGCCAGAAGACGACCGGAGCAGATCATGAGTGAATCCAAACCAGTCCTATCTCTCGATCACTCTCTCTCCTCACAAACACTCACAACAAATCACGAAGTGGGTTCTCTCCCTCGCGTTGACTAAACCGCCATTGCTGTATTGCCGTGCTTTGCGAATTGGAAGAAAGTGGAGAGACAGAGACAAGAAAGAGCATAGAACCGAAGCGCAGTTGGCCGAGGAAGAGGTAATCTTTTCTTTTTTTTTTTTTTTTTTTTTTTTTTTTTGTTTTGTTTCTTACATTCAATTTATTTTGTAGTTGTTGGTGCCAGGTGGCGTGACGTTGGACGTTTTGGACCTGCCAGGTGCCACGTAACCTAAAATATTTTTTTGTTTTTTTTGTTTTTTTTGAACAAATTTTAGTTTTTTTGTTTAGTGGACGCCACAAATTGAGCCATCGCGATATCCACTTACAAATTATCCGCCACCATGCCCCACTTGAAAGAAAGTGACCGACCGGCCTCCCTCCATATCCGAATATGATAATAACTAATTTTTGGAAATTATCCTTGCCCTTCCCTCTTTCACATATATCCTCGATAATATTCAGGATTTTCCGGTCAAGTTTTCGGGCTCGTCATTTTCCGTAACTTCCCCAGATATATGTATCTGGAGTGATATGGATATTTGATTTTGATGTGGTCGATGGCGTAAGTGTAAAAAATCTATTAGAAAAATAACTTATTAAAAAATTGAATTAGCCACATGAAATGGTTTAAATGTCATGTGGACTCTACATGGAATAAGATAATTAATGTGAACCAAACTTATGGAAAATAAAAGCAGGTCGTGCTTTTATCGTGCCATATTGTATTGCCTTTGTGTTAAAAATGACAAAAAAAAGAAATAATGCCGAATGCAAAGAAAATAATGTATATTTTACCCACTCTTTTCAAAATTTCATCAATTGTAGAGGGCTTCACCCCACCGATAAGTTCGTCATTTTAAACTAAAGGTAGTCACTTCTGAATCTCAATGTTCATCAGTTAGGCCACAGTCCTAGTTGGGATTCCCTGTGGTGAAGAACATAATCGTAATTTCATGATTTTCACTACAAATGCAAAGCTTGGACTTATGAGCGTTCATATATGCAACGATGACATGGAATTAGTGACAAATACATCTATTAATAGTTCTACAAGGATGTTTTGGAGAGTTTTGAATTAATACTCTTTAAGGACAACTTAAACTACCTTCAACCCTTATTAGCGGCGTGATGTCGACTTGCGCCATAAAGAAACGTGGCAATCGGTCATATGACCCATATCCTCATGGCACATAATATAGATGATTCATTGGATTGTCGTCCTCGATCGATTATGATCCTCTCAACTTCTAGTGTATCCTTATCTTTGCAATGACTATAATGCACTATAATCATGATTGATTATGTTGTGGTTATGAGGACACTTCTAACCCCATCTAATTACAATAATAGAATAATGATTAGTGCGTAAGCACGAGTCAATATGAACCAGGGGTATTAGGAATAGCAATTGGTTATAGTGACTTGTGCATAAGCATGCACAAGCTTAGCAGGAGTTTTGAAGCTCCACCTTCTCATCCTAAAACATTGAAGATTACTATAACTGCCTATTGAGCGATAGTCAGAATTGAAATTTTGACGTGTATCTACTTTCACCACCAAAAAGCCTCCCCCCCAATTCTTATCCTATCTTTTTCTTCTTGGATAGGAGAGAATACAAGAGGTGAAATTGGAGAATCCCAACTCTCGGGGTTCTTCCCCTGTCTATTATCCCTTGAGTCTTTTAAGGATCGGCTTAGGTCCCTTAACCCTATCTAATTATAGTACTAGAATAATATCTATCATAATATGATAGAATTGCAATAGTTGTTATGTTATTTCGTCTAAATAATGTGATGCCTACCATATTATTTGGTTCCACAAATAGCATGCATGCATGATGAAAGGTTAGGAACTCGTTTATAGTGATTCTTGTTTTCCTTTTTTCTTATTCAATATTTCAACTATTGCTATTTGAGTTATCACTTAACTCGAAACCCTTAAGAAATTCAAAATCATGTAAAGATTGACATGAAAAAATGTGTTATTTCTTTAGGGATGAATATACTTAAGATTTTAAAATTTGTCAGGAAAGTACAATTGAATTATAAAAAAAAAAATTTAAAAATGTAATTAAGTTTCAAAACTAGTCACAAAAGTGTAATTGAGTCATAAATTTTTAAAAAGTACAATCAAGTCAAAAAAACTAGTCAAATTGGTATAATGAAGTCATTATATTAATTATGTCCAACTTAATAAACGGAAAATGTCAATAAGTTCTATGATTTGATTATACTAATTAGTAAATTTTTATGACTTGACTGTACAAATTTGATAAATTTCATGATTTAATTGCACTTTTTGAAAGTTTATAGCTTAATTATACTTTCATGATAGGTTTTATGACTTGATTACACATTTTGAAAATTAATGACTTAATTACATTTTTTGTGACGAGTTTTGGGATTTAATTGCATTTATAAAAATTTAAGTTTCAATTGCACTTTTATAATAAGCTTTATAACTTCCAATAAACTTATCTCTATTTCTTAATATATTAAGATCAAAGTTTAAGATTTAGGCAAGTATTAATCTTTTACAAAATAATGTGAATAAGTGAGCAATCACTGACTAAACATCACTCACTTATCAGACAATCAAAGTGTTGAATGTTTGGTTTATCTGCTAAGTCCTTAAATTTGTATGACTAATCTAATAAAGCACCTTCGACTCCAAATTCGGTCGACTGGAGTCGCGTCTTTATCGGTAGCGGCAGAAATCTCAAAGGGGAAAAAAACTTTTGCCGTCACAAGATCGTTGGTCAATGGGCATAACAAAAAATCCCGAAGATGAAAACCGCATCCAGATTTTAATTAATGAAGATTTCTCAGCCCGAGCACTGTAAAATCAAGCTTTAATTGGAAAAAATCATGCAAAATCAAGATTAAAAAAATCGCATAAATTTAGGGGAATGCCAGTTAGTTAATGATTCAATAAAGATTGAAAAAAAAAATACTTATTTCCTTCTAGCCAAAACCTAAAATATTATAAAAATTTAAAAGAACGGCGTAAATAATGCAGGCGAATCTGCAAGCCACGAAATTTAGATTAATCGAAAAGGGAAGAAAATAAAAATGTAAAAAGTAATCCAATTTTATCTTGGAAAGCGCCGTCCGCCTCCTTCCATTCCATCCCTGGCTGCCTTTCAGAATCTCAAAACCCTAGCTGCGTTCTATAAATACTACTCACCCAGGCCGCCTTCTTCCTCCATCCCTCCATCCGAGCGCCTCCTCTCTCGGAGACGGATCTGTAGTCGTCGCCTCTTGAGAGTTCTTCAAGATTTGGTTTTGTCTCATGGTGCTTGGATTTCTGATAAGTCCAGTTCTCTTTTCTCTTTGCTTTGTTTGCTTTGGTTTCGTCAGAGGGGCAAGAAGGGAGAGATGGCGATGACGACTCCATAAATTCAAGCTCAACAGACCGGAATGCAGGGCTTTCTCGTTCTCGAGATCGCTTTGCGTGTCGACAACCCCGCTGAACCGAGCCTCTCTCTCTCTCTCTCTCTCTCTCTCTCTCTGCTGAAAATTCTTAAGAGTATAGATAAATTATCGGTAGATTGTGCTATTTCGATTCGATCTGATTTTGTTTTCACTGGAAGTGGAGTTACGATGAGGATACCAAGCTCCCTCTTCTGACTTGCAAGTTGAAGACGGAACGCTGGCAGAATCGAACCTAATGCTTTTATCGCCACCACTGAGTAGCTCCCTTCTTCTGCTCCCCGATAAAGATTTCGTTTTTATGATTTTTTCTTCGATTTTCAACTTGATTTTTGGTTATGATGTTTGTTGGTTTGGTTTTGTGTGACATGATTTCACTGTTAGAAGATGGGGATGAAGCAAAAATATACATAATCCAACACTTGATCTGAGATGTCTATCGAGTGATGCTAAATTGAGTTGCTTCTGAATCCGTCAGTGATTCATGTGAAGTTTCGTTTTTTTCTGGCCTACCTTTTTTGAATTCACATTATCAATCATTTTACTCTGCGTTCCCCATCTCTTTAGCAGCATTTCTTTAACGAACTCTTTGGATTTTGAGGATGATTTTTCCATATTTCCATCTTCTTGGATCTTTCTTTGAATCCGTTACAATCCAAATACCCTACACCCCAAGCTATAGAATCAGCTACGCCGTTGAACACTCGTTCCAATGTGCCTTTGGTTCTTAATTGCTGGTTTAAGGGTACAGGACAAGTTGGATTCGGCGGCTAATTTTTCTGTCTCTGTACTGTTTGTTCTTGCCTTTCGTGGGTCCGTAGCATCAGGTGATGAAATCTGGAAAAATCTTAGGACACCTTCCTACACAGCATGCATTTGCTGTGGATGAGAAGAACATTTCCATTCTGATGATGACTGATCGATCCAGTTATGTGCTACAACGCATGGCTTTTTCTCTTCAATGAACCACATAACTTCTATTTGATTTGATGTGATTTGAAATCTCGCACTCAAGACAGGTTATTTAAGGATGTATTAAGGACATGGTATTCGATTTGGTTATCTTATAGAAGTAAAAATCTGATGAATATATTTTCATTATTGATTATTAGACCAATTATGAGTGAGTGCAAGAGTAGTCTGCATTGAAGCAGTTGTTTATGTTCGAACAGCACTTAATCATATATTCCTCAAAAATTGAGTGATGATAGGCAATTGCAAACATCATATATGGTTTGATGTGTTACCGTGACTGTAACAATGTCAAAGAAGGCATAGTGATGCCTATTGCCTAGTATTTTGAATTTGTAGAAAAATCTGGTGTCTAATCTTTTCTCATATGTAATTGTACAATTACATGCCAAAAAACTTCAGAGCACTCTGTTCATCGTGTTAGAGATATATGGGAAGGAGCTGTCTATGGAAAAAATTTATTAACTTGACGCCATAGCCTTTATAGGCTCAACATCAATAGGTAACTACCATAGTCTACTAACTTAACACGTATTACTACCATAGTCCACTAACTTAACACGTATAGCAATAACCCCACATAATGGGAGTAATCTAACCCCACATAATAGGAGTACTTAATGGACTCTAACTACCACGGGCCGTATAGCAATAACTCCACATAGTAGGAGTCTTCTACCTTCTTCCTCTTATGGTCTAGAATATGAGCATAGGCAATACACCCAAAAATTCTAAAGACTCAAAGTTTCTTCTGGTGTCATATTTTGAATAGCTAGAGTGCGACTTTTATTCAAAAAATGAATGCTCTAATTAAGTGTTTCAGGCCAGAAACTTTTTAGAATTCTACTTCCCTTCAAGAGACTTTGCACCATATTCAAAATGGTACAATTCTTCCTCTCACATATGTCATTTTGTTGTGGTGTAGAGACTACTATAAGTTGTCTCTTGATGCCATGCTTTACACAAAATCTATAAATTCAAGTGAGTTGTACTCTCTACCACATTTCGTGGGGAGGACCTTTATTTGATTTCCTCCATCTTTTTCAACAAGTGCTTTAAAGTTCTTGAAGGCTGCAAAAACTTTAAATTTTTCTTGCAAGAAATATAGCCAAATCTTCCGGTTAAAATCATCGATGAAGGTAATGATATACCGTTTACCTCCATTGGAAATTGGAGATATTGGTCTGTAAATATCCGAATGGACCAATACCAACGGGCTCTTTACTCTCAATGATTTTCCTTGTGGAAATTGAGCACGATGTTGCTTGCTAACAATACAATCTTCACAAATTTCCAAAGGAGTAGAGATTTGAGGAAGACCCTCCACAATCTCTTTTTTATGTAGTATTCGCAACCCACCGAAATTGAGATGCCCATAGTGAAAATGCCATAGCTAAGCTTCCTCCTTCAATCTTGCAGAGAAACGTGAATTTGTATTGTTGTGGAGATACGGTGGAAACATCCAATTGCCCATCATTTTGACTTCAGCAATTAAACCCAACTTCTCATCTTAAATTTTGCAAATCCCACCTTTGATAGAGATTTCACATCCCTTCTCTTGTAACTGATTAGCACTTAGCATATTAGTCTTCAATTTAGGGACGTACAATACATTTGAGATAGTTTGTATCGAAGTCTTTTTTAGATGAATTGCCACCATTCCTTTCCCCATCACAGACACAATAGAATTGTTTCCAAACTTCACGTTATTGTGGTACGATTCGTCCAGATCGGAAAACATCTTCTTGTCTCCACATATATGTGGTTGCTACAACTAGTGTTGAGATATCACATGTTTGGTTGATTTTCTTCCTTCTCATGACACAACATCAAAAGAGATACTTATTTTTCCTTTTCAGCAAAGTTAGTTCTTTTTATACTCTGTCTATTCAGATCAGTTGGACATTCAGATTTGTAATGCCCATACTTGTGGCATCTGAAATACTTTACTTTGGATTTGTGTACTGTCCTTGGCCTAAAACCAGTTGAATGTCGTCCTCCATTACCTCTTCCTCTCCCTTGAGAATCACGATAAGAATGGCTTTCATGCTTTTGATCAAAGTTGAAGCTGTTGCCATCGTTGTTCCCTTTTCCTCTACCTCTTCCTTTATTTGTCGAGAAAATATTGGATAGTCGGGGAGCGCCATGTTAGCGTGGTCCCTAGCCACTCACGAGGTGCCACGTGGAAGTGTGGGCCCCCTTGCTGTTTGCATTTTTCCCCTCTCTCCTCTCCCTAGCCTTCATCCTACCCTCTCCTAGCCTGCGCACATCCACTCTTCTCCTAGCATGCACATTCTCTCTCATATGCAATGCATTTATTATGGCACAAAGGCTTTCCTCTTTCCTCTTATTTTCTCCTTCAAATGAAGGAAAGAGATGTAGAGGCTTTCCGGGCCCATTTGGTTCGGCTTTTGGGGAATGCATTTGCAATTTTTGCAAATGCCTTTGGATGAATTGGTGTTTTCTGAAATGCAAATAGCGTTTGATGAATTATAATTTTAAAATGTATTGAAAAACAACTTTGACCAAAATACCATTTAGTAGAATCTACATTTGTAAATGACTTTTATTAAATTATATATATTTGTATTTTTTTTTGAAGTCCAACCAGCGGACTGTGGGATTTGGCGGTCGAATGGCCAAATCTAGCCCCTGGATGGTCGCTGGGGTCGGGCGACCTAAGGCGGCCATCGCCTGGGTCACGCGACTTAGGCGTCACCTGAGGTTCTCGCAATGGTCGATGGTCGTCGGGGTCAAGCGACCCTTAGGCGACGATCATTGGCGCGCATGACCCAAGCAATGCCTGAGGTCCAGTGACGGTTGCCGAGGTCCGACGACCCTTAGGCGGTAGTTGCTGGTGTGCGTGACCCCTTGGCCAGCGGTCGTCGGCCTCCAATCGGCTTCTCCGTGCAGTGGTTTTGGAGAAGATGAATAGTAACCTGAACTTGCATTCCGAAAATGCAAATTCCCAAAGGATCTCTAAACTTGCTTTAGACTAAGGGCCTTTAGAGTCCTTTGGAGATACAATTTCATTTTACCAAAGTCTCCCAAAAAATTGAATCAAAGGTGTTTGCATTTGGCCAAGGGACTTAGTCCCAAAGCTCATTCCCAAAGCCGAACTAAACAGGACCTACGTTGCTCTCCGAGGAAGAGAATTACCATTTCCCATTTCTTTCACCCGACGGAGGTTTCAAAATTTTGAATCTCAAAATCTCTCTATGCTCATCGTTGCTCCGCCATGCATCAAGTGGCTGTTCCCTGCCACAAACCACATTACGAGTGCCCTTGCTCTGGTGCCGCTCGCTTCTCTCTCTGCTCTCATTGCTACTCTGGCATTTGTCCCAACGTTCGTCAAACGGCCGTTCCCCTGCTGTCAACAAACCACATTACGGCCGCCCCTAGGTGTTCATTCCAAAGTTCATCAAGCCGTCGTTCCCCTGCTGTTGCCGGCGAAGCAAGAGCCCCTACTACGGCGCTCACTCACTTCTCTTTCCGCGCTGCTTTGGTGTTTGTCGAGCGACCGAAGGAGGAGGAAGGGTCATTTCTTCCTAAGGCGGAGGAACGGGGATAGAGATTTGGCTGTGGTTTTGCGGGAGAAGAGCCTGAGGCACATATCCTACCATTGCGAGCCGATCGGTGATTGGGCTCGATGATTACACGCTGCTCTCGAGACCCAAGCCCCAGAGGGAGGTCGTCGACTGGCTAAACTCCGTCATTCAAGGTGTGTTTAGGGCTTTCACGGTGGTGATTGCTTCTGCGAAAATATCTCCGCCTTGTGAGCTAGAACGAACGTGGCTTCTTCCCCGGAGATGCGTTTGCGGATACGTCCCAACTCTTTCTCCGGCGATAATTTAACCCCCTGCCGATGGATGTTTCAAAAGGCCAAATCTAGGTCAAATACAAGCGACGGCTGATATCCTACATGTGCCATCCAACATAAGTCTTCTCCTGGACGGTCGAGATAGACAAGCAAAGTTTTTTTTTTTTTTTTTTTTTTTTTTTTTTTTTTTTTTCGAGAGAGAGACGTCGTTTGCTAATATGAGAAATGCGCAAAAGTCGGGTGGTGATGTGATCTTCTTCCAATGTTTACTTTCAGTTTCAGCTTTCTGTTTTCGTTTTGCATAAAGATTTTTTTTTTTTTTAATGGTTCTTATCCTATAATATCTCTACTGTTCGCCGACATTTGTTGGTGCCCGCCGTCCTGACCTCAGTGGAATTGACTGAAGCTGGATGATCTTTTGCTTGTTTTTCTTTGCGAGTTTGGAGTATGCGGTTTAGACGATGAACTTATGAAGAAGTTATTTGAAGTTGAGATTGTTTTGTGATGAGTTGTGCTGATACAGAGGTTGATACATCATATTCAGCTTGAAGATAGCACTAAACTTGCTTCTGAAATTCATATGCAAAGATTCAAGATGATCGTGAATGTGACAAAGATTTATCTTTTTCTTTAGTGCAATCTATTAGCCATTCTATTTTTGTATATATGTTTCCATGATTGTTTTAATGGTTAAGTGATGTCATACCTTGATGTTTTATGCCTATAGTCATTGAAATAATCTTGATATTTGATTTTGTGTTATTTTCCTTCTGCCCATTAGATCCCTTCTAATCAAGTAAAGCCTTTGTGCCTGTAAATTTACAATGTAAGGTTATCTAATGGCTAAATTAGAGGTAATTCTACACTTATACTATGTGAAAGATATTTGCTTTCTCAAAAAATGGAAGAAATTTTATTTTCCTTGTAAAAGCACTATGTTAAAACCTTTTGTTCTTTACTTGCAGCATGAAACTATTGTAATGCTCATTGATATGCTTTCTTATCAAAGATGTTGGAGTATCATAATAGATCTCATTAAAACATTTTGAGTCAGGTACTAGTTGTGTCACTTTCGTTGACTTGCATTTTTTGAGATAATATTTATGCATGCCCATTGTTTAGAAAATTGTGCATTTTCTCAAAATATATTTTATTCCTTTGTACAGGAGTCATCTAATTCTTTTCAACATCCCATGATGAATGAATTGAACGATTTTGAAGGCGGAGACAATGCACGATCACACAAAAATTCATCATGAGGTGAAAGATAGCAACATGGTCATTTTTTTATGCTTGTTAGAATTCTTCTATTTTCCATGTTTGGGAAGCTTGATAGTGGAATGGTAATGAAAAATGCATATATTTTTATGTTGAGCAATTCAGTGAGTATATAGGATGATGTGTTAAGAAGTCCTAATTTGACAAAATGTGATTTTGGTGTGTAATTGTATATACTTCTAGCAACATGATTATTGTTTTTTATGTTTGTAAGAATTCCCTCGTCTCATGTGCTGTTTAGGAAGCTTAATTGTTGAGCACCTTTATTTTTGCAATTATAAATAATAGATTGTTTGGAGTGTTCATCCACGAAAGGGATTAAGGCCACAAAAGTACTCGAAGAAACCATTCATTACTCTTTTCGATCTGCCCGCTTCATTGATGACAATTTCATGGATATGAATGTTGGAAACATTTAATGCAAGGGAGAGAGAGAGAGCCAAAGGGAGAGTAACTGAGTCCGCTTTGGCCAATGGCAAGATGAAGATAATGAACGCAAATCCAAGAATGCAATTGTAACTATTTGATTCAAGCTATCAAAATTACAAGCTCCATACATCTATACATTCGATGCTAAGATCTTGAAGACAGAAAAGAAAATCTGTCATAAAAAAACGCAAGGCAAATCAATCCTACCCTCATCAATTTTGTGAAACCATTGTACTACAACCATTTTATTGCCCTTGGAAATCTCGAACATATCATTTAAGCAAGCAACCAGTTATTTCTTGTTTGGCAAGAACGTATACAAAGCCATGAACCTGAAATTATTGAGAATATAGTAAGACACAGCGAGACATTCATGCCAAACAAAGAGAAAGGATAAAGAAAAAGAAACCAAGTTCAAAATAGAACTTACAGAGACACTTCCTTCAAGGAGTTCAGACTAGATAACTCGTGAGTTTGTCATAGTCACTTTAAATCACAATCTAAATAGATGATGGCTGAAACATTTGACCAGCTGGAGAGCTTTCCTAATGTAGGATACAACCAAAGATATATGAATATGCATAAACTATTGAATTGATGAGAACATAAAGGTCCTGACCTCAATCTTTCTATTATTCAATAAACGAATTTTCCCCTAAGCTTATGCAAATTGCATATACCCAACTCTAGAAGAAAAATCAAAAACATATTATTCTGTCTTTACGAGGCAGTATATGTACTTTAGAAATTACATAAATTGACCAAAAGGTGAAACAGCTTTAAGGTGCCACATGTAGTTCCAGGCACTGAAACCTCAATCATCCACCCCCAAAAAAATAAATACATAAATGTATGAAACAAACCCCCAAGAACCGTAGGCATCAATGAGACATTGCGTAATTGTTTAATTTCAATTAACGTGTAGATGGCAATTTGTCACAGGTTGCAAATATCAGCTTAAAAAGTACATATAGCTCACTTTATTGGCAAATCAACAGGAAGATAACATAGTAGCATGAATAAAGATTAATGCTTTAAATGATGCAGTATATTAGAAAGTAGCATAATAGCTTAAAGGTCACAGTCGCATTTACTTCACCAATTACCAAAACCTCACAAAACAGTGACACAAATGAATCTCCAAATTTAGGCTTTGTATTCTGAAAATATACCAATCTTCGAAGATCCACTTCAAAAAATGATTTTGCTCATCAGTGTTGTCTCTTAACTGGCATGTTATCAAGGAATGTAGCTTTCATCTTACAGAACACTAATAATTTCAAATACGGAAACTAGACAAAGAAACACCAGCAACAGTAAGGAAAATACATGTCAGAGGCACTCAATGCTTGCGATTAATCAAATTTACCAGACTTACCAATCATGCATCTACACATGGTAATATTAGGAGCAACCCCATCCTTTTTAGCTTGTGAAAAGAGCGCAATGGCAGTTTCAGTGTCATCCTTTCAGCAAAGAAAATAATGAAGACTGCAATTTGAGCAAAATAATCTGAAGAATATTGTTAAAACAGAGTCTATCTTGTAAGCGCCAAATTTCTTACCTTTCGCTTGCCACTAGGAGTATTGAGTATGTGATGGTTTTAGGGATAATCCTAGCCTCTTATATCATAGAATATCTCCCTTGCTTTTGGAAGCTGATCCCCTTCACCTGTATTAAAAAAGCTGTCTCATTGCAGTTTTGATATTTCAAACAAAATAGAATTGGATCTATCTTCAAGGTAGCCTATACTCTCATTGCAGAACAAGTCCTGCATGTCTTTTATTGAATAAAAAAGACATAACAGCATGTCAGCTCTCTTCTACTGGTAGGAACTACATTTAGAATATTTTCCATTGCACTTCTACAGTACACATTATACTAACATGACAAGCTAGTAGAAAAGTTGAGCTGATCCTCTTCTCTCAATCACTTGAATACTAGGTCAAAGTTTCACAAAGAAATATCATAGGTTGATTAAACCATTCATTGTTGAGATTGTTGGCTTTATCTCGATAGACTTCATATCCTCATATAGCTCTAAAGCCTTCCCCCAGCTTTTTGCCGGAGACATTATACAAAATTCTTCAGAAGCCCAACTTTCTGATCTTCACATAGAAACTTCAGAAAAGACCACTTATGACTGCCGTGGTGAGAAATTAGAAATACTACATCTATTTACTTAAAGGGACTATCAAAACCTAGAGAGGATAGCTGTAGTCCTCAAGGGTTCTTTGTAGATCAATGAGGACATCCTTCAGTTAATAACTAGTTCCATTCCATGACATAATTTGTCATACATTTCAGAATCAGCAGAAGTCGTACATTACAGCAAGCACCCATCAAAGAACTGTATGATACAATTCCAAGATGCATCCCACAAGTCCTTGCTTCTTCTAGAATATCAAATGCAACATCAACCCTCCTAGCATGCCCTGCAACATCTATTAATGCATTGAGAAAAATCTGCACAGAAGAAGAAAAGAAATAAGCTACTTCCACGAGTGGCTCTTTGTAAAAGGCTGAAGATAGAAATCAGATGGCATAATCAATGAATCTCCCTTTCTATAATTAAGTGCAACTAGAGAAAGCAGGAAAATTATATAATGCATTCTCTGGAACAACATTGAGACTAAATACTCAAGAACGCCTTTCTTACCTAGCCTCGATAACCAGGTTAAATGTGTTCAAATTATGATTAACAATACCTCATCAGGAACCACGCCTTTCTTTTTCATGTCATTGTACAGGCTCAGAGCAAATTCCCAATCGCCGGTCTGGCTGCAAATATTAATAGCGATTGTGTAAACATCCTTGATCTTATACTCATCCATCAATTTGTATATTTCTTTTGCCCAGTCAACCTACCAGCAAGGATTCACATTATTGTCAATTCCAAAATTCATATTATCCCATCAAAAAGTCCTAAAAGCAAGATAACAAATGAAACCATAATACTGAAAAAACAGGTTCCCTACCTGACCTGCATTAATGGCAAGAAATACAAATCTCACTCACATCAAGCAAAATGAGTATCTTAGAAAAACATAAGCTTTACCTCATTGGGTAAAGTATTCTATACGGTTGACCGTGCAAAGAATCGTAGTAGAAGTACCATTAGGGCTCGAGCATATGGAATCCTATCAAACCCCGGACAAAATATGGAACAAGCATTTTGATGGTGGCGAGCAATTCGATTCATCTCATCTCAGTCATAAACTCATGACAACTTGACCAAAGGCAAAAAGCTCCCAAATTCTCCCACATAAGCACAACAAACACTGCATAACCCTCCGTCCAAGCCACCCAAACCTCAAATCCCCAACACCGTGCAGGGCGATACGATCCCAAAGAACGGAATTTCAGAGAGCCTAACCTCGTATGGATTGGTCTAGATAAGGGGGCGACCGAGCCACTCAGCGATTTCCTTCTTGTGCTCAAGGGCCTTCTTGGAGGCCTCCCGGTTCGGGTCGAGATGGCGGAGCCCCGCGAACACGACGAGGCAGTTCAGCACCACTTCAGCACCACGCTGGCAGCGTACGGCACCAACTCCTCCAGCAACCTCGCCTCCGAGCCTACCGTGTGTGGGGTCTCGCTCGGCGAGCGACGCTCGCCAACGTTGAGGAGAGCGTGCAGGCTAGGAGGTAAGAGGGCGTGGGCTGGAGAGAATGGGAAGAAGGCTAGGAAGAGGAGAGAGAGGGAAGAAGGCGGAAGACACCAAGTGGGCCCACCCCTCCACATGGCACCTCATGAGTGGCTGGACTCTAAAGTCGGTGGGCCGGGGCTTATGGAAAAGAGGGCAGAGAGAACGGGCCTGTTGGGTTCGGATTTGGGGAAATGCCTTTAGGAGAATGTAAATATCCTTAAGATAAAGAGGTTTTCCAAAATACTATATCATTTGGTAAAAATGACATTGAAATGCAACTTTAGTATAAATACCATTTGACAAATTTTACATTACAAATGGGCTTTTGCTTATATTTTATTTTATTTTTTTAAAAATTGAAAGTTAAATTTGGCTGCTGGCTAACCGCCAACCAACTCCGGCGGCCAGATCTGGCCGTTCGGCCGCCAGATCTGGTGGCTTGAGGTCGTGCGGACCCAGGCGGCGCAACATCTGGCGGCTTGAGGTCGCCTGAGGTTCGCGTGACCCAGGCGACGCCGCTTGGGTCGCGGGTCGCGCCACCCCCAGGCGGTGGTCACAGGGGAAGTGCGACCCTCAGGTAGTGGTGGCGGCTGCCGGAGAAGCTCGATGGGCGGAGAAGGAGACGACGCTGGGAAGAAGGAGACGACGCTGGGAAGAAGAACAAGCCGTGAAAAGGAAGACGAAGGTGGAAAATAAATGAACAGTAATTTTTGCATCTCCCAAATGCCGAATGTTCAATGCTGCCCCTCCCCAGCTTTTAGCATTCAGCTTTTGGAATGCTCATACTTGGGCAAAGGGGCTTTCAAATATTTTGCCAAACACCCAAATTTTCCCCCAATGAGCTTTGGGGGCCCAAAGCCCCTTGGGAATGCCCAACCAAACACCCCCAGCCTCCGGTGCGTTCATTTGAAACTGAGAAGAGGGACGACGTGGACTAACACATAGACACGTGTCATGCTTGGAATCGTTCAAAACATAAATTGCGTGGCACCCTATCTAATATTTTCTTCTACCTACTCTGCCCCTTTAAAGAAAGCACTCACTTTTTTTTTGCACTATTCTCATTCCCATGATAAAATATTGCATATATCACCACGCTTGACGACTCCGAATGACACGATCGCGCATTCGCAGGGCCTGCGAATGCAACCCTCCTTCCCCCGCACAGTCAAGTGTGGGCCCACGCTGCGAATGCGCGATCGTGTCATTCGGAGTCGTCAAGCGTGGTGATATATGCAATATTTTATCATGGGAATGAGAATAGTGCAAAAAAAAAGTGAGTGCTTTCTTTAAAGGGGCAGAGTACGTAGAAGAAAATATTAGATAGGATGCCACGCAATTTATGTTTTGAAGGACCACCCGCCGCAGTGGCTCAGTTGGATAGGCACTCCCTTTCTATCGGAGAGGTCGAGTGTTCGAAGTCCCTGCGATGCAAGTGGCAAGGAGGCCGACGGAGACATTAGGTGACTTACCTGGTGGCACGTGTGTGGCTGCTAGCACGTGTTGCCCGGGGGGTTTACGGCGCGCTGTCGGCGCAAGCCGGTTCCTCTTGCACCAAAAAAAAAAAAATTATGTTCTAAAGGATTCCGAGCATGACACGTGTCTATGTGTCAGTCCACATCGTCCCACTTCTCCGTTTCAAACGAGTTTTTGCTGTTATGGACGTTGCAAAATTATGAGCTTGGCGGGGGAGTAGAGGGTAACTAGCTTATGTGGTCCTTAACAAGAGAGGACGCACCTTTTCCACACTTTTCCTTCGCAAGCCAAGCGTGGGCCCACGCTGCAAATGCTGACACGATCGCGCGGGGGAAGGAGGGTTGCATTCACAAGCCAAGCGTGGGCCCACGTTGCGAATGCGCAATCGTGTCATTCGGAGTCGTCAAGCATGGTGATATATGCAATAAAAGGGCAGAGTACGTAGGAAAAGTGTGGAAAAGGTGCGTCCTCTCTTGTTAAGGAGCACATAAACCAGTTACCCTCTACTCTTCCGCCAAGCTCATAATTTTGCAGCGTCCATAACAGCGAAAACTCTTGTGAATGCTGTCTCGGTGGGTTTGGTTCAGTGAAGAGCGAAGAACTCATGCGCATCTTTTCGGAGTGAAGAACGCTGTCTCGGTGGGTATGGAATGCACAGAACCCCATCTCTCCTAGTTTTTTCCACAAATTACAGCAGCTGAAAACAGCATTACATAACTAGAGCAGACGTAGATTTCAGAATGCCCCTAAACAGATCAATACCCTCAAACTACGTCTTATGGAATTAACAAATAATCCTACTGGTGAACAACACAAAGAGGAAACAAACAGCATCATTCGGTAGATCGAAGAACTATGGAGACAGGAAGAAATATTCTGGTGCATGAAATCTCGAATTGAGTGGTTGAAATGGGGTGATCAGAATACTAAATATTTCCAGGCAACTACCATTCAACGGCGACATCGAAACAGACTAACTATGCTTCGGATAGATGAAAATACTTGGTGTAGGGATCCTCAAACCATTTCTTCCCACATTACCAGCTTCTATCAAGACCTCTTCACCTCTGTTGGAGACCGGAACTATCAACCTATCTTGAATCAGTGCCAACCAGTGATCACAGCGGAGATAAACGCAGATTTAATCAAGCCAATAACTCAGGAAGATGTTAGAGAGGCAGTCTTCCAGTTAGGAGCCTCCAAGGCACCGGGCCCAGATGGTTTGACCGACTTATTTTACCAAAGTCAGTGGCACACCATTAAAGATGACCTCTTCCATATGGTTGACTCTTTCCTCAGCCGAGGCATCTTTGAACCTGCCATAAACAGAACACACATCACCCTTGTCCCTAAAGTTTCAAACCTAAAACATATCACCCAATTCAGACCCATTAGCCTATGTAATTTCAACTACAAAATTATAGCCAAAGTGCTGGCAAACCGATTGAAACCATGGTTGTCAATGCTCATTGTGGAAGAACAAACAGCTTTTACAAGCAATAGACTGATTCAAGATAACATCCTTATTGTCCAAGAGGTGATCCACCAATTAAGGGTGAGGAAAAGAATCCGCAAACACCAAGCTATTCTGAAATTAGACATGCAAAAAGCATACGACAGAGTGGAATGGAATTTTCTTTACGACTATATGTTGAAGCTGGGGTTTCATGCTAAATGGGTCCAATGGATTAAAATTTGCATCTCTTCAGTCTCCTTTAATATCCTAATCAACGGTGAGCCATCGGCTGAGTTCCAACCTACAAGGGGCATCAGACAGGGGGATCCGCTATCACCTTACCTTTTTATTATTGTGACAAATCTTCTCTCCTATCTAATGCATAAAGCTATGCAGGAAGGTACTATCAAAGGAATACGGTTAAATCCCACGTGCCCAACCCTCTCTCACCTCTTATTTGCAGACGACGCCATTTTATTCTTAGATGGCACAATGCGAGAAGCTCAGAATGTGTCAAATGTTTTGAATCAGTATTGCTATGCGACAGGCCAATCAATCAACCTAAATAAATCTGGGCTATTTGTGGGTGAGAGCTGTCCTTATCAGTTACGTTTAAATATAGCATCTGAATTGCGAGTAGCCATCACAGAGCATATAGGGAAGTATCTTGGTATTCCAGCTGATTGGGGGAAAACAAAAAAGCAAATGTTTGCTTGGCTAATAACTAAAGTTGAGCAGAAATTGGAAGGGTGGAAAGGGAGGTTCATTTCAAAAGTTGGCAAGGAAATTCTTATTAAAACCGTTATCCAGGCCATTCCTCAGTTTGTAATGTCTGTATTTAAAATCCCTCTCTCTATATGCCGTACCATAGAGAAAAAAATTGCTTCATTTTGGTGGAAACAAAATGCTAAAAAACGAGGTGTACATTGGAAAACATGGGAAGAACTGAAAATCCGGAAGGATAATGGCGGATTGGGGTTTAAAGATTTGATCCATTTTAATTTAGCCATGTTGGGCAAACAAGCATGGAGGATTATAAATAACCCAGATGCATTATGGAGTAAAGTGCTGAAAAGCATATATTTCCCAAGACAAGAATTTTAGGCAGCAAGTTCTGGAAACTGACCTTCATAGGGATGGCAGAGTATTTTACAGGGGAGAGCAGTGATTGAACCAGCTACCAGGTGGGAGATTGGGGATGGCAAGTTGATCAAAATTCAAGAAGACCTATGGTTGCTTACTGGGAGACTAAATGGACCAGCTAACAAGGAAGATCCATGCCTTGTGGCTGATCTCATCGATAGTAACAGCAGAACATGGGATGCAAACCGTGTCACAACCCTATTTCCAGAAGATATCACCCATGAGATACTAGCACAACCCCTCGGCCTACATCCTAGATTAGATAAGCTAGTATGAACTGCTAATAAGTCCGACACCTACACTGTCAAAAGTGGATACAATCAATTACACAGCCTAGCCACACATCCCAACCACCACTCACCCTCATCCTCCTATCAAACACCCAAGTCACTCTGGCATACCATATGGAAACTTCCAACATCCCCAAAAATCCGAACCCTGATCTGGCAGATATGTAACAATTCACTTTCTACTAAAGAAAACCTTAATCGAAGGAAGATTATACCTGATCCGTCGTGCAAAATCTGTGGCTAAGCTCCCGAAACCACAGAACATCTCTTCATCCTCTGCTCCTGGACAAAAGCCCTATGGTCAGAACCCCCATTCCAAGTCGACACCTACCCTGAACATATTACAAGAATAGACAAGTGGCTTTCTGAACAACTCACCTCCAGATCTGAGGCTAGTACCCACGCCCTCTTCGCAACTCTTCTTTGGAGCATTTGGCTGACCCGAAACGCCGCCACCTTCAGGGGAACCCAACCAAACCCTGTTCGAACCAAAGAGAATGCTCATATCCTAGCAGATCTCCATCTGAAATGGGGAAAACAGAACCAACAAACGTCAAAGAAGGCTGAAATCCACTCACCTAGTTGCGCACGATGGAAACCCCCTACCTCTTCTTCCCTAAAGCTCAACATAAATGCGGCTTGCTGCAGCTCGAGCAAAGCAGGTCTGGTCGCAGGGGTGTGCAGATCCGAAACAGGTCTTCTCTCCGTGGGATTCGCCGAGCCGATCTTCGCCTCCTCGGCCCTCATGGCCGAAACCCTAGCGCTGCAGTGGATCTATCAAAAAAGAAGAAGCCGAGTCGCACGGGTAGACGACGCACGAACAAAAGACGAAGCCGGTTCTCACTTTGATCTGCCCATCTACATCTCAACTGATAATTTATCAGTTGCTGAGTTCTTCTTGGGCCGAGAAGACCCCCCTTGGCAAGCCCATTTGGTCATAGTGGACTGTCAACTCCTTGTGGCCCAACTGGAGCACATCTCTATCCATTTTGAGCCTCGGTCGACGAACATGGCTGCTGATTGGATTGCGCGTGCTCACCGTTCAAATGCCCTTCCTTCCAATTGGGTGAACTATCCTCCTATGCCTTTGTTTCTATTTATGCCTTGATGTACCGACTGTTGGTGCCCATTCTTTGGGCTAGCTATAAATATTATCCATCTTTCGACAAAAAAAAAAAAAAAAAAAACCCGACGGTGTTCAGCGATGCTTGGTTCGTTCTACTTTATCTCTTTCTATCAATTTGAGTCCTGTCGAACGCAGCTAAGTTTCTGTGCTAATACCATGGTTGTTCCATGTTTGTTTGCAAATTGGAAGCAAAAATGAGATCTTGTAGTTAGTACAGCACTGGAGAACGGGATGTGCTATATATATGTCATGCAAGAGAGTGATTTTGGCTTGGGGAATGATTGGACGCTTTGAGTTGAGTATAGGTTGAGATACTGATGTTGCTTCCCATTCCTGAGGCGAGATGTGTGCATCATGAGTTTTCAAGGTGTGTGCATGCTTTTGTTGGGTCTATTGCCTTTACAAAGTTGCTTAGACTCATGTGGCAATGGTGAAGCCACAGAATTGAAGATTGTTAAATGATCACATCGAGGCCTTTATGATATCCCACTGAATTCGGTGAATGATTTCTAGTTTTGGTTTCCAGTAGTGCATGTATTTCATTTGCCTTGCAACTTTTTTCTACTTATGCGAAGAATGTATTTGAGATTAGCATGATGCAGAGGATATTCACTACAACTGCTCGTTTAGTAATATCTTATACTTGGCACAGGTAGGTGAGATCATCAGCACATTTGAGAAGAAGGGTTTCTATTTAAAGGGTAATAGCTGCTATTAGTATTAGGGAAAAAACCACCAAAAATCCTAAACTATGCACAAAGTGACAAAAATATCCCAAACTTTTTTTTGCACCACCAAAAACCCCAAACTTTGCCATCTGTGACACATTTACCCCATCGAGGGTATTTTCGTCTTTTTCTATTTTTTCTTTTTTTTTTTCTTTTCTCTTCCCTCCGCCGGCTCCGACGGAGGGAAGCCGGCGTCCGGCGAGGGCTGCCCTCGCCGGATCTCGGGCGAGGGCACCCTCGCCCGACGCCGGCGAGGTGCCCTCGCCGAGCGCAGCGAGGGCGGCCCGGCCCGACGCCGGCGAGGGCCTCCCTCCTGCGTCGGACGAGGGCCGCCCTCGCGACGGGCGCGGGCGCGGCCCTCGCCCGACGCAGCGAGGGCGGCCCTCATCGGCGTCGGGCTAGGACGGCGGCACTTAGGGGTGAGCAACGGTCTAGGGTCGACCTTGGACCGGCCCAATCCTACCGGTCCTGGTCCGATTCCCAAGGGGACTGGGTCGGTCCTTGGTCCTGAAATTCCAGGACCAACACTATGCGGGTTGGTCCTCGTCCTAAGAGCTTTGGGTCGGTCCAATCCTCGGACCAACCCCGTATATTATATTATATTATATTTTTATGATTCTTTTATATATTCAAACCTAAGTAAAATGTCTGTTATATTATATTATATTATATTAAGATGTTCTATCAATAGCACTAATAGTAATTTCAATTTAAAACTTTTATTGAGTATTAATTATGTGTCGTTTGTTTTGTTTTTAGGTGTTTTAGAAGTTCAAATGAATTAACAAGATGTGAAGTTATATATTCATGGTTTATATTAAGTATTTTAAACTTTTTATGGTTTAATTGTATTTTACTAATGAATTTCAGCTGCACTTTGCTTTTCAATTTGTGTCAAATAGTAGAAGTTTTTGAAGAGTAGAGTAGTACTACAGTTGCTACGGTGATTTGCTAGTCAAGTGATGTGAAGCTCATTTTTTCGGTTGAGTGGACTTTACATGATCAAATGCAAGAAAATGCTTTTGCATATGGTGTTATGAATACTAAAGATAGATGATTAAACGAACTTTTCATCTTGTCCCATATCTCGATGAGTGGTTAGCAGATACGAAATTTCTATTATTATGTCATCTTAAATTTGCTAAATATGTATTGGTATTTATAGTTTAGTTGCACAATGCCGCATTGTCGATGGATGTGTAATTTGAATTTGTAGGTTTGCTTTTTTAGGGAGTATAAAAAATAAGACGAAAAAATTATCGATCGGTCCGGGTTGACCACGAACGGGACCGAACCCATTGGGTCGGTTCGGTCCTTGGTCCCAGGCTCAATAGGGTCTGTCCTTGGTCCTAAAAATTGAGGACCGACACTGTACGGGTTGGTCCTAGGGTTAGGGGGTGGCTCGGACCAACCCGGACCATGCTCACCCCTAGCGGCACCTCTCGCGGCGTCGGGCGAGGGTGCCCTCGCGGATCCGGCGAGGGAGGTCCTCGCCCGACCCGGGCGAGGGCCGCCCTCGCCGGACGCCAGCTTCCCTCCGGCGGAGCCGACGGAGGGAAGAGAAAATAAAAAAAAAAAAAGGAAAAAAAAAAAAGAGAAAAATGTTTTTAAAAGCAAAATGACCAAAATGCCCCTAAGATTTAGGGTAAATGTGTCACGAAATGAAAGTTAAATGAAAGTTCGGGGTTTTTGTGTCACAAAAAATAGTTTGGGGTAAATGTGTCACGGATGGCAAAATTTGGGGTTCTTGGTGGTGCAAAAAAAAGTTTGAGGTATTTTTGTCACTTTGTGCATAGTTTAAGATTTTTTGTGGTTTTTTCCCTTAGTATTATAATCTACTCTCCTCATCATTTTTTATGAACCCAATTTTAATGCTTAGAGACCGAGTAATGAATTTTAGGAATGAAGCTGATTAGCGTGGATCGCCCTTTCGTTGAGAAACACTATGAGGAGTCCTCCTCAAAACCTTATTTTGAGGGCTTAGTCAAGTACATAACATCTGATCCTGTAGTGGGCATGGTGTGGGAAGGTACAAAGGCTGTCGCAACAGGTCGGAAGATCATAGGGGCTAGTAACCCATCGGCCTCGGATCCTCAAACTCTCCGTGGCAGTTTTGCAGTGGAGATTGGAAGGTACATGTCTCTCCAACATGGATTGTCCTTTTTCATCCGGCTATTCGTGTGGTCTGCTTTGTGCAAATTCATTCTGAGCTCTTCATCGTATCTTCTATGTCAACGCAATTGACAGACTTTGAAAGGTTCAGTTATAAGGTGGTTTTGGTGGTTCCTTGAAATTTTTATGCATTTCCCGCGTGATAGGTCCCAAGCGAATGATTGAGCAATTGTTAACAGATGAGGCAGATTATTTTCCAAAATGAAAATTCCCAACTCTACAGCTGTTAACTTTGCCTATCCTAGAAGGAAAAAAAATAAAAATTTCTTTGATGTAGTTTGTTTTGGAAATGTGCCAACTGGCATCATTACTCTGTTTTTATAACTTGGATGGATGAGATACTTAAAATCAAAATTTGGTTGTCCCATGATAGTTTTTCTGAATCTGCTTGTGGTCCTAAAGGCAAATATAGATCTCAACAATTGACAACTCTACATTTGAGATTTCTTAACGTTTGTGAGAGAAGAGATCTGCACTCACACGTAAGGTGCGGATGAAGTAGAATTCATTTCTCATCTGCTTTACCAGGGGTTGTGCATTTTCAAGAAGCTTAACTCTGTAAGCTGGCTGATGTAGAGAAATCATTCGTTCCTCTTTCTATTTTAACCTGCTGGGAGCGAGGGCTAACGGCGTATTTGCAGTTGACTTCTCTTTACTAGTGTTCGTCACATGTTTCCGTTAAACCTCAGGAATGTGATCCGTGGAAGCGATTCTGTGGAGAGTGCTAAGAAGGAAAAAGCTCTGTGGTTCCCCGACGGGACTGTGAACTGGCAAAGCAGCCTTCGTTCTTGGATCTACGAGTGAAATATTCACTGGGCGGGTGGACTAGTTGCCTCTGTGTGTTTGACACGGATGGACATGGAAGCACTGGCACTGGAGATCTGTCTGTAAAACGTATGATGATGATCATGATGTTATCCAGCAGAAACATAACTTTCATTTTCATGGATATGTACCTTGTGGTTTGTTTCACTCAATCTACTATAGCATCAGAAAATATATGTGACATTTGCGCTCCTAAGATGCGACAAACCTTGGAACGACGTATGGCGGCCACGGATTCCATTCCCACTGATGGATTTTTATTTTAATGAATGGGCCTATTTTGGCCTAATGGGCCTAGAGGCCCGGCCCATGATAGGGAGAGGTATAAAAGGAAAAATGAAAACCGAAAAGTTACGTTTTTCCATTTTTCAGTTTTTCCTTTTTCCCTTTTTTTCTCCGAAGCGTATTACGACGTTCCTCCCGTATCGTCGTTTCTCCCCTCCTTGAAGAACAAAGTGCCCGTCTCCTCCTCAATTTGCAACGCCGGGGTTTAGTCGTGGATTTAAGGTGTGTTCGACATTGTGATGCACCTTCGTGATCGGTGATTCGTGATTGGGTGTTGAAATCTTCTTCCGCTGCGTTTCTCCTCTTTTTGGGATCGTTTTTGTGTCGAAACGATCGTTTTGGGAATCCCGTTTCCGAATCCAAACCCCTCATTGGCATCGAGCCAGGTTAATCACGTTTCCCTTTCCATGTTTGTGTTTCAAAACCAATTTTTAAAGGACTGTTTGAAGCTTTGTTTTAATGTTCCCCCGACGCCGATACTTGTTCATCCCTTTTTTCTCTCGCTTTCGGAACGTCGAACTGCTTTTTTTATTGCTTGAGATTGTAGTGCTTGTCGATACGAGCGTTTTAAGTGGTCGCACGTCGCCGGAGACCGCCGCACGCGCCGCCACGCGCAGCCGATACGTTCGGCCCTCGTCGGCGCGTGCAACGCACCCGCCGAAGACGGTTCCCAGGCGCGTGCGCCGCACGCGCGCGCGGTTGAAACCGCAGGCGCGTGCGATGCACGCGCGCGGTAACCGCTCCCGCGCGCGGAACCGCCCGCGCGTGCAAGGCACGCGCCGGCCGACGCCACCGTGACGTCGGCGGCGGTTGCCGCGCACGTGCCGCCCGACCGCCCGACCGGTCCGACCAATCCCCCGGTCTCGACCGGGCTAGACCCGGTCCGACCGACCCGATCCGGTCCGACCGGACCCGTAGACTTGCGTTGACCGTTGACCGAGCCGTTGACCGTTGTTGACTTGACCGTTGACCCTTGACCGTTGACCGTTGACTTGACCGTTGACCGTTGACCGTTGACCAAAAAAAAAAAAAAAAAGGAATGTGTTTCTTTTTCAATTATGCCATTGTGGATTATAAGTAATCTATTTTTTTTATTGTGCATTTGTTGCATGAAACGTGGAAAATTATGTATTTTCCCTTATGTTCATTATGGATTATAAGTAATCCAATTATTACAAGTTCTCGCATTCGTTGCGGGAACTATAATGCGCTATGCACGGATACCCGCATTCCCGAGAACGGACGAAGGACGTGCAAGACTTAAAGGGCTGATGACGGAATTGGCTAATTATCGATGGCATGATGGTGATTTAGTATCACATGTGGTTAGGGTCAATCGATGATACAAGAAATCATCCGGAACGGTTATCTTATGCCGGATTTTGAGAAGGTGTCGACCTTCAAGAACACTCTTCCACCCGAGTGGCAAGCAAAGTGTTAGATCGGCTATGGAAGGTCAACGTGGTCCCGGGTTATAGGAGGCTGGTAGAAGCTTTTGTGAGAGAGTACTATAGGATTGAGCTTATCAAAACTTCAACCATTAGTATTAGTGCCACATGGCGCAAAGTGAATGCGCCTTGGAGGCGACATAAAAGCTCTCCAAAAGTCTTTCCATGGTTGGCAAATGTGCCTACAAAATTCTCAAATTTTTTGACTGATAGATTAGAAAGGACATTCCCTAATTATTTCTTAGATTAGTTTGAGATGTTTTATTCGTGTAAATATATCTCTTTCTAGGTTGATATTTCCCTCTCGTATATATTACTTAGTGTAATGAATATGCTATATTTTGTGAAAGCATTATTATTGTAATGGATGTCATATATTATTTGCTTTTCGTTATTGCCGATTGATGTGGGTAGCTCTTAGAAGTTTTTGTAGCTTCATAGAATTTAGTTTGCATAAGACAATTATATTAATGACAGTTTTAAGTTAGGATTTTTGGAGGATGATTGGAAACATAGTGACCTTTTTTTGATTCGAAACCTTACTTGAAATTGTTTATTAATATGATGAGTCTATGCAAAGTGGATGCATAAATGATAGGCATTAATTATTCGTGCATATATGTCCGATGTGTTTAGATCGATGGCTTCAAAGAACTAAGAAAGTAATTGCTGATTTGAACGGCAACAATTGTGAAATATTGAATATGAAGATTCAATATGTGCTGGAAAAGCAACAAGCACTAGAAGCTCTTGACCATGTTATGGAAGATCTTGAGAATGCTGTGCGCCGTCTTGAGCTAGTAGAGGACCACCTAACGGCATTGGAGCCGAGAGTAAATATTTGTTATGCTGGTTCTAGCTCAGAAAGGGCTTTGAGCTCTAAGCGCAAGCGTATTAATTCGTTCAATATGTGGTCAAGCAAAGGATGAAGTCCTCCTTGCAAGAAACCAAGAGTTAACCAACACAAGAGAGGAAAATGTCCTCAAGTGAAGAAAATGTCAAGGGTAAGGTGTTACAATTGTGACAAGAAGGGTCACTATGCTCGCAACTGTCGTGAGCCGAAAAAGGTAAATACCTCTTGTACATTTGAGAACTTTGCTTATGTGTCAAGTTCGTATTGTTGGCTGAATCAAATCCTTTGTGGACTGTAGATTCGGGAGCAACGGACCATGTAGCAAAGGATAGAGGATCCTTTGTGGAATTCCGACGAGTCCCAACCGGAACTAAGTGGATCTATGTGGGAAACAACTCCGAGTGAAGTGAAAGGAATTGGCACTCGCCAACCGAACATGCGTGGTGGACGCACTTTGTTCCTACATGATGTGTTGTATGCTCCGGAGATTCGTCGGAATCTAGTGTCTGTTTTAGTGTTGGTCAAACTACGTTTTAATATGAACTTCCGTAATAGAGGTGTGGATTTGTTTTTGGAAACAAATTTCTATGGTCATGGCTATTTTCTGGATGGTTTTATTGTTTTAGACATTGACTATGTTAATACAAATGTTTGTTATTCCCTTATCACGTCTCCTAATTCATATGACAATAATGTGAATGTATGGCATGCTAGACTTGGTCATATTGGCCAACAACGTATGAATAGACTAGCCAAAGAGGGCTTGTTGGGCAATATTGAAAAGTCAATTTGCCCATATGTAAGCATTGCCTAGCAGGGAAAACAACAAGGAAACTATTTGGAAAAGGTAAAAGAGCTGAATTTCCTCTCGCATTTAATCCATTCGACATCTCGTGGTCCACCGAATGTGAGAGGAAGGCATGGGGCTGTTTATTTCATCACTTTTTATAGATGATTATACTCGATTCGGATATGTCTATTTGATTTCTCATAAATCTGAAGCATTAAGTTGTTTCAAAAGGTTTATGGCCTTGGTAGAGAATCGATTAGACAAGAAAATAAAAGCATTGAGATCCGATCGAGGTCGAGAATATTTATCTGATGAGTTCAGAAAATTATGCGATGAAAAAGGAATAGAAAGACAGTTGTCTATTCCATATACTCCTCAACAAAATGGTGTTGCGAGAGAGAAGAAACGTAACCCTACCGGAAATGGTTAGGTCCATGATGGCACATGCTAACTTACCTATCACTTTTTGGAGTGATGCATTATTGACATGTTGCCTATGTACTTAAGCGGGTGCCTTCCAAATCGTTACTTCCACTCCATATGAGTTATGGACGGGTAGAAAATCGGACTTAGGTTTTCTTAAGCCATGGGGTTGCGCTGCCTATACCCATGAGCCCTCTCACAAATTTGGGAAATTGGGTCCCAGAGGAAAGAAGAGTATTTTCATAAGATACTCTGAACACTCAAAGGGATATGTGTTCATAGGTGAGCAGGAAAGTGGGAGTGTAACTGAATTTGAATCACGGGATGTCACATTCTTAGAGGATGAGTTTCCTAAGAAGGGCGAAATAGGTGAAGATTACTCTCTATTTGAAACCATGGATCCAGATAATGATATTAGTGGGGTTCGCCCAAGTGGGAGTAATGTGAGAAGTGATGAATTGCATACAACTAATTCTCAATTACAACCACATGATGATACGACATCATCATTATCTGATCCTAGTAGGAGCATAATGGGAAATGATGTGCTAAGTGTACTATCTCCTATACGGCGAACAAGTCGCAAAAGTATTCCCCGTCAACGTTTTGACATTGAAGGGGAAACTTTTATGATTGCCCCACAAGATGAGGATGAGCCAAGAAATATACATGAGGCTCTAAGTTGCCCTAGTAAAGAAAAATGGATGGATGCAATGGGAGAGGAAATGGAGTCAATGAAGTCAAACCATGTTTGGGAACCGGTTGATCTTCCAAAGGGACGCAAAGCTATTGGGAACAAGTGGGTTCTCAAAATAAAGCGTAAAAGCTGATGGCTCAATAGAAAGATATAAAGCTCGCCTTGTGGCGAAGGGGTATAATCAACGGGAAGGAATTGATTATGAGGAAACATTTTCCCCGTTGTTAGATTCACCTCAATTCGCATTATTCGGCAATAGTGACAAGTATGGATCTTGAATTACATCAAATGGATGTAAAGACTGCTTTTCTCAATGGAGACTTAGATGAGGAAATATATATGGAACGACTGTTGGTTTCATTACGAAAGGCCAAGAAGGAAAGGTATGTCGACTTTTGAAATCGATATATGGCCTTAAGCAAATCGTCAAGACAAAGTGGTATATACGTTTTCATAATGCTATGATGGCATATGATTTTACAATGATTGATAAGGATCATTGTGTATATATCAAAAGATCCAAAGATCAATTAGTGATCATATCATTATATGTTGATGATATACTAATTGCCGGAAGTAATATTGAGTTAGTTAATACCATCAAAAGTTGGTTATCTTCCAATTTTGAGATGAAAGATATGGGTGAGGCTGCATACATACTTGGAGTTAAGTTTTCAAGAGATCGTTCAAAGAGATCATTATCTCTTTCGCAAGAAACATATATAAGTAAAGTTCTTGAACGATTTCGTATGCAAGATTGTAAACCCATAGACACTCCTATTGCAAAAGGTGAAGGATTGAGCCATAGACGTGTCCAAGGACTCCACAAGAGAAGGAACAAATGAAGCATGTTCCTTATGCTAGTGCTGTTGGGAGCTTGATGTACGCTATGTTGTGTACAAGACCCGACATATGCTTTGCAGTTGGAATGGTGAGAAGATACCAATCCAATCCAGGTCAAGCACATTGGAAAGCCGTTAAGAGAATACTAAGGTATCTAAAGGAACCGCCGATTATATACCGAGATATCAAGGAAAGGATCTGCGACTCGAAGGCTATTTAGACACAAGTTGAGAAGGAGATTTAGATGAAAGGAAATCTACCTCTATTTTTGTTTTTGTTTCGAATAATGGCGCCATGTGTTGGTGCGGCAAGAAACAAACGTGTATAGCCTTGTCCACTATGGGAGCTAAGTTCGTGACATTATCGGAAGTGGTACAAGAAGCGGTTTGGCTTAAGAGATTTTTGGATCATTTAGGTGTTATTGAGAAAGCTGTAAATCCATTATTGGTTAATTGTGATAGCCAAGCAGCTATAGCGTACACCAAAGATCCAAAGTATCATGGCAAGACCAAACATATAGATACCAAGTATAACTTTGTCAAAGATATAGTTGCACGAATGGATGTGAACTTACGGTACATATTTACGCATAGAATGGTTGCAGATCCTATGACAAAGCCAACACCTAGAGATGTGTTTTTTTTTTTTTTTTTTTTTTTTTTTGGTGGTCATGAGAAATCTCTAGGATTGCGTAGAGTCTGATGTACTGGATATTTTGATTTCCCTGAGCTGTTCACATTTATGAAATTGTGCTTTTCATCATTAATGCCTATGAATCTTTGTTTGATCTTTATGCATCTTAATGCTCGTGCATTATATTGAGTTGAGAAAGTATGTCGGACGAGATAAGAGATTAGCCCACTCACACGGGTAATCGCCTCTATTTACTTGTGTGATAAATAGAGATGAGACGGTTTTTAAGCTTATTATCTAGGTGATAATCGAGAGCTCGGGCTTAAAATATATATGTCGCCTTAACTAAGTGTTAAGATGAGGACATGATAAATACTATGTCCGAAAGTAAAATAACCCACATATTTTACTTTATCCGTCTAAGATGCCGATGTGAGTTCGATGAATTATGTGAATGAGTAGATACGTGAACTCAAGTTAGACATTGGGTATGTCCGAACTATCATCCGTACGGTATTGATTGTGTAGACATACGCTCCATGGGAAAGGAGTTAATACCGTAATACGCTTTTCATACCGCGTATGCATGAGACGACCAATAAGAGTGGCAAAAGTTTGATCTCAATTTTTATGCCGTGTGAGACTCTTGAGGAAATGAATTCCTCAATTTAAAGTCCCCCTCGGGACTCTTACTTATTCTCAAGATTTCTATTTAGTGTTTGCTATCTTAGGATGTTGCCAATGGTCATGAGTTGATTCGATCTAATGGGGCATTTCTAGAAAAGCAAGCTGGACTGAAATTGAGAGTTTGAAGGAAAGAGGAAGATCGATTTTGGAGAATCACATTGTTTTTGTATTCACTGGTCGACCAATTATGACTGTCTTTGGGATAATCATAATTGTGAATGCAATATATATATCGTTGTTGAAAAGAGATCAAGAGAGATATAAATGTGATTGATCGATCTAGGGAAGCGCATACTAAATCTACTCAAAGTGTGATACCCATTATGAGCTGCTATATATTCCTAACGGATGTATGGCAACGAGCTCTCGAAGTATCTGGTCGCACGGACTACTCACCAAGTATGAATGTTGCAATGAGGAAAGTGGGACTGCGTAAGGGCCACCATGTCGAGTGGGAGATGTATATAGATGGATTCTTCTTTGATGAGCCAAAGTAAGACTTGTCCGCCCATGTTGGTTTTAGTCCACCATGTGCGAGTGGGAGATGATGGATTTTTATTTTAATGAATGGGCCTATTTTGGCCTAATGGGCCTAGAGGCCCGGCCCATGATAGGGAGAGGTATAAAAGGAAAAATGAAAACTGAAAAGTTATGTTTTTCCATTTTTCAGTTTTTCCTTTTTCCCTTTTTTTCTCCAGAAGCGTATTACGACGTTCCTCCCGTATCGTCGTTTCTCCCTCCTTGAAGAACAAAGTGCCCGTCTCCTCCTCAATTTGCAACGCCGGGGTTTAGTCTCGTGGATTTAAGGTGTGTTCGACATTGTGATGCACCTTCGTGATCGGTGATTCGTGATTGGGTGTTGAAATCTTCTTCCGCTGCGTTTCTCCTCTTTTTGGGATCGTTTTTGTGTCGAAACGATCGTTTTGGGAATCCTGTTTCCCGAATCCAAACCCCTCACCCACCAACCTCTCTCTTGCTCTGCAGGCAATGCGCGCGGATTGGTTGGTCCGTGCATCGGCCACGTCACGTGTTGATAAATTCCTTATGCCTCTTCTTCCATCCCTCCATCCGAGCGCCTCCTCTCTCGGAGATGTAGCTGCTGTCGTCGCCTCTTGAGTTCTTCAAGATTTGGTTTTTCTCATGGTGCTTTGATTTCTGATAAGTCCGGTTCTCTTTCTCTTTGCTTTGTTTGATTTGGTTTCGTAAGAGGGGCAAGATGGGAGAGATGGCGATGACGACTCAATAAAATCAAGCTCAACAGACTGGAATGCAGGGCTTTCTCGTCCTTGAGATCGCTTTGCGTGTCGACGACCCCGCTGAACCGACCCCCCCCCCCTCTCTCTCTCTATCTGCCAAAAATTCGTGGAGTATAGATAAATTATCAGTAGAGTGTGCTATTTCGATTCGATCTGATTTTGTTTTCACTGGAAGTGGAGTTACGATGAGGATACTAACCTCCCTCTTCTGACTTACAAGTTGAAGACGGAACGCTGGCAGAATCGAACCTAATGCTTTTATCGCCACCACTGAGTAGCTCCCCTCTTCTGCTCCCGGATAAAGATCTCGTTTTTATGATTGTTTCTTTGATTTTCGACTTGGTTTTTGGTTACGACTTGATAAAGATGCCGTCTTTGCAAAGTCTGCCGGTTGTTTGTTTGGTTTTGCGTGACATGATTTCACTGTTAGAAGATGGGGATGAAGGAAAAATATAGATAATCCAACACTTGATCTGAGATGTCTATCGAGTGATGCTAAACTGAGTTGCTTCTGAATCCGTCAGTGATTCGTGTGAAGTTTCGTTTTTTTATGGACTACCTTTTTTGAATTCACATTATTAATCATTTTACTCTGCGATCCCCATCTCTTAGCAGAATTTCTTTGACGAACTCTTTGGAATTTGAGGATGATTTTTCATATTTCCAGCCTCTTGGATCTTTCTTTGGATACGTTAGAATCCAAACAACCTACACCCCAAGCTATAGAATCAGCGACACCATTGAACACTCGTTCCAATGTGCCTTTGGTTCTTATTTGCTGGTTTAAGGGTACAGGACAAGTTGGATTCGGCGGCTAATTTTTCTGTCTCTGTCCTGTTTGTTCTTGCCTTTCGTGGGTCCATAGCATCAGGTGATGAAATCTGGAAAAATCTTAGGACACCTTCCTACACAGCATGCATTTGCTGTGGATGAGAAGAACATTTCCATTCTGATGATGGCTGATCGATCCACTTAGTAGTTAGTGTTACAACACATGGCTTTTCCTCTTCAATGAACCACATAACTTCTATCTGATTTGAAATCTTGAGTCTATTTGATTTGGAATCTTGCACTCAGGACAGGTTATTTAAGGATGTAATGAGAATATGGTATTTGATTTGGTTATCTTCTTATAGAAGCAAAAATCTGACAAATCTGATGAATATATTTTCATTGGTGGTCATGAGACCAATTGCGAGGAGTAAGTGCAAGAGTAGTCTGCATTGAAGCAGCTGAAGTTGTTTATCTTCGAGCAGCACTTATTCATATATTCTTCAAAAATTGAGTTAAAATTGCTTAATTGCAAACATCATATTTGGACGTTATGGTTTGATCTGTAACCGTGACTGTAACAATGTCAAAGAAGGCACAGTGATGCCTATTGCCTAGTATTTTGAATTCGTAGAAAAATCTGGGTGTAAAATCTGTTCTCATATGTAACTGTACAATTACATGCCAAAAAACTTCAGAGCACTCTGTTCATCGTACGGGGCTCTCAATGATTGATAACATTGAATTTGCAAGCTCCAACTTCGTATCTGTGTTAACTGAGGTACCGCTGAAATAGAGGGCAAATGTCTGGATCGTGTGTTATTCTGCACTTCTGGGATTCTTGCCATCAAAGTCGATTGTGGGAGACTAATAGTCTCTATTGCTGACATTATGGACAAACCAACGAGTTAGACTATGTTAAAATATATAAGCAGAAACGTGTCACATTGTTTGGCTCATTGTCGAAGTATGCATTCAAGTTTGAGGACGGTGAGGCGCAGAAAGGCCGCCACGACGGACTCCGTTCGTGAAATAAGAAGGATGTTTCCCCTGCAATGTTTGGATACAAAGACGAAAGAAAAAAATAAAAAATAAAAACAGAACATTAATATCCTTCGTTTTTCCTCATTAAAATTTCAAACTTGACATCCTTTTCCTCGCTAGTGAATGGATGAAGCATATCTTTCGACTCCCTTTTCTCCTCCAAGTCCAGTGATGGATTGTTTACAGTAGTGAAGGGGAGAATATAACATTGATCCATTCCTTTCAAGTTGAGCTTCCAAAGCGCCCGACTATGTTTTTATTTTTCAGTTCTCACCATTTCAGTAGGCTGCCATTGAGATACAAAAGAACGCGTTTAGATGGAGCCACAGTGTATTGATGATCACTGCACAAGTCCATATTGACAATCCTAATGTTTAAGGATGCCAAACTGACCGCCGTCCACTTCCCTATCGCTAAGGCCTTTGCTAGTAACTTTGTTTAAAGGGAGGGCTTTCGAGAACACTTTAGTAATTATGAAAGTAGAGCAAGAGCAAAATCAAAAGAAAAAGTCTATTTGCATTCCACAAATGCTCAAAGCTCATAACACATTGGAACTTGCTTTGAGCAAAATTGTTTCTTTGGAAATGTAATTACATATTCATAAAACTATTCAAAAAAATTAGGCCTAATACCTAGAAAAAACCTCCAATTCTAGCTTTCATCTCATAAAAAACCTTCAACTATCCCAATTCTACCATAATTTTTTTTTTATCTAGTAAAAAACCTCCAACTTTAGGTCGATTCCTATTTCTACCATAAACTTTTTTTTTTATCTCGTAAAAAATCATAAACTTTAGATCCAGTATTAATTTTACCTTAAACTTTTTTTGTCTCATAAAAGCTTACCAACTTTTACTTGAGTCCTAAATCTACCTCTGTTAACCCTCTATTAAAATTGTCCTTTGGGAATGTTTTCATCTTTTGTGGTCAAAGAGTTCATGCTTGGGACGGTTGAACAACTCATGCTTATGCTTGGGACGATCGAATAACTTGTGCTTGGGAGTTTTTCATCACTCGATTGTCAACGAGAATTTTTGGACAGAGGTTTAATTGGGGCAGATTTATGACTTAAGTAAAAGTTTGTGGTCTTTTATAAGAATGGAAAAGATTTAGGTTAAAATTTGTGATTGAATAGTAAAATTAAGAAAAGATCTAAAGTTGTGGATTTTTCATAGAACCAAAAGAATTTTGGGATAGATTTGGGAAATGACCTAAAGTTGAGCATTTTTTATGGGACAAAATTTTTTTTAGGGCAAACTTGGGACTTGATCTAAAGTTGGAGCTTTTTTCATTAGATGAAAGGTAAAATTGGGACAAAATTTAAAGTTGAAGATTTTTTAGGATATTGGGCTCAAAGAAAGTGAAATTTGCATTCATCCGAGAGAATTTGGAGCCCAAAGCCCCTTGAGAATACGCAATTCCCAAACGCAATGAGCGGCCTAACTCTGGAAATAGACCAAAACGGTACGTCGTTTCTTGTAAAGAAGCTGAACCAGAGTACATAAACCGGGTACCCTAATCCCTCCCCATCTCTTGCTTTCGCGACATATATAACGGCGGAGGATCTTGCGCACGCTGTCTCGGGGGGTTTGGTTCAGTGAAGAGCGAAGATGGAGCAGACTTTCATCATGATCAAACCCGACGGTGTTCAGCGAGGCTTGGTTCGTTCTACTTTATCTCTTTCTATCAATTTGAGCCCTGTCGAACCCAGCTAAGTTTCTGTGCCAATACCATGGTCGTTTCATGTCTGTTCGCAAAGTGGAAGCGAAAGGGAGATCTTGTAGTTAGTACAGCACCGGAGAACAGGATGTGCTATATATATGTCATGCAAGAGGGTGATTTTGGCTCGGTGAATGATTAGATCATTTGAGTTGAGTATAGGTTGAGATATTGATGTTGCTGCCCATTCCTGAGGCGAGATGTGAGCATCATGAGGTTTCTAGGCGTGCGCATGCTTTTGTTGGGTCTGTTGCCTTTACGAAGTTGCTTAGACTCACGTGGGAATGGTGAAGCCACGGAATTGAAGGTTGTTAAATGATCACATCGAGGCCTTTATGATATCCCATTGAATTTGGTGAATGATTATTAGTCTTGGTTTCTGGTAGTGCATGTATTTCATTTGCCTTGCAACTTTTATCTATTTATGCGAAGAATGTATTTGAGATTAACATGATGCAGAGGATATTCACTGCAACTGCTTGTTTAGTAATATCTTATACTTGGCACAGGTAAGTGAGATCATCAGCGCATTTGAGAAGAAGGGTTTCTATTTAAAAGGTAATGGCTGCTATTAGTAGTATAATCTACTCTCTTCATCATTTTTTATGAACCCAATTTTAATGCTTAGAGACCGAGTAATGAATTTTAGGATTGAAGTTGGTTAGCGTGGAGCGCCCTTTTGCTGAGAAACACTATGAGGACCTCTCCTCAAAACCCTTTTTTGAGGGCTTAGTCGAGTACATAATATCCGGTCCTGTGGTGGCTATGGTGTGGGAAGGTAAAAATGTTGTCGCAACAGGTCGGAAGATCATAGGGGCTACTAACCCATCGGCCTCGGATCCTGGTACTCTCCGTGGCAGTTTTGCAGTGGAGATCGGAAGGTATATCTCTCCAACATGGACTCATGCTTGGTTGTACTTTTTCATCCAGCTGTTTGTGTGGTCTGCTTTGTGCAAATTCATTCTGAGCTCTTCATCGTACCTTCTATATCAACCCAAATGACAGACTTTGAAAGGTTCAGTTATAAGGTGGTTTTGGTGGGTCCTTGAAATTTTTATGCATTTCCCATGTGATGGGTCCCAAGTGAATGATTGAGCAATTGTTAACAGAAGAGGCAGATCGTTTTTTCCAAAATGGAAATTCCCAACTCTACAGCTGTCAACTTTGCCTATATACTAGAAGGAGAAAAAGAAAAAAGAAAATTTCTTTGATGTAGTTTGTTTTGTAAATGTGCCGACTGGCATCATTACTATCTTTTTATCACTTGGATGGATGAGATATTTAAATCAAAATTTGGTTGTCCCATGATAGTTTTTCTGAATCTGCTTGTGGTCCTAAATGCAAATATAGATCTTAACAAGTGATATCTCTACATTTGAGATTTCTTAACGTTTGTGAGAGGAGATCTGCACTCATATGTAAGGTGCGGATGATGTAGAATTCATTTCTCATCTGCTTTACCAGGGATTGTGCATTTTCAAGAAGCTTAACTTTGTAAGCTGGCTGATGTAGCGAAATCATTCGTTCCTCTTTCTATTTGAACCTGCTAGGAGTGAGGGCTAAACGGCGTATTTGCAGTTGACTTCTCTTTACGAGTGTTCCTCACATGTTTCCGTTAAACCTCAGGAATGTGATCCATGGAAGCGATTCTGTGGAGAGTGCTAAGAAGGAAAAAGCTCTGTGGTTCCCCGACGGGACTGTGAACTGGCAAAGCAGCCTTCATCCTTGGATCTACGAGTGAAATATTCGGTGGGCTAGTTGCCTCTCTGTGTTTGAGACAGATGGAATGATGATGACGATGATGTTATCCAGCAGAAACATAACTTCCATTTTCATGGATATGTACCTTGTGGTTTGTTTGAATTGTTTCACTTAGTCTACCGGAGCATCAGAAAATATCTGTGACATGGGCTGGCTGGCGGACTCCCTGATTGTTTTTGCGCTCCTAAGACGCGACAAACCTTGGAACGACGTATGGACTCTAGAGCGGCCACGGATTCCATTCCCACCGACCTTTCTCTTGCTCTGCAGGCAATGCGCGCGGATTGGTTGGTCCGTGCGTCGGCCACGTCACGTGTTGATAAATTCCTTATGCCATGCGGCCGTCTCTCCTTTCCTTGCTCCCAAAGGATCATGATCTCTGAATGCCATTTCTCGCTTTAATTTCTAATTCCTACCCTCGTTGACCACTCCAGCATCACTCCCCACTAAAACGAAACGAAGTCAGCGAGGAAACAAAACCCTCTTCTTGAAATTAAAATCAATTTTCTAATTTGCTTGAAATTTTCGAGACGAATCGTGATATTACACGCCCGCAGGATACGCCACAGCCAATCACTAAATTAGGAAAAACCCAGAAAAAGGAAATGTGAAAAGAATTGAAGCGGAAAACAAGTGAAAAAGAAAGCATTTCACTCCAATCCGGAACCCTCCTTTTGCAAAAACCAAGCCCCACACGCCACCCCGCTAACCACCACAATGCTGCCCTCCATTTCCAGAGCAGCAGCAGCAGCAGCATCATCATCATCATCATCATCTTCTGCAGCTTCGTCTTCTTCCTCTTCCCCTCTGCTCCTCATCTCCTCCTCTCTCTCTAAACCCTCCGCCCCTCTCTCTCTCCTCAGCCCCTTCCTTTCTCTCTCTAAACTCCCACGCTCTGTCCCCAGGCCCGCCTTCCCCCGCAACTCCCGCCTCGCCGCCTCCCACAGGCCCCCCATGAACATCCTCAACAAGCTCGGGTTCGGGCCCAAGACCCCCGACCCATCGGCCATGGACTCCTCGATCGCCCAGGGCCCCGACGACGACGTCCCGGCGCCGGGGCAGCAGTTCGCCCAATTCGGGGCGGGCTGCTTCTGGGGCGTCGAATTGGCCCTCCAGAGGGTGCCGGGAGTGTCCAAGACCGAGGTCGGTTACTCCCAGGGGTTGCTGCATAATCCCACCTACGAGGACGTGTGCACCGGGACGACGAACCACTCGGAGGTCGTGCGGGTCCAGTACGACCCCAAGGAGTGCGGCTTCGAGGCTCTTCTCGACGTCTTCTGGGCTCGGCACGACCCCACCACCCTCAATCGTCAGGTGAATTTCGTTGGGCTTCCACCAATTTCCTCTCTTTTTTCACTTTTCTGTCGTCTTCGCTGAGGTTTCCTTTGGTAATTGAGATGGAATTATTGGGTGGAACGATTTCTGGTTCTGGGGTTCATGATTCACGAGGTTGGTCGGGCGATTGAATTCTCGCTATCTATATATCACTGAGTTTGCAGGGTGCTTGTCGTCTGCTTCGTCACTTAGTGGGGAATAGCGACGTATATACCTGCAGTCATTCTACTCCCTAAATACATGATACAGTGATGCTGTGATTTGTTGTGCTCGCGATCGTGGCTCTTGATGGCTCTGTTGTCTGGGTTTTCTTCAACGACCGTGTCGATATTCCTGTTTAGCTACAAGATTTTGTGCTTCTGCTTCGATGAGTCTGGTTTATGCTTTGATTAAAGACTATAGCCTTTCTATGGTTTCTCCTCTGGCCAAAGCAATGTTAAAAACTTAAATTCCTTTATCGCACTCTTCCGGCGGCAAGCTTGCGAGCATGTTAGCATTGTGACAAGATTTTCGTGAAAGGCAAACTGGCCCTGGAGGTCCTAAGAGTAATAAGATCTCTGCTTTCCTCAAATTCTATCCTTAGTCGAGTCTGTCTACAGTTATCTTGCTAAACAACAATGGATTAGATGAGTCAATATGAGACTTTCCCCCTTCTGTTGCGCAGGATATGAAGTATGAAGTGGATTGTGACATTCACAGCACTTAAGGAAGTGCTTGTGTCAGTGTTTGGTGACAAGCAACCACCTTGAAGGTGTTTGATGTTTTAAAACTAGTCTGAAGGAGGATGAGGAGTTTGATAATTAATTAGTGCTAAGTTCTGCTTGTCTTTGTCAGTTTCTCTTGCTTTCTTTTATCTTTGAATTGATTTTGTTGATCTTTTGTTAATTGCACTGTGATTCTCTGGTGGGTCAATAATCTCTGTAAGTTTTTCCCCTTTCAAAGGCTGCATGCCTTTTGCTTTTGGCCATGTATTCTCTGACCTGTAGCGTGGGTCTGCTTACCCACTTCTCCCTTCTTTATTTTAGATTGTGCATAGAAATAAATCCACATGGTATTGATGCCATAGTGCTCTGTTTAATGCTATGTCATTGAGGAGTGTTGGGCACAAATTGCTAACGAACCGGTTAGAACCTTTTATTCTGGCTATTTTGCATATATAGCAAGTGTAACTCCCAGATTCTAATGGGTTGATGACGAATTGAACAGGGGAATGATGTGGGCACCCAATACAGGTCAGGAATCTATTACTATACACCGGAACAGGAGAAAGCAGCTAGAGAATCCTTGGAGCAGCAGCAGAAACTCCTCAACAGAAAGATTGTCACAGAAATTCTGCCTGCCAAGAAGTTCTACCGAGCAGAAGAGTACCACCAGCAGTATCTCGCTAAAGGAGGTCGTTTTGGTTTCAAACAATCTGCTGCTAAAGGTTGCAACGATCCTATCCGTTGCTATGGCTGAAAGAAATTGGTATTGATGTCAGGCTTGGAGTTGTCATGGTCATGCGGTTGGGGTGCTGTTTATGTTAAATAAGTGTCTATGCAGTTCACTGCTTAAGAGGGCTGATGGATCTAGTTTGTTGCGTGGGGAATTTTAACCCTCGTCTATAAGTATATGGATGCTCTTTTTTACATGTTTCTTACTTTTTATTGCACCTGCTCTGGTATGGTTTAGCTTTGATATAGAACAGTCTCCTTGTTACCTTTCAGAGTTCGATAGCGGAACTGCAAAACTAATATGTGAAGAGGAATTTTACTAGCTTCGTTCATGTGCGCAGTCTCTTGTATCCATCTGTTCTGATGATGATTGCTGTCAAAGTTGTCGCATCCTGAAATCCTTTTAGAAACTATGGCCACCAAATGAGACTTAGTCCATGGATGCGCATCCATTACCTCGAGAGCACTTGCTGTGGATTACGTCACTACGGAGATGTGGAGTGTACTTTTGAATGGCTGAGTAACCCCTTGTATAGGTGGGAGCTATGGGGAACGGCTACTTTCTGGGATGAGGAGGATTCGTCTAGTCCTTGAAAGATGACTACTTTTTCTTAAAATTTAGGTTGGAAGAAAACAAGTAGGTGTCTTCTGCAATATCACATCCTAGCAGTTGCAGCGACTGATCTTCTCAAGTCGCCATGGAGAAGGAAAGTACAATGCATAGAAGCGAGGGAGATGAGAGCTAATGTCTCTTTGATCCTCGAATGTCTCATGTCAAGTGTTTCCTTCTATTTGCACAAAAATTTAACAAGGTCCTCGGCGTGAGTAAGCATGTGATTTGAGGGTGGCTGATTGTCAACGCAGGATATGCGAACATTTGTTGATTACCATAAGGGTGATAGTTAATATTGATATACATCAATGATAATGGACCAACTATAGATACTCTATAGCGTCTGGTGGACGATTGTCATGACGGAGTTGGTCGGCAAGGATGCCAATTAAAGAAGGTTTATAGGGCAATGAAGGTCCCATAAAGTTTGAAAGAAAAATAAAACTAACTTGAATGCAACTGTGATATTTCTGCCATTCGACCTATTTCCTTAAGTAAAAATCGAAGAATAAGTTGAACAACTTTTAGTGCAAGGTATTTTGTCAGCAAATTCCTATGAAACACTTTCTTTCTGTTTCTTCTTGATCCTCAGTTTAGAAATGAAGTTAGAAACAGGTCAAACCTGAAGGCATTTTCTCAAAGAACTTCCTCTATTTATCGCCTCTTTGGTAATTGGTCTATTTTTATCTAATTTTCAAAGGAATATAATTTGTATGCGTCAATTAATTTTTCTATTCTTCGGAGTAGATGACTAGCCGGGGAATAGATTTGTAACAAAAAAAAAAGGGAAAAATTTACATTTTGGTTCTCAAGAACAAAAAGAGAAACAATATTATTTTAGAAGAACAAGCTTAGTGTAACTTAATATAGCCTTTACAAAATCGACACAAACTGAGAGGGCCACCCTCTCCACCCTCAAGCGAGGGTCTCTGATGCGGGAGCATCCAATCGCTCGCCCCATCACGCATCAGTCTCCCTTGTTGCCCTTGAGTGAGGTATCTGTAATAGTTTTCCTTAATGTGGACTAAATTAATTAATATTGTTATTTACCGTTTAACGTTTATCGTTTTACGGGGTTTGGTCTAAGGTGAGATAGAAGGTTTCTTAATTAATCTAATATGGGGCTAGCTAGTGTGGGCCGAGTTGAGCCCTGGCTCATGTAATGAGGGGGACCGGGTGGAAACTCTATAAATAGTGCTTCAAGTCTCTCCTCTAATCCTAATTCTCACATATCCTCACCTAAGGGGCGTTATTCTAACGCTAATCGTGAGGGGCCACCTCATTGAGCCAATGATACGGAGGGCAATAGAGGAGAAGGATTTGCGCAAGGAACATTGTGTTTCCACTTCCGCTTCAAGAACAATGGATCCCAGGTGCGTTAATCTTTCTACCTAATTATGTATGTTCTTGTTCTGGTTATGGAGATCTTGGGATTGCGCAATTTGCGCTTAACAAATGGTATCAGAGCCAACTCCCGACCACATGTGGGGCCATAGCGAGCACCCATTAAGGGGGGAGAACGTGACGACCCAGATCTGGGGCAGTACGGAGGGATTGACTGAGATCACCTTGGCCGTACGCCAGTAAGATTAAAGGCATGTCTCTCTAGTCCAACATTGCTTAAGGGGGAGTCCTGGAGCTAGTTTATAAAGGCTTGGGTCTCTTTAATCTGTATAACGCGTTTTAAAGCCGTGAGGATTCGGTGTCCAAAGCGAACAATATTATACAGTGAGACCTGGGTCGTTACAAATGGTATCAGAGCATCCATAACCCTAGAACTTGAATGCAATTGATTTTGCCCTAAATTGTACAAATTTACCATAATTTGTACGGATTTACCCTAATTAGTACGGATCTTGCCCTAATTTGTGATTTTCGAGATTTTTCGTTCAATAAAAAAATTAAATTAAATCACAAATTCGGATTGAGAAAGTAGCGGTAGAGTTTGAATTTTTGCAAAGTGATTGCGACTTGGCTCAAACGTCAAGCCAAGGTGGAGATTGTTAAAATATGTCTCGAGTTTGAGTCCAATGTGAAATTCCGAATATTCCGAATTGGATATGTTGCAGACGTTTGAAATCGAGCAAAGAAGATCCAAAGATCAAATCCTCAAAATTTGAATTTGCGTTGGTGAGTCTGACCGCTAAAATAAGAAAGTCCAACTTTCACTAGGACTTGGATTTTGTTTAAAATATATAGAGATATGTTTTGGATAAAATCGTTTAAGATAGGAAACTGAATCCTATGAGAAGCTGGCTTAATGAGATAGTAATTGAACTATATCTTGAGATAATGAGAAATAGTAAAAGTCATGAAATTTTTGTTCCTCATGTATGCTCCTTTACATGCTAGTAACCTTTGAATAATTGACGTCTTACTGATTGTATTGATTTACACATCTGCTGAATGTGAGTAATGCATGTCAGTTAAGTTATTGCATATTATACCTAAATCCATATAGTCACTGGTTAATGTCCATCAAATTGAATATTTTTATGGTTAAGGAGTATGGCAATATTTATGCAGAGCAATAGTATCTACTATTATAGTTTAGATATTTGGTTCTGTGGTTTGACTCAATTTATAGACCACTGATTGAAGTAATGATTTTTGTTACCTAAAAATTGATTAATAAATCAGTTGTTGACCTCGGAGTCATGTTTTGCCTTATGAAACTCATGAGCTATAATGGATTAGCTGTAAGGCTTATCGATCTGGTGTACTCTGTGTTGCTGTGATTAATGATTTCATTGGAATATATCTTTCAGATTATATATATATATATATATATATATGATTAATTTTATTAATCAATAAGGCAATGTAATTAGCGTGATATGTGATTTCAGTGATATATGCCTCTATCACTAAAGTTGAAATCACATGTATATGGTGTATGTGAGATGTAAATTTTATATCCCTGGTATGAGAGTTTCAAAATTCAATTGAGTAGTGACCGTCAAAGTGGCACGCTTGATTGGATTTGAGAAATTTCGGTCTTGTATGCTGATTGGGATGTCTCTTGGTCTAATGCGTGATCATACTCCCGAAGGAGGTGATTGTATATTAGTTCATGGAGGGATACATGATGGTGTGGTGGAGGAGTGATTGATCCTAGTGGTTCATATGCCCAAAGGTGATGAATTCACAAAGATTGGAACATATTTTCATAAGCGCTATCATGTGGGGAGTGTACAATTGCATGTTATATATTCTGCCCAAAGGTGATTATATGATTATGTGTGTAACTCTCTGGATGTGTATTTGTACGTCAAGTTACACGGTGCTCACATGATGTTAATTATATACATTGCTTATTTTTCAGTCACCTTTTTTGTAATTAATAACTCCATTATTATTGAGGTTTTTAAGTTGTGGACATATGATTTGTTGCTTGAGAAAAAAGCAATAAAATATGCTTATTGTCCATGAAGCGTTTCATTCTGGAACACTTGAAAAGTGGTTTGCTTACTCACTGCACTGCTAAGAGATAATGGAAACCTTAGTGGCTTGTAATTATGTCTTGTCTAATACCACAATTAGGAGAAATCTGCAAAGATTGTGTTTAAGTCCTAATGACATATACATTTGGTATATAATTAAAAGGTTGTTTCCAAAAGTTTTCTATTTAGAGAAAAGGATTTCAAAGAAAGATTGTGTAGTTTAAAGCTAAACTTGTAGTTAAAGTTTTCACTCTGAAAGATGGGTGGATTTATTTCTTTAAAATTATTCCTTTAAAAGATTCTTTCAGAGTGAATGTGACATTAATAATATATTTATTTATTTATTTTTGTATGAAGTTACGCCAAAAAGATACAAAATCTATAAATGCAACTGGAGGATTTTGCAATAGATTTAAGTAAACTTGTGTGTAGATTGAAAAGTTTTATTAATAGTTTTATGCAAGTTTCCAGACAATATTAATAAAGTTTCATAGTGTTGTTCTTTTGTTCAATTGGGAACAAAGTTATTCAATATAATGTAAGGTCAGTGGGAGGAAATTTATTTTTTCTCATACTCTATGTATATGATTTTTGTTTACAAGTAGTGACCTTGAGGCATCTTTTGTCCTTTACACTAAGGTCTATAAGGATTGTTCTTGTCACATATATTGGATTTTATATTAGATTTTCTTGGAGGACATTTGCTGATTGTATTTTGGAAATATTCAATATACATCATTGCAATTCAGAAATTACTCCTGTTGTTAAGGGTGATGGACTAAATCTATCACGTTGTCCTTATTTAGATATTGAGAAAATCTAATTAAATGGTATATCTTGTGTTAGTGCACTTGAAAGTATAATATATGCTTGATTTTGCACTAGATTAAATATCGTATTTACGACAGGACTTCTGGGTAGATATAAATTGAATTCAGGATGTGATCACTGGGTTGTTGCCAAGAAGGTTTTAAGGTACTTAAAGAGAACAAGAGATTATATGTTAATTTACAGACACGTTTAACTCTTGCAATTAGTAGGGTATTCAGATGTTAACTTTGCTGGCTGTTAAGATGATATAATATCAATAACAAGATACATATTTATGTTAGTAGGAAGTGCAGTGCAGTAAATAAAGTTCTATGTCTACTATGTAAGTAGAGTTTGTAACTTTCTTTTAGGCTGTTACTTGAGCTATTATGCTTCGGAACCTTATGAATGAGTTGACCGTTTTGACTTTATGGATAAACCTATATAGTTGTATTGAGACAATAAATTTGTTGTATTTTTATTAATAACAAATGTCTCGAGGGGTTTAGATATATGGCGGTCAAATATTTTTGACCATAAAGAAACAGTACAGAAATGTGACTTATAATATAATATATTTTCACAGATGATGTGACTATATCTTACATCTATAGTATTTTTGCCCTGGTGGATCTCTCTCTCATTTAATAAAAGTCTTGATCCACTAACTAAAAGCCTACGCCCATGTGTATTTGATTGACATGTCATTAGCATGGGCCTATGAGTATCTTCGGATACTATTATTTAGTGGGAGCTATTTTGGCTTTACTTTGATAAAGTTCACATCTGTGGTTCGTTATATTTAATAACGGTTTGATATGTATCAACTTTTGCATTCAATAAAATATTTTTGAATGCGTCGTTATCATGTTGAATACATATTGATAAAGTCTCAAGGTATTACTTAAACCTTGAGTTAAGTTTAGGGGCATCCGGTTATTAGCCATGTGCATATATTCTTGTGATACATAAAGAAAGGTTAACCATAAGGACAAGACATATGTGGGTTCATTGGAACCATAATTTCATCCTCTTGTGGCACAAGCTTTTGTGTCGCCTAAGGTAAGAGAATGGTGACTGACAAATGGATCTCTTTATGAGAAATGTTAGCCATTTGCCACACTATCATATTGAATCCATATCAATAAAGTTTAATGCTATGTCATTGAGGAGTGTTGGGCACAAATTGCTAACGAACCGGTTAGAACCTTTTATTCTGGCTATTTTGCATATATAGCAAGTGTAACTCCCAGATTCTAATGGGTTGATGACGAATTGAACAGGGGAATGATGTGGGCACCCAATACGGGTTAGGAATCTATTACTATACACCGGAACAGGAGAAAGCGGCTAGAGAATCCTTGGAGCAGCAGCAGAAACTCCTCAACGTAAAAGATTGTCACGAAATTCTGCACGCCAAGAAGTTCTACCGAGCGAAGAGTACCACCAACAGTATCTCGCTAAAGGAGGTTGTTTTGGTTTCAAACAATCTGTTGCTAAAGGTTGCAACGAGTGGCGTCCAGCGAAGGGACGAGTGGCGTCCAACGGCGACATCGAGGGCAAGTGGTGTCTGGCGGCGGCGTCGAGGGAGAGCGGCGTCCGGCGGCGACGTCGAGGAAGAGCTGCGTCGGGGACGGGGCAGAGACAGAGGTAGAGGCAGCGAACGACGGGAGAGGAGAACTGAGGGTAAAAAACCCGAACCGGTTCCGGCTCCCAACTACCGATTCCCAAAAAAAGGGAATCGGGAACCGGAACCAGCCTTGTTAGAACCGGGAACCGCGCTCACCCCTAACCCTAGTCGCTCCCCACCTCCTGCGTTCGCAACATATGTAATAGCGGAGGATCTTGTGCACGCTGTCTTGGTGGGTTTGGTTCAGTGAAGAGCGAAGATGGAGCAGACTTTCATCATGATCAAACCTGACGGTGTTCAGCGAGGCTTGGTTCGTTCTACTTTATCTCTTTCTATCAATTTGAGCCTTGTTGAACCCAGCTAGGTTTCTGTGCCAATACCATGGTCATTTCATGTCTGTTCGCAAAGTGGAAGCAAAAGGGAGATCTTGTAGTTAGTACAAAGACCTAGGAGGAGAACGGGATGTGCTATATATATGTCATGCAAGAGGGTGATTTTGGCTTGGGGAATGATTAGATCCTTTGAGTTGAGTATAGGTTGAGATATTGATGTTGCTTCCCATTCCTGAGGCGAGATGTGAGCATCATGAGGTTTCTAGGCGTGCGCATGCTTTTGTTGGGTCTATTGCCTTTACGAAGTTGCTTAGACTCACGTGGGAATGGTGAAGCCACGGAATTGAAGGTTGTTAAATGATCACATTGAGGCCTTTTTGATCTTCCGACCTGTTGCGACAACATTTTTACCTTCCCACACCATAGCCACCACAGGACAGGATATTATGTACTCGACTAAGCCCTCAAAAAAGGGTTTTGAGGAGAGGTCCTCATAGTGTTTCTCAGCAAAAGGGCGCTCCACGCTAACCAACTTCAGTCCTAAAATTCATTACTTGGTCTCTAAGCATTAAAATTGGGTTCATAAAAAATGATGAAGAGAGTAGATTATACTACTAATAGCAGCCATTACCTTTTAAATAGAATCCCTTCTTCTCAAATGCGCTGATGATCTCACTTACCTGTGCCAAGTATAAGATATTACTAAACGAGCAGTTGCAGTGAATATCCTCGGCATCATGCTAATCTCAAATACATTCTTCGCATATATAGAAAAAAGTTGCAAGGCAAAAGAAATACATGCACTACCAAAAACCAAGACTAATAATCATTCACCAAATTCAATGGGATATCATAAAGGCCTCGATATGATCATTCAACAACCTTCAATTCCGTGGCTTCACCATTCCCACATGAGTCTAAGCAACTTCGTAAAGGCAATAGACCCAACAAAAGCATGCGCACGCCTAGAAACCTCATGATGCTCACATCTCGCCTCAGGAATGGGAAGCAACATCAATATCTCAACCTATACTCAACTCAAAGGATCTAATCATTCCCCAAGCCAAAATCACCCTCTTGCATGACATATATATAGCACATCCTGTTCTCCGGTGCTGTACTAACTACAAGATCTCCCTTTTGCTTCAACTTTGCGAACAGACATGAAACAACCATGGTATTGGCACAGAAACCTAGCTGGGTTCGACAGGGCTCAAATTGATAGAAAGAGATAAAGTAGAACGAATCAAGTCACTGAACACTGACGGGTTTGATCATGATGAAAGTCTGCTCCATCTTCGCTTTTCACTGAACCAAACCCCCCGAGACAGCGTGCACAAGATCCTCCACTGTTACATATGTTGCGAAAGCAGGAGGTGGGGAGCGACTAGGGTTAGGGGTGAGCGCGGTTCCCGGTTCCTTTTCTTGGGAACCAGCAATTGGGAATCGGAGCCGGTTCGGGTTTTTTACCCTCAATTCTCCTCTCCCGTCGTTCGTTGCCTCTGCCTTCTATCTCTGCCCCGTCCCCGACGCCGCTCTTCCTCGACGCCGCCGCTGGACGTCGCTCGCCCTCGACGCCGCCGCCAGACATTGTTAAAAAGGGCAAAAAACTGACCTCTCTCTCAGTCTCTCTTCGAGCTCATGCGATCTTGCCCCTCTCTCTCTCTCAATCGCAGCCTGTGATTCTCTCTCTCAGTCTCTCTCTTCTCGAGCTCGTGCGATCCTGCCTTTCTCTCCCTCAATCGCAGCCTGCGATTCGCAGGAGCCCTCTATACGCAGCGAGCTTGCGCCCAGCAATCCTTGATCCGCCGCACCCTCTCCAGTCGCCACCATTGTTGCCAGCCGATTTGCCTCTTTGTTGGCGCGTCGCAGGAACGCAACCCAGCTTGTTGTCGCCTCTCGTCTCCTTGTCGCTAGACCCAGACTCGCCACCATCGCCTCTCTTTTGCAGCTTGCCGAATCCGACGCAGCTATCCAAAGCGAGGTGAGTTTGAAATTGCATTTTTTGGGTAAACCTTTTTTCCCTTTGCTTTTTTTGGGAGGGTCGGAGGTTTGGTTTCGAAGGATTGGCTGATCTGGGCTTTGCGTTGTGTATTACTGAGCTAAAACATAAGATTGGTCTGTTGAGATAGTGGGAGAGTGAGACTGGTTAGAGATTAAGGCCATGTTTGTTTACACTTTTTTATTTATTTTATAAACAAAATTCCTACCTTTTTGTTTCGAGAAAAAAAATAGAAATACATTTGTTTGCATTTTTGTTCCAAATTTAATTTTTTATTTTTGAAACAAAAACAAGAAATAAGAAAAACGTATTTTTCGTTTCTAGAATAATTTTAAGAACGGATTTTCTCTCTCCTCTCTTTTTTTCTCTCTTTTTTTCTTTCTTTTTTCTTTGGCCGGTTGCCGGCCCCTAGCGAGGCCGACCTCGCATCGCCTGGTGGTGGCCTAGCGACGCCAAGCCTCGCCGGTGGTCGGGAGAGCTCGGCCTCGCCAGGGGCCGGCCGAGCCTCGCCATGGCTAGGTGAGGCCGCCGGCCCTCGTCGGCCGGTTCTTGGCCATGGCGAGGCGGGTGACTGGCCAAAAGAAGAAAAATGGAAAAAAAAAAAAATGGGAAAAATAAGAAAGAAAATAGAAAAAAAAAATGAAATAAAAATATTAAAAAATTAAAAAAAATTATACAAGTTTACCAAACGTGTTTCCGTTCTTTTTTTTATTTCTGAAACAAATTTACAAAACGTGTTCTTCTGTTCAAAAATTATTTTAGGGAGCAGAAATAGTTATTTCGCTCCCGAAACAATTTTTGAATAGAAATACAAACAAATGCACCCTAACTAGCATTGATATGCGATATAGATACGCGACATGACGCGACACGGCGGCCCGGAGATAAACCACTTGGGGCGACACGTGCTAGCCACCATACACATGCCACCGGGTAAGTCACCAATGTCTCACGCCAGCCTCCCCGCAACTTGCGTCGCGGGGTTTCGAACTTCGGGCACCTCTCAACGAAAGGAAGCGAAGCTTATCGAGCGGAGCCACCACGGCGGGTGGTAACTTTAACAAAAATTATTGATAAAATCAATGACTAACAAAAAATTAGAATCAACTTATTTAAATAAATATATGATATTTTATAATGATCAAAATTTATCATTATTTAAGATTCAGCACTTTTATTTTTAAAATTATTTTTTAATCTCACTTATCTATTTTTTCGATTAAAAAAAAAAAGTCTCTTCGAGGGGTCCACCACCAACCCTCACTTCCTTCTTTCCCTCGTCCATTTCCCCCCAACCCAAATTTATTTCAATTTTTTTCCCTCCCTCGCTCACGTTGGACTATTTTCCCCCACCCCCAAATTTATTTCAATTTATTTTCCCTCTCCCTCATGTGGGACTATTTCCCTCTACCCCAAATTTATTTTACCTCTTTTCCCCTCTCCGCCACGTGACGGGCTATCACTTCACCCCATTAGAGAGTCCTTTTTTTTGTTTTTTTTTGTTTTCCTTTTTGAGTTTCCAAAAACCCTAGCTAGCGGCCCCTTTTCCTCCTCGCCGCTCGCCGCATGACCCCCTTCCTCTCGATCCTTTTCCTCCTCCTCCGCCTCACCTTCGGCCCTTCCTCACTTGCAATTGCAGTCTTGTCGCCGATCCATCGCAGCATCACAGTGGCCGCCCTCGCCTCAGTCTCTACTCTTTTTCTGGCGGTTTCTCGCCATCGCTCGCAGCCTCGTCTCTGCTCCCTCGCCCCTGTTTCCATCCAACATGCGTGTTGAAACGTGTCAAAAAAAGTTGACCACGTGTTGTATCGATGTTTCTGACACGTGTCGGAGCGTGTCAGACACAATATAGAAGCACGTGCAACGTGTCCGTACTTCATAGGTTAGAGATCCACCGAGAGCTCGAGCGCGTGGAGGACTGGTGAGTTGGTTCAAGAGCAGGGTCTTGAATACGTGCCAGACGCTTCCAAATATGGGCGATGTGCCTCTCATTGATTTAGGTGGTCTATGGAAGGATCGTGAACCACTGGGATTCACCCCAGTGGCCACCCTTCCAACATAGAATGGGGAGGTGAGGGGTTCAAATCCCCACCTTCTCAGGGAGGGATAGGGTGGGGACGCACAAGTTTCAGGAGTGGGTTTCGACGTCCACGCCCTGCAAAAGGCAGGGCAAAAGTCTGAGAGTGAGTGTAGACTAGGTATAGAGTAAGACTGATAAAAAAAAAAATGGAAGGATCGTGCATGACGGTCCACGGTCATCAAGGACATTGCAAACGCTTGTCATCGCTTCGGCTTCTTCCAGGTAAGCATGACGTGTGTGAGTATGCAGCATTGATGTCGCATTACGATTTTGTTCCATACTGATATTTGCTTTTCCACTGTCCTGACCATCGAATTACCTTGATTGCGACGTACGCTTCCCGCTGGAACAGGTTGTGAACCATGGAATTTGCCAAACCGTGATGGATGAAGCCCTTCATGCAGCATCCAGCTTTTTCGACTTGCCAACTGAAGAGAAGATGAAGTACATGTTAGCGACGTGCGCAAGCCGGTGAGATACGCAACGATTTTGAAGGATGGGATCGACAGGACACAGTTCTGGAGGGCCTTCCTGAAGCATTATGCACATCCACTAGGCCATTGGCCAGAGAATCCCCCTCATTATCGGTACACTCTCTTTCACCTTTGGGCTGACGAATGTGTTGGTCGCGTATGAAAATGAACGGGGGCATAAATTTGAACCGAGCACACCCTAGAAGGATACATCACCTGTTTATGTTGAATGTAGAAACGCACGACTCCTTTGGGATTTCATGTTTTGTCCTTGCTCCTGCGAACCGAGACGCAAAATGTCTGCTTGCGTCACATAAAAAATTGACTGAACCCTTAAACCATACACGCACTCACAGTTGCAGCCGCAATCTTAAAGCCAACCATTTAGCATGACGTCAGAGTTGAAGCTAAGCATAGTAATGAGAAGGGAGTAAAGGCATCATTGATAATCATCCTATTTTCGAGAATAATTTTTAATTATAAATGATTATTTCTTATTCTATTATAGGAATAATTTCTAAATATTTTAAGGCATTTGATAATTATCTAAAATTTTTATTCTTAAAATAGAATTACGTTTAATATCATCCTCAAAATTTCTACTTTAAGGCTTCGTTCGTTTCGTGGAAAATAATTTTCGCAAAAATGTTTTTCGGATTTTCCGGCGTTTGTTTCACAAAAAATGAATTCTTTGAAGAAAATGTTTTCCATGAAATTAAAAAAGTCTTCTAAATTAGAGGGAAATGTTTTCCACTTTTAAAAAGTGAAAAACATTTCCCTCTCTTGATCTTCTTATTTTACAACTCTACAAATCCTCACTTCCTCCTCTCCTTTATTTTTATTCTTTTCTTTTTTTATTCAAATTATTTTTTAATTTTCCTTTTCTTTTTTAATTTGAATTATTTTTAATTTCCTTTTCCTTTTCCTTTTTTGTTTTTCTTTTTTCTTTTCTTTGTTTCCCATCTTCTTCTTTCTTGGTTAGTCGTCAGCCGTTGCCAAGTGAACTTCGTGCTCGGCGATCTCAAACTCATGCTTTGCACTCTTGCTTCTCCTTTTCTTTATTTACTCTACCATACAGTTATACATTATTCAAGCAAAGGGCTCTACATGTTTTACTTCTCTTTTCTTTTGTTTATTGAAACACAAAAGACGCAGGGGAAGAACAAGCCACTCAACTGAAAGATTCTCATTAGGGCTATACATGTTTTGTTTTTTTTCTCCTGTGCTTCTTTTTAAAATCCATACGAACATTTTTTATAGTAAATAACTATTCAATGACAATGAGGGAACACAAATATGAAACAAGTTTGCCCGAATTTAAAAGCAAGTTCATATGTAATGGATTTATAGGTCGGTAAGTGATGCATTACTAAGTGGTGAAGTCTTAGAAAATATTTTCCTTAATAAACATTGGAAAATATTTTCCAAAACATTTTCAAGTTTTAGTTAAACACCAGAAAATAGTCATTTTCCTGAAAAATGATTTTTGGAAAAATATTTTCTGGAAATGGCACATTTTCCGCGAAAAACGAACGGACCCTATATCATTTTAATTTTTTAAAAATAATTTTGTCATTTTTTTCTCTTTATTTCTTTTCTTCTTCTTTTCTTTTCTTTCTCTTCTTCTTCTTCAAGCTCGCCCGATCTCGTTGGAGCGTTGTTGACCCTTGGTGAGGTAGTGCCTCGTCGGCCGAGCTTTGGTTGGGCGAGTGGTCTTGCCAGATCGCCTAGCCGTTGGCGAGGCTCGACCTTGCCGAGCCACCACGAGGTCGGTCTCGCCTTGGTGGGTAAGCTTGACCTTGCCTAGTCATGGCAAGCACGCTGGACCGCGCCTTGGCCTGGTGACCCTCCGGCGAGGTTGTCGGATGTCGCCCAATTGGTCACCGGCGACGGTGGACGGCGGCCACGGCAGTGGAAGAAGAAGAGAAAGAAGAAAAATAGGAAGAAAGGAAGAGAAAAGAGAAAAAAAAAAAAGGGTTTTCTTGATTTTGAAATTGTTTCCAGGAGCAAAGAATCAACTATTTCATACTTATTGATTCTATTCCAAATCTTTTTCTGAGAATAAATTTATTTCCAGGAACAAAAAATTTACCAAACATATTTCTATTTCAAATTTACTCCCAAAAACAAAAGAACAGAAATTTTCAGTATTTGGGTGGTCCAATTAAGCGTTGTCAAACTTTTTAAAATGATAGTCCTATCGACATCATATAACCACATATTGAGGTGCTTAGAATTAGAGCCCGAAGTTAGATTGTGGTCAAAATGCAGGCATTTAGGCATGTCCTCATCAGTTCCTGATCTGGTAGTGGACAGTTGAAGGCATTTCGGACGTCCCGATCAAGACTAGTGGACTGCAACATTCCCTGCATTTGAGCCTTCGAGTCTAGTCAATGGACTGCGACTCTAAGCGTATCTCCATCTCATATCGTGTCTCATGATTGTATTAGGGAGAAGATGGGCAAATTCAGTGCCCAAACGAGGAAAGTGACGGTGGAGCTGATGGAGGCCATCACGGAGGGCTTGGGACTAGGACCCTCGTATCTGACCTCTAAAATGGAAGAGGGGATGCAAATGATGGCGGTCTACTGCTACCCGCCGTGCCCAAATCCGGAGATGGCGCTAGGCCTACCACCCCACTCTGACCACACTTGCTTGACCATCGTTCTCCAGAGCTCCCCTGGACTTCAGATCATGGACCCCGATGACTGCACCTGGAAGTCGATCCCTAAAACCCCTGGCGCCTTACAAGTCCATGTGGGGGACCATCTCGAGGTCCTGAGCAACGGCCTGTACAAAAGCGTCGTCCACAGATCGGTCCTCAATTCTGAGAGGACCCGAATTTCTATTGTTAGCTTGCATAGTCTCGGCATGGACGAGACGATGGAACCCGCCAAGGAACTCGTGGGCGCGCATGGGAAAAAGTACAGAGGAAGCTGTTTAAGGGATTTTCTGAACTTTTTAGCCACCAGTAACTCAGGAGAGGGCAGCAGCTTCATCAATACTCTCAAGATCAATCCATAGTTGCTAGATCCTGACCTATCACAAAGTTCCCGAGATCAAAGTTTGCTTGAATTTTCTTCCTGTTTCTTTTATTCTGTGTCTGGTTATTTAGTTTTTGTAGCCCCAGATTCCGTATATATAACGCATTCGCAAACAGTAAAGAAAATGAACACGAATCGTTGCCATTTCACATGTTACCTCATCCTTTAAAACTTCCTCGCGTATGAGTAGTGTATAAATTTCAATTTTTTTCGCACTGAAAGAAGTAGGTTAAGAATTAATCCATGTTCATTTGAAAGCTTAGCTTGGAGTATGTCACGACAATCTTTTGCTAGGAAAATTAGATAAAAGAGCTGCCTTACCCAAGACAGAGCCATTTGGAATTCGCCTTTTCAACGATAACAATGATAGTAATTATTTGGCCAAAAGAACAATATTACTTTTTTATTTTGGCCCAAAGTATATTCTTCTTAAAGTAACAGAAGATGGTGTCTTTTGATGTTGTAATTTAGATGCATCAATGTAAATAATATCCACGACGTGTGATCTTATATGAGATTATGACAACATCGAATCATGTTAACACAGAGAAGAAGATCGGGAATCGTCGGTTTCGAAATGTGATTTTAGAAAATACTAGAACAACCGTCTGCCAACAATCACGTCAACAAAAGGAGTTGCATACAAATTTTAGTTTTAAAACAGGTATTTTTAAGTGAAAATTCTATGAACTCCATTGATAGCGTGTCAACAAGAAGAAGCTTTAACAGATACACGTGTACTTGGAGTTGTTTGATTGAAATCCTTGGCATGTCAGCCATTATACAGAGGGGAGTAGAGAAAAGAAACACGTGCAGATGAACAAGTAGAAGATCCAACATGCGATGCCAAGACAAAGTCATAGGTTTTTTTTTTTTTTTTTTTTTTTTTTTTGAGCAAAAGTCATAGGTTGGATCTAACCAGGTTTTACGTACAGGCCAAAGATCAGGACAACCTCGCAACGAGCGAGAAGGCAACCAAGCTTCCCTAATCTTGGAACAACCATTTCATCAGTGAAACTCACTCGGCCACCTTCCTTTCTCTCCCCCACTGGCTCTGCGCTCCCGCGGTTTCACCGCCACATCCACACAGTTTATAGCTTTTCATTTCGACATCGAGCTGGAACAGAGTGACGTAAGATGACTACATGCATGTGCTGCCGATGGCGTCGACGATCCTGAGGACGGGATCGTTCCAGGGCAAAGAGCTGCCCGCTTACAAGCCTGCCGATGGCGTCGACGATCCTCTTGCATTGCTTGTGTGTGCGGCCATTCTCTGGTTCTTTTCCAATCCAGGTGCTAGAAATTAGGAACTTCACATCCCCATTGAAGCCGTAAGCTAAGTTTAGTTTTACAGTTCTCTTCTTTGTTTTTCTTTGTAAGCGTGCGCGTGGTAAGCAGAAGTAGCGGATGTGGGAAGTAGAGGGGACTCAATAGCGGCGAGGATGGAAGGGTTGACGATCGAGGGAGACATTGACACGGAGATTGATGAGACCCAATCTGGGCTTTTGCCCTTCCTCGATTTGGGCGATGCCAACTCGTCTTCGTCATTGACCTCGACCTCGAGGCATCCACAAGATCGCATTCACCACCGCGACAAGAGTTCCAGGAAATCCCACCACTGAGTCGTGTGGGTCGTGTTCTTGCTGAATTGTTCGAGAGCTCCAGTTCGGCGGTGCTGGAATAATGTCTGGTTCAAAAGAAGTCTTGTTAAATTGTGCGAAAGTGGTGGTGTTGATATTGCGACGTCCGTGTGGACGTGAGTTCATGTATGTTATGAAACGAGCGATCCTCGCATCCCTAGGTGACTCATGTAAAGGCCCACAAAAGATACTTGTACGATTGGGACGGGCTGGAACACTGTCTAATCCATAGAGATAATGATGGTTAAACTAGTGACTCGGCAAGATTGACGCATCACAAGCAATTTTCTTTTTTCAATTTGACTCAACAATTAGAGTTTTCTTTCACAATCTGATCTTACAGTGCTTGTTAATAAATACTCATTATCATAACTAAAGAGATATACGATATGAATTATGTTTTGCTAGTATTAAATGCGCCGTCTTACAGCTGAATATGAGATACTTAATTATATATAATAGCAATGGAACACATTTGCCTGCTGAGCCAAGATGGATATCAACTCCTTGGATTTTTCAAATTGGAATTGCCCTAAGGAGTGGGCACCGCCATCCCTCCCTCCTCTTCATGACATTCATGAGAAATTCACATATACATTGTTTTCAATGCAACTCTGCTAAATTAGCAATTTTACAAGGTCCACCCCCGTACTTCCAAACCCTAATTTCAGGGAAGGCCATGAAGTCAACGTTCTTCAACCACTTGCTTACGTCAATAGTAAATACTGTATTCGAATATATAAAAAGAAAGTAAAAACTGTTGAGCCCTGGCCTTCGTTCCAATCCGGAGTCCACATACAGCCTTCCTTTTCTATGTTTTAAAATTCCAAAAAGTTGAACTCTGTCCGCTGGCGAGAAGGTGCTTTCGCGTCCCGGTGCGGAGAACTGGCCTCTCTCCCGCTTTCCATTCCCTATAGAGAAAAGAAGCATTAACTCCGAAAAATAGAGTTCTGTTCTCTAGTGCATTCGGTCCCCGTGCAGAGAACTGGCAACTCTCTGCTTTCCATCTCCTAGAGAAAAGAAGCATTAACTCCAAAAGGTTAAGTTCTGTCCGCTAGTGCTTCGGTCCCCGTGCACAGAACCTGCAGCTCTCCTGCTGTCTAAGGCTACTCTCCCGCTTTCCATTTCCTAGCGAAGCAAAGGGGCGTTGAAAAGATTGTAAAGGAGCCCAGCAGGGCTAAACCGCCAAGCCCATGCACATCACCGCCCCAAGAATTGCTAGATAAGGAGAGCCCTCCATGTGGGTCGACCCACTCCCATTCTTTCTCCTCTTCTCCCAACCCATTCTGGCTTCTCTCGTGTTGTTCTTTGTTTTGCATAAGTATCATGGCGGCTAAGGCGAGCTCGAATGCGTGGAAGACAGGCAAGTCAGCTCAGAGAGCAGGGCCTTGAATACATGTCCGATGCTTACCATGTTCCGGTTAGCGATCCCCCTAGCTTATTTCCCGACACAGCCAATGTGCCTCTCGTTGATTTGGGTGGGTTGTGGAAGGATCCTGTGTAACAGTCAAGGTCATTAGGACATTAGAAACGCTTGTCGTCCCTTCGGCTTTTTCAGGCAAGTATGGCTGTAAATAGACAATACAAATTATTAGATACATGCACTGTCGACATCACATTACGATTTCGTTCCATACTGGAGCTTGCTTTCCAATTGTCCCGACAATTAAATTACCACAATTGCGATATATGCATGTAGAAACAGATTGTGAACAATGGAATTTGCCAAACCGTGATGGACAAAAGCCCTTCATGCAACATACAGGATGAGATAAGTCTTGGAAGAACTATATTAGAAAATCATCAAAGGGTGAAATTAGCCAAATCGAAAAATTTATGGTCGAATTAATATTTGTACAATAAATCTAAAATATTTTTGGTAATTTTTTCATTATATATAAATAGGAGCCATGAGGAATCGCTACTTTCTCGGACAAGAATGATTCATTTTGACCTTAAGTAGGGGCAACTCTCCAACTCTCAATCGAGGCTTCATCTTTTCTATAAAGGGTGTAGAGGTCGATAGTGTACTGTATTTCTTGAAAACTAATACAATATATTTTCTCGTTAAGTGAAGAAGGATTAGGGGTACATAACCTAGCGGTCGGTTCTTGACTTTGCCGTAAGGCAGCTAGGTCTACGGTAGGGTTTTCTACTGTCCTCACTTATTCCAGACATGGGTGGCTACTATACCAGCCTACCAGGTAATACCCAAGATCGAAGTCCTGACGTGGTGTCTACCTTCATCATTATGAGGTCCCCTAATTCCCCTTCTATCTTTATCTTCCCAAGGAGGAGGGAATAGGATGTGACATTGCGGGGTCTCCCACCCTAGAGCAGATCTCCCGCCTGTTTCTTCCCATTTAAGGACTTGCTCAAGTCTAAAGAGTCTTCATGTTGCAATATTTTTGAAAGTGCATTATCACATCCTTGTAGTTGTAGAGCCATATTCCTCTCACGTCCACTCGGTAAGAAGGAGACTATTATGCATAGAAACGTAAAAGATGAGAGCTAATGTCTCTTTGATCCTCGAATTATCGCACTGATTTCTTTCTTCTCTATCCTCTTCTTTCCTTTTGAAAACTCTAATAGCTTGCTGAGATTAAGCCATTTTCTTAGGTCATGTGTTTTGTTCTCTCTTTCTTTCTTCCTAATTATCAGCTTAGAAGGAAAGATATCTGATAACCCGAAGGCATTTTCTCAAAGCATTTCCTCTACTTAACATTTGTCCGGAGAAAGGACCAAATGCATAATAAAGTTCATTTCTTATGTGTTGAAACTTCGACACAAGAAACTGAAAGGAGGCTACATTATGTAGGCAATCACGAAACTAGCTCCATTGTCTATAGCGAGTGACCGAATTGTTAGAATCTAGATATAAGATGATATCGTGAAAATATTGATTGGAGTGAGGCATGTTAGAATATATCTTGAGTTTGAACCCATTCCAAATTGAATTATATGTCCAGTACATGAAAGTTCAAAGGCAAATCTTAGATTATGGAAATTAGTGCCATGTTGAAGACGTGACCAAGAATGGAAAGTGATATCGGCTTCAACTTTGTATTGGACAAAATCTGTTTTGAAATCTACGGAGACTTATCCTAAAAGTTTTAGAGTCGGCCAAGGAAAGATAGAAAAAGAAAGTTGACTTGTGTTAATTGAATTCCACTAGTACTTCTTGGCCATGTGGACTCCATGCTTATATAAATATATTTCTCAATGATCATTAAGCGTGCCTTGCATATGTGCTACAAAGGGACATTATAATGAATTTCGCCACGAAGACGTCGAATGCATCTGTTTGAGAATTTGAATTATAACATATGCATTTGGAAGCACATTAGCGAGAGAATCATGAAGTTTCTAAGTGAAAGGCTATGTGGTTATATGGCTAATGAATTGAATGCATGCAAATGATGATTTAAATCAATGGTGGAAAGTGCGATTCAATATGACTATTAGAGAATCCACGGAGATTGCAAAGTATTACTTGGATGTTCTTAGGTTGTCACGATTTCATTCAAGGAATAGGGTCGGACTTATGCTAGCTGTTTTGGATAAATACTTGAGGAAAACCCGAGTGTTTGTACTAAGGAACAAGTTTAATGCTGTTGTCTGGATCATGCATTTGATAGCTTTGATAAAAAAGGAGGTTGGAAAAATAATCAAAGCTAGTGCAGATTGATAGTAGCATAGAGTTATGCTTAGAGTTGTCAAATGAATTCTGTATGAAGAAAAGCATAGGGAAACACTGCACTAGTGCTAGTGAACCATAATAGTTTGCGGGGTTGATGAATAAAACATTATTAAGGATGACCCATAAAGTACTTTCTAATGTTGATATGGCTAGGAGACTCCTGGCACTTTGTACAACAAGTTATGGCTCTCCATCGATTTCTTGGATGTTGGATACTTGGAAAAGTGTGGATCAAGTACTATTGCTTATTATTCTATAATTATAATATTTATTGCTCGAGTTATGTTCGAGCGAGTGATGGTAAGTTTGATTGAAGGGTGATAAAGTGCATGTTTCTAAGTTATACACAAGATAGACGAGATTATAAGTTTTGGTGCCTGAGATTAATAAATTATAATTGATAAGTCTCAAAACTTTTGGCTAGGAGTATTATTGGTTGTGTTCATATGAATTTGGATGGCGTTCAACTCATGGTAGAGTTGCAATTGGAAATTCCTGAGGTAGTGAGTACTAACAAAGTAATCGATACAAATAATGCTTGTAGAGAGTTGGAGCCTAGGAAGCCATTAACTATTGTAATTGTTGAATTTGACAAACTGGATGTTGGTTCTCTTGACAACTATGGACGCAATAATAGTTTTTTTTATCTGTATTTGAGGCGATTTTGTTAGATAATCTTTGTGCAACAATTAAAGATGCAGGTGGAGTTGGTGTTCTGATGAGGCCCACAATTATATTTAAGTTCAAGCACGACTTGAACTTCGAAGATATCTATGGTGATTGAGCCCATGAAAGGGTTGGAGAATAGTAACAAAGTTTAGGTTCCAGCAAAGCGATGATTGCTTGACTCAAACATCTAGTTATGGTGGAGATTGTTAGAATATGTCTTGACTTTTAGCCCATTAAATGATCCGATTTGAATTAAATTATGCTTTCAATAGATGATATTCAAAGGCAAATCTTAAAGATTACAGAAATTATCTCCATATTGAAAATGCAATCAAGATTGGAAAATGATATTGGTTTTAACTTTATATTGGACAAAGTTTGTTTTGATGAAAATTTATCCTTTGAGTTAGGCAAAAGAACGCTTCAAGTGCCATAACTTGGCATAAATGGACATTTAAGTGTTATAATTTATGAAAGTGACACTTAAGTGCCACATTGTAAGAAAAGTGGGACACCTGAGTGCTACCTCTGGCAAAACCGGCTGAAAATCATATGTGGCAATTAAATATTAATATTTCTCGCCGAGGTGGTTCGCTGGAAAGCTAAGTCAGTTCTAATTCACCCCAAACGACATCGTTTCGGCCACTTTCGACCGTGTGTGGGACCACAACGAGTACTCTGTGCTCCTAAGGGGTGGAGAGTGTGACAGCTCAAGTGGCGGTGTGTGGGGAGGAGGGGGACCTTGTGCTCCTAAGGGGTGAAGAGTGTGACAGCTCAAGCGACGATGCGTGGGGAGGAGGGATAGTGGTGCGTCCGCACCTCGGTCCCTGGACGTGTGTAGGGAAGGGGTCTATTGAAGAAAAATCCCTTGGAGTTTTGAAGTTGACAAAACAGCCTCGAGAGTAAGGTCTGAAGAATCCAAGACTCAGTCGGTTAAGTTTGGAGATTTCAAGTCGCAAAGGTTTTCCGTCTGAAGACAGTCAGACCCAAAGTTCGGTTTGAAGTTTTTCCGTTTAAAGACTGTCAAGACCCAGTTTCCGTCTGAAGACCTTTAAGACCCAAATCTAAAGTCTGAAGACAGTTTGCGATTTTGACAGGCTGGCAACATGTTATTTTATGGTTAAGGAAAGTAAGATTTGGATATTATATTCCCTAACTTATCCATGGAATATCTCTAGCTGTGATCATGAGCTCGAAAGATCTATTCTTCGGATTTTTATCCGTTGAAGAACAAGTGAATTTTTGGAAGGATCTAATTTTGGGAACTCAAGATCCTGATTGTATGGGCGAACAGGATTGACGAGCTATTGTCTACTTACATTTTCGGCAACGTGAAGATCACTTAAATTGATTCAGTCCAACGGGTTGATTGGATGAATTCTTGGAAAGTGCCAACGGGTATGAAGGCACGGAGGCTATTTAAGGTGGATCGTGTTGCTCGAAAAGAGAGGGAGAGACTTGATAGAAAAATCTCGATGTTAGAACCTCTGAAATCATTTGTTCACTAAAATCTCTCGTGTTCAATCTGTGTATCAGCAAGAAGTTGTAAGAGAGACTATCTACTGAAGAAGTATAGTTCGTGAATTGTAACAGCTCTCATTTGCTACATAGTGACTATAGCCAGTTGGCTGCCGGCGTGGAGAGTGGACGTAGGCTTGGAACAAGCCGAACCACTATAAACCTTGTGTCAATTCTCTTTACCCTACTCTATTTACTTTGTGAATGCATGATCTATTTATTGTTGATGTTTTTCAATTAAAAGATTCCAAAAGAATTCCGCAATAACCTATTCACCCCCCCTCCAGGTTAATTCACTAGCCTATCAGAGCCTGGTTGCTTATCTATTGGAAGTGTTTATTATTTTTAAAGCAAAAGATCTATGGCTAGTGTTTTGGCTCCAGGTTTAATTGAAGGACAAAGCAATACCAGACCTCCCTACTTCGATGGAAAGGAGTACAACGTATGGAAAAACAAGATGAAGGCATTCCTAAGATCTAAAGATCCTATGGAATGGGATGTAGTGGAGAATGGAATTGCTCCTAAAACTATATCAATCACAGGGAAAGAATTACCTGATGGAATGGGAGCATCGCACACCGATATCACAAAGAGACAAGCCCTTGATGCAAAGGCTATCTACTCTCTATATTGTGCATTATCTCTTACTGAATATAATAGAATTTCATCCTGTGAAATGGCCAAAGAAGTTTGGGATAGATTGCACGTCACCTATGAAGGAACAGATCGAGTCAAAGAAACCAAGATCAATATTCTTCTTGGTCAAAATGAAGCCTTCAAAATGAAGCCAGGAGAATCCATCAAGGATATGTTTAGTCGATTTATAGAAATTGTAAACGGCTTGACATACCAAGGACAGCCAATCTCAGGACTTATGGAGGTCAATAAAATGTTGAGAGGACTCTCCAAAGATTGGAATCACGTCAAGACATCTATAAGAGAAACACAAAGGATCATGCCTCTTTCAGTAGATGAATTGGTCGGCACACTTCAATCTTATGAAGTCGAGCAATTCAATGAGGAATTTGACACAAAAGATAAGAAGTCAATTGTTTTAAAATCTAATGATGATTCTGATACTACAGATTCAGAAGAAGACTTGGATGATGAGGAATTAGCACTTCTAATTAGAAAATTCAGAAGGCTAAATAGGAAAGGCAGAAGGTTCAATGGAAAGAGACAAAACAATCAGAGATTTCAAAAGAAATCAAATGAAGAAGAAGATACCAGCAAAGAAGTTGTTTGCTTTGAATGCAAGAAGAAGGGACACATTAGACCCAACTACCCCTTATTGAAGAAAAAGAAAGGAAAACCTGAAAGGTTCAAGAAAGCACTCAAAGCTGAAACTTGGAGTGACACTGAATGTGAGGAGAGTGATGAAGAGTATGCAAATATCTGTCTTATGGCAAATTCAGACTCATACTTAGATTCAAGCTCAGACTCAGACTCAAACTCAGATTCAAACTCAGACTCAAACAGCGGTACCAAGGTTAGAAATTTAAAAATTCCTACCAAAGTATCAAAATACATTGATGAACTTTGTCTCGGTCTTAAAGGCTCTCTCAAAAGGATTTCTGAACTGAAAAGGGAGAATTCCAAACTAAAACAACAAGAAAAGATTTTAATTGAAAAAGTTGAATGTCTAGACAAGTCTCTTGCTGTTTCAAAAGAAAATGAGAATGAACTGTCAAAAGAAAATGCTTGCTTGAAAGAAGATTTGTTAAAAGTTACAAAGAAATTTTCAATGGGTTCTGAAAAGTTAGATAAAATTCTTTCTATTCAAAGACCTTATTTTAATAAATCTGGTCTAGGAATGACACATGATACTATTCCTTTGATTGATTTCCCAAAGGTAAAGGAAAGAATCAAAAATAGGCAAACAAAATCATTTTATAAGAATCATTTCCAAAAGGTTTTTGTAAAGCATGTTGGTAGAAATGCTCTTACATGTTCAAAATGCAAAAGTGTAGAACATTTTGAGAAGGAGTGTCCCAAAGTTTGGAGATCTGTTAAGAAGAGCTAGGCAAAGACTGTTTATGTTACTAACAATGATGGACCCAAGAAAGTTTGGGTACCAAAGAAGACTTGAGTTTTTCATTTAAATGCAGGTCACTATCAAGAAGAAAATCAAGTGGTATTTAGATAGTGGCTGTTCAAGACACATGACGGGAGACTCAAATTGTTTCACAAAACTCTCTCATGTAAAAGGAGGAAATGTTTCTTTCGGTGGCAACAACAAAGGAAAAATTATTAGTCGAGGAACCGTGAAGATAGGAAACCTCACAATCAACAATGTCTCTCTTGTTGAAGGATTGAACTACAATCTATTGAGTATTAGTCAATTATGCGGTACTGGATACAAAATCAACTTTCAAGAAGATACATGTTCTGGAACAAGCAAAGATCTCTCACAATCCTTTACTGGACGAAGACATGGAAACATTTATTTGCTGGATGTAAAGTCTGACAGTCCACAATGCTTGATATCAATTCAAGATGAAGCCAACCTTTGGCATAGGAAACTTGGACATGTCAATCTGAAGCAAATTGCAAAAGTTTCATCCAAAAAGCTTGTTCGGGGACTTCCTAACCTCAAGTATCAAAAGCATGATCCATGCACTCCTTGTGTACTTAGAAAACAGGTAAGAAATTCCTATAAATCTATAAATCAAGTATCCACTAATTGTGTTTTGCAGCTATTACACATGGATTTGTTCGGACCAACAAGAATTCAAAGTATTTGAGGTAAAAGATATTGTTTGGTTATAGTTGATGATTATTCTCGTTTTACTTGGGTATTCTTTCTTGCAAATAAATCGATGCATTGACTTATTTTACTAAGTTTGCAAAGAAAATCCAAATTGAGAAAGGGTATGCAATTTCAAGTATTAGAATGGACCATGGTGGAGAATTTGAAAATCATGATTTTGCTAAATATTATGATGACTATGGTATTCAACATAATTTTTCTTCCCCATACACTCCACAATAAAATGGAGTTGTAGAAAGGAAAAATCGTTCTTTGCAAGAAATGGCAAGAACTCTCTTGATTGAAAGTAATATTTCTCCTCATTTTTGGGCTGAAACTACTTCAACAGCTTGCTATATTATAAATAAAATTTTTCTAAGACATATTTTAGAGAAAACACCTTACGAACTGCTTAAAGGTAAGAAACCTATTGTTTCATATTTTCATGTATTTGGTTGTAAATGCTTTATCCTAAAGAATTCTAGTGATCGAATTGGTAAGTTTGAAGAAAAATTAGATGAAGGAATATTCCTTGGCTATTCTATGATGAGCAAAGCTTTCAGAGTTTTCAACAAACGAACTCGATCGTGAAAGAATCCATGGATGTAAAGTTTGAAGACTCGTACAAAATCGATCGAACTCGAAGATTATGAGTTTGGCCAAGTGTCTACAAATTCTCTTGAAGAAAATCAAATCTCAGACACTAAGCCGCAAACCAAATCAGTAGTTCCAACCGAAGAAGAGCCTCATCAAAATGACAAACCAATTACAAATTGGAAGCACAAATCAAGTCACCCTGCAGATCTCATCATAGGCAATATTGATGAAGGAGTTCGTACAAGATCTAAAATGCGTGAAGAATCTAGTGCTCTTGCACTCATTTCTGAGATCAAACCTAAAAACATAGAAGATGCATTGAAAGATGAAAGCTGGATTGAAGCAATGCAAGAAGAATTGAATCAATTCAAAATCAACAATGTTAGGAGCTAGTTCCAAAACCAAAAGGTAAATCAATTATTGGTACCAAATGGGTTTTCAGGAACAAGCTTGATCAACAAGGAAAAGTGGTAAGGAACAAAGCAAGACCTGTGGCAAAAGGTTACACGCAAGAAGCATTATCCAAAAAGAAGTCTATGTGGAACAACCACCAGGATTTGAAGATCCTAGAAGACCAAACCTTGTTTTCAAATTGAAGAAAGCTTTATATGGCTTAAAACAGGCATCTTGAGCATGGTATGAAAGGTTAAGTAATTTCTTAATTCAAAATAGTTTCTCTAAAGGTAAAGTAGATACTACTTTATTTATAAAAAGTGAATGCAATGATTTCATACTTGTTCAAATTTATGTTGATGATATAATATTTGGTTCTTCTAATGAAAAGCTTTGCAAGAATTTTTCAAAGTGTATGCAGAATGAATTTGAGATGAGCATGATGGGTGAATTGAACTTCTTTTTGGGACTTCAAATTAAATAATCAAGTGAAGAAACTTTTATTCACCAAGAGAAATATGCAAAAGACCTTATCAAGAAGTTTGGAATGGAGAATTGCAAGAAAACAGAAACTCCTATGTCAAGCTCATCAAAGTTGGATAAAGATGAAGAAAGAAAGAGTGTAGACCAAAAGCTATACGAAGTATAATCGGGTTACTTCTTTACCTTACAAAGCATCTAGACCTGATATTTTATTTAGTGTTTGCATATGTGCTAGATTTCAATCGATCCTAAAGAATCTCATATGACGCCGCTAAGCGCATTATTAAATATGTTGCAACTACATCTAAGGTAGGTCTGTGTATTCCAAACAAGGAGATTTTACTCTCCTTGGATATTCGATCTTGACCTTGCTAGTTGTAGAGTGGATAGAAAAAGCACTACGGTACATGTCAACTATTGGGAAACAGGATGGTGTCTTGGTTCTCAAGAAAACAGGGTACCGTGGCTCTTTCAACCGCTGAAGCAAAGTACATAGCTCTTGGAAGTTGCTGCTCTCAAATCCTATGGATGCAATAACAATTGAGAGACTTTGGAGTTGAGGTAACAAGTACAGAAATCGAATGTGACAATACAAGCGCAATCAACCTCACAAAGAATCCAATACTTCACTCAAGAGCAAAGCACATTGAAATCAAGCATCATTTTATTCGAGATCATGTTCAAAGTGGAGAAGTGGTAATTCAGTATGTAGATTCAAAGAATCAATTAGCAGATATATTCACAAAGCCCCTAGAAAAGGCTCACTTTGAATCAATTCGTTCAAGACTGAGTATCGTAAGATTTGAAGAAGTTCAGACTCAAAATTAAAGTCTTGAGAAGTTCAGACTCAACGCAAGGTCTGAAGGCGTTTCAGACTCAACGCAAGGTCTGAAGGCGTTTCAGACTCAACGCAAGGTCTGAAGATGTTCAGACTCAACGTAAAGTCTGATGGCGCTCAGACTCAAAGGTAAAGTCTGAAAAGAGTTCAAACTCTGAGGTAAAGTCTGAACAACTATCAGACTCTATTTTAAAGTCTTTTTACGTATTTCTTCATATTCTCGGCATTATATTATTTTTGTTAATTACTTTTCGAATCTTCAAAATCTCTTTTTACTCAATTTCTGACATGCAATTATGGCGGTTTATATTTTCAAAAAGGCAGTTTTCTCTTTTCGAAATTACGGTTTATTTTTAGCAGTTTTTATCTTTACTTTTTGGCAACAATTCAGTTTCTCGATTTTATTTTCACTATTTATACACAAGAATCGTCACTTTCATCCGCCACTACTCTTTTGCAAATCATCTCTATACCCATTCGCTTTCAAAACCCTAAAAGCTCCATTTGCCATTCCTGTTTCATCATCTTTTTCAATAAAAATCTCATCTTTTTGACGAACAAGTTGAAACTTCGTCTGTGCTCCAAAAATGTCGTCTCGGAAGTCTTCCAGAATTGCAAGCATGGGACCACAGAGACAACCAGAGGGTCCTACAAGAGTGGACCTCACAGGCGAGGAATCTCCTCAAAGGGAAGCCGAAGGTCAATATTTTGAGGAAGGGATCACAGAAGCAGAGCCGGTAATAACTCTTAAACCGAATGTTGCTTTTGATCTTTACAAAAGGCTTAAAGATGGAGGAGTAAGTCTAAAGACAATTGAGGATTATTTAAAAGAAAGAGGATTCAAGAGTGAGTATCTCTTCTTGCTTGAAATGGAGAAGTTGAAAGTTGTTAAGGAAGGAACAGCGCAAAGAACGCTCGAAAACATTTCGAGTAATCCGCTTGAAAATACTCCAACCGAGACCCTAGATGATGATGAGAGACTTTTCTCTCACTTTCAGCCGCGATTAGGTGTGGCTGCTAACTCTGTTTGTCCTTCGGGAAGTTTGTTTCGGTCTAAAGAGCATGAGCGAGTATACATGAAGCTGTTGAAGATGGGTGTAGTAAATCCAAGAAGTGTGGACTTTGACTTCCTTGATTCGTTGAAGATAAATCTTAGAGAGAAGTTTGCTAGGCTGCAATTGGAAAGTTTCTACACGGATACCACTAATGCCCACTCTGAATTTATGGCTTATTTTTACTCAAATTTGTTGTTTTTGGATACAAATCGGTTGTCTTTTTCTTTCATGGACAAGGATTATATAGTTGATGTTGATATGCTGGCTGATATTATTGGGGTGGAGAGAATGAGTTTCCAACCAATAAAGGTGTCCACAGCCTATGCAACTTTGGATATTGTGCGAGACAGAACAGTAGAGGGCAAAATATCCTATACTAGGATGAATGCCACAAATATATTACTGCACAAAATCATCATCAAGCGTATCGGGCCCAAGACAACCTCAAAGACCGATGTCTCCAAGACCGAAGCCAAGCGATGTTTGCCATCAACCAAGGCGAGACCCTTTTCTCTCCCACATGTTATTCTTTTCCACATGTACAAGGCGTGGTTAAGGATAAGGGTCAATTGCCTTATTCATCGATCATCACCAAGTGTTCGGGCATTTCGATATTGATTCTGCTCCTCTATGCCTGAACAAATTAAGTCTGATGCTTATTGGGCAGAAGATGGTGATGAAGATGAAGCTTCCAGAGCTTAATGTTGCATTGGAAAGGTTGAGGGAAGAGACATCTTCCAAGGAGATCCCCACTGCTTCATCAAAGAGAAAAGGCAAAGAGCCCATGGCTGAGAAAAAGCGTCAAAAAATCATCCTGCAAGATGAAGAGGATGAGAATGATGCCATGACTTTGTCTGCTCTCTCAAAATTGAGGAGCCCTGTTAGTTTAAGAACAGAGGCTGGAGAGAGGGCAAGAAAAGAAGCAGAGGAGAAGGAAGCTAAGAAGCGGAAGAAAGAGGAAGAGAAACAGAGGAAGAGAGAAGAGGGAAGAAAGAGAAGAGAAGAAGAAAGGAAAAGGAAAGAGGAAGAAGAGAGAAGAAGAGAAGAGGAACAGAGAGAAGAAGAGGAAAGACAGAGGAAAGCAGAAGAGGAAAAAGAAAGAAGAAGAGAAGAAGAAGAAAGAAGGAAGAAGGATGAAGAAGAAAGCAGAATGCAGGAGGATTTAGCTGCAGGATTTGAGCCATCATTCGCTCAATCTAGGGAAGAGACCGAGAAACATCACAGTGCTGATATAGATGCAGGCGAGGAATATTCTACTCCACCCACTGGCATCAACACAGGGGGAGTTGCTTCTTTGAGCGGGGAACAATTTCGCCTTTACATTTTAGTGATGTGAGTAGGTCGAGTGCGATCCTGAGGAGGTCTATGCATCTCATTTCCCAGAGCATGAAGAATCCTTACCAATAGAGAAGGAAAGGGCTGAACAGGATGCTCCGAGTTTCCAAACTCCTAGAACTGAATTTGCTGGTCCTAGTGCAGGTACTGCTAATTCAACAGCTTTTACACAACTGTTGGATGTTATGTTGGACCTCAAGAAGCAGATGTTTGGAATGGATTATGAGCTGAGGGACTTAAAGAAGGCCATGCCGAGTACTTCGTGAATATGCAAGATCGATCAACTCACCGAGAGCTCAAGTTGAATCAAATCGAAACAGGTGCGAGTTGGTTTCAGTGAAGGAAGTTCTTGCAAAACTCGAGAAGACAGTACAGGATCTCAGCAAATTTCAGCTTGTTCGTTTCCCTGGAGAGCCCTGAATCATTTTCAAAACCATCTATTATTCACTCTACCTCCTTTGATGGGATAAAAAGGGGGAGAGTTTGCAGATTTGAAACTTTTTGAAGCTTAAGCTTGTTTTTATTTGGACTTTTATTTCGTTTGAACTTTTATTTCATTTGTTGTTTTCATTTTGATTTAGATTTGGATTGGATTGTTGAATCTTTATGACTTTATCCTGATGATTTGATATTTTGATTTTTAGACTTGTGAATTCGCATTGCAGGATCATTATATTTGTGAGGATAATTGTTATTTGACTAACATTCTGTTTTGCAGAAATAATCCTCAAAATATATATGAGTATTCCTTGCAGGTTTTTAAATTTGCAAATCTGCTGAGGGTTTTGTCACCATCAAAAAGGGAGAGATTGTTGAAGAAAAATCCCTTGGAGTTTTGAAGTTGACAAAACAGCCTCGAGAGTAAGGTCTGAAGAATCCAAAACTCAGTCGGTTAAGTTTGGAGATTTCAAGTCGCAAAGGTTTTCCGTCTGAAAACAGTTAGACCCAAAGTTCGGTCTGAAGTTTTTCCGTCTGAAGATTGTGAAGACCCAGTTTCCGTCTGAAGACCTTTAAGACCCAAATCTAAAGTCTGAAGACAGTTTGCGATTTTGACAGGCTGGTAACAGGTTATTTTTATGGTTAAGGAAAGTAAGATTTAGATATTATATTCCCTAACTTATCCATGGAATATCTCTGGCTATGATCATGAGCTCGAAAGATCTATTCTTCAGATTTTTATCCGTTGAAGAACAAGTGAATTTTTGGAAGGATCTAATTTTGGGAATTCAAGATCCTGATTGTATGGGCAAACAGGATTGACGAGCTATTGTCTACTTACATTTTCGGCGATGTGAAAATCACTTAAATTGATTCAGTCCAACGGATTGATTGGATGAATTCTTGGAAAGTGCCAACGGGTATGAAGACACGGAGGCTATTTAAAGTGGATCGTGTTGCTCGAAAAGAGAGGGAGAGACTTGATAGAAAAATCTCAATGTTAGAACCTCTGAAATCATTTGTTCACTAAAATCTCTCGTGTTCAATCTGTGTATCAAAGAGAGTCACTTTTAGTGTGATAATAGCAAGAAGCTGTAGGAGAAACTGTCTACTGAAGAAGTATAGTTCGTGAATTGTAATAACTCTCATTTGCTACATAGTGACTACAGTCAGTTGGCTGCCAGCGTGGAGAGTGGACGTAGGCTTAGAACAAGCCGAACCACTATAAACCTTGTGTCAATTCTCTTTACCCTACTCTATTTACTTTATGAATGCATGATCTATTTATTGTTGATTTTTTCAATTAAAAGATTCCAAAAGAATTCCGCAATAACCTATTCACCCCCTATAGGTTAATTCACTAGCCAATATCAGGGTCTCTCTCTTATCCCATATCACTTAGAAGGGGAGTCCTGGGCTAGTTTATAAGGCTTGGATCCCTCTAATTTGTATAACGCGTTTTAGCGTTTTAAGTCTAAAGCATATAATATTACACAGTGGAGCCCAGATAGTTACATGGATTGATTGTTGTAGCAAAATGCAAAGCAAAAGCATCATCTTTTGTCCCTTACTATGAACTGTCATGAAGTTTTGGGGAAAAGATCCCTAAACTATGAATCACCATGAAGTTTTGGGGAAAAGTTGGTGTCTATAACGCGTTTTGTTACTGGACAACTGCACTAGCTAGATGTGAAGTGAGGAAGATAACATGGGTTCTATTTTTTGTTGGAAATCTTTGTGAATTGATAAATGAAAGACGCGCAACAAACAACATAACTTTGTCCTCCACTTCTGCCTAGTTAGGTCGTTTGCACAAATGTTGGGAAAGGTTCATTGTCGTCTCTTGTGCTTTGGATGACAAACTCCTATACTTAGTTGGATGGTGAATATTCACAAAGCCTAGGAATCAGACCACCTTAACTTTTTGTCTTTCGCATGATTAGGCTTAGAATTGGAGAAATTATTGCCTAGATCTATCCTATAGGTATTCACCAAACCCAACAATCATGAAAGACACTCCACACTCGACAAAGAAAAAATTTATTTTTGCCTATTCAGTTCTGAACATTTTAATTATGACAATTTAATTCTAAACATTTTCACGTTTTGTAATTAAATCCATCCGACTAATTTTGATGGAAAATTGCTGACGTAGACGTCAACTATCTTACACGGCTAGCATTAGTGTGGAATATTTTGATGTTTTATCGAAATTTTTAATTATTTTTTAATTATTTTCCTTCTTTAATTTTTTTTTCATTTTTCTTGTTCCCTTCTCCCCTTTGTCGGCCATTGATGGGTGATGGCCAGTGGAGGTCGCTGACCTGAGGCAAGGATCACTCTTGTTGGTCTGGAGAGGGCGGCCCTCACCAGTCTAGGCGAGGCCGACCCTCACCTAAGGCCAACGACTTTTGCCATCGACGATGCCTAGTGATGGCTAATGGAAGGAAGAAGGGAAAAGGAAGAAAATAAGGAAAATCGAAGGAAAGGAAAAAAAATCACAAAAAATTATCAATAATTTCCATGCAAGCACTAGCGGTGTTCACATCAGATGGTTGGGTCAACATCAGTGATTTTAGGCTAAAACTGGCCACATAAACTTAATTTGCAAAACGCAAAAAAATTAGAACTCAATTGATACAATAAAAATGTTTAAGATTGAACCGGCAAAAGTGTAATAGATTTAAGATAATTTTCCCATTCGGTATCATACAATTAGTTCTATCCATGGCGTTTTATTTAACTTCGTGTTTACATAAGAAAAATAGCCAGTTCTTTGTAATTGACAAATGATAGAGTTTAATCAATTACATTAGAATGGTTATAAAAGATGACTTGATATAGAGAGGATCGATAACTACTTGGTTTGATCATTAATAATTGCACTACATTAGTGTGTATCAACAATCCCATGGCACAATTATTGACAAAGAATAGAGGATGATCAATGAGTCTTAAGAGCTAGTGATAAGCTTATGGATGACCACATGTTGGGAATTTGGCTAAGTGGTAGACCCAAAGAAGTGGAAAGTGCGGATCGAAGATAGAGAATGAAGACACCGGTGAAGTGAAGGTTGAACATCAGGGTTTCAAAGTTATAACTACTTGTAAATAAGGTTGACATGGAAGGAAACCTAGAATCTCAAGAATGCAATTATAACCATACTTAAAAGGGGCAAATGTTTGTAAGCAGTTGTGATTAGTGGGCTATAAATATTGGCGCGGCGTAATTATGGGAATATCATGAATGCACAAATTTTGAATCGATGTGCTTACAATTTTTTCTTTCATCTTCTACACGCATTTATCATTTCTAGTTTGTGATTCATCTCTACTTCAAAAGCCAATCATTTTGTGTCCAAAATCATCACGGAATCAGTCTTCACACAAAATCGACAATAAACTTTTCAGCAAAAAATCTTTCACTGTCCAGGTACCACCCATTTTTTTGAAAACACTTTTGTTTGTGATGAGCATACACCATCCCATCTGTTAAACAAACGTCTTCCACACGTGGAGCGTCAAACACTTGAATGAGGTCTCGTAACAACACACAAGATTGAATTTAGCGCCCCCGGGAAACGATTAACTTTCATGTCTCGCTACTTTTTCTTCTTTTTTTCTCCTTATAGTTCTCCATCGCAGTAGGCTATCTTACAAATTATCTCCTGACCAGAATTTCTGTTCTTTAAGCAGTCGCTTCACTTTTTACTCATCTAATCAAGCTCTTGCAATGACGTGCCAACATGTGTTTTTATGATCGCGTTGGTGGGGGTGGGGATGAATATTTGCACACGTGCCCCTAATTATGCAAAGACGCTTGTTCTTCTATCAGTCTCTTCACTTTTCACTCCATCCAATCAAGCTCTTGCAATGATGTGCCAACATAAGTTTTTATGATCGAGTTGGTGGGGGTGGGGAGGAATGTTTGCCCATGTGTCCCTCATTATGCAAAGACACTTGTCCCCGGAGACGCCACCCTCAGCATTGGAGATGCTTCTGGACAAAGACTGCGGGCGTATAATAGAGACGGGGCAACCCAGTGTTCCACCGTGGCCCTCGATGTCCACGCGTACCGATTCAATGTAACTCTCCTACGTTAGCTATTCACACGGCCCGCCCAGTACGTCCAAACCCTACCGCCCCGATGTCCACGCGTACCGATTCAATGTAACCCTCCTACGTTAGCTATTTACACGGCCCGCCCTGTACGTCCAAACCCTACCTTTTAGCGGAGCGCCATGGAGTCAACATTCTTCGCCCGCTTGATTCCCTCGACAGTGAATGCTATATTAGAATAATATAAAATGAATGGAAAGAGAGAACAGCTGACCACTGGCCTTCCTTTCAATATGGAAGTCCAGATGCATCTTTCTTTCTTTACTGTTTTAAACCCCAAAAGGTAGTAATTTGTCCGCGAGTGCTTTCGGGTCCTCGTGCAGAGAACCAGCTGGTCTCCTGCTTTCCGCGTCCTGTAGAAGCAAAGGTACATTTAATCAAGCAAGTAAGTGAACTAGGCATGGCTAAACCGTCATACCCGTGCACATGGCACACCGAGAATTGCTATATAAGGAGAGATCCCTCAACGCGGGTCGACCCACTGCCATTCCTTCTCTTCTGCTTCCAACCCTTTTTGGCTTCTCTCGTGTTGTCCTTGTTTTCGCATAAATATCATGGGGGCTAATGCGAGCTCGGGCATGTGGAAGACCGGCGAGTTGGCTCAAGAGCAGGGCCTTGGTAATGTGCCGGACGCTTATCAAGTTCCGCTGAGGGATCACCCCAGCTTATTTCCCGATACGGCCACTGTGCCTCTCATTGATCTAGGTGGGCTGTGGAAGGATGCCGTGCAACGGTCCTTGGTCATCAAGGACATTGGGAATGCTTGCCGTCGCTTCGGCTTCTTCCAGGTAAGCATAGATGTATATAGATAATATGGATTAATAAATGTATGCACTGTTGGACGTCTCATTACGATTTTGTTCCATACGAGAATTTGCTTTCCAAGTGCCCTAACCATTAAATTACCTCGATTGCGACGTGCGCTTCATGTGGAAACAGATTGTGAATCATGGAATTTGCCAAACTGTGATGGACGAAGCCCTTCAGGCGGCATCCAGCTTTTTCGACTCACCAACTGATGAGAAGATGAAGTACATGTCGAATGACGTACAAAAGCCGGTGAGATACGCGACGAGTTTCAAGGACGGGGTAGACAAAATACAGTTCTGGAGGTTCTTCCTCAAGCATTATGCACATCCACTGGAACACTGGATGGGTCAATGGCCGGAGAATCCCCCTCGTTATCGGTACCATCTCTTTTACCTTATGTTCGATGAATGTGAACGAATCATTGCTTGCGTATGAAAATGAACCGGGTCATACATTCGGACCGACCACACTCTAGGAGTACATAAGTCACATGTTGTTTACAGTGATGTCGTGTAGCAGAGAGCGGTTTTTGGCCATATGCTTAATCGATCAGGGCAGTATCTAATCATATATGGGGGCACCGCCGCTTGACAGCTGAAATATTGATTTTGTATTTAGGTGGGGTGGTTGTCTCGCTACCATTAAATAAATAAACGGTGAGAAGAAGGTAATCATGCACGGCTCTTTTATAATTCAGTTTTGTCCTTGCTCCCGCGAAATGAGAGACAAAGAGTGTGCTCCCTTCACATAAAGAATTCACTAAATCCTCAAACTACAAAGGCACTGACACTCGCAGCCGCAATCTTAAAGCCAGCCACTTAGCGCAACGTCAGAGTTGAAGCAAAGCAGAGTAATGAGGAGCGGGTAGTGGTCCAACTTGGCGGGGTCAAACTTTTTCAAATAATAAACTTAGTGACATCATATAACTGAATATTTTTTTTTGGTAAAAAAAAATATTGAGGTGCATGAAGACCGAAATTAAATTGTAGTCAAAATGCATGCATTTAGGCATGTCCTCATCATTTCCTAAGCTAGTCAGGGACAGTTGAACGCGTTTAGAGTTAGGACATACCGATCAGGACTAGCAGAATGCAAGGTTCCATGTATACGGGCCGCGGCTGTAAGCATATCTACATCTCATATCGTTTCTCATGATTGTATCAGGGAGAAGATGGGCAGATTCTGCGCCCAAGCGAGGAAAGTGACGGTGGACCTGATGGAGGCCATCACTGAGGGCTTGGGACTAGGACCCTCGTATCTGACCTCTAAAATGGAAGCGGGGATGCAAGTGATGGCAGTAAACTGCTACCCGCCATGCCCGAATCCGGAGGTGGCGCTAGGACTACCGCCCCACTCTGACTACACTCGCTTGACCGTTGTTCTCCAGAGCTCCCCTGGACTTCAGATCATGGACCTCGAGGACTGCACCTGGAAGTCGGTCCCTAAAATCCCTGGCGCCTTACAGGTCCACGTGGGTGACCATCTGGAGGTTCTGAGCAACGGCCTATACAAAAGCGTCTGCCACAGAGCAGTCCTCAACTCTGAGAGGACCCGGTTTTCCATTGCTAGCCTGCATAGTCTCGGCCTGGACGAGACGGTGGAACCCGCCGAGGAACTCGTGGGCGCGCAAGGAAAAAAGTACCGGGGTAGTAGCTTCAGGGATTTTCTGAACTTTCTAGCCATCAATGACCTTGGAGAGCGCAAGAGCTTCATCGATACTCTCAAGATCAATCAGTAGTTGCTATATTTTCAACTTTGTTTTCTTTGCCCCAACCTCTGCATCTGTAATGCACTCGCAGATGCTTGTAGCCTCCTGCATCCAAAAGAGTCCGTCTTCTTGTCTTTCTCTTCACAAAAAGCATATGAATACGAATTGCTGCCACTTCGCTTGTTACCGTAATCTTTAAGCCTTTATTGTGTCCGAATCGTATGAAATTTTAATTTTTATGCCGAAAGAAGTCATTAGTGAATCAAAGAATTAAGCCACGTACCATAATGTCAGGGTTATTTGAAAGCTTAGTTTGAATTGTGTCATAACAATCTTTTGCTAGGGAAAATAGACAACAAAGCTACTTAATGCAAGACAAATACATTATGAGGGAGAATTACCAAAAAGTCCTAAACCTATTACAATTGTGTCAGTTCAGTTCTAAACTTTTTTTTTAGACTAATTTAGTCGTAAACCTTTTATAATTGTGTCAAATTTAGTCTATCCAGCCAAAATTGACCGGCTGGCGCTGACGTGGACTCTAGCCGAGGACAGCTGGTTGGCGAGGCAATTTTTGAATTTTTTTCTTTATTTTTCCCACCTTCTTCTTCCTCTGGCTGACAAGATCTCGCCATGGCTGGGCAAGGCCAAGCCTCGCCAGATCTTGCGACGGCGACCTCGTTGGCCGCCAGCAAGGACCATTGCCAGATCTGGACGGTGAGGCTGGCCGTCTAGATCTGGTGATGGCAAGCCTCACCCAGTGACGACAAGGACCGTCGCCAGATCTCAAGGACATCCCCGAAGAGGGTGCGGACGAGTCCGAAGGGGGCGCTAGGGCCCTGGCCCAGGTCGCCGACAACCAGAAGCGCGAGAGGTTGCTAGATCTAGTAACGGTCCTCACTGGTGGCCGGTGGGGGCGAGCCTTGCTAGTGGCCGGCCCGAGAGGAAGAAGGTGGGGAAAAAAAAAAAGAAATAAATTCAAAAAAAATTTAAAAATTAGAAAAAATAAAAAAATATTAAAAAATTGCCTCGCCGGCCATTTGTCCCCTCGGGTGGCGTCCCACATCGGTCGGCCAGCCAATTTTGGCCATATGGGTTGCACAATTGTAAAAAGTTTAGGACTAAATTGACCTAAAAAAAAGTTTATGATTTGAATTGGCACAATTGTAATAAATTTAGGACTTTTTGGTAATTCTCCTACATTATAAAATACCACGCAATGACAATGACAATAATAAAACCAATAATAGTAATTTAATTTTGGCCCAAAGAATAAAATTGTTATATAAATGGAAGATAGTTTCTTTTAAAGTCTCATTTAGATACGTTAATATAATAATATCGACGACATGTGATCTTCCTGAGATTATGATAGCATCGAATCGGGTCAACACAAGGAGCCGCACACAAATTTAATGTGTGAAAATAAGAAAAGCTTTAATAGATACACGTGTACTTTTGGCCAGTGATTACGTAATTGAAATCTTGGGCATGTCAACGATTTAACAGAGGAGAGTGGAGAAAAGAAACACGTGTAAATGAGAAAGCAGAACATCCAAACAGATTTATGTCCGATGCCAAGACAAAGTCATAGGTTGGATCTAACCTGCTTTTGCGGGCCAGAGATCAGGACAACCTCGTAACGAACAAGAAGCAACCAAGTCTCTAGAATCTTGAAACCACCATTTCACCCCTGAAACTCATTCAGCCACCTTCCTTCCTCTCCCCACTGGCTTTGCTCTCCCGCGGTTTCACCTCCACATCCACCCGGTTTAGCTTTCGTTTCGACGGAGATGTACAGGTCATCGAGCTGGAACAAAACGACGGACGATGACCACATGCATGCGCCGCCGATGGCGTCAACGATCCTGAGGATGGGATCCTTCCAGGGCAGCGAGCTGCCTGCGTACGACCCGGTGTCGGAAATGATGAGGAAGGAGAAAACACGCAACAAGCTCGCCGAGAATGCCGTCCACATAATACCCCTGGTCTTGCTCGTGTGTGCGGCCATCCTCTGGTTCTTATCCAATCCAGGTACAAGAAAACTGGGAACTTCACACGCCCGTTGAAGCCGTAAAGTTCAGTTTTACAGTTCTCTTCTTTGTTTCTATGCGTGTGTGTGTTTGTGTTGGGCAGCAGTAGTGGATATAGCAAGCAGAGGGGACTCGATGGCGGCGAGGATCGAAGGGCTGACGATCGAAGGAGACATGGACGCGGATTTTGATGGGACCCAATCTGGGCTTTTGCCCTTACTCGATTTGGGCGACGCTGACTCGTCCTCGTCGACGTCGAGCTCGAAGCACCCACGAGATGGCGTGGCCCGCCACAAAAAGAGGTCAAGGAAATCCCACCACTGAGTCGTGGGTTGTGTTCTTGCTGAATTGTTGGAGAACTTGCTGGCGTTGATGTTGCGATGTCTGTGCGGACGTGAGTTTATAGATGTGTATGTGATGGTGGAGCCATCCTGGCCATTCCTGGTTGGTTTTTTATGTGAAGACGCACGAAATAATTTCGTACGATAGGGACTTGTTGGACCGTGATGATCTACTCCACAGAGACAGTGATGGCTAAACTAGTGACTAAACAAAGTTGATGAATCACAAGCAATTTTCTTTTTCCAATTCGACTCGATAGTTAGAGTTTTCGTTTTCAGTCTGATCTCACATTGCCTGCTAACAAAGACTCGTGATCGTAATTAAAGAGATCTAAGAAAGCCCTTAAAAAGATATCCTTCAAAATCACTAGTTGCAACGGCAAACATCATAGCACTTACAACCAAATGCTCAAATGCCCTCTGGAAGGGGGTTGTAATCAATTTGACATGTTGGGATGTGTTGGGCATGGTATTGCCTCAATTGTTCTTTCTCTTTTTTGATATGATAATTCAGTTAGATTGTTATTTTGTGAAGTATTTTATGCGTTTTATAGACTCTCAACAACTTTCTTTGAATTGAAAGTAATGAGAATGCATAACCTGTGTAAACCATTTGCAAGATGGAAAAATTATTCCATTAATCCTAAACCTATTGTACGGATATATGAATACCAATTTAGTAATCAACTTTTCAATTTTGTTAATTTAGTCTCCAACATTTGCAAAGAATTCCATTGTAGTTTTTTCGATCAATTTTTGTTGAAAATCGCTGATATAATGGTCCAATCATCACCGACCATTGTCTATGTCATTATGTCACGTTAGCGATTTCCAGAAAAAATTAGCCGAGAGAACTACATTAAAGTACTGTGCAAAGATTTAAAACTGAATTAGAAAATTTAGGATATCCATACAATAGTTTAATGCCAATTGAGCAATTTCCCTTGCACAATCCGGTAATTATAATTCGAAAGATTGATCAAATATCCAAATCAATGGTGATGGATGAGGACCGGGTAAAGAGAAGTCATTTCGAACAATTTAGAGCATGTAGCCATCCCAAGTGAGGGCTTGACCCTAAAAACCGCCATACAATGCAAGTTCATTTAAGATCATGGGCCAAAGCCCAATAATGCGAGGGCCATCGGTGACGTTTTATTGAGTATGACTGCGACACGATGGCGGTACAGGGCGGCCCACTCGGCACCATAAGATGTCGAACCGGTGGGAGCGTCTCTTTTGATAATTCTAGACCGTAGGACGTTGGGTTAAAATGAGGCTGAGTTGGTGGACAGACACTGGCCATGAATTTTGTGGTTGTAGGATGAAGCACACTCGAATGAAGAGCTTCATTATGATCACATTGGTCTCCATGTATTGAAGCTAAATCAACCATGTAATTTGCTTGGCAATCATGGGAGGCTTTTGTAACACTTGTTATGGGGATTCTGCAACATGGAATGCGACAGTATTTTAAGTGTAATAAATAGTTTAAGTGTTACATTGGAGAGATCCTTTATCCGGACTCATATACTCCAAAAAAAACTAGTATTTTTTTATTGTTCGAGATTTAAAATATTATTTACAAATAAAAAATTCAAAGAAGGGTGTAAGAGTTTTTCTGATGTGGGCTATTATTAATTAATATTGTAACTAAAGAAAATATTCTTGCTATGTGTGGATGAAAGAAAATAAATAAAATAGAAATTCATTTTCTATTTTAGCACCACATATATGAAGCATAATATAGACGATCTGTTTGAATTAAATAAAATAAATAACTTTACCATTTATATTAACATACAGCCTACAAGGACTCCAAAAGCTAGATAAAATTTATAAATGGTTGAAGTACTATAGATTCTATTTCAATCTTCAACATCGCTAAAATGGCAAATAACAACAATCGTTAGTGAGCAAAACATGGCAAAATTAAAATCATAACTCGAACTTCTTAGCAGCCTACTATATGAGACGATAACAATGACTCTATCAACAATCCATTATTTTTTGGGAATTTCTTTGCATTTCTCCAAATGAAAATCCAACGATAAGAATTCATTTTCATTTCATTGAGGCTCCTCTTCTTCCCTCGACTATAAGGACAAGTCACACAGTATGGCAAAGAATTGTTTAATGATGCTTAAAGAAAATTTCATTTTCTGAATGACAAATTTTCTAGCTTTTCTTCATCTCTTGGTTCAAGATATTTAACTAACAAAATTAGAAGAAAAAAAAAAGTCATACAGAGATAGCATAATGTAAAAGTAACGATATAATTAAATTAACTTCTTACACCAATATGAAGTTGTGTAAAGGCTTTTGTCTACAAAAACCTCTCACTCCAATTGCAAACTCCATTCTGTTTTCGAAAAAATTATCACTATAGTGAATTGAAAATATTGGGCCACGAGGTTTCCGTAGATGTAAAAATTGAGATAATAAGATATTGGATAGAAAAGTTACGAGTGATCAAAGTTTGGTCAAATTAATGGCAAAATTTTTCTTAAATTGATGAATTGGAAATATCGATGCATAATGGTAAGATCAAAGAACTTGATTAGTGGAGAGTGCAAAAGGAGACACCCGGTATTTTTTTTAATAATTGTTCAAGATTTAAAATATTATTTACAAATAAAAAAATTCAAAGAATAGTGTAAGAGTTTTTCTTACGTGCGGTAATATTAATTAATATTCCAATTAAAGAAAAGATTCTTGTTATGTGTGAATGAAATAAAAGAAATAAAATAGAAATTCCTTTTATATTTTAGCACCACATATATGAAGCATAAAATAGATGATCTATTTGAATTAAAGAAAAGAAATAACTTTACCATTTATATTGACATATAGCCAATACGTAGAAGGACTCCAAAAGCCGGATAAAATTTATGAATGGTTGAAATTCTATAGATTCTATCCCTTACTTCAATATCGCTGAAATTGGCAAATAACAACAATTGACGAAAAACATGGCAAAATTAAACCATAACTCAAACTACTTACCAACCTATTATGTCCCTACTATGTATGAGACGATAACATCGAATCTATCAATAATTCATTTTTTTTGGGAAATCCTTTGCATTTCTCCAAGATGAAAATCCAGCGATAAGAATTCATCTTCATTCGAGGCTCATCATCTTCTTCCCTCGACTCTAAGGACAAGTCGCATGTGTGACCAGACCTGTTAAACGGGTGGATCAGGTCGGGTCATAAAATGGTCCGATCCAAATCAACTCATTTAACCTATTTATGATCCATTTATCGTATTACAAAATTTTTTACTCATATCCGACCCATTTAACTAAATCTAAGAAAACTTATTTATGATATATTTTAAAAAAAAAAATTGGTATTGCTAAAATACTTTTATGCAATATAAATTTAATGGACAATTTTATAATTTTTCTAAAAAAATATTTTTAAAAAATCAAAATTTTGATTATTTTTCATTTAAAAACTAATTTTAATTTTTTTAATTTTTAATTTTTAAGTATATAATTTTTCCTTTTCTTCTTCTTTAGCCGGCTGCCGGCCATGACTACGACAAGTGACCGGCCACAAGTGAGCCTCCAACTTACTAAGCTCGCTCGATGCTGGCGAGCTCGAGTTTGCTGGATCCGCCTAGTTGAATTTGGTGAGCTCAAGCCTTGCTGGCCGGTTGTTGGCCATTGCCGTGCCGGCCACTGGCTAAGGGAATAGGAAGAAGAAAGAAAAAAAAAGAAAATTGAAATATAAAAAATAAATATAATTTCGATTTTTATAAAAAAATATTTTTATAAAGTTAAAGTGGGAAGAGAGAGATTGTGAGTCTTTAGTTGAAAATAGGTTCTAAGTCCAATCCATTTAAGAACCATTTATCTTAAACTTTCAATTTTTAAATCCATTTAACTAGTTTATTTAAAAAATAAGTGACCATATACAATCCATTTATGATTTAAATAGGTTATATATGGGTCTTAAACCCATTTTTCCCCAAGAGCTGTCTAATAATTCTCCACAAGAAAATTTCATTTTTCAGAGAAAAAATCTTCCAGCCTTTTCTTCATCTCTTGATTCAAGCCTAATTATTCTTAGTTTGCTGCTAGACAAGCAATTGTCTTAGAGGGAGCAACTCACGCTGTAAGTTTGAGGGAGTGACTTGCCAAGTTGTGTTAGGGTTAGCTCGTTTTGATAGCCATTATTCTTTTGTTCTTGTTTTGATTTTAGTAATCAATTTCCAGCAAGAGGTCCGGGGAGATTTATAATCCACATGCTAAGTAATATAACAAGGTTTCAACCAACAAAGTTCGGAAAAAAAAAAAGTCATATAGAGATAGCATTATATAAAAGCAATGATGTGATTAAATTAACTTCTTACACCAATATGAGGCTGTATAAATGTTTATGTCTACAAAAATCTCTCTCACTCCAGCTACAAGCTCCAATTCTTTAAAAAAAATTCACGCTGATGAATTGAAAATATTTGGCCACGAGCTTTCCGTAGATGTGAAAATTGAGATAATAGTATATTGCACGGAAAAGTTACGAGTGATCGAAGTTCGGTCAAACTAATGGCAGAACTTTCCTTAATTTGATGAATTAAAAATATTAATGCATAATGGTAAAATAAAAGAACTTGATTAGCAGAGAGTGCAGAAGGAGACACCTAGTATTTTTTTTTTTTTATTGTTCGAGATTTAAAATATTATTCAAAAATAAAAAAAAAAATAAAAGAGTGTAAGAGTTCTTTTTGTGGGCTAATATTAATTAATATTGTAATTAAAGAAAATATTCTTGGTATGTGCGAATAAAAAAAATAAAATAGAAATTCCTTTTCTATTTTAGCACCACATATATGAAGCATAAAATAGATTCGTTTGAATTAAAGAAAAGAAATAACCTTACCATTTATATTAACATACATTTCCACCCCAAAAGCTAGATAAAATTTATGAATAGTTGAAGTACTGTAGATTCTACCCTGCTTCAACATCGCTGAAATGACGAATAACAACAATCGTTAATGAGCAAAACACGATGAAACTAAAATCATAACTCATACTACTTACCAACCTACTATGTACGGGATGAAAACAACGAATCTATCAACAATCCATTATTTTTTGGGAATTCCTTAGCATTTCTCCAAGATGAAAATCCAGAGTTAATAATTCATCTTCTTCGTCGAGGCTCATTATCTTCTTCCCTTGACTATAAGATTAAGTCATATAATGTGACAAAGAACTGTCTGATAATTCTCCACAAGAAAATTTCATTTTTTGGAGGATAAATCTTCTAGCCTTTTCTTCATCTCTTCATTCAAGATATTCAACCAACAAAAATTAGAAAAAAAAAAAAAAAAGGGTCATACGGAGATAACTAATATAAAAGCAGTAATATGATTCAATTAACTTCTTAGATATGTCTACAAAAACCCCTCTTACTCCAACTACAAGCTCCATTCTCTTCAAAAAAAAAAAAATTTATTACTTTGGTGAAGTAAAATTACTAGGCCACGAGTTTTCCATAAATGTAAAAATTAAGACAATAGGATATTGGAGAGAAAAATTACGAGTGATCAAAATTTGATCAAATTAATGGCAGAATTTTCCTTGATTTGATGAATTAAAAAATATCAATGCATAATGGTAAAATCAAAGAACTTGATTAATGGAGGGTGTGGAAGGAGACACTCGATAATTCTTTTTTGATTGTTTGATATTTAAAATATTATTTACAAATAAAATCTTTTGAAGAAGAGTGCGAGAGTTTTTTTTTTTATGTGGGTAATATTAATTAATATTGTAATTAAGGAAAAGATTCTTGTGTGAATGAAAGAAAAGAAATAAGTCTATTTTAGCACCACATATATGAAGCATAAAATGGATCTATTTGAATTAAAGAAAAGAAATAACCTTACCATTTATATCAACATACAGCCCGTTAGCTAGGAGGACTCCAAAAGCTAGACATAATTTTTCAAACTTGCACCCATTTTTCACGAGAATTCTTCAGATAGTTTGTTTTCAAATTTGAACCCATTTTTCTTTGAAATTTCCATACTTGCCTCCTTCCTTCCATGCTGGGTCTACCATTGTCCAAAGGAAGTGTGACTTCAACTAATGCATCATAGAGTCTTGCTAAATAGGTTTGGGTTCTACAGTGCCCTTAGGCACATGTTCTATTAATATTTCTGACCAGACTTTTTCTTCTTCTAAAGCCACTGTTTCTTCAGAGATGTTTGAGCTACAAGATACAGGTGAAGCACAGAAGGAGGTAAGACCTCTTACAGGTTTTTGACAGTAGCAGATCATTGCTGTCTACCTCTATATTGAAATCTCATATGTCTACCGTTTGTTGAATAAGTGGTATATAATATCATCAAGTGCTTAGGTTCTAGGACTTCATGTATTGTTAGGCACTTAGTCTTAGAGCAGCAGTTTTAGTTATGCCCATCCAACAGGAGAAAAGAAGTTAGTTGATGCTTGCCATTCATTGTGGACATTAGATGGATGACTTGATTCATACCTCATCTTCAATCACAAAAATCATCTAATTCTTTTTATTTACTTAGGGAATATTATGCATCATAAAAAAGTATATGCTAAGTTATGGTGAGCTTGAATATCTCTCTCTCCAAGTTATGGTGACACGTGTGCACACAAAGAGCCAAGGATTCAGGGCAATTGCTTATCTGCTTCCACCTACTTTCATAAAAAAAAAAAAAAAAAAATTGTCAACATAATTTAAGTTTTCACATGTTATGAAAATACTATTGTAGAAATTTTGAGAAACAACTTAGACAATTTATTATCCGCCATTTTTTTTTTCAATTTGCCTCCATATACAGCAAATTGTATAGACAGTTGTATAGTTGTGATAGTTATGAATGCATTATTGTTACAATTAAACAATTTTGAAGCAATATAGTGCTTAGCAATCTAACCTTTCAATCATGAACGCACTACATTAATTATATTAATCAATAAATCTAGCTTTCTACAGTGAGTTATAAGTTTGCCCTACCTACAAAAATGTTCTAGATCTGTCTGTGCACGGAACTGTTAGCTTGTGGATGGAAAAACCACTTACCGTTTGTTTTGGATCATGAATGAATACTTTTAATTTACAGTCATTTTAAAATAAGCATGTCTGTGAAAAACATGCGCATGACCCTAGGCATGATTTTCAAAATTCTTCCTTAGGTCTGATTTTTACTCTTAACATTTTCCCTTTTTAGCATGTAAATTTGACGTTTCTTTAACTGAACAATGCAAACCTTTAGATAAAACATCTTGTATTGGCATGTTGATATTGTGTTTCAAGTGCATCCTAGCACTGCAAATTATCAGTGATCAAACCTTTCTCGACTTTTTCTTCCTTTACAGTGATTAGAAAAGCTATATCGTGAGAAGAACAATTACAGCTCAACTATCTTTCCTTGGAATCACCATATGATATTCATAACTTCTAGTCACACGGAAAAAATAACCTTACCATTTTTATTAACATACAACTCCTTAAGGTAGAAGGACCCCAAAAAGTTGGATAGTTGAAATACTGTAGATTTTATCCCTGCTTCAACATCATTGAAATGGCGAATAACAACAATCGTTAATGAGCAAAACACGACGAAATTATAATCATAACTCGAACTACTTACCAGCCTATTATGTACGAGACAATAATAACGAATCTATCAACAATCCATTATTTTATGGGAATTCCTTTGCATTTCTCCAAGATGAAAATCCAGAGATAAAAATTCATCTTCATTTTGTTGAGGCTCATTATCTTCTTCCCTTGATTATAAGATAAGTCACATAGTGTGACAAAGAACTGTTTGATAATTCTCAATGAGAAAATTTCATTTTCCGGAGAATAAATCTTCTAGCCTTTTCTTCATCTCTTGGTTCAAGATATTCAACCGACAAAATTAAAAATAAAAAATAAAAAATAAAAACTTCATACGGAGATAGCATAATATGTTCAATGAACTTCTTAGACCAATATGAAGCTATATAAAGGCTTATGTATACAATAACCCTTCTCACTCCAACTACAAGCTCCATTCTCTTAAAAAAAAAAACTATTATTACTTTGATGAATTCAAATTACTAGACCACGAGCTTTCCATAAATGTAAAAGTTGATATTGGACGGTAAGGTAATGAGATATCAAAATTTGGTCAAAATTAATGGCAAAATTTTCCTTAATTTGATGAATTGAAAAATATCAATGCATAATGGTAAGATCAAAGAACTTGATTAGTGGAGAGTGCAGAAGGAGACACTCGATAATTCTTTTTTTTGATTGTTTGATATTTAAAATATTATTTACAAATAAAAAATTTGAAGACTATTGCGTGAGTTTTTTTGATGTGGGTAATATTAATTAATATTGTAATTAAGGAAAAGATTCTTGTGTGAATGAAAGACAAGAAATAAGTCTAGTTTAGCACCACATATATGAAGCATAAAATAGATCTATTTGAATTAAAATTTGAATTAAAGAAAAGAAATAACCTTACCATTTATATCAACATACATTCCGTTAGCTAGAAGGACTCCAAAAGCTAGACATAATTTATGAATAATTTAAGTACTTATATTCTATCCCTAGCTTCAATATCGTTGAAATGACAAATAACAACAATTGTTAGTGAGCAAAACACAGCAAAATTAAAACCATAACTTGAACTAGCTAGTCTACTATGTACGAGATGATAACAATGAATCTATCAACATTCCATTGTTTTTGGCGAATTCCTTTGCATTTCTCTAAAATGAAAATCCAGCGATATAGTGTGACAAAGAACAATCTGATAATTCTCCACAAGAAAATTTCATTTTCTAGAGGACAAATTTTCTAATATTTTCTTCATCTCTTGCAACCGAAAAAATTCAAAAAAAAAAAATCCTACAGAGACAGTATCATATAAAAGCAATGATATGATTAAATTAACTTCTTACATCAATATGAAATTGTATAAAGGCTTATGTCTACAAAACCCCTCTCACTCCAACTACAAACTCCATCTCTTAAAAAAAAATTATCACTTTGATGAATTGAAAGTACTGGGTCATTTGCTTTCTGTAAATGTAAAAATTGAGACAATAGGATAGCTATGGCTTGTAAGCTCATTATATTAACAAATCTAGATGTATATCATATATGCTCGGTAAATAAATCCAATCACATTCCTTACAAGTCCCGCCTCCCTTTAAATTGGTTTTTATATTTCTCTATTTAATATTTTGTAGTTTTAAAAGTACTAGGGATTATTCACTCTCATCTTCATAAAGTATCTCCCAACCAAATTTACGTGGAAAGAAACACACGAATATAATTTTTCAACAAACGGGAAAATTTTAGGATTGCTAGAATAACTTGAAAGTGGGGGAAAGCAGGAGTAGTAACTGGATGACTTTTAAGATGATAAATTTGCAAAGTGAAAAATTAGGCACGTTCTTCATTGGATCTATCTTTTTTAATTTTATGGTGCATATTTACTCATTTTTTTATCGGGAACTTCATTATGCGAAATCCTAGTGCTGCTCATGATCCTTACATCCTTGTTGATTCTTTTACGGTCGTTTCATTCCATTTAGGATTATGAATAGGCATAATCGTACTACATAGATGGTCAAAGATTTGTTAATATTCTTAACTTCAGGACATGATGTAGAATGACCTAGACATAGAAATTAAACATAAAAACTAAATCTACCTTCCTAAGATCACAAGAAGTTCGTCGAAACAGCTGTCGGTACTATATAATTCATGCTGTATCTTGTCCTTTGATAATTTTTCTTTATAATCATCTTTCGGTGCTCATAAATCACCCGATCAATGCTCTCCGTAAAAAGAAGTCTTTTTCAAACATTTTAGAGCAATGTAGCCGTCCAAAGAGTGGACGCTCAACCCTAAAAACAGTCGGACAATCCGATTTCAAAACAATGACGGGCGAAGCCCAGTAATGCACGGGCCAACCGCGATGTTCGCAGTACGGCCCACCCGCCACCAGCAGTGGCGACCTTCGCGGAGCCGAGTCTCTTTTACCTCCACCGCTCCGTGTCCCAGTGCCAGCTGAAACCGAGGCGCAAGGACTGGCCTCCTCACTGTCCTTTTCTTTCTCTCTTTTCTTTTCCTTTCTTTTTTCTAATTAAATCTTAATACGCCCACCTCCCTTTCTTGCGGATTCCTCTAAACTCGCTCTCTCTGTTGGCTTCGCGGAGGAGCTATTCTTCTTCACACAAGACAAAAGTCGAATTCCGCCTGAATTTCTGCATCGGAAGACGGACGCTGGAGCTCAATCTCGCCAGGAGAATCCCCTCGCGCGGGGCGCGTGACGCTGGGTGCAAGATATAAAAGCTTCCGCCGGTCTCCCGGGGGGGCGGCCAAGTGCGAAGGGCGACCGCCACTAGGTAAACCGAATGTAGCAATTTCTACGCGCTCTCGGCGATTTGAGCTCGGCAGATTCCGGAATCGAATTCGCTATGGAACAGTAGGATATCGGAGTGTCTCGGTTCCGGCTCCAGCTCAAATCCCGCGAAACTCGGGTTCTTTAGAACGAAGGAAGGAAGATGACGGAAGCGTTCGCTGGTGTTTGTCTGTGGTTGTCCCGATTGCAGGTTTTAGAGGATTTCGAGCTATGAGGAGCGCATGCGTCGGAACTTTGTAGCTGGATAAATGCCAGGCGTCCCTTTAGCGGCTCGTCAAGCTTCTTCGTACGCTTTCTCCTCTTCTCTCATTGTCATTTGCCTGTGTATTCTTCTTTTTCTCCCTTTGTATTTCGTTTTCTTTGGTTTAGTTTTGGTTGCGTTCGGATGTTCGCGGTTTAAGCCGCTGGGAGCTCTATGCTGGCGAAAATGTCCCTCTTAATTCTTGGTCATCCATAGCATTTGGATGACACCGTTTTTTCTCCAGCCCCTTTGCTGTTCTCGTTCTCAAGCTCCAGTCGTTTTGATTAAAAATGCAGTTTCATTTGTCACGTTGAAGCTTTCGAGCCTGACCTATCTTTGATTGTCGCACCTCACTCCCTTCCACATATATCTGCATTCTTCCTGATAAAGAACCACCTTCGGAATTGCAGATATTCGAGAAGTACGGACCAGATGTGCCGTCAAGACTCTCAGGTGCATTTATCTGCTGAAGAGGAACTTGCTGCTGAAGAGAGTCTCTCGATCTATTGCAAGCCTGTGGAACTCTACAACATTCTTCAGCGCCGTGCTGTCCGAAACGTAATGGAGCCGATTGACTTGTACCTAGTCGCTTAGGTGTATCACGTTCTGTCAATATTAAATAGGCTGTCTAATGGCCACACTAGATATGGGATATCTAATTAAATTTTATAGCAATGAAATGCTTTTGCCTGCTGAGCCAAGATGGATACCGAGCATGTTGGGGATCAACAGGTTACAAGCCTAAGGGTATTTTTCCAAATTGGAACTGCCCTAAGGAGTGGCCACCGCCACCCCTTCCCTCCCTTTTCAAGACATTCTTGAGAATTCTTAAGATAGTTTGTTTTCAAACTTGCACCCTTTGTTCTTTGAAATTTCCATACTTGCCTCCTTCCTTCCATGCTGGGTCTACCATTGTCCAAAGGAAGTGTAGCTTCAACTAATGCATCATAGAGTCTTGCTAAATAGGTTTGGGTTCTTAACAGTGCCCCTGGGCACATGCTCTATTAATATTTCTGACCAGACTTTTTCTTCTTCTAAAGCCACTGTTTCTTCAGAGATGTCTGAGCTACAAGATACAGGTGAAACACAAAAGGAGGTAAGACCTCTTACAGGTTTTTGACAGTGGCAGATCATTGTTGTCTACCTCTATATTGAAATCCCATATGTCTACTGTTTGTTGAATAAATGACATATAATATCATCAAGTGCTTAGGTTCTAGGACTTTATGTATTGTTAGGCACTTAGTCTTAGAGGCAGCAGTTTTAGTTATGCCCATCCAACACGAGAAAAGAAGCTAGTTAATGCTTGCCATTCATCGTGGACATTAGATGGATGACTTAATTCATACCTCATCTTCAATCACAAAAATCATCTAATTTTTTTATTTATTTGGGGAATATTATGCATCATACAAAAGTATATGCTAAGTTATGGTGAGCTTGAATATCTCTCTCTCCAAGTTATGGTGACACATGTGCGCGCACAAAGAGCCAAGGATTCAGGGCTATTGCTTATCTGCTTCCACCTACTTTCATAAAAAAAATTGTCAACATAATTTAAGTTTTCACACGTCATGATAATGCTACCGTAGAAATTTTGAGAAACAACTTAGATAATTTATTACTTGCCTTTTTTTTTTTTCAATTTGCCTCCATATACAACAAATTGTATAGACAGTTGAATAGTTGTGATAGTTATGAATGCATTATTGTTACGATTAAACAATTTTGAAGCAATATGGTGCTTAGCAATCTAACCTTTCAATCACGGACGCACTACATTAATTATTTTAATCAATAAATCCAGCTTTCTACAGTCAGTTATAAGTTTGCCCCACCTACAAAAAGGTTCTAGATCTGTCCATGCACGGAACTGTTAGCTTGTGGATGGAAAAACCACTTGCCGTTTGTTTTGGATCATGAAGTAATACTTTTAGTTTACAGTCATATTGAAATAAGCATGTCTGTGAAAAACATGCGCATGACCCTAGGCATGATTTTCAAAATTCTTCCTTAGGGCTGATTTTTACTCTTAACATTTTTGCTTTTTAGCATGTAAATTTGACGTTTCTATAACTAAACGATGCAAACCTTTAGATACAACATCTTGTAACGGCATGTTGATATTGTGTTTCAAGTGCATCCTAGCACTGCAAATATCAGTGATCAAACCTTTCTCGACTTTTCTCCCTTTACAGTGATTAGAAAAGCTATATCCTGAGCAGAATAATTACAGCTCAACTATCTTTCCTTGGAATCTCCATATGATATTCATAACTTCTGGTCACACGGAAATTTATTCCATAATAAGTGGCCGTTTAACTGCCCCTTTCTTACCCTTCTATGGAGGTGCCAAAGATGTTGATAATGTTTGTTGGCTAATGGGGTAGTCTTCTCTGATATGTTGAATTTTCAGCATGGAGACGCATATTTATATCTAAATTACAATGCTGCTAATGTTTATGTAGAGTACAAATGACAATTTCTCTGCCAAGGACTACAGCTGAAGGTTTACAATCAGGAAGAGTGCTTCCTATGTATGTACTGTTGGCAAGATTAGAGTCTGAGGTTAACAGTGTGGAGGTAGTTCATTTGTTTTTTCTATGACTGATTAATTACCAGTCTTACCTTACATATCTGAAGGCACTGGTATGCTTTCTCATTCTTATTTCTAATGCATTTTTATTTTATTTTCACTTTAAAGCATTCTGCAGAATATCGCTATAGTCGTGCATGTGTCTTGACCAGTTTCATGGGAGCTGAGGATGATACCCATAGTAGGGCAAATTTTATTCTTCCCGAGGTCAATAAACTAGCATTGGAGGCCAAATTAGGCTCTCTTTTCATCTTGCTTGTGTGCTATGGTAGGTCTTCTTAGATGTCATTTGATTCATTCTCACATCATCTTTTGATATACAGTTGTGCGTCCTAAATATGTTGATAAACTTTTGAGAAAAGAACTCATATAGATGAATCCGTTGGAAGACGTCATCCCATCTCAGTGTAATTATTTTGCAGCTGGACATGAAAAATCTCTTAATGGAAATGATACAACCAAAACTCAACAGGATGTAGCAACTTCTCAACGTAAGCTACCTGTTGCACGCAAGTTTCCGTTCACAGTATCATATTTGTAGCCTTTAGTTGCTATTCAATCACATGTTTCGATGAAACTAGCTAATTGATATTGTTGAATATCTAGCTAATTCTTTTATAATAAGATCAAGTTGCTTATAAGGGAATGTCTGAATCTTCAATGACCTTCCTTTTTCTCAAGACTGTACCATATCGTATAACAATTTTCTCCATGTATTGCGGTGACGCATCTTTGATTGCAGTTGTTGATTATCTCTTTTGTGAAAACAACTCTATTATGTCCGGGTGTAAGTTTTGCATAATTCTTTCTTACAGGAAATACTCCTGGATTCTATCTTCTGGGAAAGATACCAATGAAATCTCTTTATTTATTGTGGGAGAAGTCACCTAACCTGAGTTTTGGACAAAGAGCAGAGGTGACCTTTTCTGTCGATATGCACACTTGTCTGGTCAAGGTATGTACTTAATTGCTAATAGGAGCCAACTGAATAAAATATGTCACTCAAATGCTAACTTCTTGCCTTTTTAGAGATTTCCAATTTTTGTAGCTTCTCCATTTCTTTTTTTAAGGTGGTTTTGGGATGCGGAGTGAGTTGATATTCTGTGATTGATCTCTTTCTGTGAAGTATTTTTTTCAATAAAATGCTGCTCTGTTCTGATGCTACTCACTGTTATTGTAGTATCTTGGATGTGACTCTGGGTATTATTTTGGCTAGACAATATCCGCCCACAAACCCCTAGGAGACAATGAATAAGATCTACTATACATAATGTACTGAAAAAAAGTTACTAATACACGTCCACGAAAGTTTCCCCACTTTGTCCTTCTTTTGTTGATTCGAGAGGCCAAACATCTCATTCCCCCAGGCAGGAGAGGGGATTAGGAATGCTGAACTTTGGAGAAATGTCTTAGCTTTCTCGATTAATGGGCCTCCCAAGTTGTCTACTTTCTCATTGTTGAATCATTCAGAGTATAATGTGCCAAGTTTGCTTTCTTTCTTTTTATAATTGAATGAAGCATTGATTATGAGTTTCTTGAATGGTACTTGAGTGAATTCCTGATTTTGGTGCACTCTATTTGAGTTCTTGACTCTGCAAAATATGCAATCCTGTTCATACCTATGGCTGATAAGTCATGCTTAAGATTTTTAAGGACATTTGGGTGAATTTTTTGCCAGTCCTCTTGCTATTTTTACTGTCCTCGAAATTCAGTGGTCCTATTTTTTTGGGAAATAATGTTCTGTTTTCACACGTACCATACAGTCATCTAGCTACAACATTTTAGTGTCTTTATTTTGTCCATATGCAGTGGAGACAATTAAATGAAGACAGACACATATCTGTGCAAGTTCCATATAGCTCTGAAATCCTGGTTTGTGCTACCCCTTTCTTTTAATTGACTGTCTGGAGTTTTCTCAATGAACCGTAAAATAGATGTTGTAGGTTTCATATACCCTTTTACCGTTGTGATTCTAACAGAGTGCACGAGAGCGTCTACATGTAATCGTTGCTGCTGAAGAGGTTGGGGCAAAGGAGAAATCACCGTATAATTCATCCATGTACAATGATGCCATCTCATCATCATTCTCCCATATAATGCGGTAATCATCCTATTTTGGTAATTAATACCATGATCTTATTAGTCTGAAAGTAATTAGTATGGTCTCCATTTATAAGCTATATATCCAATCTTAGAAATACTAGGATTCTCGTGTTAATAAAGCTTCAATCACACATCATTCCCTCTCCGGCATCTGCATTTTGGCTATTTCTTCATATTTTTCAAGCAGCTGCAGTTACCTTAATTATCTTTTCTTGATGTAATCCATCTAAATTCCAATTTGAAGTAAGAACTTTCTGCATTTTTCTGGGCTCTTTACTTTGAGGTATTCATGCACTTGCTATGGATTGAATAGTCCCAAGAGATTTTTCTAAAGACATAAGATCACTGGGCTGTAATTGGTGCATTTGGGGATACATCAAGAATAAATTGTATCTGCGTTATTATTCTGTTTTATTTGTATCGAGAAAACAAGGAGAAATAAGATCCGAGTTAGTCGAATGAGTAGAGACAAATTTTTCTTTTTTCTTGTGAAGTTGTAGGTTAATTATCTCTCTCCTTTTCAATTTTCTAGCTTGAGGGCTGGCAATGTTATTTTCAACTACAGATATTACAACAATAAGTTGCAAAGGACTGAAGGTATATTTATTTCTTTCTTCTCTTTTGTCCTTGTAAAATTAGCAAGAGCCATTTGGGCAAAGTTCAGCCTGCATAATGGTTGTTAAACTTAGTAGGGGATGCAATATATATGATTGTGGTGATACCTGTCAATCCATTCTTAAATATTGTGCCAGACAGGAGCTTAGGGGAGCATATTTTTGTTCTTTTCCTTTAGTCTGGCTCAGATAGGTTCTTGATTTAGATAAATTTTCTTGTTATGAGTAAGTTAAGAATTCAAAAAATGGAAGCACATCTGTCTAAATGTTTATCTAAAGTAGATGTTGATGTGCAGTGCTAAGTCTGGGATGTGGCATAGTGATAGTAATTGTTTTCAGTGTAGTGCGCTTTATACTTTCAAAAATCAACTGCTATTTTCCCTGTATGGTCCAACACCTAATTCTTTATGAAATGGTATCTTTGATGAAAAATATTATACCTGTTATTCGGTGAAAGATTCTAGCTCTGTGTGTGGTTAAGATTGAGTATTGACTGTGCCCCCCCGACATGTGGAGGAGAGTTATGAAATTTCAATGGCAAAAAGTAAACATTCTAGCAGGTCTGACAGAAAACTTAGTGCTGTAGGTTTCTATGGAAGAACATGTTAATTGATCCTATAAATTGGCTTGCTGAAACTCCTGAAGTCATCGAGCTTTCTTTAGTGATCTTTAATGGGCCAAAGGAAAGAGAATTGAAGGTACCTGCTTGGCAACATCAGTTAGGACTTTAATTTACTTAAAGAATGTGGTCATACTTATGTGTTGTGTGTCAAGGAGCCTCCTTTCATTTCATCATTCTTGTTATATCAGCAGCAACTCCTTTTTCCCTAAATTTTTTGGGTTGTCTAAGGAAATATTGTCAAAGCATTAAGGACTGTTTTCTGGGTTCCGTTTGGCTAGTTCTCTTTAGGAGAATGATCACTTGAGTAGGTTTTTTTTGGGGCTCAATAAAAAAAGAAGACACTGTATGAGGTGACATAACTTTCTATATCTTTTCATTTTAAATCATCATTTTACTTGTTCTGCTTGATCATTTGTGGGATTGTTTTTTATCTGGTTTGCAATGGGCGTGATGTCCCCTTCCTCTTCCCCATTCTCTAAATTGCAGTGACCGAAGATTTCTCCTGTCCTTTCTGCTTGGTTAAGTGTGCAAGTTTCAAGGTGGTATTTCTTCTACTCTTTCAATTATGTCATTTTGTTGGTAGTCACTCACAAATTTATGTATTTAACAGGGTCTGAGGTATCATTTGTTGTCATCGCATGACCTCTTCAATTTTGAGTTTTGGGTTGGTAAACTTCAGCTTTCTATTTTTGGTATTCCCGAATTTCTGGCAACTATGAAAACAGCTATTGCATCTATGATGTAGGTAACTGAAGAGCACCAGGCCGTTTATGTCTCTGTAAGAACAGATCCTTGGAGGTCTGAGGTGAGAAGCATCTTAATAGGATCTATTATGTCCTCTGAACTATCTTGCATCATGTTTTCTTCTAATAAAAAGCCAAGATTATGAGGACATAAGCACTAATGGCAGATGTGCGATTTAATATCAGCAGAGTAGAAATGGGTTGAGTAGACTAATTGTCACTTTTTGAGAGGCAGCAGTGTGCATATGCTTTCACAATATAAGCTAGGTTTAGTTTATCCACTGGAAGTATATGCTTCTACTGATGAGCAGGCTACTTAGCCTAATCATTTTCACATGTCTGCTTTGTGGAGCATTTTTCAATGAATTGTCAAAAGGACCCAATAAATGCACGAGGCATATTATATGCTTCTACAAGATAATACACCGATGTCTGGTCCTTCTAACCTACAGAGTTAGAGACAGAACGTTATTCCCAAAAATTTTATTTTTGTTTGTCATAGATTTGCTTTCAGGAAGCCAGGTGTATGAATGTGTATTTTTTCATCATATCTCTGATGCTTACGCAATTTGATAGAATTCACATTAAAAGGAGAATAATTAATTGTCAATGCTGATGGAATATTCATAATGGCTTGAATGTCAGATTTTGGAAATAGAACTCATAATGTAAATGAGCAGCCATAACTAATTGTCAATCTCCTGTGTAGACATTTGTTGGCTTTCATGTTGGACCTTCATTTTAGCTTCTTGTAATTTGACATTTTATCTTAGTTCTGCAGTATGTGATTGAAATGTTTGCAAATATTGAAGGCATTCCTTAATAGTTTGTTTGGCAAAAGCCAGTGCCATGGCATTCATATGTGTGTGTTTTGTGTTTTACTAGATTGTTGCTGATGGTATGGATCCAAGGCTGCAAACATTTTTCCTCTGGTGAGACCCTCTAATTTTGCCGCAATCTAGATGAAGCATGGTCCTTTCAGTTAATGCATCATGGTTTTGATCAATACTTAGCTCTTCATCTATACAGCTTAAAACCATTCAAGCGGAAAAGACCACTCCACCTAGTTCAAAATGCCAAGCATGTCTATCCACTGGTCTTGGAATCGGAGTTGCCTTCAGGTATATGTGACTTGATGCAGCTCACAGGGCGCATTCAATATTTCTTTTCATCTACTTTTTTTCCTACTTGAGAATTGTGATGGAATAATAGTTCAGCTTTTAGCATCCCTATGTGTTCATTATTTGTGGGAAGAGCGCCACTTTAAACCCCAGACCATGCCCACAGACAAATTTACCCTATTTTTTTGTGACACCAAAAACTCCAAACTTGTATCCGTGTAACACATTTATCTCAAACTTTTTACCACAAAGTTGTACCTATGTGATTCATTTATCCTAAACTTTTTTTGCGATACCAAAAACCCAAATTTGTATCCATGTGACACATTTGTGGTGGCAAAATTGATGTTGGCGATGGTGATGATGAGGGCGGCAGTGGCGGACATGCTGGCCAGGTGCAAACCAAGGAAGAAGATGAAGGAGGAAGGAAAAAAAATGAAAAATGAACAATAGAGAAGAAAAACATAGAATGAGTTAGCATATTTTTGCCATGTGGGAACCACTTCAGCACAATTTGCCTTCCATTGTCCATTTAGGCAGCCACATAAGATTTTTAACAGTACTCGTAGATGAACTCTTGACAGAGGCAAATTTATCACATGGGTACAAGTTTGGGGCTTTTGGTGTCACAACAAAATGTTTGGGATAAGTGTGACACACAAGTAAAAGTTTGGGATTTTGGTGTAAAAAAAAAAAAAAAAAAAAAAATTTGGAGTAAATGTGTCACAATGGGCATAGTTTATGGTTTTTAATGGTTTTTCCCTTCTTTGTATGTTTGGCATTTTTTATGAGAAGTTCAACCTTTAATAGGAGGCTTGACGTGCTCCAATAGCAATGGGCGATTTGCAGACCAAAGGAACAAGCGTATAGTAAACATATGTCCAAGTCTGTCATGAATTTTCATTCTATACCGGAGAAATAAAAAGGCTGACCAACTTGACATTAGCTCTCTGTCATTCATAGATTAAATTGAACTTCTGAGGTGCTTATGGATTAGTTCAGAAAAACGATTCCTGTCAAGATTCAATCTTTAGCAAAAGGGATTCTTCTTATGATGATATCATCTAAAAAACTTGTAAGGATTGTAAAGGATATCATCCATTGATTGATATTGCCCACTTTCACGATGCCGCTCTATCTAGAGAGTACTGTGGGGATGGCTCATCACACTATTTTAATTAATCTAGAGTCAATACTTAACTTTTATTAATTTCTCATTTGTTGTTATATTTTATACACATGCAATGACTTCTGCGGGTTTCTATGGGTGTGATGCACTCCATTATATGCTCAATGCTTGGAGTAATTGCTCTGGTGTTGGTTGGTTAGTAACTGGAAAGGACAGAAATTGTGCTTTGTTATCAACCTAACATTCCTCTTATTATTGACCCCAGAATATATAATTTTTTCCAAAATATACATGTTGGCAAATTCTCTTTCATGTGGTATTTGTGTCGTCACTGCCACACTTCTAATTTCCAAGTTTGATGTATGTTTGTGCTTTCCTCATGCTAATGTTCTGTGTGCATTGAGTTGTACAAATCTTCAACTTTCTGTTGCTGAACAGGCTATCATCCCTGATATTGCATCTATGAGATGGTTATACTGTGGAAAACGAAAACTTCATGGAATTTGTAGTCTGTCATACTTAGGAACTTTATTGTGGTTAAAGCAAGAAGAACTATCTCATGTTGCTTCAGAAATAATATTGTGGAATCATAGGTTTCCAGTAGGTGTGATATGGACTCTAGTGTGCATCTTTTTATGTAGATCTGCCCCTGCTGAAAAGAAACAGTTATATTAGCGGTTCTTTCCTGTTTGTGTTGCTTTCCCTTTTAAGAATACTTGAAGCATTTTTCCTTTGTGATCTAACAGATGCTTATTCCAGTAGAGGTGACAACGCTTGTGCTTTAGGTTAGGAACCTAGGATGGCTGCCAAAATGATATATTGCTTGTTCAATGTCGAGTTTTTACATTGTCACATTGATGTTGCAGGAGTTACAAGTGCCACAGGACAATCATATGCTGACACTGATTCTGTTCAATCAGTGTCAGCCAACAATTTTGCACCCCCTGCAATGCTTCAGTTTGCAAAGACGAGGAAGTTATCGATTGAGCGATCTGAGCCGAGAAAGTACGTTTTCTTCTCCAATTTGTACTATTTTGGGAATTAGTCCACTTTTTATCTCCTAACTTGTGTTTGAGCAATTTGGCCCTCTCCTATTTTGGGCAATCAATTCTTCTATTTTACCAAATTGTGGAATCAGGTCATTTTGTCATTGGCACCATTAGTGGCTTCCCACAGAGTATCATTAGAAATATAGAAAGGCTAATAACATTTATACATGGTTCAGTGAAGCTTAACAAACCAAAAGAGAAAAATGTTAGTTGTACGATAGCTGTAGAGTGATAATTTAAATAGTTTTGTTGTCCTGTGAGAACTTTCTTGAGGGACTCCAGAAGAGGCAGGCAATGGAAGCGATCATTGATCTGGTCAGTGAGTTGAATGGAGTGGTTGTTTAAGTTGACTTTGAAGTGAAATAGAAAGGCAAGGGGCTCTATTGCTTGGGCATCTTGAGAGTGGACGAGTATCGGCCTTCAATACGATCATTTTTTTTCTGGAGGTTAATGAAATGTTGAGGGTTGAATGAGTTGTTTAAAGGTCATGTGCTAATAATGCTAGAAACTTGAAAGTAGTGAGAGGCTGGGCGTTTTGACTGGATAGAAGAAGAGGAGACCGATGCATGTCACCGTGCTGTTGGAATAGCATTTATTTATGCAGTCCTGTAATGGTATCCATTTTGAATTTGTTGCAACGGGCTGGGCTCTCTCTTGATTTTCTTTTTTCCTTTCTTTCTAAATTAAATTATTTTTTTTATCTTAATGAGTTTAATATTATTTTAATAAATTGTCACGTTAGCATGCCATGTCAGCATATTACTGGTGTCAATGATGGGGACTTGAATTCGCAATTCATGCAAGCTAGGACTTAATTATGCCGAATAAAAGAAAAAGACCAAATTACACATACTATACAAATTAGCTGACTAAGTGGAATTGTCCCTACTAACTTTTTTCTCCTCTTCTGGCACTTGCCGCTTTTATCTGACTAATGCTAGTGAGTATTGTAAAATGCCGCTGTTGTTTAGAAACAGAGAGAGATACTCGACCTTTAAATGCAGAGGAGTCTGAATTTACTTCTCTTCTTGTTACTTCGATCTGAATTTGTTATCCAATTGGTACATGAATGATGAAGCTCACTAGTTTCCATAAATGAATAATTAATTTGTATCTTTTACCTTGAAGAAGCTTGTTATTTGCTAAATAAAGCGTTAAAGTTCATAGAATGTGATCTAGGGGTTTGCAAAAGAATCAAGAACTGCCCTCAGACCACCCGGAATCGGACCGGACTGGAACCAGTGGCGGAGGTTCTCAAGGGCACCAGTTCGGTTCCTGGTTTCGATTTATTGGAACCGATGGGTACTGGTTTGGTTCTTGGTTCTAGGTGTGGATCTGCCCATCCGCCCACCCGGACTGAACCGATAATATATTTTTATATACTTAATTTTTAAGAAATTTTTCCAACCAAAAAAAGTTTTAAAAAAATGAAAATGTTAAAATCCCTAATGTGAAGCTCAACATTCATTGGCTGAAAGCTTGTCTCGTCTCACTCTTACCTCGTTTGAGTCATTTCTCTATCTCTCACTTAGTCCTTGATTCTCAAGCACAATGCCTATCGACTTACAGTCTCAACTCTCAACTTTCAATATCAATCCAATCTTTTTACTGATCTTGCACTTAAAAATAGGGAAGTTCTTTATTTTTTGCTTTACTTTGGCTTGTTGGAAAACATTACCTCGAGTGCTTGAGGCTTGGTGGGACCGGTTCCACAAACCCACCCAAGAATTGGACCAAACTGGCGGGCCAGTTCCTGGTGGATCCATAGAACTAACTGGCGGTTTCCAGTTGTGATTTTTCAGAACTGGTCCTTAGTGGGCGGTTCTCAATTCCAAGGTGGGAACCAACCCACCCAGACCATGCTCACCCCTTATGTGATATAAGTTAAAGTTGGGATTTTACTGCAACATCAAAAGGATGAAAATATTTATCTTATTGCATTAAGAATGTTCTAAATGTCAGTACATATGTTAATTCTTAGTTGAGTTCTATCTTAAAATTGGACCTCCGTTTGCAGCCGTCTCCTCTTGCAAAAGCGGCAGTTCTTTCATTCACATCGAGCTCAGGTTGTCCAAAGTCATGATTTTTTTAGTTCCATTTCATGTGGATCTGTTTATATTTAAAAATTTTGATAACCCTAGTTTTCTGGTTTTTGAAGCCTATGGCCGTTGAACAAGTGATGTCTGATCGAGATAGTGAGGATGAAGTTGATGATGATGTAGCTGACTTTGAAGATCGAAGGGTATGTCATCACTGCATAGTCTTTTCATTTAAGTGTGGCATTATTTGCCTGATCGGGTTTCCATATGGGGATTTGTAATTCTACCTCTCTAAGTAGATGCCAGTGGCTTTTGGGATTAAGGAACTAAATTCAAGGTTCATGTCCTGGAAATGTTATATTGTCGAGCAGGTTCAGAACTAGATATATTCAAAACCAAGGAGGGTGAACTGCTTCAGTGTTTAAATTCTTACTTAAACGTGTAGTTGCGATGTGTTTATCAGCGGTTCCAATCAAGGGCTGCATGAAATGTGCCTAACCCTGGTATAGCATTGTCCTAGTTCCTTCTTATTTTCCATGAAAATCTTCTAAAGTTGGGTCTTATATTTGTGAGATGGTCTGCATATATTCTGGCATCTTAGTTATTGCATTTTTTATTTTATTTTTTTGGCATGATTTCAGGCTTTACTGGACTCTAGAACATATTATAGTTGACACTGCCATGTCTATGCAGATGCTTGATGATTTTGTGGACGTGACCAAAGATGAGAAGCAAATGATGCATCTATGGAATTCATTCGTGAGGAAGCAAAGGTTATTCTCCTGTTCTGAGTTTAATATCTTTTGTTGTTTCTGGTCATTTTCCTCATTCCCATCTAATTCCTGCTCAAGCAAGCATCCAATTGCTCAACCTTTTAGAAGATGATGGAAAATATTTATTTTGCAATCTCAATGGTGTGATAGTTCTCTTGACTACTCCAAGTCTTCAATTTTCAATATTTGCAGTCAGCTAACTCTTAGAAACAACTGCTTAAAACTCAGATAATCGTAAGCTCCAAATTCTGAAATTCTGGTCACCTCTCAATTTAATACCTCTCATTGGACATTGTAAAAGTCCTTTGAATCTGGATAAGCAGGTAAAGATGGCATAAATATTTTTGCCCGTTGAGAAATTTATCAGCTCAACTAGCTAAGGCCTGCACCATAATTGAATGTGTCCATCTCTTACTAGAAATAGTTAAAAGCATCATTTCTTCTTTTGAGAGAATAAGAATCAGTCAAGAATCTCTGGGACATCTGATGGTACCTACATCCATTGTAACTCTTAACCTGTCCTTCAAAAATCAGTAAGGTTACATCACTCATTGCTCCATTCGGGAGCTTTTATGTGTTTGCATGCTCCTATGACGCCTCAGGGAAAGAGGCGCAGACCACAGAACACTTGTTGTAATCATAAGGTCTTTTGGAGTGTAAACATGCTATGCATGTCCCTCGTTAAAATCTTACATCTCATCATTGAGATTCCTCATTGAATACCTTTCTTACAGACTGTACTGACACTTTGCATTGGTTGAACTGTTGACACAATTATTATAGAGTATATCTGTAATTTCACCTTATCGAGTCCTTATTCTCTGTCCTTTTGATTCTATTCCTGCATATGATATGAAGTAGTCAGATTGGGTTTAGATGATTATGTTTCTTGTACTTGTTGTCTAATTCCTAATACAGCTTTGTTGATTTGATGGCAGGGTGCTGGCAGATGGTCATATTCCTTGGGCATGTGAGGCATTTTCAAAATTGCATGGAGATGACCTTGTCCGTGCACCCGCACTTATTTGGTCAGTATTTCTTTTGCAGCTTCTGTGAGGATCTTCTTCCTTTAACTCACTCAAACGCTTCTACCTAATTATCTGTCAGCTGACTCACTTTGTCGTATTTGGCCAGCTCTTCTTAATTCACAGTGCTCAGTTTCTTAATTCACTATACGTACTTGCATAGAGATGCTAGTTTCATACTGATTGCTGCATCCATGAATTGTGGTTGGGAACTAACTGTTAAATAAAAGCATAAATTTGTAAAGGAAAAAACAGAAACCAACTAGCACCATGTCAGATTCCTGATAAGTGAGGCAGGTGGGATATGCTCTGATCTGCCGTTCCAGTTGCATAGTCTCTGCTCAGGAGACACACATGAATGTTTGCACTTGCTAATGAGTATGCCTTAGGAATTCCTTTGGCGCAGTAACACGAAATGATCATTTTAATTAGAAAACGAGTCTCGTGAGCTACTGTCAAATGTTAAGCATGACTTGCCAACTATAATAAAAACTTGATGTCTGAAGTGGACGACTTTGCTTGCTGATACTACAGGTGTTGGCGACTCTTTTTGATCAAGCTTTGGAATCACGGGTTGCTTGATGCCCGCACTATGAACAATTGCAATATCATCCTAGAACAATGCCAGAATCAAGGGTCAGATCCCATGAAAAGCTAGACAGGAAGTCTATCGCAACACATCCATGGCCGATGAGCGTGGAGCAGGAAGGACGATAGAAACTAACTCATTGGTGAGACTGTGCATCCATTTTCTCGGAGGTTTTCTTTTCTTATTTAGTTTTGCGGCATCCTAAGGCCCAACTGTATCTGTAAGTACGCTCCGTCCTTCGTCGTGCAACTTTGACGAGTCATCGATTTTATATCTACATAGAAAGTAATCCGGCTAATGGAACACATCAGACACATTGTTGCAATTGCAAAAGCAAAGCAATCTTTTTTATCCTACCACGACTCTCTCCCTCTCTGGTCTCAAGCAATCCAGTTTCAGATCATTAGATCGGCTTGTGCTGCAATAGGAGACGATAAATGGGCCGTGCCAGGTGAACTCTGCCCTTTTCAGTGCTCGGTCGGCACAGGCTATGTAGCTCATTAATTAGTCCGACTGTGAGTGGGAACCGACCGGAAGGCACTAACGTATGGAAGCTCTCGTCGACGTGTTGACCATACAAGAGCTGGTCACTGGGTTCAGACGAAAGGTTCCCATCGACGTATGGTCCACACTGACTTGGAAGTGCTTCTTTGCCCCCATTTCACGGCCCATTCGGAAAGCTATGAGAGAGGAAAGTCATGGCAAGTTCACATTGGCGGAAGCTCCAGCGGTTGTCAGTGGCTTCCGTTTCGTTTTCTTGGGGGAGTATCATTGCGTTTTGTATTTTTCTTTGGCTATGTCCTTTGTATTTTCTGTCGCGTTGGCCCCACCAAAAGATCTGGAAGGTAAGCGAATTTCTTGGCCAAGAGAAGAGAACAAGGTTGCGCTAATAAAAAGAGGTTGGTTCTCGAGATATTTTCAAAGTAATTGATAATCCAATTACGTATCATCTTAAACAAAGTCATCTTGTCTGAACAACCCGATGCTTTAAGGAGCATTACATCCAAAACAAGGTCACCGAGAAATCCCCACGATTGAGATTTGTAAGCTTGGCTTTCCTTCTTTTTGTTCTTTTTTGCTTATTTTCTGAAGCATCACAAGTCCACTGATAGAAAGTCCATGCTTTGACAATTAGATGCCGTTGCCTGTCCAACTTCTCAATATTTTGTCCAAATTGTACGCAATCCTCACATCCGAAAAGCAACGAACAATCTAATGAATAGTTAAGTAAATTGTATGTGGAGACTTTATAGACTAGCTTGTTTGACGTTCTATAGTTGATTTGATTTTATTCTTCGATTCAATTCTTGAATAAATAATAGGCTTATTGAGAAAAGGTACCAAAAAAAAGTTTTAAACATATTACATCTGTATCAATTCAGTCATAACATTTTTAATTTTGTCAATTAAATTCAAAATTTTTTGATGATTTGCTAATGTAGTCATTTCAGATAATCTTGGCCGGAAATCACTAATATGGATATTAGCTATCCTATATAGCATCATAGGTGTTAATGTGAACAATTTTTTTGAGTTTTTATTACTTTTTTTCTTTTGTTCTTTTCCTTCATATCTTTTTTTTTTTCCCCAACTGTGGGCCAGCAAGATGGCCAGCCACTAGCAAGGGCACCGCGCCCTCACTAACCTAGAGTTGTCACGAAAAAAATAAAAACAAACAAAAGATAAGAAAAAAATTAAAAAATATAAATGCTATCCATGTCAATGCTAATCACGCCACATAAGATAGCTGTCATATTTATAGTCAAAATTAGCTAGATGGATTACATTGATAATATGTTAAAAGGTAAAGTTTAGGACCAAATTGACATAAGCACAATAGGCTTAAGACATTTTTTGTACTTTCCCCAATTTGTTGTTGTCCCGCATGCTTTTATCAGTTGAGTTCACTCATACTTGCCTAGAAAAAAAGGGCATGTATGTATCTGAATAGGGAAAAATTGTCCAAAAAGTCATAAACTTGCAGTATGGCAGCCAATTCAATTTTAAATTTTTCAATTTCACCAATTTAGTCATAAACATTTTGATACTTTCCCAATGTAATCTTTTTGACCAATTATAACGAGAAATCAATGATATGAGCGCCAATCGTCCTACGTGATACAGCCGATAGTGATGTGGACAATTTTTGCTTGTTTAAAAAAAATCTAAAATTTTATTTCATGGTTCTTACTTTTTCTTTCTTTTCTTATTATTTTATTTTTTCCCCCTTTATCAAATTTGTGATCGAGGAGGTCGTTAGGCCTTGGCAATTGAAGGCTGCAATTCTTACCAAGATACAAGCGAGGGTGTCACGGCCCTCGCTCAAACTAGGCGATGCTCCCACATGCCTATCGTAAAAAGATGTAAGACTAAATTGATAAATTTACAAATTTTATGACTCAATTGCTCATCGTATAATGATTTAGGTTTTTTTTAGACAATTATCCCATTTAAAAAGCGTTGAGATGGTTATTTGTTTGGTGCTTGCAAACGATTAGACTATATTCAAGCAAGTCTTCCATTGTCTGAGCATAGGATGCTTCCAAGAAAAAGGCAGAATAGTGTTTAGTTATCGTAGTGCTTTGTGCGTGGACAGGGTTCTTACTTTTCTTTTCTTTTCTTTTTTTCATTTCCCATTACCTTTTCTTAAGTCAGTCGAATTTACACCATTCTGATGCGGTCTCGTGACAAAGCTCCTCCAAATCCACGAAAGACAGAAAAAAAAAAATCGCTGATTGCGCGTGGGATTTGTTGTAGATCCACTAGGGTTGCACACTCGAGCAAGAAAAAGAAATTAGAAGTATGAATTCGTTAATACTCAAGTCATACTTTACGAAGTCAGAAACGCTATTTGCTCTGTATAATGAGGGCGAGGTGATTCTGCTGTTCGAGTTCCAAATCACTTTTTCCATTTTCCAATTCAACCGATGGATGACAGATTGGAGACTGGAAAGTTGGTGAGTTTCCAACGTTGACTTCCTCACGTCTTCTGTCAACGGAACTATCTAATTAGTAATTACTAATTAGTGGGCTTGAGTGAATTACCAAAAGGTTTGTGGCTAACTGCACACGCCTCTTCTCTCACGCATGGAATGATGAACAACTTTAAAAGAAAGTCTCCATGGCTATTGGCCAACGTTTTTTTCCGCAATTTTACCTTTTTATATTGATTGTGTTTAACAAGCTGTTTTAAGAAAAGGGCAACTACATATGTTATATAACACTTCCCATTGAATGTAAATCAAACCTTACGCGTATATCACGGGATGTGGATATGACCACATTTAACGAGCAACAAGAGATGGGAAGACGCGTAAAATAGCAAGTGTGACAGACAGAAAAATAACCATAACAGGCTTCAAATTCATGAACTGCACACTCCAATATCATGTTAGATAAACATTTTTCCCCTCAAGAATCTCAACTTTTAAAAAATAGATCCACAAGGCATCTGTTTTGAATAATCTTTTTTCATAAATAGTTAGAACGAGCAGGAACGAGCGGGATATGGAATGCTCTTTTCACGTGTGCTTTAGCTATTTTTAGGGAGAGGATGAGATTTCTGTGTGTGTCGTGCCGCATGGCTATTTTTCAACCCAAAACCTGTTGATCATGCCTCTTTTAGTGTGGAATGTACTAGAGAGGGGAAACTTGCAACATTCTTTTTGGAGGTATAAAATCCTATATCGGTCCATCTTTTAAGAACTTCTGAAGATTATTCTAGCTGAGATTCTACGGCCTAATCCAGTGATTAGGTCAACAACAACCACGATACAGTTACGTGATCATGATTTTCGGGAAAAAATTGGGTTAGAGGAATTACTGATAACACTCCAACGCGATGCTGCTCTAGGGTTAGGCAAGGTCAATGAGTTACAGCATTCAAAGGCATCCTTCACGGATGTCTTTTTTTGTGGAAAGACGCATGACCAAAACCCTAAAGGTTCAATTAGTGTAGGAAACTCTCCTATTGTGCGAAAAATAAACATGTAACATGCACCTATACATATATCTTATATTTCATAACCATCTTGCGTGTGATTGTCATGATTAACGAGTATCCTAACTTATTAGGGTCAATACCTTGAAAAACCCTAAACTGGTACACCTGTGACAAATTTACCCCAAACTATTTTTTTGACCACCAAAAACCCCAAACTGGTATACATTTGACAAATTTACCCCAAACCGGTACATTTGTGACAAATTTACCCTCTGTTAGTTTTTATTAAATTTTATCGTTAAATTATTAAGTTAAATGACACGTGAGAGTTGATTAATATACCAATTTAGGATTTTACATTCTGTTTGTTACAGTTTACAATTTTGATATTTTTTTTTGTATTAATCCAATTTAGCGAATGGTATATTTGTCACAAATTTACCAGTTTGGAGTTTTTTGCGATCGAATAAATTAGTTTAAGGTAAATTTGTCATAAATATATCAGTTTAGGGTTTTTTTTTTGTTAGTCGAGGTAAATTTGTCATAGGTATACCAGTTTGGGGTTTTTCATGGTCAAAAAATTAGTTTTGGGTAAATTTGTCACATGTGTACCAGTTTGGGGTTTTTTAAGGTATTAACCCAACTTATTAATAGTCCCTCATATGATTCGATGTGGAATTAAAAAAAAAAAAAAGGAAGAGATTATAAGAATCCTTTATGAAATAACTTAATTATAATCTTTGCATAGAAATTCTATGATAATCTTCGGCATCTTAAATTCATATTTCCAACCACGTGGCGCACTATCCTCATCAGTATTGAGCATCTACAATTGACTAACAAAGCTCAATTATCTCTCTAAAAATGGTTACATCTAAATAACCTTATTTCGACAGCGATGGGTTGTATTAGTGGAAAGAAACAGATAGACCCGGGGCGAGATCCTTCTTGGGCATTTCCTACGAATAACACTGTACTTTTTTTAACTAGTGCAGAAAAAGAAAGTGGCTTTTTTATCTTCTTTTTTTTCCATGTGCTTGGATGATAAAAGCAGGTCAACGTAAGTCGTCACTCTCAAAATCAACGGCCAACGACGGCACTTTTTAAATTTCCAAGGGAAGACGAAGACATGTTGTCTTTCTTTATGGGTGTGAAATCAAGTATTTCCGATCCACTTTATTGCTTTCAAACGTGGCGATCGTTCACATCTCTCTCTGAGTCTCTCTGTTCAGTTTTTTCCCAAGTCGTCCTCTTACCATCCCACAATGGTAGAATGTAACAGGCCATATTGGGATGGTAGGAGCCGTACGAATTGTTTGTCGAGCTAAAAATTAGAAAATTGCTGATCGTGTTTCGACCGTTTATTTCCTATTGACAACCCCTTTCCACCAGGAAAACATTCATGGAGACCATCTGCATTAGATGCCAATCTCAACAATTTCCACGTGAAAAGATTTGAGAGCATTAACGGAAAACTATTCGGTACATCTTTATGCCCGTAATTTTTCAGATGATGCATCACTCAACTTTGATTCAAAGGATCAGAACTTCAAAACATATATTACAAAACTCCCACGCCGATAAGTCGAAGAAGATCGGTCTCGCTTCTCGACTCGGGAGTGCAGCACTGACTTGCATCCAACAGAACACGCATGAGACTTCTTCGTCTGTGGTGAGCGGGCAAAACAATGATGTTCCGTAGTCATAGACCACGGCAACAGCGCGAGCTATAAGATTTCAGAGCACGATATAATAATACGACGGACGAACATTGGGGGTACATATAAGTCTGTGCAGCTGTTGTTGACATGCTACTTGCTAAAAATAAAACGACCCATATCAGCAATGCGTGCACAATAAGGTCACAAGGCCCGTGCATGCACAGGCATGTTGCCAGAGATTGACCGTGGCCGATGGCTAATGATGGGGACAACAGGGTGATCGTCATCCCTCAGAGGTTGAAAGGTGATGAGCTGACTTAGAGATGGTGAATGGGCACGTGGAGTTGATCGATGGTGGCGGCTTGAATACTTCATAGCCTATCCTGATCAATCCTGGTCAGTGATTAAAGCAGGTTTATCATGCGTTCCAGGGATTTGCCTCGTATCTACATATGCGGTGACGGTGAATTTGCTTTTCAATCGTCTCACCTCGTGAATCGATCGATATCGCTTTCATATCTGGCGGTGACCATAGCGACATTAGCCGTTGTGCGGTACGAAGGGGGTATGCATCGAACCGACGATATTAATTGGAGATTCCTACTTTTGCGTCGGTTATTTACAATAACCCTTTTTTTTTTCCAGTCTCGCATTTCGCGTGGAATTGGAATTGTTCGGGAAACTAACATTTTCTATTCAATTCCACCAAACTCCGAAAACGAAAGGTTACACTCGAAAGGTTGGATTTTCTTCCTTTGGCGAAGCAAATTAGGCACTCTACTAAAACTTGTTCCCCGAAAGAAAAGGCATGCAACAGATCCCATTGAATACGACGTGGAACTCTAGTGATAAAGGTAAATATGTGCTTGTGATCTTTCTGTTTGGATAGCAAAAAGGTGGAGAGGGGGCTAATAGTGCTTATGACTCTCTAGAATTATCACAAGGTTTTACATTCACTATAAAATATTTGGCTTGGAGTTATAGATACTTTGCATCAGTCACCTCTTAAAGATAATATTGAACGAGCCCTTTAGAGGTTCATAGATGATATAAATCAAACTTGTGATAATATTAAAGACATGTGATCACTTTACCATGAGGTTAACAATTTTGATGGTCACATTTGAGGTACTTGGGATTTCTCAACATGTTTAAGATTTGGACACAAATAGTTGTGCAAGGGAAATTTTTTTTTTTTTTTTTTTTTTTTGGGATGATCAAGAGAAATCTCTTTGTTATCTCCAATTGGCCCTGTGCTTGATTTATCGGGTTTACACTAGGGAAGAAATAAACTATCAAATTCCGAAAAAGAAGAAAAAGAAAAAAAAAAAAAGATGAAAATCAAGTCTAAGTTGTGAAAGTGAAGTAATCGAAAATTGCTATGATATGATGACTGTATTGATCCTTCGCATTGACGTTGATCTGATGTGATTTACTATTAAGGTGTTCATGCCATTGCCTCTGTTCCTGCAGAAACAGGAACATGAGTTTCGATCGACCTCGGCCCCTCGTGCATCGGTTATGTAATGTTCATCGACGACCGACAGACTCGTCCTCAGTTCTAGTATCCATTCCCAAAACACACTGCGTTGCAATTAGTAGTTAGCATTACAAAACAGACCGTCGACGCTTTTGCACGCTCCTTCTTCCTTCTTCGTCGCTCCTCCTGTTTTTTTCAACGAACCTAACTAACCAGTAGCTCCTCGCTCAGTAGCAACAGCCTTCGTTGGAATTCATCCAATCGCTCCCCTCCCTCCTCAAACCGGCTCCTCCATTGGCCTCGGCCGCCGGCGCTGTCGGCGTTCCTTTTGGCTTCTTGGCTGAGCCAGCGACGGCGGCTTTAGCCTCGGAATCCTTGCGCTTCGCGGTGACTCTAACCGGCGCGGGCTCGCCGGTGCCGATCCGGTGAGGGAAGTTGAGCAAGGCCTTGGCGCCCCGCATCCGGTAAGCGGCTCGGTCGTAGGCGAGAGCAGCTTCCTCAGCCGTCTCGTAGGTGCCGAGCCAGACTCGGGCGCCGTTCTTAGCCGGGTCGCGTATCTCGGCGGCGTACTTCCCCCACGGCCTCTGCCTCACTCCCCTGAAGTGGCGTCCCTTGCAAAACGAGCTCCGGTGGAAACCGTAATCTCTGGCGAAGTCGCTCTCGCGCAGTTCCGAGTTGACCACGCCGCCGGCGACCTCGATGGGGGAGTTGTAAGAGGCCAAAACGTTGTGGAGCAAAAGGGCGTCGTCGGAGGCGAAGGAGGTGGGGACGGAAGCGGCGTGGAGGAGGGGGTGGGGCTGGGGGTGGACCGTGGTGATGACGGAGTCAAAAGGGGACCAGCCGGAGTGGAGGGCGTCGTGGAGGGAGTTGTAGATGAGCATGTCATCGGAGTCGTTGAGCTGGAGAGGGAGGTCGCCCCAGTGCTCCTGGGTGAGGCACGGGTTGAGCCCAGAGGCGCCGTCCTGGGGATGGTTTCGCTGGTTATACAAAGGAGGCGGAGAAAACATGGTCTCTTCCGGTACCAACATGGTGGATTGGCTCATCTTTTCTGGTTTCTGGAGCTGTGGATTAGGTTCTACTGCTGACAGACTCGTTGTGAAATTGCAGAGCGAGAGAGGGAGACAGAGGGGACAGAGGGGGGAAATGAGAATATGGGGAATGCTGGGGGTGGGGGAGCTTTTATATAGTGGGACTTGGGAGAGTTGCTACTGCATAAGAAGGAAGCTTCACGATCCTACGACGCAGGGAGAGGCAGAGAACAGAGCAGCATGACACACGCACAAGGGGACAGAAAATTACAAGACATGAGTGAGGAGGACCACTTAATCGTCATTCCAAAGTGCACATATCACTAAAATTATTGGGAATGTTAGGCTGATGGAGTATGTCTTTCCACTGGCGATACACCTGTGCTGCTTTGCAACTTTTCCATAGGATATTTTAGTTATACCTCCTTGTCATTGCAATAGGTACTTCACTGAGTTTTCAGGAAGCATCATGGTTTACCTAATTTGAGTAGTAACCTTAAAGCATATGCTCTTGAACCCACGAGTTAAAAAAAAAACTCTTACCCTTAACAATACATATGCTATGCTGCTCCGATGCCATCAGAGAAAATGACATGAAAAATTGATATGCTAATTGACACGGCCAAACTCTCGCCTTGTTAAGTATGCCGTGTTTAAAAAATCCCGCTTGTGATTCATCACACACTAAAAAGGATCGTGTAGTGGCTAAGTGAGTTGCGTTTGGAATACTGAAATTAGTTTATTGAACTGATATGTGAAGTGTTATGGTAAATTGAGAACTCATTTATAAATGAGTGGGTTGTATTCAACAGCTAACAGAAATGAGTATATCGAAATTGAAAAGAATATACTATGGAACGCACTCATATTATAACTTACCATTTGTCAATTTTGTGATTAGATTGTATAGCGAGTTTAGAAGATATACTCAAGTCTTTCGACACTATTACCATGTCCAACTCTTCGCGCCATCTCGCCTTAATACATAGGCTCGTGCTCATCAAATTTTAGGTTTTTGTTAAGGACGGCGAAACTCGCTTATCCTTCTGGGCAACCCTTTCCAAGAGCCCTTTAATCACTGCATCAACATGTCCAAGTGATGTGCGTATGGCAATCGAGTACTTTATCCTCAACATAAAGAAAAGTTGAGTGATCCGAGTGGAGAAAACGGAAAAAGCGAGGAGGGGTCGTTCAGGGAGTTTCCTTGAAATTACCGAAAGGCCTCGAAACGGGGAGGAAATGAGTGGAGGAATTGACAGGACAGAAGTGGAATTCGTGAAACGTGAGGTAAAGAAAGTAAGGGCCGATGCTCCCGTCATGGCCTCCTGACGTCTGCTACATGTACTTTCCATCATTCATTTTCATGGAAAAATGGGGAGGATATCATGGAATTTTTAGTAGTATACGTTGGAGAATTCAACATATGAGCCATCATGATTCATGATGAGGTGCATAATAATTGTTAAGTTAAAACACCATCCGTAGACTTGACTGCCAAACCCCTCTTAAAAATGTTGCGACTGACTGAGAGAGGAGAGAGGCGAGAGCTTCCATGATAACGTATAGCTCGGTTAGCTTACTTTACCGCGAGGTAAACATACGAGGAGGACAAGGTCAATTACGATACGGTCAACATGCAGTTCCCTCCGTCCTTAGATGGAAACAAGATGGCTAGCCGTCGCGGGTTGAAGCACGTCAGTCGGTGAAGATGTCAAAGAAAACTCGTTCAGCCTGTTCGATCGACCGCACTTTGGCTGAAAAGACCGTCACGATCAGTAAAGTTAGGAGGACCCTATATGGTCGAAAATGAAGCGCAGCAACTTTTGGTTTTCCGTTCAGGAATGGCTGCTGAGTGGCCACGCTGGGGTTGCTTCTATCTGGGGAAGCATGAATAACCACGGCAAACACACATTGCGCCGTTATCCCATTTGCACCCACCCACGCCTTTTTCAATCTTGGTAGGCTCTGGTTTCATATGATTTTTATGGAGAACGCCCAAGTTAACACCCCATCTTATGAAATTTATTCTAAGCTCGCAGGCATAATTATTTAATTATTTATTTATCTGGTATTACTTTTCGGGGAGAGATCTTTTGGTTTCTCGTATTACTCTTTTTAACTTAGTTTTACTTTTTCATTTTCAACTGAATGGAAAAGTCAACGATCAAAAGTCTCCTCTACCCTATTGTTTAGGCGACTATCTCCTACCCTCTCCCTTTTGAACGTGGTGGCTCTTGTTTTCTGACCACAAAGAGAGAAAAAAAAATCTTATAAAATAAAGATATGTGCACATGCATGTACAGAATTTAGCATATTAGTGCAGAATGTGCATGAACGCTTAATGAACTGCCAAAAAGGGGAAAAAAAATGGAAACAAAAGCATAGCATGAAAACGTTAATAGTATTCTTTATGGGAGAGAGTCATTATTTTTGGTCTCTCAACTGAAATTACCTCAACACCAAATTAAGATGATAACTTCTCTTAATCATAAGTGAACCCAAGGCTATTTTCATCATTTTGTAGTTAATTAAAAACTATTATTAACCGTCGCTTTCCACTCTTCAAAAGTACTAATTATCAAACGAAATATAAAGATATAAACCATTTCACCTTTTTAACAAGGGAACCTTTTTTCATTTGAAAATTTAACAGGCTTCACATGTCAAATATGATATAAATGGCGTGTGCAGCATGCGTTAGGTCAAGTATTCTACTATGAGAAACCCACAGTCAATACTACTATCCCATCATTAGGAAAGTACGGATTCACAGCCGGTAGCTTGCGGACTTAAAACCTAGAACCTACTGTGTTGGGATAGGTTCCTAGTTTTAGAACTTATAACTTAGCATGTGGACCCTAAAATCTATCCTAGAATAGACCTTTTCGGTCTAATTCCGGGATCTACGCGGGAACAGCCAATTTCTTCTTCTTCTTCTTTTATTTCTTAAAAGGACATATTTTAGTAAAACATATCCTTATTTACAACACAATATTAGAGCAACAAAACAACGAGACATGCGATACAAAATAAATAGAAGTATAAAGCAATTGGGAAATGTCTAATATATCCCTTAATCAAGCAAAATGAAAGTCAATCAACAACAAGAATTCATATCCGTCAAAAGTAATAACCAATAAAAGATATAAAAAAAAATTAAGGCATTTTCAGCTATGTTATTGCGGAGAATTGGGAGCCATCAACGGTTAAAAGAATTGTATTCTTCGAAGGAATTGGAGATCAAACAATCAACATCCCCAAAAAGTTTACCCGACCTGTTGGCATTCACTAAGTTGGATACATATTGGATACCATTAGAAGCTACAGAGCACACCATTTACTGAGAGAAGCTATTACTACTCTTGATATTGTAGGACAAATAAGCATCATCCGAAAAGTGCAAGAACTTGCACTGGACAAGTAAGAACGGTGTGCAACTTACGGGTGACTAGCTCCATGGGGTGAGGTTCTGAACCTAAAACCTCAAACTTAGCTCTTTGAGATCGATTCTCAGCTTTTGAAATCTTGAACTTACCTTTTAGATCCTGGAGCCGGACGAAAATCGGCTAGAAAAGGTCGGTTCGATCTGATTCCAGGGTTTGCCTTGGACTATTGCTCATCCCTACACACAATGAAGTCCTTTCTAGCAAATATCATGGAAATGCAATTGCATATTGCTTGCACGTGCAAAATAACTAGTATGTATACATACGTGCACCCATTCCCATTGAAGGCAAAAGCGTAAAATCTCCGTCCTCAAGTTACAAATGCTTTTTTAGATATTAACATCAACAACTTGGATAGTGATGACATAATTGACAAATAATGGTCGGCATTGACTAAGATGGCCTATTCACCGCCTAAAAGGTTTAGAAAAGAAGCAGGAGAAGGAGGACCATAAGCACAAGGAAGCAAACATACCACCCTCTATTTTCAACAACCGTATCTGTATGTTGGATAGCACCATATTCATATTCAATTCTTTTCAGGCCCACACCCACATTGAAGTTTCGCAAATTGTCGATTTTAGTGTCCTGAGAATAGTATAATTCTCTCATTTTTCATCAAATTATTATTATGTACCCAATCAAGTTTGTAGTGTTTTGGCAGTGTCTAGCATATTCCATCTCCAAGCCGAGCCTACTGACTCCAATCATATAAAAATCTTATTTGGTTTTCTTTTTAAGTATATAGTACCACGGGAAGTTGGTATTTTATATGCTTGCATTTTTAACCTTCATTCAACCGCTTTGGTGTATAATATTATAATTGTATATTACAGGGCATCGATCAATTGCCTAAAGCTAGCCCACCTTTTGGACCGTCTAAATGATTATAAATGCAGCAACTTTGACTTTTTATGTTTAAGAATGAAAAAGATAGCATTGAACAATGAAAAAGATAGCATTGAACTTCTTAGTAGTCATACAAAAAGGAGTTAATGAATTTGAATTTGTCCTTTTCCTTCACTCCAAGGCAACTTTCGATTCTATTTTATCTCTAAGTCTTTTAATAACGCGAAAGCGAAACAATTTGGACTGCAAAAATTTCCAGCAACGTGATATTATCAAACAAATATCTTGACCCAAGTGACGGGTGTAATGAGAGGAGCAGAGGCAGGGAATTATATTCGAAAGATTCGCAATAGAGAAAAGTTATATTACCAATTGCATGTATTGATTTTTCCCATCAGTGCTAGGCGAAAACATCACCAAGTAGAAGTAATTTTGTGAAGTGACAGCCCTTTCTCACCCTTCTAATTCAGATTGGAGGATTTAAGGGTGCGTTTGTTTCACGGAAAACGCAATAATAAAATAAAATATTTTCCGGAAAAGCATTTTTCAAGAATACGGTTTGTTTTCCTTCATTTTGGTGATGTATAATTGAAAATATTTTCTACCGTTTTGATTCCATTAAAAAAATAATTTCACACTTCATCATAGGAAAAAAAGAATTTTTAATTTAAAAAACTTCAAATTTTTAATATTTTTTGGGTAAAGTTCAAATTTTTAATATTGTTGTTTTTTATTTTCTTTCTTTTTATTTTCTTTTTCTTTTTCTCTTTTTCCTTCTTCTTTTCCTTCACTCCTCAGCTTCCTCATGCCATCCCTTTTGCTTCCTCTGGCAATTCGTTCCTAGCTAGCTTACAAGGGGTGAGCTCTAGCTGTCGCCAAAGGTGGCAAGCTTGCCCAATCTAGCAAGGTTTGAGCCTCATCACTTGAGGCCACGAGCTCACCCGATTTAGCGAGGCTTGAGGCTCATCAGCCTCGGGCAAGCTCAAACCTTGTTGTCAAAAGTTATGAGATCGCTCAATGGGTGAGACCGGAGCTCACCGGCCATCCTTGTGGCCGATGACGGGTGAAGAGGAAGCAAAAAGAAAAAGAAAGAAAAGAAAAAGAAAAATAAGCAAACTCGAATTTTTTTAAATGTTTTTCAAAATTTATTTTTTTAGAAAAATAAAAAATTTAAATTCAATTTTTTTAAAAATATATTTTTATAAGAATAATTGTTTGTAAACCAAGCATCAAATCTAAATTTTAGTAGATTCGGAAACGTTTTCCAGTCATTTCAAAGTAGAAATCATTTTCCTCAATTTAAGCTTAGTTAGGAAAATATTTTTTGTTGACTAGAAAAACGTTTTCTGTTGATTCATTTTCCGAGCGACCCAAACGCCCAAAAATAAGAAAATGTTTTCCCCGAAAATGTATTCCGCAAAACAGACGCACACCAAAAACATGTTTGCACCCACTTCCATTTCGTACTCATTCAGCAACATTAAAGGTGGAAAGCTTGACATAAGTTTTAAATAAGAGAAACGAGGAATTGTCGGGTTTTAGCAAATTCCCTCTTCATAGCTATCTGCCTAATTCTGAAAAAAGGCAGGAGCACGTGTGTTGAAAGTCGTGGGGTAGGTGTTCATGAATCCTCAACAAAACAATTATTTTATGATTATTTAATTGGGATTATATTATTTAGGTATGTCCTGACAACGGACATATTCCCCCGCTAATCGACCATGAGCATGTAACGTGCATGCCCAATCATAGAGGCGTGCCCAGTTTTGACATTTTTTTCCCTCTTACTTTACAAGAATGGCGTCAATGTTTTGACCTTGTTTACTACAATCCCATTCAAACAATTTTTCTTGTTTCTGCTAATGGTTTTTCACATACAATGGATTTCGCTAGGGGACAGCTAGATACTGTTGTTCACAAAGCCTAATGATGCATGTGGTAACATGTATGTAAGCGCATGGACAACAACATATGCCATTGGACATGAACTCGGGTTGAATACTGCCTAAACCTTTTGTTGATTTAAAAGAATACCAGGAGGAGGAGTGCAATTGAGTAAGAGGCGTCGGCAGCTATCAAATCTTCAATCGGATTTTTGCAGCTAACTATTGGCCTAATACCAACAAGTTATCATTAGCCGACATCCATGGTCAACAGCTTGCTTCGACTTCTCCTTTCTCTTTTTTCTTCTTCAAAATTAGAAAACCCCCTTTTGCAATTTATTATTGGATCTCTCCCTCTCTATCTCTCTCTCTTTTGGATTGATGGTGGGACTAGCCCCTTTGAATTCTCTAATTCAGGTCAAAGAACAAAGCTTGTATTATTTTATCGCCGGCAAAAAACAAAATTGTAGGATACTTTTGAAATGTGCTCTATCTATCGCGCATGTGGTATGGATTTTGATGGACTTTAGAGGACACTTGATGCCTTTTCCATCATCAAAAGTGGACTTAGATATTCAAACTTCTTATCTATGCTGTTGAATCCTCAAACTTAGTTTGTGAAATAGTCTCTTGAGAGTTATTAAATTTGTCCACTTGAATTTTTCAAATATTCATTATCAATAATTTCATCCATTTTGTCAAAGTGGCATGGCTAACCTGAGAAAATTAACACGAGGTCAAAAAACAAGAATTATTGTCAAAGTGACTGGTGGCACAAGCCGGTTCCTCCTGCAAAAAAATGAAAAAAAAAATTCATAAAAAAATATGGTTGTGTGCGGGGTTCTCTCTTGGGGACAATATAAAAAACGATCCCTATTTATGTCTGCCTAATGTTCAATATGATTGAATGCCTAACCTTTTTATTCTATTTGATTTAATCATTCTACTTTAATTCAAAGTTCAATTTAGTTGTGATCTTTCTAACTTGTCGCGATTTGCTCCCTCTGTACTGATGTGGCAGCATAATGCAAATAAATTCATGTCTGCGTATAAAGATAGCCGTAGCTTTCGACACCTTTGATTTGCCTCACCCAAGTTGATGTTTGCTGTCAGCTGAAGATATATATGTAGCTCCGTCTGAATGAGCTCCCATTTGTTGGACACCGGGGTTCAGCGTTCATCAGTACCCCACGACAGGAACAGATCAAAGCAAAGATTTTCCATCTCCCGTTTGATCATTCGCTCCGAAATAAATGAACCCGTAAGCATCGATAATAAAATATCCATTGCAAGTCAAACGAAAGACCGGAAGACGTACCCTACACCACAAACATGATCGATTCTTTCTTTTCTTCAGATTGATATGAAGTTTATTTCCTAGCGTCATTATCAATTTTTACTGTTTTCCCGGAGTCACGATCAATCTAACGCAACGTATACGGCCATGTACAGTGGAAAAACTATTGTGAAGCGACGAGCATGCATATGAGGACTGTTTCCATATAATGAGACGTCACTGTGAGGGTTAACGACTATTGAGGTGGGGCTCGTGAGCATTAGTCAGGCCAGAGAATTCCAACATGGCTGAGCCAAGCACGCCGCTGGAATGTTGAACTCGCGAAACAAGCGATGACCGACTCAGAAACATGCCATTCAGACTTTGGAGGGTCGTTGAGGGACCACGAGTATCAGCCGTGACGGTACGCTGTTGAATAGTTTATACAAAAAAGATGGTGTCAAATGTACGACCCAGCTGTCTTTTAGCGCTTGGCGTTCATGTTGGACGCGACCTTAGAGAAGCGAATGGTACTCTCCTTTGTTTTTATGTCTCGGAATCACATGCTAAGTCGCCGATAGACTCCCGTGGTTAGGTCGTCCTGGCTTTTCTACGCTCGATATGGTAAATTATTGCCTTGAATCATGAGGTCCAAAGTGCGAATGAATAGAATCCACAATTTGGTCAAAAAAAAAAAAAAAGAATATTCCAAATTCATGAACTTGATCAGGTACTATATTTTATGATTTTATATAGCGAATCGTGCGTGATTAAAATGCAGATTTGTCAAGTGATCATGATTAGTTAAAGATGAGCTGCACTTAGAAACTGCATAGCTCCGGATTAAATCAAGCAATTAAGTTTGTCACAAGAAATTCGTTGCTAAGATTAGAGCTTGTTAAGATTGTCTAGGATGACTAGAATTCCTAAAAAGAATTCCATTTGTAGCTTTATATATAGTACTAATTTGAAGTGATATGGCATGATCGGATCGATGTATTTATAAAATTTTGTGAGATTATTATCTAAAGGTTCTAAAAGTTTAAGCTATTAGATGTAGATTTTATATATAAATATAACGTCAATTGACAAACATTTTTCTTCATCAATAATGATTCTTGCTATAGTAAAGGGGGTTGAGGTCGAGAGGTGGAACTTTAAAATCAAGTGAAACAAAGTGGAAAAATGAGTATATGTTGATGGTTAATATCATGAAAAACTTCAAACTAGTATACTCGTGATAAATTTAGCTTAAAATGATTTTTTGATCACAAAAAATCCTAAAACACTACATTTATGATAAATTTACTTTTCATTAGTTTTCGTTAAATTATTAAGTTGAATGATAAGTGATAGTTGACGAGTATACTAGTTTGGAGTTTTACCTTCCGTTTGTCACAGGTGTATCAATTTATAATTCTTCATGATATTAATCCAATTTAATGAAAACTAACGGAGGGTAAGTTTATAATAAATACTGAAATAAATTTATTGCAAGTATACTAATTTGACTTTTTTTTTTTTTGGTGACTCAGAAACCCCCGTGCACTGCTTCACGGAGGAGTAAACCCTGGAGGAGCAGTAGTGAAAGGAACTTGCGCCCAACCAACGACACCGCCAGTGTACTGATTTGACCTTTTTATGCTTAAAAAATTAATAAATTATTATGAGTATGTCGATTTTAAGTTTTTCATAATATTAATCCATATTTGAGGTACGAACTGAGATGGCAATGACAAGATAGCCACGGGAAAATTAGAAGGTAAAAAATGACACGACGTGACTTGAGGGGGTCTTCTTGGTCTTTGTGTACGTTCTTTGGATTCCAAGGCTCTCACTATAAAAGTCTTCTTTGCTCTGGATGCACGGTAGAATTTTTCATCAGTTTTGCTCAAATTTTCTATCTAATCAACATGTGCCGAAACTTTCCTTCTACTTGTTTATTATTATAGTCGTGGCATATTGTCGTACATTCACTTGACGATGAATCCGATGCATATATATCGACTTGCTTTCATGGAGTCAATCTCATAAAACGTCACTTGAGCAATGAACTTAGACATACATCAACCCGAGTGCTTATTAGTGCCGTTCACTGTCCAACGGTTCATCGAAGCTAAATCATTGTGGCTTATGAAACTATCTGCTTGAAGCATCATGTTCACTGTCCAACGGTTCATCGAAGCTAAATCATTGTGGCTTATGAAACTATCTGCTTGAAGCATCATTCCTCAGTTGGTGCTGCCGAAGTGGATGCATGCTTGTCGATCTCATCATGATGGCGAAAGGGTTGAACGGGTACCTATGATCGGTCAGGGGCTGCTTCAACCGTAGCACGGGATCCATGGGATCCATGCCATCCATGCCATCACTTGCCTAAACTCGGAATGTCAAATGCCGGGCGTAATGAGATGAGGAAAAAGCCAGGATGCGGGGTTGAATTAAGGGGCTAGCGAGTAGCGACTGCATGGGGCCGTGGCGCCCCACAATTTGCTGACCTTTGTCTCGTTCATTACATCATGTGATTGCGGAAATTGTCGTCTCGGAATAACAATTAACAAACCGAGGGACGGAAGACCACGAGCGCCGCGAGAGTTGCAAGTACGCCACGGGTACGGAGGTACTTGTCAAAGATGGGGCCAGGGGCCAGTTGGATTTTGGGAACTTACTTACCCGAAGGCGAAGGTGAAAAACATGGATATTTCGAATGGAAAACTGATGTCCGTCTGGACTCTGGCGTCTGGAGCCGACTTTGGGGAGCCAAGGATCTTCCACCAACCGTTGGGTGGGGTCCATATGTTGGGGAGGAATTTCGTCGCCCGTCCACGCAGTCTGACAAGGACACTTTTTGGCCTTAAAACGTTGCGATGTGAAAACGGGACGCTATGAGGTTTCAATTAATTTAACTAACTTGCAATCGACCGGTCGGTCGTCGCAGACGGAGAGGTGTGAATACAGGAACGGATGGACTCAAATCATCTGATGGTTTGGCGTTCCAGTTCGGAGTTCTGCAGGGACGTGTCCTTCTCAGACAGAAGAAGCGTGGATAAAAATTTCGAGACAAACGGACGGTGGGTCGTCCTTCCCCTCACCGTTTGCGTTTAGACGCGAGGAGGCACGTCGGGGACGGACGGGACCTCATCTGCAATAAATGAACGGTCGGTAACGATGGACCGGTCTTTCGGGATTCGGGGCCCACGTGCACCAACCAATCTTGGAATCGACGGGAGGGGGTATCGAGCTTGATTATAACATTAAGGTACCGTATAAACTGAGGAGAACGAAATTACGTTTAAATACCTTGATGATGATTTTGATGGCATGTCCAAGAGCAGATTGCACATAAATCACGCTTATTATTAAAATTACAGTACGAGCCCTGCGAAGCGAATATGACTGTGGATCAAGTTGTCAAAACCCTCCAGAAAAATCCACTCCATTATGGGCTTTATCATGTATGGATTCCGAACCTTGTTGCACTTCTTCCTTGGTTTAGTAATGAAAGTTATTTCTTTGACCAAAAAGTAAAATTTATTAAAATTACAGGATCTAGGATGGAAGGTACTAGTCTTTGGGACCACCACATACTGGAAAATCAGAAGCTATTCATTGTGATGCTTCAGATCGACCTGAATGTGAATGCCCTTCTTAGTAGAAAATTACACAGACCGAATTTCTCTTTCCTCATTGCAATACATGGTCTCGTATTTTACAAAGAGACTTTGTAACGGAAAACAAACCAGAATTAATATGACATATTACAGTACAAAAGTTCGCTACTTTAAGAGGTCTTCAGGATTGAGGATGAAATCTCAGCACAAGAAGAATAGAGATAATGATGACCATTGGATCTGAGAGTGACTGCTGTGGAATCTACATAGATGTAATCTTCCTGTTGTTGATCTGCTCAATTGTAGCTCTATCAACTTTTCCCAGCATTACCTCATCACTGTTTAAGAAACTAGGCTGGTTTGTAGATGCAAGAAGTCTAGCCCACATCCTATCAGTTAATTTGACAGTGTTTTGAGTCTCAGTGACTCGCTGCAAGACCAAGCAATTGCATGTGAACAAATATATCAATAAGAGTATGAATCCACGGAGAAAGCATATTTGCCATGTCCAAATTGACAAAAGACTGAACATGAACCTTCATACTTTAATAAACAAGTAGTGAAAGAGATCATTTAAAGAGGAAATTAAAAAACAACGGCAAATATAAGCTGTTTGTCATGACAATTACATGGTTTATGCAGAAAACAAAAGAATATCCCACACATACGGAATTTGTGCCTGATTAAAGGAAAAAATTGTGCATAGCATGCATTATTCACCCCAACTGATCTATAAAGAAATCTTTTCTGTGTTGACAGGAACTATATTTGGCATGAAGCTTTGTTTCATATCAACAACTGATCTACCAAATTCCATGAACCAGCATAATCTGTGATAAATTTTCCATCTGAAATGCACATAATCCAGTTGTCCAATAGCTGATATCTATCCTCTAGGTTTCTAGCCAGCAAACTAGAATTATTAGCAGGCATCTTAATATCCAAACAAATTAGAAAATTAAACATCTTGAACCAGCAAAGCATATGTTCAAACAATCAATGCAGGAAATTCTAGGCCACTTTTTAAAGTTTTCAGGGTAACGCAGGAAAAGAGATACTCACTGAAATGGGAATATAGGCATGTCTGCTATTGACAGGCCCAACTGTGAATCCTGTGTACCCAGCCATAGCTCCATGCACGGCACTTTGGGCAAGAAGAGTGCAGTAGATATTATCCGATGCATTACTTGGTATAGCCCGGATCATGTATGTTGGATCTGTTTAGATAGAGACTATCCAGTGTTGAAATTTCATCATGCCAAGAACAAATTCAAAAATAGAAAGAGAAAAGGGATCCTGCATGCCAACAATACAATACCAAATAGCTAATGACTCCTCCTCTAAACATCATCATTTGACAATGACAACCATATCAAACTAATTGTTGGAGTATCCAAATCAATTATTATGTAGGCAGCATATATATGTAGTCTCTCGACCTAACAACTGACACTTTTGGATTGGACGTTGCTAGATGGTATAAAAGTAGGACTTCCTTTTTTCAAATTTCTCCAAGTCCCTTATTTTTTTTTCCCCGCCCAACATAATTAGTTTAGTTCCCATGCTTCATTCTTGGGTTAACTCCTAGCCTACACAGTAGGGAGAAGTGTTAAAGCATCTAAATAAAAACCATGCCTTCACTAACAAATTAAATTTTTGGCATAGTAGTAATGGTCCCACAAAGTTCTACATTGATTATAACATTCATTTCCTTATCAAGGATAAGTATATGCAATAAAATTAATATATATGGAATGCCAACTACCCGTTCGAGTATAGTAATTATTGCACAGAGTCAAAATTCAGAAGAAAAACTCATGTTAAACTATCTGATGAGATAAATTGTTTGCCACCAAGAGAGTGATCCTCATAATTTGTCGGGACCAAAATGTAAGTGAGCATTTCAGGTATACTGAGAGAATCACGCCATTGCATTAAGTGGCTTAATATGAATCCACGCAAAGACTATAGATAGGAGCAGAGCATGCTCGATTGTGCAGTCAAGCAGATATTGTTGAGAATACAACACAACAGAAGGAAAAATGTTATCAATGGCGTGACAAGTACCTATGTACTTCATGTTTATAGCCATCTTCTGAACCTTCGTAAAATGGTCCTGGTGTGTAAGAAATTGAAGTATTAGTAAAAGAAGAATGTGAAAATAACTGTCCAATGCACCAAACAACCAGATGTATAATCTAGAAGCAACCGAAAATAGGGTCAAATAACTAAACAGCGGAAATTAACGGCTAAACTTTTTTTATTTCTCCACCCTCTAATAACAGTTAAGAATATACAGTAAGTCTCCAGGATTGCAACTACTACTCCTAAAAAGCAAAAATCACGTCTATATTTAGCAACTTCTGCCCACAGCGTCAAGTAAAGTCTTTCCAGAGACCTTCTCAGGCAGATGACTCGATTATTTGTGTTACTAATTAAACATCTCATAGAGGGAGAGAAATTTTTCAGCCTCACCTTGATCTGTTGAGATAACCATAAACCAACATCAAGAAGTAATCTGTTTCCTGATGCATCTCTCTCGTCGACTGTGTGCATGCTCTGTCCTACATACTCTTGTCCAGCTCCTTCTGCTAACACAATAACCACATGCCCATTCTCCTTGAGCTGCTGCTCAACAAATTCAAAAAGCCCACCTTTGCCTTCCAAATAGAATGGAGACTCTGGAATCAAGCAACAATCCTGTTACACTCCAAAGTTTATTAACTGATCATGTGAGCTTCTAATCGCAAGTAAAATAGAGTTTCACAGACCATCTAGCAATGAATAAAATTACTAGAACCACCATGAAAAATATTACATTTTCTCATGAGAACATATGGCAAACTAATTGACAATGGTCCAAGGAAAGATAAACACCATATTATGCAATTAGAGCCAACAGTTGATATTGCACAACCTAAACATGGCAAACATCTGAAGAAATGTTTTTCCACTGGACGGTGCTCCCTGTGTTGAAAGAACCTGATCCTAAGCCTTCCCCATTTTCTGAAGAGCAATAGAATCTCTGAACAATCTTCAAAAACTGAAGTCATTATGTCACCTGAGGCATCTTTCTATGACATATAATCACTTTGTCCAGATTCAGACCCTTTACTCCAAACTCTGTAGTTTGCTAATGATCAGAATATTTGACAAGCAAAAATGCTAACACAACTAGTCAATCGAACAGCCACAGCACCATCCCATTTTCTAATCACTTTTACAGCAGAAAATTAAATTAAAAACTCTGGCAGAAGAGCAAGTCCTTACCACATCTCGGCTAGCCAGAGTGGCAAACATGGCAATGAAACCTGAAGGAGTTAAAAAGCGAAAAGAAACCATCAAGACTTCAGAAGATAGGAACCCGTACACCTGTTAAAAATGTTTTATACTTATCATTTTGAATCACACAAATGTTTACCACTGTATCTTCCCATTAGCTTGACGACACCAACTCCATTTTCCACACTCTCAACCTCAACATGAGCTGCATTTATGGCTCTCTGAGCTTCCTCAACAGCAGTATCAAAACCAAAGGATTTGTCTATGACCTATATGCCATATATACCAGATCGTCAGTTTTAATAAGCATCAACTGAAGTTCGCAGTATATAATTATGAGACACAATTGACACTGCAAGTTTATCTCGTTGGTAAATGAACATGTGAAACACTGGCTATCCACCAACTAGAGGTTGAGCTTTATTGGTAGTTCAGTCGGGTCACAGCACTTATGTGGTAATTCTAATATATGCAATCGACCTTTTGCCAAGAACTTCCATGACATCACAGGACTACCTTGTACAGTTCCAGCACAAATTATTCGTACTACCCGACAATTGTCAATTCTAGAAATACAATGGGTATAAAACTAATAAAGTTCCCATCTAATCTTTTAATTTAGTTGCTTTAATATTGCAATGGAGTTCATTAAAACTTACAGCTATGTCATTGTCGATTGTCTTGGGAATCCCTGCAACTGCCACTTGAAGACCACGTTTCTCGACTTCCTTGAGAGAAAAAATAAATGTGACATGCTGTAACTGAGTGCAAATCAGAAGTAAGTGACGTTGAAAAACTGATCACCTGATATATGAGAGCTGCTCCCTTCTGCGTACCATCCCCACCAATGATGTATACCTATAATGAGGAAGAGATCCATAAAATGTGGTCAAGTAACTTTACAATCAGTCAATGCCATAGGGATTTGTAAAATCCTATGAACCTGATTGATTCCACGATCCTGAATGTTATCGACTATCTTCTGTGTGTCATGACCCCCTCGTGATGTCCGAAGAAAGGTGCCACCACGTTTATGGATGTCGTTGACGACTTTAGGTGTCAATTGCAAGGTATTTTTAGAGTAGAATCCTCTATATCCTCCCTACAGACATTAACAGTTGCGAATCATACAACTAACAAGATTCATCAAATAGATCCAACAAGCCAATAATGGTCATATGACAAAATGCAGACTATTTTTTTTGTTCCTTCTTTTTCAGGAACACTTCTCTCAATCAAATCTCACATCTACCCAATAGCTACACAATAAACCAAATTGAAAGTGGAAGATCCACTCATCAAGGAAACTTTGGACATGACTATTCCAACTAAGTTTATCTCCTTGTGTGATGTTACTCCTTATACAGACATTGTATGCCTCTGGAGTCGAACTAAAGTTTTCACTTTTACAATGATGATGTAAACAAAAGTCTAAAATAAATGTTATAAGGAGTAACGACAGTAAATAAGCTCTATGTGGAACTGACCTCAATGCCAAGTATATCATCAACTCCATACATGTAGTTCAAACCACATACAATTTCACGAATCACTGTATTTATACCCGGACATAAACCTCCACATGTCACGACGCAAGCACGAACTTCCTCTGATTTAAAATACACCTATCATCCAAAGAAGGTCTAAATAATAAGGAACTCAATTGCTGAAAAGGACATACTAATTGTCACGGAGACTTGAATACCTTTTCCCGAGGCCCTGCTCGTCGAAAATGCACTCCCCTGGGACTATCTTTCTGGACGACAATCTGGGGAAAGAACTTACAATTAGTTTTTGGGAAAGAGACTAGAAGGACAGACTTAGGGGCAGTATCACAGAGCTCACCTTTTCAGCAACTACGTCTTCTGGGCTGACAAAAGTTTGCCTAGCAAAAAGGAGTATCGAATGTATTATTATTAATGACCAAAAGAAAGACTCTCAGTATCAATGTTTTTCTTGCAATTTAAGATTAATTTAAAAAATTAAAAAACTAGAAGTAGCAGGCAACTTACTTAACGATGGCATAAGCTTGGCTCTTATGTAGTGGATTAGGGTATGACTGCAAACAAAGATGAGAATTTCATATCGATGAATTGTCGATCTCAAACATAGAGAGTGACAAAGGAAATGAGATAATTTGAGCTAATCTCATCGATCATTTCACAAGCAAGTTAGCGAAACAAACGAAACAAGACATCATGGAGAGTAATGTGCCTTTAGTCAATGAAGTTCCATTCCATGCATCCACTAACAAGATCAACCAAATTGTTTGAAGTGATAACACCTAGCTTGCGCAAGATTAAAGAACACAAAGGATTATCTTCTAGAGACTGGTATCATGCCCATGCGATGCTTTCTTTTTCTTTTTCTTTTTAAATTAGATGACATTTGCACCCTTTCTTGCAATAGTATAGTCCTATTTACAAAAAAAAATCAAATGGATTTGCTAAAACATAATCAATAAATACCAATTGATGATATGCGCCAGGTAATAATTTTAGGACATGAGTTTATAACTTCATATATTGATTTCTCTCATGAAACAATAGAACATAATCGCTGGCCACTAATCTGACGACGGACTTCCCTCTCAATAGATTGTAAGAGCCTCGGCACCACATCCATTCTCTAATTCAGCTAAATTCCTCCTTTAGTCAGCACTTTCTTCCCCTACTTCCTCACGATTTAATGGAACGATCCACGCTTCAAACGCTTAAGCAAGAGCCGAGAAATGATATATCAACGAACGAAAAGAGCCTCAAATAGCAGGATAAGAATTACCGGCAAATCCGGGATGAAGTTGGTCAAATGAGGAACGTCCTCGAGGACGAAGCCGTCGTCGTCGTCAGTCTCCCGGCACCGAGACGGATCGGACACCTGCGCTCTGATCGCGCTTCTCCTGCGCAGAGTCAACGGTCTTCGCCGGAGCTTCAGGTCAGGGCGAGCGGGAACGACGGGAAGAACACAGCCGTGGGGCCTCGCGGCGAAGAAGGAGACCGTAAGCTCCATGAATCGGTTCGGCGCAAAAAAAGCTTTTCAGCTATTTCCCCGCGGTCGCAGTGAATCGTGAGCAGAGGAGAGATGCCGAAGGAGGAGACGAAGAAGACACGCTAGCTTACACTTCATCGGAAGGCGAGAGCGCATTTTTTGAAGTCGTACGCGAATTTATGGGAGTCGCCGTTGGAGACTCGGAGCGACAAGTCGGTTGATCACTGGAAGTGAAACTCCTATCTAGAGGTAGCAAATGAGTAGGTCGAGTTGAGTACGAGTCGGGTCGAAAATGAGTAGATTCATATTTGACCCATTTAATCCGTTTTGATTCATATTTTTATAGTGTAAATTTAATGACTCATACTCGATTCGACCCGTATTGTTAAAATCTATTTATTGTTAAAACATTTTTATGTAATATAAATTTTTAATAATTTTTATACAATACAAATTTAATAGAAAATTTTTATAATTCTTTTAAAAATATTTTTAAAAAAATCAAATTTTAATTTTCTTAAATATAATTTTTAATTTTTAATTTTTTAAAATATAATTTTTATTTTTATTTTTTAAAATATATTTTTTTTTTATTTTTAATTATTTTTTTTTAATTCTTTTTTTTTTTTTTTCTTTTCCCTTTTCTTTTTTTTTTTCTTCTCCTTGGTAGGTGGTCGGCCACGATGACGACCAAAGCAACTAGTCACGGGCGAGATTGAGCTCGTTGGCGTCGGGCGGGGCTCGATCTCGTCTATCCAAGCAAGGCCGAGCCTCCGCCCTACACCGGCGAGCTCGAGCCTCGCCAATCGTCGGCAAGGCCGAGCCTAGCTGTATCTAGCAAGGCTTGAGGTCGAGATCGAGGGCAAGGCCCGGCGTGGCTCAGCCTCGCCGACGACTGGCGAGGCCTGTCGCCGACCACCGGTGAAGAATGAAGAAAAATAAAGAAAAAAAGAAAAAACATTAAAATATGAAAAATAATTATAATTTCGATGTTTTTATTAAAAAAACATTTTTATAAATTTTAAAAAGGCTAAGGGTTTGAACTTTAAAATAAATTTCCTTATAACCCATTTAAACTAATTCTTTTTATGTTTTACATTCACTAACCCATTTTTAACTCATATTTAACTTTCACTAACCTATTTCTGACCCATATTTAATATTTACTTGACCAATTTCTAACTCATATTTAACTTTCACTTGGCTCATATATAACTCATTTAACTAAAAATGAGTCATAATATGAGTTTTTGACCCATATCGTCAGCTCTACTCCTGTCGCTGGGATTTGATCTCAAGGCCCTCTACTTTCACCTATTTTGTCATCTTCCCAATGAAACTTTCTCCATTTCTGTCAACTCCAGTTATTCATGTTCAAAGGTCATTCGAAAAATATTAGCATTAATACTGGATAATTACTTTTTATTTTTTGCTACAGAGTAGGGAAAATTAATGTTTATTAGATAGCTAGTTCGAGAATATTTAAATATTTCAAAAGGTATTAAGTGTTCCGAGTCCGATAAAGTTGCTTATGGCACGATAAATTAATAAAAAGAGAAAATCACTTGTCTTTTTAACCAGTGTATATCAACCGCTAGAATTCGCCCCAGTGGCCATCCTTCCAACATAAAAGGAAGAGCAGGGAAAATATTAGCATTAATACTGGATAATTACTCTTTATTTTTTGCTACAGAGCAAGGAAAATTAATGTTTATTAGATAGCTAGTTCGAGAATATTTAAATATTTCAAAAGGTACTAAGTGTTCCAAGTCCGATAAAGTTTTTTTTTTTTGGGTTAATACTCTAAAAAACCCCAAACTGGTACACTTGTGACAAATTTACCCCAAACTAATTTTTTGACCACCAAAAATCCCAAACTGGTATACTTTTGACAAATTTACCCTAAACTGGTACACTTGTGACAAATTTATCCTTTATTAGTTTTCGTTAAATTTTATTATCAAATTATTAAGTTAAATGACACGTGACAATTGATTAGTATACCAATTTGAGATTTTACGATCCGTTTGTCAGAGTTTACAATTTTTATGATTTTTTTGTGATGTTAATCCAATTTAGCGAATGGTATATTTGTCACAAATTTATCAGTTTGGAGTTTTTTGCGGTTGAATAAATTAGTTTGGGGTAAATTTGTCATAAATATACAAATTTAGGGTTTTTTATGGTCAGTCAGGGTAAATTTGTCACAGGTATACCAGTTTGGGATTTTTCATGGTCAAAAAAATAGTTTGGGGTAAATTTGTCACAAGTGTACCAGTTTGGAGTTTTTCAAGGTATTAACCCTTTTTTTTTTTTTTGGCTAAAACCGAGTCTGATAAAGTTGCTTATGGCACAATAAATTAATAAAAAGAGAAAATCACTTGTCTTTTAACCAGTGTATATGAATCGTTGGGATTCGCCCCAGTGGCCATCCTTCCAACATGGAAAGGAAAGATAAGGGGTTCAAATCTCCACCTTCTCGGGAGGATGGGGTGAGAATGAGTAAGTTTTAGGAATGCATTTCAATTCCACGCTCTGGCAGGACAAAACTCTAAGAGTGAAAGTTAGAGTAGGAATAGAGTAGGAATGAAAAAAAAAAAAAAGTATATGGGCCGTCGTGTGGTCCTTAGGGAATAAATGCCAAAACCAAAAGCGGTTTCCTGTCTTTTCCAACCTTAATTGGGCCTTGAGCCGATTAATCCGTTAATGCCAAACACGTGCTGCGGCTCTCAACCGCGATTCATATCAGCGCACGGATTTTTGCCCTTCTATCGAATACAGGCAAACAGATCGACCATTACCCAAAAGTCCGGCTTTCTACAGTTCAAAAGGAAAAGTTGAGGAGCGGCCAATCGATTGTCATCAATTTAACTCCCAGAAGCTAATCATCCCAACTATAAAGAATTATACAACACCAAAAAGTCGATCTCTATTCTCTATCCGGTGGATCTAACATGCCTAAGTATACAGTCCTATGAACAACTGCAGTTTGCAGTCCATGTCACTCTGGAAAGTACACATCGACGCCTCAATCATCTGAGCTATAATCACTAGATTCGTCTGGTGGCAGTGGTGCTGCAGCACAGCAAAATGACTCCTTGTCCTTGAGGAAAAGACAGCTCCCATCCGAATTCCACTTCAAATCTGTTATATTAAACTGAGATAGGGGGACGTTGACACAGTAGGCACCTGAAGGAGTCCACATGTACAGGTGCGAGCTTCCTGTGCAAAGGACGAGGCGAGTGCATGTAGGGTCCCAAACTGCAGCTCGGATAGGATCCTTTTGAACCAAGATGGCAGCAAGTTCAAGATGGCGCATGTCCCAGATCCAAAGAATGGTCGGCATACTATCATTGCGAGTGCATATATACTGGCTGTCATTGCTCCATGACATTAGACCTGCAATAGAACCATTCTTAAGTAGATTTCAAGCCACTTAAGCATATTTATGCACAACTTTATTTGGGACTTGATCCCATTGATCTTTATGCTCCAACAGCATCTGTTTTTCAAAGAATATTATCATTGAGTGACTTCAATTTATTGATGGAGAAGCACCCTTCCCCACAACCTATTCCTTGTAAACATTGCATGATACATCCCTGTGAGCATCTGTTTTTCGAAGAATATTATCTTTGAGTGACTTCACTTTATTGATGTAGAAGCACTCTTCCCAACAACCTATTTCTTGTGAACATTGCATGATAATCTCTGTCTATTGCATTATGGATAAGTATGATACTCTAAATGAACTTCAATTCATATTCCAGAGGAGCCTACGTTAGCCACCAGAGCCACCAGACTTCCTCGGTCATATAGGATTCATGACACCAGAAAATAATCATCAGAACACTACCAGTCAATTTTTCATCAAAGAAGTCCATACGACTGCACATTAACACAAGATGCAGCCTCATGGTAGGCCCAGATATCGAAGCCCCACAGGTCATAAAGAAGCAATAGTTCAACCATTACTCATGCCTTCTGAATTATTTCTACCTACTACAAAATTATCGTCCTATGAAGATGCAACTTCATAGACACATCTACACCATAAACTCTTGGACCTAGCTGCCAGATTTCCATCAAGAAAATCAATGAAATTCATAACTTATGTGTATGGCAGACATCACGGTTCTTTCCCTATGATTTACGAATCATTTTCTTCACATGTATCCAGTTAGCAGATAAGTGCACACTTACCAATTCCTTGTTTGGGATTTGGTCTGTCAGCAGGAGGCTTCTGGCAAGGCAAAGTAATTGGAACTTCTGTAACATCATATCTGACTCTGTAATGTCCCTCTGGAGCATCATCTCCTTGACAAAGTTTGAAAATAAATTGAAGAATCAACTAAATGCTTCGGTATATGTAATAAAATCCACCAAATTTATAAGATAAAACAAGCTTAATCGATAAAGAAGATTATTATGAGCTATTTGGTATATTATCTGTAACCAAAATAGGAGACGTTTCTCCACAGCTCTCAAACTGGGAATCAAATCGAATTGCAACAACTGCATAACAGGAGATATTTCTAGTTAACTCCTGGTTGACATCATACTTGACTGATTCATTACATATAACAAATTCCAGGCCACAATCAATATCATTTACACTCCCTAATTTTTCCCCTGCATCTAAAGCATCAAAACACATTCAACTCGAGAATCACCTCTCCCCAAACCTAAATACTTGACTTTCAGCAGATTTCTTTATGTTAGCTACTGAAACTGATGTTGTTATCATCAGAACTCTCCAACATCAACAAGGTTCAATGGAACGCCATTTAATTCTGACTGTCTAAATGTCTAAGCTTAATATCACAGCTCAGAAGCATGTATGCCAGACCAGAGATCACAAATCATTTAGACCTTATAATACGGTTGAATATCATTGATAATGTAGGGAGTCTCAATTTCAGATCGATTTTATTTCACATGCATAAGAAAGAGATTTCGTTGAACTTCCACAAAGAGACATTCATACAATGAATGAGACGGTTGATTGAACACAATGGGGTGCCAAGAAGAAAAATAACATACATAGTCATGCATCTTAAAAGACTAATAAAGATTTACCAGAATTGCCTTGCATATAATCATCACTTAAAGACAATTCAGACATGTCGATTTGCAAGGGCTCATCCACCTCCTGTCATTATAAAGCACTTGAGTCATAAAGTATGCACAACATTACACATAAGATGTATGAGAATTGTTTTTACAAGTAAAGACCTTCATTGCAAAATGGCCCCAACAGGGTGCCAACCCATGTAATAGATTAGTATGTACACCTCATGTAGTAGTCATCAAAGATACACAGTTGAAATGAGCAACATATGAGATTTGACAATATGTCGGGAAGAAAGCACCTTAAAGATGGCAGCACAACATGGAGCACGAACATTAGATAGATGCGTGAATTCTGCAAAAGTTTTCCAAGTAAGGTGACTCAAGACCCTTAACATCTGGTCATAGCTACCAATGGCTAGAAATTGTCCACAAGGAGACCAAGAAACGCTTTTCACTCCCAATCCACTTTCATAGGCTTGGTACTTAAACAGACACCTACCATCTGGTGAGTATACCAAAACCTGTTTCAAAGAACACCGGTTTTAATCTTTGCACTTTTCTCGGCCAAGCTGAATAAAATATCACAAAACAAGCAGCACAAATATCATTTATCCATCTCATATCAATCCCTAGACAAAATTCTTGGATAGAAATCCATGATATCACTTATTTATCAACAGTGAAGCCCAAGGAAAACAAGTTGAGGGTGCAGTGCAAGAGTAGAAATGACCTGCGCGTGAGGTTCGAACAGGTTCATAATGGGTTAACCGCCAAATGATTGTGATGTGAAGAAATTGGTTATGTGATACATTAACATTCCAAATCTAGGTCCAGGATATCTGCTTGCATATTCACACTCAACAGGGACCTCATGGATGCGGAACACTGCTAGCACAAAAAGATGCATCTAACAGAAGGTGCCAACTGAAACAGAGTGATGAAGTAATTGGATGCTACCTTGTATTCAAGAGGTGAATCCCATATCACTATAGCACTATCATCCGGTGACCACTGGATATCAGCTAAGTCTAAAGTATCAACAGCAAAAACACCCATTATCTCCCAATTATGACAAGAAAGCAGATTGATGTAGTCCTTGCAATCATGTCTTGTGCATATTGCAGCGAACTTTCCATCTCGAGTGAAAGACACCCCCTTGGAAGCATGCTTTGGCCACTGCACGTGTACACATGCTGTGTTGACCAATGACCAAACTGTCAAGCGGAGTTGGAAATCAGATGTAGTCAGTATGTGCCGACTATCCGGGCTCCACCTAGCATAAGCAATGCCAGCCGGACCTTCGTCTATTTTACATGTCCATTCAGGTTGAATTAATGACCATGCCTGTATCATTGGTCTTTTATAGAGACCACAAAGTATGTATTCAGAATCAAGGGCCCATTCTATGTAGCTTATTTTATCCAAGCATGAATACAACTGTACAACCTGCAAATTAAATGGGTAGAATATGTTCAGCATCCCCATAAGAATTCATGCAAAGCAGCTAAAAAAATTGACATCAAAAAGCACCCAGACATGCGACATTACTTTAATGTGTATAACAACAGCCATGTTCCTAACTCTCAAAGAAGACGCAACCCAATGTCTTCAGCATCTCAAGGTCATTGACAAGTGCATTGGCGTTCTTGATAAAACAGGTTTCAGACAATAGATAGTCCGCATTTTGTATGCATTCTGGCCCTTTGATCAGATCATTACGCTTTAAGCCGCGCTAGTTCCTAATTTCAGCTCATGCCAGCTCCGGTAACAACGGTTAATAGAGACTAACTAGGAAACTGCGACTGAGCACGAGATCCACTCCAGAATCGAAGGTGATCTGTCTATTAAAACTTTCCCAAAAACAAGCAAGGCCCTCGCGTATTAAAATTCCATATGCTCGTCAAACAACAATTCGCGTTCAGGAAAGGGGAAAAAAAACATAAATCCCCTTTCCTCTGATACGCTCTAACCGAAGTACTCCTGTCCGGGACAAGATCCAGCCTCGCGGCCACGGAAATGCAGCTAAACCACAGGACGCCGCGCCTAACATCGGCGGCAAGAATGGAAGACGATACCTTGAGCGACAATGTGTCGCGTATGACGAGGCGATAATCGACAGCGACGGCAATGAAGCGCGCGTTGGGAGAGAAGCAGCAAGGGCCCGACTGCTTGTACGATTCCGTAAACTCCATTCCGTTGAAACGCAAACCCCGAATCACTCGGCAACGGACGAAGAGACAAGTTCCCGAGCTCCGGATTCACGATTGAAGAGGGGATCGGGGGCACGCGAGGAGAATCGAGGCGCGCCGGGAGGTGGAAGGAGCGCGAGAGATGTCGGAGGCAAGTGGATCTCCGACTACGGCTCGGTCTGATGCATCGAAGGTGGCCGCGAGAGCTCGCTTCCTCGCAGCTGATTCGGCCATGCCATTTGCAGGAAAGCTGCAACTCCTGCGAGTGGAAAATTTGAAGTGACGAGGAGGGGAAGAAGCTCTCCTTTTAACGGAACTGGAGTTTGGGCCGGGTTTGCCCGCCCACATTACTCGGGTTGACGGATTTCACGCTTTAGACTTGGATCCGTCTGCCATGAGATTTAAAAGAGCAAAGTATTTCGCAAAATATTATTTCTTTTAAAAAATATTCTTTTATATGATGATTGCTATCGCTTCAAATAACGAATCAATGAAATTGTAATTGACAAAAGCATATTCATGACAATAAAAGTATTTTTGTTTATTCATTTCTACAATCGAAATAATTGGTGTCTTTACTTCAATTTAGATGATTTTCAACTTCCAAAACCTTTTTGAAAAATGCTAAAATGTTTGAAAAGTATTTTAAAGTAGCTTTTAATCAAATGTTGAAAGCTAAAGCTACTCTCACCGAGACTTCCAAAGTGACATTTATAGAATGCCGAAACTATGATTAAAATATTCCTTTTCTTCCAAGAATACTCTTCCAAATTATTAATTTTCTAATTTTGCCCCTCCTTATTACTATTCATCTTATTTGTGCAAGGTGATCAACAAAGGCCAATAGGGCTAGGATCTAGCTAGCAAGGCCACATCTGGCTAGTGAAGGGTCGGCAAGTGACTAGTAAAGGGTCGATGAGGGTGGTGCAATCCAGGCAACCGTTGCTAATTCTTACGATCTTTGATGTCGTGTGACCCAGGCAACAATCACCTAGGTCGTTGGTCCCTCACCAAAGTTGAGCAACTTTAGTCAAAGCCCATCAACACCATATCTGGCTCATTGACAGCCTAAGCATTTCACTGGCTCTACAAAAAGTTTGAGTTTTTTTTAATTAAAAATTATAAAAAATATAGCCAAAGCCCATTGCAAAAGCATTGTTTTGTCAAGCACTACTTAAACAATTCGTATTTTCTCAAAGGGTATTGGTTTTAAACAATTTACATTTTTCTTTAACTTTTAGCACTTACATTACACCTGAGCCCAAGAACCAAACCCGTCCATAATTGTTTTTAAGCAATTATATTCCGAATGATTTTTTTTACAAAACAAGTCAATCCTAGGGCTTACACTAATGACATGTTTTCTTGCAATGATTGCATCCCATTATGATATTTGGAAGTCAAGTTTTCTCTCGTAGCTTTGAAGCATGATCATGACGCCACTTAAAAATTAGGTCGGACTCATGCATGTTAGGAGAATATATTGTATATAATATATATACGTGTAATTATTAATATATTACCCATTTAGTAAATACATATAAACCCATTACAAATAAGTTGAAAATGGACAAAATGCCTACAACATATCGAGTATCAATATATGATAGTAAATATATAAAATTAAATTGTATACGTTTTATAGTTCATGCATATAGATTGCATCAAAGACTGCTGCCCTTGGAAATTAACACGCGATATAACTGTCCAAAGAGCACAAAGAGCACATTATGTACGAGACCTCGGCCCTTTTTTTTCTTATATTTTCCCCATTTTTTTTTTTTTTTTTTTTTTTTGGGGCATGACCCCTTTCTTTTATTTTCTCTATAACACTTTCTCATGGAGTTTTGGCTAAAGTGATATCATAATCCATTTATTAGGTAGTTGACATCATTTGTCACGTTTATCCTCGAACTATTTATTTGGTTCAATTAGGTTTGTAAATATTTGTTTGATGTAAAATTCATTTTCAACTTTTCAGCCAGTTAAATATGATCCCTATATCATATTTGAAACATTCTATGCTACCTCTAATAGAAAGTTTTATAATTTAATGCAAATTCACTCACTCAATGTATGTTACCTTGTTTTTCAATCAAAGAGATTATGAAAAATGGAAGATAAAGGGAATAAGAGATAGATTGTTTCAAGGGATTTTAGCAAGTAGTTTGAGGAAAAGGATCCTATTTCCTCGATGACCATCGAATAAAAGAAATAGGTAAATCTCCGCTTTGATGGTAAGGATTTAACATTGTCGCGTGTTACGGGATTTCTGTAGAAAAATTAAGGAAAAAAAAAAAAAAATGCAAGCGGGCACATATATGTAGTCGAATCGCAGCAAATCTGCGGGACGGGAGAATAGCCTAGCAAAAGCACATGGACTAAATTGCAAACACTCGGCGAATTCAGGGATTGGAATGAGAAAAAAAGTAAAAAAAGAAATCAACAAATTACACTACAGTCCGACAAGCGTCCCTCCACCTGGGCGGGGTTTATAGTTTCAGGCGATATCATAAACCCTAGTCATAACCCGCTGCCCGACGACCGTCACCGACGTCGAAGCACGCGAGCTGCACCGAAACCTCTCCTCCGCCCTTCGCTAACGCAGTCCGGAGCACACTCGAAGCGCGGCCTCGTTCCTCGCATTTCGGCAAATGGCGGCTTCGCTGTCCTCCCAGCTACAGGCGATCAAATCCTACGTGCAGGCCGATCCGGAGCCGCCGCTCAAGCGGCCTTTCACTCGCCCTTCCATCCTCTTCGATCCCAAAGAAGCCGCGGACATCGATATCGACACCCTACACAGCATAGCCCTCTCCGGTTCGTCCCCCGCCGCCGCCTGGAATTAATTTGGTTTCAGTTTGGGGATTCCTGATTGGACCTTGGATGATTGTGCTGATTTTGGAACGCGTTCGGTTCGGTTCGGTTCGGTTTTTTGCAGGTCTAGAGGTTCTTGTAAATACCGACCAACGGTTTAGGAACTACAGGAATGATCTGTTCAGCCACAAAAGTAAGGAGCTGGACAGAGAGTTGATGAGCCCCGAGGAGAATGAACGGATAAATGTTTCTATCGCGTTGTTCCTGCGGCTGCTCTCCGGTTATCTTCAGCTGGTCTCGTCGCTTAAGATGCTCGAGTATTTGATACGAAGATATAAGTACGCACGAGTCACCTGGTGCTTGCTCCATCGCATTGGGAATTTATTTTTCCTGACGTTTTTATGTGCTGTGTCTGGTTTGTGCTTCGCTTTGTAGGATACACGTGTATAATATGGAGGAATTGATACTTTGCGCGTTGCCATACCATGACACCCATGCATTTGTCCGAATAGTGCAGCTGCTTAATTTGGGGTAGGTCGATAGATGCTCTCAAGATGTTTATATAGGCACGTGAAGTCTGGCAATTTGGATTTATATGTCTCTATGATTTTTAGGAATACGAGATGGAAATTCTTGGAAGGCGTTAAAGTGTCCGGTGCGCCTCCGCCAAGGCAGGTTCTAGTGCAGCAGTGTCTAAGAGATATGGGTATTCTGGAGGTTTTGTGCAACTATGTAAGTTGTTTTTTTTTTTTTTTTTTTTTTTTCCTATCGAAAAATGAGGACCCATGGTTCTAAGCATATAATCACTCAGCACTATCTTTGATGATGTCACCATCGTATTGCTGGTTCGATTGCAGGCATCTCCCACCAAAAAATACCATCCTTCAAGCATTGTAGTTAGCTTTTGCACTGCAGTTGTGGTCGAGGCTGTGGGTTCTCTTGCAGCTGTTGAGAGTGATGTTGTGAAAAGGATTCTCCCGCTTGTGATTTCTGGAATTCAGCCTGGTATGAAAGGCAGTTCAGAACACAAGGTAACATTAGAGTTAAATAAAGCTTCTGCAGGTGATTTTTTTATTTTTTGGATGAGTAAAATGGAATTATTGCAAATTGGCTCCAATGGTGTGCCAATCCATGCAATACATTAGTAGCTATAGCTTATATTGTCATTTAAGGTCTATCAGAGACTGGTGATGAGGAAGTTCTGTCATTAATGGGGCTTCTGTGCATGGAGGAGATTTTGGTCCAGCCTGGTGATAGGAAGCATCTATTTGCAGATTGATGTTCTTGGAGATGCAGATTGACTTTTATCTGTGACATATTTTAGTCACGCATCACCTTTTTGTTTGTTTTTGGTTTTCATTTGAGATACCATGTAGTTAATTTGCAAGTTAACAAGCCTTTTCTCCCCTGCTTCACAGGCCAGTGCCCTGATGATTATTAGCTTACTGGCAAAAAAAGCTGCTTTGTCTCCTAAGCTTGTAAAGAGTTTGATTCGATCAATTGCCGACATAGCTAGAGAAGAGGCAAAAGATGCCATGGGGCTACAATGGGTTCGATTATCATTTATTGCTCTAATCAATCTTCTTCAGGTATTATTTACTTTCATATGATGGCCTCTCACTTAAATCTGTTTTGATTCCATCCGTTCCCCTAATTTTATCTAAACCAATATGTACATTTTCACGTCAATCAATTGTTTGGGATTTTATGCAATTAAATGACAAAGATGCATGACTGTGTAGCTGAGTCCCCTCTACCTCTTACACACCCTGTTAGACAGCTTCCAAAAAAGAAAAAAGAGAGAATGAACGAACACTGTTTATGTAGCTGGTCTTGACAAAGGGCACGACTGGTGTATTGCATGTGATGAACACTGTATTTGCAATTGTGGTTATGTCTCAATTGTATTTTCAATAATATTTGTATACTTCATCTTGCTTCCTTCTGTGCTTGCTGGTGTCATTGCTCTCGCTTAATAATATGTCATTGCGACAGTCACAGTCTGTGGATATGTTTCCAAAGAAAGCTCTGGAGATTGTGAAGGAGATTAGGTACTGATTTGATCTTTCTTTCATTGCATAGCTGCTTCCATTGACATTATTCTTAGATTTGTTTGGAATTTTACTTTGAAGGGATATTACTGGGATTCTGTCACAATTATCCAGAGAGTTCAACACAGACAAATTTCTTGTCTTGTTTTTGGAGTCTCTGCTTGAGTACAGGTATTAAAACCATTTTAAATTTCTATTTATCTCTTTCATGCTGTGTTACTCAACCTATAATGATTTTGGCAGTTTCTCAGATGCTTCATGCTGTTCCCTATTGGTATCCATAGTTGAGACGGTTCCTTTAGGCATTGTAGTTGATCGTTTTATCTCCAAGGTCCTCCTTTCATGCCTGAAGTTATCCCAGAAAATGGACAGTTCTTCATCAGAAATAGGTGATCTCTTGTGATGTTCAGGACTTCATCACTCTGTTGTTCTTTTTACTCATTCTTTGTCTTAACAAGTAATTGCTGTATGTATCATGGGCACTACAAAATCACTTTGTAGGAGTTTGGGCCAAAAAAATCTTGGCTGTCACTATGAAGAGTTATCCATCTGAGCTGCATGAGTCCATTAGGAAGTTCCTGGAGGTCTGTGCTTAATTCCCTTTTCTGCATTTGTGTATGCAGCACTTTGTCCTCCTCTTGTATTTTACATATCAGTCTCTTTTTTCTTTTTATAGGATACAAGACTGCATCAGGGAAAACATGAATCGATATCTGAGATTTTATCTAAAGTGTTAGATGGGAATTTGAGTTCGTCTGTGCCTATGTTGGATTCAAAAATCTGGTTTTCCTTGTTCCATCCTAAGGTAATTTTTGGCCAAAAGATAAGGTTTCAAAATTCTTTCCCAGAGTTCTGTGCTGACTGTTAGTATTATCTATCGATTCTATTCTTGTTCTTATAAAAATGTTTCCAGGTTGAGGTCCGATGTGCTGCATTGTCTACTTTGAATGTTTCTGGCATCTTAAAGGCCGATAGTATCAATTCACAGGTAATAATTACTATGAATTTTTTTTTGGGTATATCATGCTAACTTTTCTGGCAAAAGAGAAATTTGCTTCATTGTAATAGTGAACATCATCACTGGCTGGAAAGAAATAATTAGCAAGAGGAGGTGCCTATTTTTCTGATTTGCCTCCGGGTCCATTGTGTGAATTAGGGAAAGATTTCATGAAATTCCCTTTAACTGGTTTGTGTGAATTGAACATTCTTCAGGGATACATTTGTACATTAGTAGGCTTAAATATTTTTAGCTTGCCTGTAACTCAAGTTATCAATTCTAAATTCCAAAGATATTTGAAAAAATGGTTAGTGGGAATATTTTCATTTTTGACTCAATAAGTTTTTACATCTCAATCTGTTAATTGTCTTGGATTCTCTGATTCTCTCTCTCTCTCCCTCTTTCTCTTTTGTGAAAGTCTTTTAGAATTTAGAATTAGATTGAAATATATTTACTTAAATGCTGTTAGAAATATACTGTTATGCTGTAAGGCCACTAAAAGTTGTAGAACTTTCAAAGCTGTTCATTTTTCCATTTGTGCTTGGTATGGCTTTTCTGCAGTTGCTACAGATGTGAGATGGGGTGCTTTGGCTTTCCGAGGCGTTTTTATTTCAAATTTTCATTAATATTCCTTCAAAGAAGGAAATTTGAAATAATCACTAATGACATTACTATGTTAATTTTAATAATAGTATCCATAATTACAATAACAGCATCATCGTCATCATCAGTATTGTTATGTGTTGAAAAATGGTATACTGCAAAAGTTCTAATAATAAATGTTGGCAACAACTCTACAACAATGTTATAGGTCTTTTTTGTCATTTTGATGGCCACAGCAATTTTGCAGCAGCTTTTCCCAAGCACTGTGTAGTCTCAGCACAACACCTTTAAAAGATGTGTCGCCGCATGCATGTGCTTGGACACAGCACAACACAAGCACGACACAACACAAGCACAACAGAGCTACACTTCTACCCCACAGACTCTTAGTCCTCTATGCGTAGCTTGATCCATGGACCTTTCTCAGTACCTCAACAGAAAACAATACTTCTAGGGTTGCTCAGCTTTTGCCCTCATCTTCCATTTCTCATTTTGCAAATGTTGAAATGTTTTTTTTTTTTTTTTTTTTTTATTAGTGAAAGTAAGCTATATATTAGGGGGGTCAAACTGTACAAGGAACACGGCTCCAAAAAACTGACACTCAAAATGAACGCGCTCATTAAATGAACATGCAAATGTTGAAATGTTTCCACCCTGCTATATTTGAGAATTCACATGTTCAGCCACTATCTGGAAGCAATCTTGGCTTCTGATAGGTAAATAAAGAAAAGTAGAAATGATTATGTTTCCTTCAGCTTTACAACCATGACTTTACGGCCTTCATAAGTTGCACTGTTTTATGCGACATAGATCTTCGCGAATTTAGTTTGCTCCCAGTAATTTCTAGCAAATTACTTTCCCCATAAATAAATTAAAGAAATAGTTTCATTAGGTTTCCAGGTATGAGAATGTTTTTCTTTATTCAGGTTGCTTTCCCATAGATGACATGCATACATATAGAGAAAAGTGCTTTGTCTATATAATTTTGTGGGTGAGCCGATTGGAGAAAGCAATTCTATGTGGTCTTTTTTCTTTTTTTTTTTGGGGGGGGCTTAGTATTGCAAAAGGAGCTTCACACTCTAAATATGATTTTGTCTTTGACTTAAAATGTTTTTTTCTCTCTATCATGCAGGGTTTCGAAACAATTCAAGATGCTATATTGCGCCAGCTATATGATGATGACCTATCTATTGTTCGAGCAGCTTTATTACTTAATGAATTGCCAAATGTGGTGAACCGGACTGATCTTCTTCAAGCATTGTGTTCTATAACACGGAGATGCATAGGAATGCTTGTATTGAGTAAGTATAGAGAAATAACAACTATCAGATTGAGGGCCCTTCTAGTTGGTTTTCATTCTGTATTTATTGGGAATTGTTTATCTACAAACTTCATTAATTGGTTTTTGGAGGTGCATGAAGCTCATTATTTCTGAGTATTACTCTATTCCTGTTTCGGTAGCTTGTGCACTCTTTGTTGGACTTGTCTAGTCTGTTATTTAGTTTCATTCTTCCACTCTCTGGTTAGTCTCTTTTTTCAATAATTCCCATGAGGGAGATGTTGTTTTGCTTTTACTGGGTCAAGTTTTTTGGTACATGTGCTTTGTGTTCAAAGCTATCGAGAGTTTCAATGATTCTGCTGGTGAAAACAAGAGAATTATGTTGAGAGCGTTGGAGGTTAGGTCAGGATCACTTCCCCCCACCTGATGGCGAAGTCTAGTTCTATCACCCATGGGCCAAATAGATTGCATTATTGGTATACCATATAAAGTGCTCAATTCTTAAGCTTGACAGTCACCATTTCCACCTTCAGGCTCAGTAAATAACGGTGCCGCAGCTGGTGATATTGTTATCCTATGTTTGAAGCACTTAATAACTATATCTGATGGTTCGCTGGATTCGGCAAAGGAATTGGCTGCATTGATGTTCCCCTTGCTCCTTATCACACCTAAGGTTTTCATCTTTATTTTATTAATGGATCAATAGTGATTGTCATATTTATGTTTCATCTTGTCCTTTATAGTTTGATTCTTACTCATTGTGAATAGATATGTATTGCCACCTTTCTCAATATATTACCAATTGCAGACACAGATGTACAATTTGAGGGTTTTGGAATTTGCAAAGGAAGTGAACTGGCCCTTGTATCAAAATCTACCCAGCCTGCCCAGCTCAGAGGTGGCACATCGTCAATTGCAATTTTTCCTTTTGGTCTGAATTGATTTAATATTGGTCTTTGGCAGATACATCATTCGATGATGGGTATGCATAGTTCATGCAATACGTCTAAAAGTATTGCACACTTGCCAATAACCTTTTCATTGGATGACTGTCTTAATACGGTTGAGCTGAGTTTAATCATGAGAAAAAGGCCATATTTGTCATGCAATTATATCTTGACTAAAGATAACATTTTAAGACTAGCAAGACTGGCATCTGCATTTAAGTGCGCTCTTGCATGGATGTTCCCCATGTGCTAATGAGCATGAACTAAGCATGGTGCTACATTTTCCCTCATATGAATGTAGATGTAGGAGGGGGAGAGGTTTTAAAGTATAAGTTTGTAATTGCGGCATTGAGCGATAGGGATAGCCTGAAAGGACAATGTTCATCACTTACTTATGGTGGCAGTAAAAGAGGTTATACAGACAGACGGGGAGAGGAGGGATTTGTTACAGCTGCAAATGGGGAGAGGGGAGGGAGCACATGATTGTTGATTGGTCTTCTTGGGTTTTCAATGTCACTACGCAGATGTGGCTATTAAAATGTGCATCTTCTAAAAGTGCAGAAATTGGAAGCTGGAAGCATATCTTCTGCAAATCTGAGGATGGTCGACACTTTGGCGGACTTATTCTCGAAACAACCTCGAGAATTTCTACCCTTCCTTGTCCAAAGTAGTAATGAATTCGTGATGTCGAAAATGCTCTTCTTTTTGGTTATCATGCAGTCAATTGAGATGAAAAAGAAAGGTATGTATCGTTGGTATTGTGGATATAAATATCTAAATACTAATTATGACACCTTGTATGTTGTATTGTTTGTTTGAGCGAAGTCTTAGTTCCTCCTATTGTGGGTCAACAGGCTTCCTAATAAAATGTCGCACTAGGTCTTGATTTGATATTGGAGATTGTGTCTATAATTTACTTATGGTGGAAGTGTGCTTGTAGTTAAGTTGTTGACATTGTAATTTTGTTGCATGTCAGATGGGAACCGAGTTTTGGACCTCTTGGAAGCTTGTTTACCAGTTCTGAAAATTAATTGGGAAGCATTTAAGTCCTCCAGTGGCCTGCATCTAGGAGAGGTAGAAGTGACTATTTTGCATTACTATTCAATGCTTTTTTTGTTGTTATAGTTATAACCTCCAACATATGTGCTCATCTTATCCTAAACGTTGGAATAATCCTCAATTGTGGATTCGTTGTACATCCCCTATAACTGTAATGTTTAGCTGCAAACTGATGTGGTTCTATCTGTACTTCCCACATCAATGTCAAGTGCGCAATCTTCTTAGTTGGAGCAATTCTAGAGCCAAAAATATTTTAATGTCCCTCATCGGGGAATTTACCGCTTTCGAAGAAACATTAGTATCTGTCTGCAGCCACTAGTCTCAAATTGAAATTATTTTCTCTTTTGCTGAAATGTCAGCTAAAGTTTTCCAGTTGTTCTTTTAATGCGAGGAAAGATATAAAATACCCTGAGATGATATTGCAAGAGTTTGATTGGGTTGAAGTACCCTGATATGATAATCCAAGAGTTTATTCATTTTGACATGACAATGAGTACAATAGTTCCGGTTTGCACTAATATAAATGAAAACTTTTGTGTGTCAAACAAAGCTTTAGTAGCATTTTAATATGTCTCTTTCCAGTCATGGGACCAAAGCACATTATAATAAAAAAACTATTTCCAGTTCCTCGAAATGAGTTGGAAGGTTGGTCAACATCGTGATGGGAACCATAAATGAGGAGTGTGTTTAGGAGTGAGATTCAGCAGTATACTAAGTAATCTTGTTTTGTGTTGTGGAAGGTCCAACAACTTAGGCAGTTGTAATTTAATTTATAACCACTGCCAATTGCTTTCTGGAATCAGTGGTGGGCATGTGAGTTTGGGTGGTCAAATGAGATCCGTCACATGGGCTGATATGATCTGGCAATTTTCAGCATCACTTACTAATTAGATTCCTCAAAAGTACTGTAAAATTACGTTAAGGGAATTCTGCACATTAGATATGATAATAATACTTATTGATGGAACCTACCCTTACATTTCTTTTGACATCGTTTGTAACTTATGGATTGGCAGGGCAACGTGGAAATCTGGAGAAGAGATTGCATAGGATTTCTGGATCAGCTTTTTGATGCCAATATAGAAGAGTTGAATGGAAAGATCTTAATATGTATATTTTGGAGGATGCTGGGGGCATTTATTTCGGTGGCTCCTTCTGACCTCTTTTCGGTTGGTGACTACATATTTCTTATGTTTATTGTTTTCCTCAGGTCATGTGGGGTTGTATATTTGATTAGTTCAATTTGTTAGTGGCTAGCAATGGTTATCACAAGTTGTTTCCTGGCAGCATGAAGGTGTACAATGGGTTGGCAAGCTTCGGGACATATTTGTCCTCCTTGCAGATTCAAATCAGAGACAGGTGTTCAGGGAGCATCTCCATTACCTCGTTACAAACTGCAAGATTTGTGCAGCCGCTTTTCTGTCTCAATTTTTCACAGACGAAGGTTTTGTTCGTGCCTTTTCACTATTTCTTAAGCTATGCATTCATAACATGGATGTTGCATTTTCATCTTTCTGCCATTTATAATGTCCATGGAGATTTCTCTTAAAAAGTTGATAACTACACCTTAAATTGACTAACTTTGACAAATTAAAATACTTTGCTACACTCATGAGCTAGGTGAGACCTAAGCAAAAACCTAGATGGGTGGCAGAAAAACCAGGATATTGCACTGTTTCTGGAATTTCTAAGTCAAAATTTGAATGTGAATGTTGGAGTCTAAGGTCGTTTGATAAGTTAAAAAGAGTGGGCAGGGGTGAGCAAGTTGGCAATCCCATTGGGCATTAACACTGGAATTTCACAGCTGCGATGGAATGTTTGGTTTGAGCCATAGTCATTGCTCATTTGTGCTACTTGTCACTGCCACCCACCCGGGTACTAGAAGGAGTAGAGCTAGGGCACGATTGTACCTGCACTGTAGATGAAGCACGGCTTTTGAGGGTTTTCGTCTAAATAGGTCAAAGATAAAAAATGTGGTCTATAATTTCCATGATAATAGGAGTTTAAATGCTGTCTTAGTAAGTTTTGGAGACTTGGAAGGCCCAAAGAGTAAATTCTTTAGTTAAGATCTTGGATCTATCTTGCAAAATGATGGAGAAAACAATGGGGATGTTGCTTACAATGTACAAGCAGGATGAATGAAGTGAAGAAGTATGTTTACTGTTTTGTGTGATTGCAAAATGCCCACTTAATCTCGTAGGAGAAGTCTACATGACGGCAATAAGGTATATGATACTTTATGGCACATAATATTTGGCGTTGTTGGGGAATCATGTCCTCAAAATGAGTGACGTAATGGTATCTTAGATGTGTGGGTACTTAAGAATGGAATAAGAAAATGTAGGTCTGACTCCAAATTGAAGATACAATGAGAGAAGGTCATTTAAGGTGGTTTAGGTGTCATGTCAAGAAGCCCTTAAAATATTTCAGTGGGGAGATGTGATTGATTATAGAGAATTGGGTTAGTGGGGCAGGGGAAGGCCTATAAAGACATGGAAGAGACGATATCGAGCACTTAGTGGGATAAGGCTTAGTTTGTTGCTGTTATTTTGTTTTTGGTAGCAATGATTGGTACCTGCTTCTATAAATTCTCCCTTTTGAAGTTTCTTTCATTTGGCTTGCTTTGCCTCTTTTTCTAGTTTCTCATGTCCACCTACTCACTAAAGTTACAGAGATGAAGAACATATTCCATGAAAGTCTGTACTCATTCTTTCTTTGCAACTACTATCAAAATTAACATGGTTTGGCCAAAATTACCGGAATACACTATTTCCTTAAGAATTATGATTTGGAATGTGCACACCTTGTTTTCTACCAATCTAGAATGTCGTCAATGTTCCTGACACTAATGTTAAAATGACTGTCTTTGTTCCATACGATGTATCATTAGAATAAGTTATTTCTAATCTAGTAATATGTTTCAGAATAATATTTTTTGTTTTACATACAAAATGAAGTGTTTAAGCTGTGCTTCAAATGTATTGATACGCATGTGGTCTTGAATACACCGAATAATCGTATTTATTGCTACTGCACGTCCAAAAAAAAGTCCACTCCTGTTGTACCACGTCCTTGACTAGTTGCTTTTCTGTGTTCCTATTTTCTTTGCACCTAGCAGAGCTATCCATACAGTAAAGTGTTGGGTTTGATTCTCAATAGCTTCTTCTGAGAACGTTGAAATACGATTATTTTCCTCTCTGCTGGTTCAAATCACTCTACATTCACTTTCTAAAACTGTCATTGTGACATGAGTAACGACATGTCATTTTTATTTTTTTTAATCTTTTTAATGTACAACAATGGTCTTGGCTAAATATCAGATTCAGTACTGGATCATAAGATGTGTATTCTTGCCACACAAAGTACATAACTATGTCTGGAGAAAATATATGCTTTTCTGTCTAAAAAGGTGCACTGTAGGTTCATTTGCATGTCTTTATGCTGATCACTATGCTGCAGGTTATCCGGTTGTGGTTCAAGTTGAAAGTCTCCTCTGTTTTGGCTATCTTTGTGGTCAAGCGGAGGATGCCTTATCATTGCAACTTCTAGCCAAATTTCCGTCACTTCTTGTTCCATTGGCCAGTGAGAGCCAGGTAGCTTTTGACTGTCTTTTGAGCGCTTAAGTACTTTTGCCGGTATTCTTTGACCAGCACAATAAGAATATGTGGCATTTATCAGTACGAACAGTGAGTGATGAAATGAGATGAGATTCCCCATTTTCTCCGCTTTCCAACTTATATTTTCTTTTTTAATTATAGATATCTCAGAGGTTTCTTGGAATAGGCTTACCCCTGCTTCTAACTCTTCTAGGTTTTAAGAATGTGTTCCAAGAGAGATTTGATGGTCTTAAAAGAGCCAAAATTGGGACTATTTATTTGTGTCATTAATTTGTTGTCTCCCTTTTGCAGGATATAAGGATTGCTGCGATGAACTGCATTGAGGGACTATACACATTGTGCTCTCGTGTTGACTTGTCTGGGAAGAAAAATGGTATAGACCTTAATGTGAATATTCAAATATATGCTCTATCTCATGGACAATGGAATGAAATCACATGTGCACAGACTTGCACACAAGCACTCACTCTTCTATGGTTTGTTTACTTTTGGATAAGTATATGAAAAATCTTAAAGCTTGTATCTGAATTGTAATCACGTCCTAAAACTTTACTTTGCAGAATCTAGTACTTAAATCTGTAAAAATTGTGCAACCAAGTCTTTCCGTCAAATACATTAATTCTTGGTGAAGGAAAAAACTTATGTGGCGCTTTTTATTGTTCTCTCTTCTTTATGCGCAACTCTTAGGAAATTTATGTGGCACCAACTAGGTTCCACATCAACCTGATAGCAAATTAAAAAGAAACGGAGAGATTGCCTAATTTTCCAATTTCTTCATTTCCCTCCTTTATTTTCTTTTGTCCCCTCACTCCTCCTCTTCCATGAGTGGCTGGAAGGCCACTTGCCACCCATTGTCGCCTCTGCCAACTGTCAACACGCTCATCCATTGCCACCACCACCAATTCTAATGCCAAAGACTTTTCTCTTTGTCCCTCTTATAGTCAAATGACGCTCCTTGACCACCAACCATTCTTCCTCAACCTTTACACACCAAGCTCGAGAAATCAATCTGAACTATTCTTACACTAGAAACTTCCAAATGATAACATTTCTCTTGATATTGAGTGAACATATTGCTGTGTGGTGGGTCACTATTTTTGGCAGCTCCTTGTGATAGGCCGAGTGGGTACTTAAAACTCATCATTGATGGTGGTCACGACCAAGATGACAAAGTCAATCAGTATGGACAATGGCATTTTGATTGTTAGGGTTTTGCTATTTTGATTTCCAACATTTCCTGGGAATGGTTGCCATTGTCGGCATTTAGTGTTTTGTGATGTACTTTGTATGTTCAACCTTCGGCATACGAGTCTAGAATTTGAGAGAAGGGTAGTGTTAGTGATGTTGATGTTGGTGAATGGAGATGTGCCGATGATGGCTAGCAGTGGCGGGTGGTGGTGGCCCCTCTTTTCAATTGGATTGAGGAAGAAGGAGGAGGAGGAGGAGAAAAAGAACAAGGGAAAGGGAGCAAGGAGGAGGGAAAAGAATTTTTTTTGTGAAAATTTAGAGATTTGTCTGTTTGTTTTCAAATATCTTGCAGGCCTATGTAGCATCTACTTGGCACCACATTAACTGTCATAAAAAAATGCACAAAAGGATAGAGAGAATAATGACAAAAGAATATTAACATTTTCAGTCACCTAGAAATTAACAAACTTAATGAGAGACTTGATTGCACATATTTTACAAGTTTTAGGACTTGTTTGCACTATTTGAAGTTTTGAGGCTTGATTACACTTTGGGTCTCAGGACTTTTGCAATTATTCCTCTTTTCTTCATGGAGAATTTGCATTCGGTAGTTTTATTTGTGGCACCTTGTAATGAAACTTCAGGGACCATTGCCATTTGGAGTCAGTTTCTTGAGGAGCTCTTGGGTTTGCTGATTCAGCACAAAAGGCTTATCCTGTCAGACAGGAAGTTCTTTGCTTCATTTTTGTCAGCTTTGCTTGGTCCATTGGGCATTGTTGACCAACTGTTGGTGCCACAGGATGTAGGAAATAGGTAATTGCGCATCCTTCATGTACAGCTCTTGTTGTCGTTCTTGCCCTTTAGGGAAGTACTGTATCTTCAAGATCTATCTCTTCTTTTTTCAGAAGGCTATGTTAACTTTGATGTAATCTTTCAGGTTCACTCAATCTACCAAAAAAGAGATCCTTGATTTCATATTGGAATCTGCTTTGCAGCTCTCTTCGCATGGGAAGGTTTGATCTGCTTCACATGTTATCTTGCTTTCTTTAAATGAATATTCTTTTGAGAGGAAGTAATTGACTTGTTTGTTGTGTTTTACAGCTTGTTATCCTATCCTTGCTCAAAGGAATAGGGGAAGCACTCATGCAGGTTAAAGATGTTGACCTCTTACTGTCTAAACTTTTGGAAGTTCGTGGCCGATATTATTTTGAGAGGGATGATTCATGCCAGAGATTGTCAAAGAGTGATGTTGAAATCCTATGCCTTCTACTGGTACTGATACCTTAAGTGATTTTTGGTCTTTATTTACTCATCTATTTTTAAGGTAATTAACCATAAAATTACGTCCTATGCTTGCATCAGAGCTGTACTATGTCGTCCTCCACAGCCGGCGTTCTCAATTTTGAGGATCATCTAATGAAGGCTTTGCATGTAAGATGATGTTCGAGCTTGTTATGTATACACCCTTCTAATCATTCAAATCTTTAAAACTTTTGAAAGTTGAGTTTTAAATTGAGGTTCATTTTTTTTTCTAATAGACCACATCTTCAGCTTTTTATATTTCTCTTTAACCTAATTAAGTTTAAAATTTATTGCTTATTCTTTCATGCACATAAATTTGCTTTTTTGCTGGTTTGAAGTATTCTGTGATAACAAGTGAGACTTGAGAAATGACTGACAGCCTTTGGCTTATCAGAGGTTTTGTGTAAGGGAAGAACAGCTTTCATATTCCAATAAAATGCCACGTGCCTCAATTCTTCTATCTTCTTTCTTATTATTGGTAGTGCCATGTGAAGGTAGATGGAGTTAATTACTGGGAAGTACATGCCCCTGCAATAGGCATATATGTTTTGGTTAGACATTGGTAGTCAACTTAAGTTCATGCATTTTCAAATTTGTAATGATGGTTTGTTCCTTGAAAGAACATGTGCAATGACATAAACAGATTCATATGGCTAACCCTAATTTGTGGTGTAAGGCTTGGTTAGTTGTTCTAATCGATTTGTATCCGCATCATGCACAGGTAGGTTTGTAACTGTCTTGTACCACACATTAATAACTATCGGTGTGGATTATATGTTGTTGATGGATTGTTAAGATGAAGAACATTGGTTTTAATTGATTTTTGTTTTCTATCAACTCTTGATTAGGTTGATGGTGTAAGATGTTCATGTGCATGCTTAAAGAAAACTGGACTTCAATAGTTCTTTAATCGGAATTTATCATTTTCATGCAAACAAGCTAATGAGGGAATTTCTTGAATGGTGATGCTAATCCTTAATAGTTCGCTGTACCATTATACCAAATAAAGTGAGGGCATTGACTGGAATAGCCATAATGAAAGACAAGCTGTAGAGTGGTTATTCTGCAACTCTGTAGGCCCTATTCTATTTTCAAAACTAGTACGATGCTTCTTCAACCAAATATATAGTTAAGGAATCAAAACCATCCCCTTATGTGCTGATGAACTTGCTTTGGGTCCTATGCAGTTTGAAGGGACTTTTGCTGAAGAACCTGCAGTCGTGCTGCCATGCATAGTTGTTCTAAGTAAGCTGAATAATCGGATTTATGGTGGATTGACCACTGAAATGCAGGTTTGTCATCTTCTCTCTCTTCGTTGTTAGATTGGGAGAAGTTGTTTCCTTAAAGTGCTTCCCATGTAGAGGTCACTTTCTAGTATGTGGCCTAACAATATATTAATGGACTCTTAAGTGCTTCAAAATCTGACTAAATTACTTGTTTCACTTGTATTTAATTTGTTTCTGCTACTAAGGTGCATTTGCCCTACGTTATTTCCTATGACATGCTTTGGTCGAACACATCAATTGTTTTGGCTGTGCACCCTTTAACATTCCATAATTAGTGGTCTAATCATCTTATCCAAATTCAATAGAATCAGATGCCCTAAGCTGCCTTCAACATTTCCTTTCCACTAGTTTGAATAGAAGGCAATGTCTGTTGAAAATTGCAAATTGACTGCCCCTGGTCTCTGTCATCGCTGCTAGGTTTATTATGCCTTTGCCATATATTGTAGGAAAATTACCATAAACATGTCTGAGTTTTCATTTAAATGCCATTTACATACCTCTTCAATATACAATTTTTATCATTAGGGTTGAATATAGGATATTATTATATTTTATATAGTTAATACTTTTAACAAGCCCTTTGAGCTTGTTACCTTTAACATGTAATTAGATCTACACTCCACTTTTGGTATATTAGGAAAATTCAGTTTCATACAGTTTATTTGAAATGTTAAAAACAATCTTTTGTGCATAATCTTTTATATGGGCAGCTTCTTCTTGAACCGGTTTGTATAGGGAGGTGCCTTGTTAGTACCTTCCGACTGAAATATTATTTATCATTCAAATATATGTATACAATAGAACGTAAAATATGGCGATTTTTCATTAATTGTGACATTGCCATATTTACCCTCACATTTAAGATTGAGATAATATATATGGGGGTAAAATAGGCAAATTGGGCGGTTAGGATTTGTAAAACATATAAGATTTTCTTCCTTTTATATAACAAATGCAGACAGGCCACAAGTGGCCAAAAGTTTCTGTGTCCCAGTGTGAAAATTAGTAAGTGCTTGTAAATTGTGGAGGTAACCTAATATTAACGTTTTAAGCAATAATGCCTGCACCTTGCAATCTTTTGGCAGAACTGTGTCAACTTATAGATATTGTGGTGGTTGTCCTTGGGAATAGTCATCATAAGGTCCATAAGTTCCTGTGTTTCATTCTTTCATTATTATTTTTGTTGAGTTCATCAATATGGAAAATAATGATCAATCTATCTTAATGGTCAATTCAATCACTTAGATTCTCAATTTTTTTGGTTTTTTTTGCAGGAGGCTCTCTTTTTTGTGCTTGTGCTATTATTTCGCAAAGGAAATAGTGACATCCAAATTGCAACTAAGGAGGCCCTTTTACGCTTAGATGTGCTCTCTCTCTCCCTCCCTCCCTCCCTCCCTCCCTCCCTCCATCTCTCCCCCTCTTCCTTTCCTTCTATGATGTGTGGTTCTCCATGTTAGTTGGGTGAATCAAAATGAGATTCTTAAAATTTGGACTATTTTAATACAATGGATGGTGGGTTTTTGGAATAGATATGCAAGTCTGCAAGTATGAATATGTTCTGTTTTAGAGCAGTTTGTAATTTGTTAGGAGGACAAAACTAAAGTTTGATAGCTAAAATGGTTTATGGACAAACCTATGTATAGAGATGACTCACAAAAAGGTAAACTTATTGCCCTTTCGAGTTAGATAGCAAGATGCCAGAAATATATTAATATCTCCACTTAAAGTTTCTGAGTGCAAAGCTGAGGAATAAGTAGGATTCGGAGTGTATTACTGATTTTTCTTGTCTTCCATATAAGCATTTGCTCATTAGCATTTGTGGAGCATGCATTTGGCTGCGTGTATTGACCTATATGTGAGTTGTTTGATGTGTAAACAATCAAGGTGCAAGAATCTTGTCAGGCAAACCTAATTTGATTATTTGTATTACGAAGAATATTGGAATTGAGTGAACCTAAAAAAGAGATGGGATACTCAGGAATTATTCAGGCATCTTCTGTTCAAATTCAGTTTCTGGATTGGACAGATTATTCATTGAGAGAAAAAAGAAGGATCTGGCTGATAGGATAAACCCATAATAAAATGGAAAAAAAATTGCAAAGTAGAAGAATGGATTTGAACTATGGATATCATCATGTTAGTTCTAATAAATCAAGTTCCTGCTAAACAATTAGCTTCAACAATAAATATCTGGCAGAATCAAGAAGGAGAATTTCTATTCAATCCGTAAATCATATTGTCTTCCTTGTATTATTATAGTTCCGAGGATCAATACATAACTATATGTTTAAAAAAATTGGTGCAACACCATTCTAATATTCAGCTTGTGATGAAGAACAAACATTTATTTAAATCAGTGTCTTGTACTTCTGAGAATTTTATTCAATTCTACAAGATTTTTCCTGATATTAGCTTGATTATATCATTTGAGTGTGCTTGGATATGTTCCGACAACTTCGGTAAACCAGTTGATATACCTGCTGCATACTTTCTGTTTTGAGTTCGGTGGATGTACTCGTACTGAATGGCATTTCTTGGGAATCTCTTTCTACTTGTTTTGAGCAATGTGAACTTATATAAATTTCTTATGGGTGCTGCAGGTAGCTGGTTCTACTGTGGCTGAAATGATTCACTCTTTGTCCATATTTGAAGTTCCGATAGTGTCTCAGAGAAAAAAAAGGAGATCAGCAAGTTATGACATTCTGAAAAAGCACCGTGATGTTCTCAGTAAAGGCGAAGATGCATTCTTTTTCCTCATCTCGCTTCTTGATATTCTGCTTATGAAAAAAGACATAACAAACAGGTTTCAACTCTTTCCTTTTACTTGTAGACTTCTATTTGTGCATTGCTCACTGACCCCATTCCTGTAGAAGTCATATTTGTCCCTACATATTTGTTGGACTAATGTATTTTACATAATATCGGTAGGGAGAGTCTAGTAAGTCCATTGTTTAAGCTTCTGGGCCGCACATTTTCGGATGAATGGGTACATTGCATAGATGAGAGGTCCATTCAAGCTGCCTCTGGGATCTCTGAAGGTACGACCAGCACAGCATGTTACGTTCAGCAGAATCTGCTGTTGGTTCTGGAAGATATCTTAGCGTCATTTGGCCCTCTTCAGTCTAAGGTCAGAACCTCTCTGGATTGGTAGAAGATTTCAGACGGATCAGTTTTGCTGTGGTTGTGGTGTTTTCTTAATTGTTGCTATTTATTCTTGACAGGCTCAAATGCTTGACAGCATTGACATCGAGTTGTTGATCAAATGTGCCCATTCGGCTAAAGATGGGGTCACCCACAACCACATACTCAAACTTTTGTCTACAATTGCTAAACTCATACCCGACAAAATTCTGGATCACATACAGGATATTCTGACTGTTGCGGGAGAATCAGCAATTACACAGGTTCGTTGATGTTTCATCAGTTGTATAGGCATTGCCTTTAGCTTCTACTCAAAATGTGAAGGAAAAACATGTCAAGAATTTTGGGATGCTTGGGAGTACTAGTGGCTGATTTGTTAATAGATTTGCCTCTGTCATGATTCTTGATTTTGGGCCTAGAATGGCTTGTCATGTAAATTTATCTATACGCAGGTTGACAGTAGTTCACTGCGTGTTTTTGAAGATCTTATGTCTTCTCTCTTACCATGTTGGCTGTCTAAGACAAATGACATGGACCAATTGCTTCAGGTACCTTGTATAGAGTTGCACTTTGTGCATTTTCTGCGGCAGTCTATTTTATATATGCAGTTGTCTAGAGTCCTGATTTCTTTGGTTATCAGGTTTTTGTCAATATATTGCCTGAAGTTGCTGAAAAGAGGAGACTGTCAATTGTTACATATCTCATAAGGTACTGTTGACGGGTTTTTTGGGTGGTCACACGAGATTAATAGAGGACTCATGGTAAACTTTGTTTTTCACAGGACCTTGGGAGAAAGAAGTAGTCTGGCTTCTTTGCTTTTCCTTCTTTTCCGGTCATTAATCACAAGGAAAAGATTGACCAAGCTAGATAATAAAGCCTACACCTTGCCAGATTTTATGGCTATGATACAGATGGAGTGGGAGTATGCATTTGGTGTGCAAATATGTGAGCATTATTCCTGCATGATATGGCTGCCCTCTCTTGTTATTCTGCTTCGACGACTTGGAAGGGAAAGTTTGTGCACTTTGTTGCCTGTAGAGTTGCTGCTTGTGATGCTCTTTATTTTGCAAAAATTGCAAGATCCAGAATTCACTTTTGCTCTGGAGTCAGGGGATGATTTAGGGACTATTCAGGTAGTGATATCTTTCTTCTGATTTTTTTCCCTTCCTGTGACTGATATTTTTGGTGCCCTGGTTCCCTTAATAACAATGGGCTTCTATGATTTGATATATCTGCTACAAAATTTTCTTCAGTGACGTGGGTATCATGAATAAACTTTGTACATTCATAAGTTTTACAGGTTAGCACATCTGCTGGTTGAAAGAGGGTATACTAATAGTAAACAATTGGAAAATGTGCCTTCAAGAAACTACTTTTCAGTAATCACCACCAGATACAATTGCATGCCTTTGACGGAGTGAATGTTACTATTTCACTCTTTTGACTGAGCGAATGTCATCTCTGCTTTGTCCTGTTGTTTGTTGAAACTTGCCAAAATGGCACCTGAACTAGCACGATATTGTTAACATCTCTATTTCATGTAATCAACTATATGAAAGTTTACTTTGATTTCACAGGGAACACTGGAGGAACTTATGGAGCAGGTTGTTCACTTATGGCAACTTATTGATACTAAAAAGGAAATAGCAGCTCCTGCCTTCATCAGAGAAGGCCTAAAGTATCACCTGAATGCTGTCATGATAACCACTACAACAGCGATGATTCCTTCATCGTACTTTAAGGGCATGACTAAATTGCTTGATAATGCAGACCACAGCGTGAAAAGGAAGGTAATTCTCACTCGTTACAAACAAGAGTATGAAGTAATGCAGAATCCAGTATGACATTCATATGCAGTGACATATTCCTTATAAAGTATTTTCCTGCATCTGGCATTTTGATTAACTAGCTACTGGTGTGCAGGCTCTAGTGCTATTCTCCAAAAGCATGAAGCATCTAGGCTCAACTCCATCAAAACGAAAGGAGAAAAGAGAATTCTATTTAAAGTTGAGTAGTAGTTGGCTTAACCTTGATGAGGGTGCGCTTGAAGCTCTTAACAAGATGTGTTTGGACATTAATCAGTTACTTCATGCATCGTCAGAAGATTCCAACAGATCTTTGAAACTTGCAGCAGTTTCAGCCGTGGAGGTTTTGGCGAAGCGGTTTCCCTCTAATTATTCGATTTTCAACCATTTCCTTGCATCTGTCATCAGAACCATAAAGTCACCAGATGCCATGCTATCTTCCACCTGCCTGCGTACTGCAGGTACTTTAATCAATGTGCTTGGGGCAAAGGCACTGGTTCATCTCCCCAGCATGATGGAGAGTATCAGGATGACCTTGGACAACATCTCAACTTTTAATGCAGAAAGAGAAGTTGAGGTTGATTCTTCTAGTAGATCATTTAGTCCTGGTGATCTCTTGCTTTCAATTCTCATTGCTGTGGAGGCTGTTGTAGACAAGCTTGGTGGCTTCTTGAACCCATATCTTGAAAGTATATGTAAATTTCTTGTTCTGCATCCTGATTTAGCATCAGGATCAGACACAAAGCTGAGAACAAAAAGTGAGACCGTTCGAAAGCTCATTGCAGAGAAAATACCTGTAAGTCTTCTTATCATACTTAGTGCTTAACCGTGGTTGTTTCCAGATAAGCCTCAGACGGTAACTCTTTATTTTCCAGGTTCGCCTTGCTTTGCCGCCTTTGTTGAATCTGTACTCTGGTGCAGTCGTGGTGGGTGATTCCAGTTTGACCATTATATTTGAAATGCTTTCACACATGGTTGCTACAATGGATAGAACTTCTGTTGCTGGTTATTACAAAAGGATCTTTGATCTATGCTTGAGCGCTCTTGATCTTCGACGTCAACACCCTCTCTCAGTCAGGGATATCAGTGCGATCGAAAGAAGTGTAATCAATTCAATGATTTCGCTGATAATGAAGCTCACAGAAACGATGTTCAAGCCTCTTTTTATCCAGACTGTTGAATGGGCGGAGTCGGAAGTTGAGGAAAGTGAATATAGAGGCAGAAATCTGGACAGGGCGATATCATTCTATGGATTGGTAAATAAGCTTGCTGAAAATCATAGGTAAGTAACAAATAAGTGTTCCATAGCATTTTTTTTCCTGTTGAAAATTAACTTAAGATGGTAGCTGTGCATTTTTACATAATTAGAGTTATTTCTTTAAGAATGGGAGTCCTTGTTCGTCAAGAATGTTTGTCCTGCTAACTAGTTAAGATAGATAGGGATTGCAGGGGTTGGTAAATCGGATAGTCCACCCGCTCAAAACGTTTATCATAATTTATTATTGGGTTTGTTGTATAGAGGTTTGGAGTCCCAGCTTAAAAATTGTATAGGCGCAGAGGAGGGGAGCCAAACTACTGCTCGTCTATTTAATAGCTGGTGGATAGGCACCTTTCATCTTCTATTCTTTTTGGAGTAATTTTGAATTAGGTTTTTATTTTCTAAGCTTTTCTAGGAGATTGTAAATCTTGCAGTGAAATCAAGTATGAGTTCGTTTTAAGTACACGAGTGTTTAGTGAAATCTAATGCAAACAGTTGTTTAAGTAATTCAACTTTATGCTTTTTACAGTTCATTACTCAGATATAATTTTCATGCACAGGTCCCTGTTTGTCCCTTACTTTAAGTACTTGCTGGAGAGTAGTGTGCGCCATCTTACTGATGCTGAGGAAGTATCTTCTTTGAGTTTAAAGTCAAAAAAGAAGAAAGCCAAAATTTCCGAAACAGGCGTTAAGGTGAAAGAGGCAAACAGTGGGCTATCACTAGAGAAGTGGCAGATAAGGGCATTAGTCTTGTCAGCCCTGCACAAGTGTTTTCTTTATGATACTGGGTCTTTGAAGTTGCTCGACTCCTCGACTTTTCAGGTTTGGCTACTTTTTATCCCATGAAGTATCGTATAGACATATATAGTACCTTCCTTTGTTTCTGTCTTTAAGATCATGATGCCAGCTTGAGAAATAGTTGTGTTTCCCTTTCCAATGAGCATCTTGTTGTCTTCTACATCTTAGTGGGTTGCCACTTATGTCTACTGAGGATATGCTTCTCTGTTCCCTACAGGTTCTGCTGAAACCTATTGTATCTCAGCTTGGAGCTGAACCGCCACATTCAGTGGAAGACCACCCAGATGTACCGTCAGTGAAAGAAGTTGATGACTTAGTAGTTATTTGCACTGGTCAAATGGCTGTTGCTGCTGGATCTGACCTTCTATGGAAACCTTTGAATCATGAGGTCAGACTTTGGAAAATATGTTGTCCTTCGCTCTCTTTCTATATAGATGCATGTTGCGCTTTTTAAGGCTAGATAAATTACTGATTTGGACCAATTGCAGTATGTTTCTTTTAACATCTCGGCCTATGCTAGTTTTTGTTTTCATACGTAAGTTGTTTCAAGTTGTTAGGTACTAGAGAGACTCCTGACCTTTTTGTCAGGGGGAGATCATGTAGACTCCTCTGTTTCATTTACCTGAACGTCAATTCCTCCAGCAAGGACAGTTCATAAGTGCTTCCTTAAATCGCTACAATTTTATCCAAGTACTTGCTTGTCAAAGAAATTGCCTTCTCTGAAAGGCACAGTGCTCCATTATGCTTTATATATCCGCAGATTTAAAAATTACGGTCTCTGTGGAGTGAATGCAATGAAGTAATGTAGATGTTCATCTCTCTTCTGCACATCTGCAGTGGCTTATGCTCATGGGTTTGGTGTTCTCCAAAATATTTTTTTCCAGGTACTGATGCAAACCAGAAGTGAGAAGGTCCGATCTCGTATTTTGGGCCTGAGAATCGTGAAGCATCTTCTTGAAAACCTGAAAGAGGAGTATCTTGTATTTCTACCAGAAACAATACCTTTTCTCGGGGAGTTGCTTGAAGATGTGGAGCCAACAGTTAAATCGCTTGCGCAAGAGATTTTGAAGGAGATGGAGACTCTGAGTGGCGAAAGCCTTGGGCAATATCTATGATTGATGACGACACATTTAAGAGCTAATGCATGTTCTTTGAGTCAACGATTCAAATAGATTGTAATAGATTAGGTTGTTCATATTAGGTTTAATACTTGAGCACCTGCAATTTTGAAGGTCAGCAGGACTAAGAGTCCATTGATGTTGGGCGGTTCCCCTGTCTACACGGCTGTTGTAATCTGAAAAGATGGAGAGGGAAGTTAGTTCATGATGTAGCGTTCCATGTTCAGTTCATGATGTAGCGTTCCATGTTCCCTATTTCATCTGTATACTACATGCGTGTGGGGTCACTATTACATCGAACTTTGGGTTTCTGGCGGAATCTGTATTTCTCTGATTCTTGTCCGGATCGGAGTTCACATGAACCGGTCAATCATGAGGATCTCGATTGTGTGAGGAGTTTTTACGTGAATTTTACATGGATCTCGGCAATTAATGGTAGTTGAATCGTCTGTTAATGAACTCGCGTACGCAGAATGCAAAGTCAAACTTAAACCGGTAATGTCGATAGTATCAAAATGACGGAATAAGGAAAGGCCACGTGCGTATCGTGGTATCGTGGGATTAATCATTTAGAGAAAATCCTAAGCCGTTTGAGGAGGTACATTAGGACAACTAGAACTTATAAATCTGACAACGACTAATGGGCTCCGGTGTTATTGATCTACCTGACCTACCTTTAGCTGTCCAGTCTCGACCCTATCGATTGAGCTACTATATCTTATTGGATTTAGACAAGTTAATTGAGCTATTATATCTTATTGGATTTAGACAAGTTAACGTTTGGCTTGAATTGTCTTGGACTGTCCAAGTATGCCTTTTATAAAATATAGTATAATGATCCAGATAAGACTGGGCTCATTAAAACAAAGGTGGCTCGCAACCACCTCCGAGAGAGAGAGAGAGAGAGAGAGAGAGAGAGAGAGAGAGAGCATTATTAGTGAAAATAAAATGGATTAGATACTGAATATCCTGTATCTGTCATTACAACATTGGAGTATAGTATAACCTACGTCAACTCTTCCACCGCGAGAGCACGACAGAATTAACTGAATAGTCATCAACCCAGAACTCTTGCACAGACCATAATGTTGTAGCTCAAAATGAACCTCTGAAAGATCCAGCGATGAACATCCACCCACAACATCAGACCGTGTTCATCACCCACAGCGTCAGAATGAGGAACGGTGATATCAACAATCTTTGTTTGCCGAATTTCCTGGCCAAAATAAATTCGGGTGCGCCTTAATTGCCACTTCTCGAATTTCTGAAATGTTCATCAGTACCCTCGCGTCCTGGTGATACCCATTTAAAAACTGTTTGAATGTCAATGTCTTCTAACTCATCACTGCTACTCAAAAGGGGAATCATCCGCATGCTCGATTCAGGAAAAAGAAATCTCAACAGCATTGCATCCAGCTCCAAATCGGATGTCATGTCAACATTTTGTGATTAGTGCGATTGGCTTCTTTCAAACAATCACTTCCTCACGTCCCGATTTCTTCAAGCTTCCTCAGGACTTGCCTTGTATTTGGCCTTAAAGAAGGAGATGGAGAACAACATGCCATAGCCAGTTGAAAAAATTTCAGAATGTGTTCCTCTGCAACTGCGCTAATTTCACCACAGCTGTCCGCAAGGAGGATGTCTGGATGGTATAGTTCTGAGATCCTACGATCAAGGATTGCCCTTCTAACATAATTTGGCAGATGTGATTCTTCATCAGGGGATGCTTTCTCATTCATCGGGTTTTTCCCTGTAATGAGTTCGAGAAAAATGACCCCAAGACTGTATATATCAGTTTCTTCACTAACATCTCTCATTTTGATCAGCTCAGGAGCTTTGTATCCCTCTGCTGCTGCGATTTCGAGCATTTGTTGACCAGTTTCTGGATTGAGGAGTATATGCAGGCCATAATCGGAGATGTATGGTCGGTTGTTTCGATCTAAAAGAATGTTCTTGGACTTCAGATTTCCATGGATCATGGGTCTTTGCAAACCTGTGTGAAGATGATCCAGTCCTCTGCCTAAGCCAACAGAAATTCCATATATGACTGCCCAATTGCGACACCCACCATTTGTATCTGCCATATCAACATAATTTGTCTCAACTTAATATGGAATCAAAAGCTAAACAACATGGAGACAACAAAACTAAGCACTCAGATTGTCAAGATTCAACTTTAAGAAAGCTAAAACTTCGGATTGTCTCTCTATACTTGGAACATTCCATTAAAATTAAGAGTGTAAGAAAAGGCAAACAAATTTGATCAACTATGAATTGGGAAACGAGAGCGGTCATAGCTTCTCTTTAGAACGAAAAGAGAAGCTGCTACTCAACTGAATAATTCATCCAACTGAATAATTTGGAATTGGATTTTCTCGACAGATGGGACAGGACGTGCAGAACCAATTCCCTTGAAGGAAGGCAACGATGCATCAAACGGGAAAAGCAAAGCCTGCATTGTCGCTACGGACAAACAACGCCGGATCAATCATCCAGACACGGCTAATCTATGCAAGACAAATCTACAGCGATGGATCAATGGACACTTTTCCGGGACCACTACACATGAAAAGTTTTAACTTTGCCATTATTTAACTGAATTCCATTTTCTTCTTGATTAAACTCTTGATCTCAAGAAGTCTCCATGAAGAAAGCCGAAGCAACCTTTCGGTATGGTCGCCCAGAAACTCGAGGGAATGCAGGTCACAGAGAGGGAGAGAGATAATAGAGAGGAATGCATGAAAAGTTTTAAATTTGGTCCTACTTTTCCTGCATTTTCTCAGCAACCAAAAGCAAGCAAGCAAGCAAGAGAAAGAGGAAACCGAAAAGTCGAGTGAAACTGAAGTTGAATTACCTCGAATGAAATCTGCTAAGTTCCCGCGCCCGTAGAAAGGATGAACGAGCAGCTTCTCGCCTCTGGGACCTCCGTAAAACCCCAAGAGGGGCACCAAATTAGGGCTCCTCACCCTCCCCAAACACTGAACCGCGGCGCCGAACTCATCCTTGCTCGCGGCACAGACCGGCCTCAGGAACCTCAGCAGCCTCATCGAGCCGCTCCTCTGCAGCATCGCCTTGTACAGCGTGCCGTAGCCCGACTTCCCGATCACCTCGCCGGGCGCTTCCAAGATGTCGCATATCGTCAGGTCCTCGCCTCCCTGGAACGTGACCAGGTCTTCCGGCGGGCAGGGCGGCTCGCGACCCCCCTCGCCTTCGAGCTTGCGATCCGGGTCCTCGACGTCCGCGGCGGTTCTGCGTCTGGACGATGCTCTGCGATAAATGTAGACGGAGAGCGAGAGGATGATGAGGAGAGCGACGGCGGTCAGCGCGAGAATGAGGGTGAGGAAGTGGTTGGACGTCATTTCGCGGGCGGGCAATGCTATCACTGTGCAGCAAAAAAGTCAAAAGCTTTTCAGTCGATGCTTCCCGGTCTTCGTGCGGGATTTGCGGGTTAGGGGAGAGGACTGAAAAATGTCTTTGGATCTGCTGAGAAAACAGGAACCCGGGAACGGTGAGAGAGAGAGAGAGAATCTAGAGATGGGTGGAGACAAAAAGATGAAGGTGAAAAAGAACTTTGTGTGGGGCTGTGGAACCCAAGATTCTGGAAATCGCAGCTGCTTCTGCTTCCATTCTCAGACAAGACATGTCCAACCCAAAAAAGGACATCAACCCACTGGCCAGAGAAACAACAACAAGCAAACCCAGAAATGCATTATTTGCACGGGGAGAGAGAGAGAGAGAGAGAGAGACACGTCTGCTTTCTTCTTCTTCTATGGGTACGGCGACAGATCTCCAGCTTGCCGTGTGTTGAGATCAATTCACACGCTTTCTACCCCTGCTCTGCCCCTGCTTCCTCGACCAATAACAACTCTCGCATCGGTCGTAACTCATGACCCTCCTCGGCCAAGAATTGGAAATGGAATCTCGTGGTGAAGAAGAGAGAGCTCGGACCCCCTTTTTATTTACATTAACACGCCCGTCGAGTGCTTAGCAGACACCCTCACGCCCTGTTCTTACCCCAAAACCTGTCTGATAACAATCGGTCAACTCCTAATTTTGAGAATATCTCTCTCACGGCCGCCATCCGGTGGTTCTGATCATGATACTCCACCGAGTACTCGGCAACTTAAATAACTTAACCTTAATATCATTCCTTAGGAAAAAAAGAAAGTATAACACGACAAATGATTTTAACCATAAATTTTTAATTGTTTAATGTTTAATGTATTATTTGATATTTGAATTTTTAATTGATTTAATATGATCCATAATTTAATATAGTTCCTCAACTATATAAAATGTTATATATTTTTTTTTGTTAATTCGAATTCAGGGATTAAATTGAATATATACTAAAAATCAGGGATAATATTGAATAAATGAAAAATTTAAATATTATATTGATGAAAGTCAAAAAGTTCAGAAATTACATTCTAATTAGGCTCAAGATTATTTTCTCAAAATCTAGAGAGAGAGAGAGAGAGAGAGAGAGAGAGAGAGACGGCTGTCAGTGATCTTTCCCTCTTCGCAAAGCTTTTGGGGGACAAATGTAGATATGTTCGTCGTATGGAGGGGGGAAAAGAAAGTGGGCCACAACTATATGATCGCGGCGCACGTGGAGGCCCACAAGCTGGATCGCGCTGGATTGGAAAAAAGGCCCGATTACAGCAGTCCCCATGATTGATTCTCGGTGGGCCCACCAACATCTCCCTTATTTGCGCCGCAAATTTTCTCTGGGATTGCATTGGAAAAATCTCCTCTAGGGTACTACGGTCTAGAGTCTAGACTTCGCCTACAAATCGAATCCCGAGAAATTTGTCCAAGAAAGAGAACAGACTGTGTATGTATCCACATGAACCTTAGTATATCAGCCATGCCCAAGTTGCTGAAACAAGCTAAGGCTCTAATTTTAGAGTCGCCTCATTTGCCACTCCTTATTTCGCTTTGACACTCTATTCTACAATGTACCAACCATATTATCTTTTTTTTTTTTTTTTTTTCTTTCATGTTGCACTTTAGACAGTCAAAAGTGAGGCTTATTTCGGATTTTTTATTTGTTTCTCTTTTTTCTTCCACTTTCATTTTTCATTTTTGTAGTTTTATTGATTAGGGACTTTTAGATCCAACGATATCTGTATCTTCTATGATGATTCCTTGATGAGAGTATCAAGGTCTTTATCTTCATTAGTGACTAGTTATAGATGCACGAGAGTTATACTTCTCATGTTCAAGTTTTTACACACTTTGTCCATGGGCTCAAACATCCTGATCATTATGTTCCGATTTTTAGAAATCATCACAATAATTTAAGGATTGATGCAAAGAATTATATCTCGAGGAAGCTCGTGCCTACATAGGAGTGATTTTACCAGACATGCCAAGGGTTTGTGAGGGCCGATGGTGAGGTAGAGAAGAAGCTTATGAGGCATTGTAAGACTGCCCAATTGTTGTTGTGCATGGAGGTGTATGAGGAGGAAGATAAAGAAAGTCGGTAATATGCTTCAACACAAGTGAGAACAAGAAAAAGGAAAGTGGAAGAAAAAAGATTAAACAAATTCAAAAGAGAACCCCACATGGGTCCCACATTTGACGTTGTGGGGTACAACATTTAGAGGAGGAAAAAAATACGGAATGATATGGTTAACACATTATAAAGTAGAATGTTTTTTTTTTTTTTTTTTGGTAAGATATAAAGTAGAATGTTTGAACCAAATGAGATGTGGAAAAAGCATAAATCCTAATTTTAAGCTTCGTTTGTTTTGTAAAAATGATTGATTTGTAAAATATTTTTATAAAAATAATCTTTGTATGCTTGAAATAATTTACCGATAACTTTTTTTTTCATTAGTGAACAATAAAAACATTTTTTCGTTTAACTTTACCAAAAAAAAAAATCATTTTTTGTTTAACTATTTTTGTTAGCAATATAAACGACTATTTCCTAGGAAAATGTTTGATTTGAAAATTCAAACATTTTCTGTAAAATAAACAACACTTTATGAATCTTCAACTATGGTTTTAGAGGTAAAAGTGTAAAATCTCGGTGTACCCATGACGTGAAAATGGCCGAATTAGGTGATTACTAAAGGTATAAGTATACCGAAAGTTCTAAAACTTGTCCGAAAATGCAATCGAATTCTGAAAGTTTCCAAAAGTGCAATCTAGTCTTATTTATCACGAAAATATAATTGAATTTTAAAATTTCAAAAAAATATAATTAAATTTGAAAACTTGTTAATTTGGCATGATCAAAATTTTCAATTAACACCATCCAATTTGACAAATGAGAAATACTAATAATTTTTTTACTGCCTAAACTCAAAAAGTTCTAGGAATTTGTTGTAATTTTTGAAAATTTTAAAATTCAATTATACATTCATGATAGTTTTAAACCTTTCATCTCATTTTGAAATGAATGTTTTTCACATATATTATTGGGAAAAGATCACAATGCACTACATTCCAAAATTGCATGCGCACGTTTCGAACAGCTACAACGCTGCCTCGATGTGGTCTCCTCCATATGAGCGCCGAGCTCTCATATACAAGAGTGCGGATATCGACCATGAAAAAATGCAGACTCTCTCTCTCTCTCTCTCCTTTTCGTGTCTTCTTTATAGAAGATGCCGTGGTCCATGCTCTGAAGGTCGTGCTCTGAGCGGGACGCATTCTCTCAACGCCTGTCGGACCAGATAAAGCCCGCGCACGGATCATCTTTTGTCGTGTGTCCGGCGGTACCATGCACATGACATACCAACGAAGAACCCCGGACGATCTAAGCCCGAATCAAAATCATGTTCAGAGAGAGGGGAAAAGAGGAACTCATCCGCCAGAAAATTCAAGCGGAAGTTAGAAAAAGTTCCATGAACTTTCATGTTGAATGCATTCGCATTCTGAACATGTGAACATAATCTGTAGTCAAGTTTGATTGTGCTGTAAGGATCTTTGACGGCAGCTGTACCGGTACGTTAGTCTTGTATTTGTTGTTTTAACAGAACTTCAGAACTCAGGATGCACATTGCTTGGCATAGGAAAGTGATTGCAATCTCCTTGTTGCATTTACATGGTATAAGCCAATAGGCTAAAGCATATTGACATGCTTGTTAACCGCGCAATGCTTTCATTATTGGAAGAATATAAAGAGCAACCGCATTTTCCAAGAAAGGGTGCGCTAGGGAATGTAATACATGGGATTTGGAAGCTTGAATGAACGAATTGACATAGAAGAACCCAGTAGATCACTCCATTGGTCGCCAGAATTCCCGAGAATCCTGTATCCCTCCCTCACCATTTCATCCCTCTTCTCCGACTTGTACACCACTGCTAGTTTGCCGTGATCATTGGATGCTCTGCATCAATTTGGGCAAAATGATAATTCAGTATGGAGAACTTAGGTGCGAGGATTCCAGACCAGAGTAATAAATGCTTTCAATCTAGAGTTTGACGCTGGAATAAAAAAGAAAAGGCAGCCAAGATGCATCATGGATACTTGCAAAAACAGTTTCAAAGAAACAGATGATTTCTGGGACAGAAGTGGAACCCCGACAAATTATAGAAGAATTTCCTATGTTATCAGGGATCTACAATTAGACAATTACTAAACCATTGAATAAGATGAAGGTTGCTAGATTTCCTGAAGTATAAAGTAAGCTCATTCTCCATAAGCCCATATCCACACAAGTAGTAGTCCACACTTTGCACATTTCACAGAGCTGGATTATCAGCATAATAAACTTTCCACAAGTGAAGCTAGAACAAATTGGGATTATCATTAGGCCCACTGCCAGTATAAAAGTTTTTCTACACAATCATCATTGGATGGATAACATATGTACTTACAAATAGTTGTGTAACTGAATTCATCCATGTGCAATCAATCCAATGATAAACGTTTGAAAGAAATTCCTACACTGACCTTAAGACGCTCGTTTGTTATTTTCACAACTAACAATAAAAAAGTCATTACCTGGATGCAGATCAACCACCATAAGATGCGGAATCAAAAGTTTGTGAAAACCAATCGAAAATTAACAAGAACCAGATGCATGAGCCTACACATGTTTCTATTACTAAGATCTCCATATCAAGTTATCAACAAGTCCAATCACACTACTAGAGAATAGCAAACGGTTCAACAGCCACTATGTGCAGAATCTCCTTCAGAAAGAAATAGTATACACAACAATGATCTGACACACAACACATAATAAGCAGGCAGAAAATATGAGATATCAGGCATACAACTTCAGGAAAACCATATTTCCATGGATCTCTGCTCGATTTACTATTGCACGAAATACCTAGAAATATACTTTTGTAAATCCACACTGGGTAACTGCATTAAAATATACTAACATAAATGAAACAAAAATAGTCAAAGTACTAATATGAGAGAAGAAGATATTACGAACCTCACTATGAGCTTGTCCCAATTCTGAAACCCTGCCTTGATCAGGTTTTCAATAGTGACACTTCTTTGCTTTTCACTACGCCCAGTGAGCAGGAAGACCTTGAAACCCAAGCCCAACACTAGCTCATAGAGCTTCAGACTTGGCTGTATCCCCAATGCCTCCGCCTTGTCAACCCACTTGTCAAACTCGACCGGATCAAACACCTCCAAGCTACAATTTCAAGTTCCCACTAACAATCCCAATCAGAAATCAATCACTTCTCAGCAGGAAACAAGATAACATATTGAAGGATAAATAGTACGCCAGATGCAAAAAAGACGCTAGCTTTTCTATTTCTAAGTTTAGCTCTCTATCTTCTTGCCGAGAAACTGCATTGAACTCCGATTATGCAGCCCTCCTTGCCCCCGAAATCTGGTCTAGACCTCCTCAATATTCTATTTACACTAGAATGCAACTATTCCGCACGAAAGGCACGAACTTTTTCGTTAAAAGCGGATGAATGTGATCATTATTCCGCATTAATCAATAGAAACAGGACAAAAGGGCAAAAACGAATTAAGAACAAAGACGAGAATGTTACCCGAAACCGTGCTCGGCGTAGTAAGGGAGATTGGAGAGCAGAGTCTCGTCAATGTCGAAAATCCACACATCCTTCCCGTCCCCACTCAATTCCACGCTGCCCGCATAAACTGCGGCCTCCTTCGACACCCTATCGAGATCGAAGCCGTACCCTTTGCCCATCATGTAGTCCCTCACGTAATCCGCACACTCCTGCGGGATCGTCTTCCACGGATTGACATTGTTGGCCTCGACAGCGAATCTCCAACTGTCACACTGCAACCTGACTTGTTCTTCGTCGAGCTCCTTGGCGGTCGTGGGGTATTCGATGAACAACGGGCGGGGAAGCCCGTGAGAAGTGGGGGTGTCTTCGGAGAAAGAGAGAGAGAGGAGGGAAAGGAGGAGGAAGAGTCTCCAGGGAAGCATAATGGGGGAACGGGAAATACAGAGGAATTCGCGAAAAAGACGTGATTTTGAACGAGGGATATGCGAGATGAGAAGTGGGTCTCTGCCTCGAAGGAAGAAGGAAGATGGGTCGGGAGGAATGTCCGTTTCTTGATGTGAAAGCCCAAGAAAACAGCGAATAGCGAATGCCCTGTTTCGGGTTCAGAGGGGATTGATGAGTTGAGTGTGGATTGAGGAAACTCTGCAGAGAGAGAGAGAGAGAGAAAGATGACTGAATTTGCAGTTTTTGAATTGATTGTTCAAAGCTCGTACGAAAGTTTCTGTTTTTCGGAGTTGGAGAAGGAGAGGGAAGACGATGATGTGGAAACGATTCCTGTCCACCGGGGGTGAATTTCCGATGTGGCAACACGCCACTGGTTGCTTCTGATGATATGATGTGTCCGTCCAAACAAGGAAGCCAGAAGCCGTCGATTTTGATGCTTCGATTATAAAATTATTGCCGACTTCTTTTTAGTTATCTTAGAAATGAAAGATCACCGTCGAAACGAATGTCAAAACCATGTTGATGTAAGCGCATATATAATATTCCCCCGGGAGATGAGACGAGAGACCGCGGAATATGCCCACGCGTGCTGAGTTTTTGACGTTGAAACGACGCTTCTTTGGAATTGTATTAAGAAACACGGTTGCTTTAATCCCACGTATGAACGGTCGGGTTTGGGATTAGTCAAAAATGGATTGCGCAAATCTAAACTGACCACGCCCGCGGCTTAGAGATCGGGAATTGGGGAAGTGGGTATGCTAGTATCATAAGTGTGTGCTTCAACTCTCATGAATAAGACAATGTTTTCAAACCGAAGAACAAGAAAGACTGTAGCCAAAGTTACGTTAAATTGTCCAAACTCGTATAGATCATGTGTAGACCAGAAAGTTGATCAAACAGCTTTAGTCATAAATAAGTTGCTCGAGACATTGCACAAAAAACGCAATGGATGGTATTTAGTAAATTGCCTCCACAACATCACTTGGAAGACCAAACTTCAGAAATGGAGAAATTGAGCTCCTCCAAGAAAAGGTTAAAGGTTACCAAAAGTGCTTAAAGTTATAGATGACGTTCACTTTAGAGTTAAAAGTTTTTGCCAAAATATTACGTAACATTTTTTTATAAAAACTTCAATGTGATTTAGAATTTGGTTTATAAAATCAGTTAACATGGAGAATACTACGTGGGTTGATGAGGTAAATAACATTGCATCACCTCTGGCACTTAAAGTGATCATTTTGAACAAAATTTGGCACTTAAATACATTGAAATAATCACCCATAAACGTGTTGCCAATCCTTAACTTGACCAGCATTTGCGGCAAAAATTACAGCAAACCATTTTATCAGCAAATATTGTAGCAAACCAACATATCCAGCAAAAACTAAAGCAAACCAAGATTGAGAATACAAAAATATGCAAGAGAAATTGTTCTTCTCACACGGAATGAATTTCAATCTTCATTTTCCACAAAAAATTGTGGCAAACCTTTTGTTCCAACAAAAATCGCAGCAAACTCGCAACATAATTATACTTACAAATTGCTCCAATACAAGTACATATTGCATTGATCTTCAACTATGGACGATTAAGAAATTTCTTCTCATTACTTACTTTACATTTGACAATAAAATAGGCTAAACAAGAGAACAAAAACACTATCAACACTTGATAACACTTTCTTTTAATTTTCATTCTTGAAATTTTCTTCTTCAAATGGTTGGCTAAAGATGTTAAAGCCTTCATTCCAACTTGCATTAGTCGACATCGTCCAACTTGTCCGTTAATGTAGTTGGAGGTTGATGTTGTCCTTCTAGTAGCCCTAGGATCACCTCTATTGTTCAACTTGAGAATTTCACAGTGACCCATTTCAAATATTTGCGTATTGAGCCTTCTCTATACTTGGCGTACCCATGAAATCTTCTTCCAGTATTGAATTGAGTTCAAGATGTTCTTCTTGGACTTGGTAACACACAATAACAACAACCTTCACTAGCTTCTTCGGTTCGTTGAGATGAATTTTAGTTGATGTTAAAACTCTCGCTCTCTATTTGCAAGACCGAACTATTAATGTTGCGGGCAATTCGAATTAGCGTGTGAATATCGGTTGAATGGCCGGTTAGGACATCAAATTTGGGTTTTTCTTTTATTTTGGTGATTAAGGATTCTTATTTGGGGGAAACCCAGTAGACGACGTTGTTTAGGGTTTAGATGTTTGAACCATTCGGCAAGCCATGTCGATTGAAGAAATTAATAAAAAAAGGCCACATCAAATTTTCAACAAAATAGATCGGAGTTGGCACTTAAAAGATCATTTTTCTAAAAATTTGGCACTTAAGTGATTAAAAAAAACTTTTGACATTAAAATGAGAGTTGTACATAATTTTTTACACTTTTGATGTCATTTTGTCCCAAGAAAATAAGCTTGTTCCTCCAATAGAGGCTACATCTTTCCCACCATGGAGACAACCCAAGCCAAAAGTATCTCCTCTAAGGTTTCTTCAAGTTTTGCATCCATCCTTGCGAAGGCTCCAAAAACTGAGAGAAATGAAATTGTCCCTATTGGGAATTAGATCGGAGAAATGGAGAAATAGAAGAAGAGTAGAGAAGGGAGACAGACTAGGCATGGAGAACCATATGAAGAAATCCCTCATTTATAGATGGTTTCAAACTCTCTACAATCCTTTTTGAGAGATCGATACCATCAAAAGCTACCAGTCATTGCTATACTTGTCTCACTCCACTGAGAAACGAGTTGGCTCGTTTAGTTTTGAAACTAAAACAGAATCAAACCTTGAATCAGTTTCTTCCAATGACTCTTTGTCCACTGAATTGGAAACACATGTTTCTATTAAATCTGCAATTATGATGGTAGACCCTCTAGACATGGAATTTGATTCAGATCCATATGAGTCTGAAGTGGTTAACCTCCATGAACCAAACAATTTTGGTTCCTCTTTTTCAAAAACCTACTTTACTTCATATATGACTCCATACACTAAATGACTAAATAGACTACAAGAACTTCATATTTGACTAAATAGTAAAGCCCTTATTGTCAAAAGCCGTTGTGATATTCTTATTGCGTTTGTAAGTAGATTTACTGGTAGCCTTAAAGATTGGTGGAAAATCGTCACCGATCAAAGATCAAATGTAATTCCTACTCCAAATAGGTTTCCACCAAGTAGTCCAAGTTTTATACTTGTTTTCATGGGCAAATGGAAAGATCTCCTCAAACTCTTAGATGCAGTTCCTACTCTAAATAGATTTCCACCAAGGATCTTGATAGGAACTTTCAAGAGTTGATCAAGCTTTTTCATGCTCTTAGAGCTTATTGGAATCTAAAACCAGTTTTCTTGTCCTCCAAACCAAAAGAGGCTGGCCAAGTAGTAGAACGATCTCTTAATAACAAGCTGAGATGCGTAGCTGAAGCTACCCTTGAAGAAATTCAAAAAGAAGTACATCTAGCTCTTGAAGACTTTTGTATTCACAGAATGACATTAGGAGATTATTTTAGGCGTAAAAAACGGCTTAGCATAGCTTGTCGCCGATCATAATTGAAGATTAAATGTTCCAAAAAAGACACTTGTAATAATCCTTATGCGGTGATTGGTGTAAGAAAAAAAGACATTTCAATGGGTTTTCCTAAGGACATTTGAAAAGAAACACAAGTGGAGAATCCTGAAAATGAAGCATTTCCAACAGAGTCACTCTAGAAAGCATCGAAAATCAGACAAATGTTACATCTACAATAAAAAAAAAGGCCACTATGCAAAGAACTACCCAAAGCCAAATGAAGAAGTGTCTATTTGATTCATAAAATAGAAATGGAAATTGGAGTCTCACTTTAGGAGGATGACGTTGAGTCAGCTTTCTTGCTTTAAGATGAACCAACCAAGCATATTATTTATGCAATCCAAACTTATTTTTAGACAAGTGGTTTAGAAGAATTGTTTAAGGAATTTGAAGGAATTTTATCACTTTCTCTAAAAAATCTTGAAAATCCAAAAACAGGCAGATGTCCGATATCTTTTTTTATACACCTCTAGTATACCTTCATATTTTTCAATATACATACCCTTCTAAATACTCCAAACTTATTCCTATTACGGCTCTTATGGATACTGAAGACAATACTTCGATTCTTGATACTAAAATTTTCTTGGAAGAATATTGGGTACCTTATATGCAATATTTCAATTATGCTTCAAGAGACACTTTTGTTACGATAATTTGAACCAAACTCACAAAACTCTAGTTTTTTCCTAAATGTTCAATTACCACAAAGATCCTTGGATCTAGTTCTCTAGACAAAGATATCGTAATTGGTTAGGACATTTTGACCCAGCTTCCAAAGTTCAAGATACCACCATATGGACTCAAGTTCAAAAAAAAGTTCAAAGAGCTTATTGATATCGAGAGATTCTTTGTCATCTGAATGGATAAACTATATCCTACCATGTAAACTCTCCAAAATGCTCGGCGAAAATGTCATTTGGAGTTTGTGCAAAAATGCCAAAACACAATGAAGAACTTTTCATTCGTCTTCCCTTTGAGAAGAATGAAGATATCAATCCCATAAAAATCGGTCATTTAGAGATGAATCCTATTATCTCATCCTAGCTTAAAAGAATGTTCTAATTGCTCCAATAAGGATTAATTGGATCATCTAACTATCAACAACGTCTGAGGTATTTTGGGCAATGAGATTTCAATATAGAGGAAAAATGAGATTAGTTATCAATTACCAACTTCTCAATTAGTTTCTTCAAGATGATAAGTTTCCCTTGCCCCACTGGAACTCGTTTTCCAATTTGTCATAAGCCAAGGTCTATTCAAAATTTGACCTTAAAGTCAAATTTCGGCAATTGTAAATTCATCCTGAACATAGGCGAAAAATAGGTTTTTGCATACCAAATCAATACTTATAGTGGATAGTACTTCATTTGAGTCTAAAGACAGCCCCATCGTTATTCTAGAAAGCAATGTGCAAATCTTTCAGCCTGTTATGGCCAACAACTAGATTTACATTGATGATATTTTCCTCTACAATCCAGATGAAGAATCTTATTGCAATAGCCTAACTTGTAGAATTAGTCAAGAAATATGGAATTATGGTCTCTCAAAATAAGATGATCATTGCCCAGAAAGAGATAGAATTTCTTGGAATGTACTTTAAGGATGTGACATATTATCTAGTTTCGCATATTATAGAAAAATTGTAGAAGTATCTTGATGAAAATTTCTTTAGTAATAGCAATTTCTGGGGATAGTAAACCATCTTAGAAATATTGTCCCCAAAATCAACAAGTTGCTAAGTTTTTTGCGGCAAATGTTGAAGAATGATGCTCCTTTGTGGGACTGGAATAAATCATAGCTATTTTTGGTGTTGACCTATTGATCTTCTTGAAGAAGTCGATGGAAAATGTAGAATATGTGGATACAAAAGTGGAAGACCCATGCAACCAGAAATGCACTATCTTTTTACATTTAGAGATATACTAGCAATTAGGTATGGCATCAAGAAGTTTGAGTTTCATCTCATCTGACATCATTTTCTAGTAGAAATGGATATGTCTTCATTTTCACAGATGTTGAAATTCAAACAGAGGTAAGTTTCTCATATATAGCTAATTTAATGGGCTGAATAGTTTTCAAAATACTTCTTTGAAACCAAACACAAAGTAGGTAAGAAGAATGTTCTTGCAGATTCCTGTTTAGGCCCTAGGGATCCATGGCATTAATAAAAAATGTATGTCATGAGGAGTTCAACAAGTACTTTTCCACCAGGTATATTCCAAAGAAAAGAAATGAAGCTCGGATGGCCCAGCAAGACATATCCACTAGAAATCCCAAAGTTAATCCAGTCCAATAGCCTCTTTGATAATCTTCAAAATCTTTTATGGGATTATCATTCAAGATTTTAAAAAAATATGAAGGCTTGAATATTTGACCTAGAGGATTACATCCAGAGTATCCATTCTTCCATCCTTTGTCCCTTTCACCGGATGAGGAATTCCCCGAAGAACTCAAATGATTTAATTAGTAACTATTCAACCTCTATGACTTAGCCATTAAGTTTCCAATCCTTTAGGGAAATGTTGAATATAAGCATTTTCGAGAACTACTTAATTGGTTCAAACCATTAATAGTGTGAAAATATATTTTCCAGTAATAGTCAAAGGCATGTAGACCTACTCCCGAACTACATACGGCCATTCTCTTCTATAGGCCATCAATATTTATCAGGCCTAATGGAGATATGGCCAAGACACCAGCAGAAGTTGGGGTAACCACATACGAACCCTAAGCAGTCTAGAAAAACTTTTCAAGACCTTACCTTGTCAAATGGTATCATATCTTTGAGAATACTGAAAACTTCAAAGGGTCATCTGTCCAGATAATCGGGTTATTTCGACAAAGAATGGGCCAACTAATTCTTATAATGTTCATTGGGATCATTCTAGTGACTATCTTAGGACTAAACCTCGAATTCACTGGGCATTAGAAGAATATCCCATGGAGAATAATTCAGAGTTTGCTTGAGAACTTGCATCATACTCACAGGAACCATGAAGAGTGCGATTATCTCAAGACCCTTATGATCATGATGGGTTGCGACTGGTGCTCAGCCTTAGTCTCAACAAAGTTGCTCAATCATATGGTGAAACTAGCCCTAGCCAGTTAGGCCAATAGGACAAGCCACTAGCTCTGTCAATACTTAGAAAGCAACAGTTATCAGAAATCTTACCAAGATGTATCCTTGATCAAACTAGATAGCAAGTTATGGCAGATTGAAAAGTGGAAAGACTTACTAGATTTTTTTTCAGAAGATAGAACGATGGAGATAGCTCATATAGTGATGAATGAAGCATTTTGAGTGTGTACTGTGTAAGCCATGTGAATGTTTTCGGCCATATGTGAAAAGATGTGTGAATATTTTGTCCTTTGCACTATTGAGTGTGGTAAGTCATAGACTATTGTCGGCCATGAGTCTGTATTATTGGCTAGGTCCCCGAGACTACCAATTATTGTACATTGTTCTTCATGCCTACATAAGGCATTGGCTTGTAACAAAGGAGGCAGGAGTTCGCCCCTCGGCAATAAACTTGTGAATTGTTGTATCATGAGTTTTCATACACTTTCTTTTCTTCCTTTCTACTTGGTATGATTTTCTAGAAGGATAAACAAATTTTGAAAGCGAGGGTCACAATCACTGGGGTTTGCCCCAATGGCCATCCTTCCAACATGGAAGGGGAATGTGGGGTTCGAATCTCCACTTTGTCATGGGTTAGGGTAGAGACAATTTAGTTTCAAATGTGAGTTTTGACTTCCACATTCTAGAAAGAGGCAAGTCAAAGGTCTGAAAGTGAACATTAAAGTGGGAGTAGAGTAGGACCGATAAAAAAAAAAAGGCAATAGGCATTGGCTAGGGCCACCGGCCTTTAATAGTTAAAAAGAGGAAAGGAAAAAGAAAATAAAAAATAAATAAAAATTGTAGAAAAGGAAACAAATTGAAAAGAAATTTACAAAATTGTTCACGTCATTACCGGTCGTATCATATAAGATGATCGGTATTCACGTAAGCAATTCCGATTAAATTTGGTTGGAATGACTACATTAGTAACTTGTCAAAAGGTTAAGAACTATATTGGCACATATGAAAGATTCATTATTAAATTGCTTGTGTACCATAGATTTACGATTTTTTGGATAATTATCTCTAAGGAACTTAACTATGCCAATATATAGTCAACACAACGATTACAATAGATGTATGACTGGCAAGGGCCAAAGCGTCTTTGCTTGGCCCAGATCTAGGTGAGGCAGTGCAACCTCACTTTGGCCTAGGTGAGGGCATTGTGGTGCTCGCCCAAGCCCTCGTAAACCACTCCCACAATGCCCTCGGTTAGTGATGACAAAGGTGTCTAGTTCTCGACTATGGCTGATGAGGGTCTGCTAATGACCCTTGTTGACCCTCGAGCCAAAAATAAAAGAAAAGAAAAACTAAAAGAACTATTAAAAATTTCAAAAAATTATTCAAAAATATCAATATCAACGCCAACCGTGTTATGTATTGGCCAACCATCTACAAACAATCACTTGAATAACTTTTAATCAAAATTGGCCAGATGATTCAATTAACAAAATATGAAAATATTTTATGACTAGATTGGTAACATTGAGAAGTTAACGGACTGAATTGGTATAAGTATAATGGATTTAAGACTTTATTTTTTGGGTAATTTTCCTAATCTAAAACGTGCATCATATGCACAGCCTGAAGATATTTTTTTCAGGAGTCGAACAATTTGAAGCCACTTGTTCCCATGACTCGTGAGTCTCCACCTTCGGTTGCCTTGTCGGCTGGCATGCAGATAAAAATATCCCGTAACCGGTGGAGGAAAACTTATATGTAGCTTCTTAGAAGTTCACCTCCCGCAAACAATGACATGCATACAGTGGTTGCCACTGTATGTAGCTCATGAACTAGGACATGGATTCGACCAAAAAAAAAAAGAACTACGACATGGAAGCATGCCAACAGGCACGCCGCCCCGCTGGTAAAGGGATTGTGGGGTCGGGTCGGAGAGTACTAGATCCGAGATTCGATTTCCCTGAGCACCGCACACACATGTATATAGAAGAGAGGAGTGAGACAAGCATATGATGTCTTGGTAGCCAGAAGCCACGCCAATGTCATAAATAGGAAAATATAACCAGAGTACCTGCAAGTAAGAATATGTACAATGCTAATGACATGCCGCTGAAGAACTCTAATTCTCTTCTTGTCTTATGGAAGCAACAGAGACTTTGCCTGCACGTGGTTCTACTCCTAATGCCCTACCTGTCTAATAATATGAGGCCAAACCTTTATATTCAGGAAAAACAAAATTCTCAAGTCATACATTACGGCATCTACTTTCATCTCCCGACTCTCTAGACTTCCACACTGTTATAGCAGATAGGAGAGTGTAGTTCGGTATCAGATTCTTATGCGGCAGAGGCAAGTTAGTCATTGGGGATTTGTCATTCTCTTCGAACCATTTCTCAATTGCCGTGCGGTCGTAAGTGTATCCGTCTGCAGCAACATATGGGTCGGCCATGACATCCTGCGTAAGGACACAGCAATTTCAGATTGATGGTTTCTCTCTGATGCGGTGAAAATACAAAAGACATGTCTTGCTTTTTAACTGTCGTGCTTTGAACACCTTCTCATCGCTCCGTTTGCCGTCTTTCTCCTTTCACTCTCTTTCTTTTTTGCCTTAAGAATAGTAAGATATACTCGGCCATTATGGTAATGTAAAAAAAGAACACCCTCTAACTTCCTATACGTACACTAAATTCTCAAAATCAACAACTTCCTAAACTCCTCAAGTTGATGTTCTCAGTGAGTGTAATGCAATTATGATGCGTAAGGCCAATGTGGACATCTTAGCACAATGAAAAGAAAAATAGGATTGGGGTGGGGTGGGGGATGCTTGAAGAGGTCATTTTATCCTCCGCATGCTTATTGCCTTGAATGAAGAGACCAAGAAAATAAGAGCTGACCTTAAGAATTGGGCAGATGAAATGACTTGGAGGCGAAATTTTGACATTGGAAGCAGCATCTCTGGCCTTGTCAGCAATCTCTTTCAGTTTCTCCAGTTTAGGAAGCACTTCATCTTTCAAGTCAGGTCTGTCTCTTCTCCGAAGTTCAGCACAGCTGAGACCCAGCATGGCCAATTCTCTCGTCTCTTCAAGTGGCCAATTGCCAGCCTCTTCATCCAAAATCTCTACTAAAGATCCTTTCTCTATTGCTCTTTCCACGGTATGAGTCAATGCTACTGCCGGTTTTGCAGTCAACAACTGCAATATCACCATCCCGAAAGCATAAACATCGGATTTTGGAGAAATCTGCCCAGTCCTTTGGTACTCTGGATCCATATAACAAAGTGTCCCCACAGGACCTGTACTGTTGTCCTTGGTGGATGTAGTAGGTTCATCATTGAGCATGGTCGAGAGACCAACATCTCCAATCTTGCTCACATAGTTATGGTCAAGCAATATATATGCTGGCTTCAGATCACGATGAATTATTGGCTTTGGCTTTGAGTTGTGGAGAAATACCAGAGCAGATGCTACTTCCCATGCAATTCGGAATCTGGCGAACCACGGAATTGGTAGCGTCTCATTTCTGCGAAGAAGCCTCTCTTCTAGGCTACCGTTCTCCAAGTACTCATAAATTAAGCACCCATGATCTGGACATGCACCAATGAGGAGAAGCAAGTGTGGATGACGCGCTTTGCTCAATATCTCTAGCTGCAATTGGAAAAAATGAAATTAACTATTACCAATTTTGGTCTGGACATGGCAAGAACAGGTTACGCTACACAATCATTGCCATTTGATGTAAAAAAGCAAAAAACAATATCCTTACTGTGGAGAGAAGTACATTTAGAAGAGAAAAAAAACTATTAAGTCCACTTTCTAACAGATGGGAAAAGCTAACTATCCCAAAGCATGGCAACAAAGAAGTGTTGTTTCAGATTTCGTACCTCCTGCTGAAATTGTTTTGATTTGTGACTCTCTTTGGAGTGAAGAACTTTGACTGCCACATCTGTGTGATGCATACTGCACTTGTAGACAGTTCCATAAGCTCCCATTCCTATCTTAAGACTTTCAGAGAATGATGATGTAGCAGAAACAATCTCTTCCCAGGAAAAAATCTGATATTGCAGGGCCTGGCCCGAAAGAGCATCCTCCAGTTTTTCCTTCTCTTTCGCATCATGCAAAGCCTTCATCTCCGCCCCTTTCCTTTGGGAAGCCTCTCTTTCAGCACAATCCTTCACATATGCGGCTTCTGTTTTTGCAGCATGATGCTTTTCCTGCTCCTGTCTAGCTAACTCTTCTGCTCTCTGTTCCTTGGATTTTATGTCTTTCAATTTCATGGCTTCTTCCAACTGTCTATCCTTTAGATTGTTTAGCTAAATAAGGCAAGAAAGAATGTCACATTCAACTGTGTGACTGCAGCATAGTCAAAAGTGCAGGACAGGACTGGGCTTTTGTATGTACTTCGCTATTTATCTATTAAAATGGATGCCAGCAGATATGGATTGCATTCAAGAAAGCAGCTGTAAATTTTTTTGAATACAATGGACTAAACCAGATACATACCACTGTCAATCAAAAAAAATAATACCAGAATTAATCTTGCCTCGACCCTTGCAAAAGATTAAAAAAAAGAACGACCTTATAATGAAAGAATGAGATAGCTTGAAACTCAGGTAAAGGGAAGATGAGGGTACACCTTTCGCGAAGCATCCATTGTTTCACTTTGGGCCATTGCATACATTCCACGAAAATGTCTAAGTTCAATTCTCAGCTTTTCCAGCTCAAAGTTGAGATTAGCCTAGAGTGCAAAGATGATTATATTCACAAATTAGAGATTCCTTGTTTGAGCCGTGCTTTTGGCTTGGAAAGAAGACAAAATATTATAGGGATATACCACCTGCCGTGGTGGCTTCGCTGGGTAGGCTTCAGACTTCCTTTCGCTAAAAGGTCTGGAGTTCGAAGCCCCTACGACGCAAGTTGAAGGGAGGCTGGCGTGAGACATTGGTGACTTACCCGGTGGCACGTGTGTGGTGGCTAACACGTGTTGCCCCCAGTGGTTTATCTCCGGCTGCCGGCCGTGCGGAGTTCCCTGGGTCATAAAAAAAAAAAATTATAGGGATATATCATTAAATAAGGTAGAGAATGTTCTGTTGCAGTAACTACAAAACCTAGGCATTCCTTGATAGAAAGGGAAGGGCCCTTTGAGCAAATTAACATGCAAAATCAACTTTAGGTAGCAACAGAGAAAAAAGAAGATAGAAGAGCTACCCGACTTTCCAATGAAGGATAATCAGTGAGCTTATCTGAGGTTGATGCTTGATTGGAGATCCAAGATTGCGCATCTGTTATCAAGCTTTCGACACTGTATGTTCGCCTCACAGTACTTTTGAACTCAAAACCGTGATCATTTTTGTCACCTTCTTCAATTTGCAGAGATTGACTTCTAGAATGGTTAGTTTGAGTAGTGAGCTTTGCTGTGGACAGAGCTTTAAAATGTTGCATGGGTAAGGAAGGAGAGTGGAGATGAGAGTGTGAAGTAACCGAGCTGGTGTCTGCATCACAAAAAAAAAGACTGATGTCAACATACAAAAAATGCGGGAAGATAGATAATGTATGTTGGTGGATGAGCACTCTATTCATTATGAATAATTGTTCTTGAGCAGAGCTCTCGCCCCCACTAAATGGGGCAAGTGAAGGTGTTTAAGGTCACACCAGAGGCAATTGAGGAATTTTCATTCATTTGCCAACAGAAAATGTTTCAACCCACTTTATCAAGTCTTGCAACTACTTTATCTGGAGAAAGAAGAAAAAGGAAAAACAGAAAAGGCTGTCTACATTGGTACAATAAAGCGAAATTCATCAAATGTGGTAGCCTATTACTGCAATCCTTGACCTTTCTCTAGTTGCATTTCATACTTCATAAAATCATCATTGGAGAGATGTTACTGTAGTTCCCTTAAAAGTTTACCTCGTGAGCTGGAGTTATAAGATGTAGAACTCTTGGCAGAGCAACCTGTGTCACTGCTATCATCCTTAATGCTTGCACTGGACTCCAAGTCTGATGGGCGGATTGAAGATAATTTGCCTTTTGAAACAGCAAATACTGTGCAGAAACTTGGGGTGCAAGCTGAAATTCTTGAAGATAGACTACATTTCTTTGGTTTCCTGCAACAATTAGGTTGACTCTGTCAGAGGCAATCAGCATGGCATGGAACAGATCAGCTAATAATTCACAGATTTTAAGCTTCGAAAATTTATAAGCAAAAGGTTCGATTGAGGTACTTATCCAACAAATCTGACAAAATGAAATAACTCCTAATTTTCTTCTTTGACCAAACCACTTTGAATTCACGACTTTATAAATCGTCTTTTTTGCTAACAACTACTTCATAAATTTCAGAGAAACTAGAGATGTGACATTTGAAATCAAAGCATAATATTAGGTCGTTATCCAAGTATTTCAAAAATGACAAGGACTACTATTATATTATCTGATCGATTAACAACTTATCAAACGGGGAGTACCTTGTGAATATTCCACGAAAAGCAGCTCCAATAACAAGCTTACTGATGGCAGACTTGTTAACCTCTTCTGCAATGGCATTCTCCACATCATCAGATTCAATCAGCACGACTTCAACTTGCACCTGTCATTGCGAAACCAAAGAAAATCAAATTCCTGCTCACAACATTCATGGAGTAGGAAATGCATAAGAAGCCAAAAATGCAAACCTTTCTCTGAGAACACATTTTCTTGTAAGGAAGGAGCATTTCAGTAGTCTGCCACTCCATTTCCTTCTTATAAGCAGCCGCAACAGCTTCTCGAACTTGTGAAAGAGGAATGGAGGTTCCCACTGCAATGGCAAAAAGAAAAGGTCGTATGTTACATTTTCTACCTATCCACGAGCCAGAAAATTCAAGAGGGACTGATATAACTTACTCGGTGTAGGCACGGTCGTAATCCTTGGACGGACATGCAGCAACTTGAACAGCACCTCTCCCTGTGGAACAAACTTGTCCAATGCCCACCTGACCACATACTTGCTGTTTCTCTTCCCATCAATGGCTATTGCTACGATCAGACGTGGTGGGGATGGCAGAACAAGCTGGCCTTGTGAATGAGTGATCTCATTCTCCGCCATTTCTCATAGACTTACTCTCTTCTGAACGGCAAAAATTCTGTGGGAAAATTACAAATTAACACAAATCTCTCGTAGCCAGTGTAACAATGGCCAGTGGACATCAAGGTCTCTCTAAGTCAACTAACTCAGAATTCATTCACTTTTCATATTTTTCTGTATGCACATGAAATATACCCTCAATATTGTTGGGAAAAGGTAATCATAGATTCATGGTGGCCCTTGGAATTGCTTCTGCTAGGGGACAAAAATAGTCCACAGAGCCAATGAAAAAAACATAAATAAAGAAAAAAGAAAAGTTGAGCTATAATTCAAGTCCCAACCTTGCGATTGGATGTTAGAATTTCCAGACATAACTGAAAAAGATACCCAAAACACCATATGAGAGAGAGAGAGAGAGAGAGAGAGAGAGAGAGAGAGAGGAGAAGCAAAATTCAGAGAGCAAATTGGAATTTCACAAGCCACCCGAAAATGAAAGTAAACAATACAGCTACGCGCACATAGTAGAAAGATTAACGCACATGTTTTAGGATCTATTATTCTTGAAGCGGAAACACAATGTTTTTTTGTGCAAATCCTTCTTCTTTAGTGCCCTCCGTATCACTGACTCAATGAGACGGCCCTCTCACTCTTTAGCTTTAGGTAAAGGCTCTTTATGTAAGGACATGTGAGAATTAGGGTTAGAAGAGATACTTGAGCACTATTTATAGAGTTTTCAGTCAGGTCCCCTCATTACGGGCCAGGCTCAACTCGGCCCACACTAGCTAGCCCCATATTAGACTAATTAAGAAACCTTCTATTTTACCTTAAACCAAATCCCGTAAAACGATAACCGTTAAATAGTAAATTACAAAGTCAATTAATATAGTCCACATTAAGAAAATTCTTACATTTTTCCACTTGGACTATATTAATTGAAATTATACTGTATGTGCGCACATTAGTCCAGAGATACTTCTTAATAGTCAATCCTAAACCATAAAATCTTAAATACTGAATCATGGTGGTAACTGCTTGTATGCACACAGAACCTTCCATGGTCACAAGTGCTTTTAACTTTATTGATCTGGATCAATATGATAGTGTGGCAAATGAATAACATCTCTCACAAAGAGATCTCATTTGTCAGTCAGCATTCTCTTACCTTAGGCGACACAAAAACTTGTGCCACTAGAGAATGAGCTCTTAGCCTTCACTCAAGGTTTAAGTAATACCTTGAGACTTTATCAATATGTATTTAACATAATAACAACACATTCAAAAATATTTTATTGAATGCAAAAGTTGATACATATCAAACCGTTACCGAATGTAACGAACACAGATGTGAACTTTATTAGAATAAAGCCAAAATAGCTCCCACTAAACAACAATATCCCAAGATACTCCTAAGCCCATGCTAATGACATGTCACTTAAATACACATGAGCGTAAACCTTTAGTTGGTGGATCAGCAACCACATCATCTGTGAAGATATGTTATATTATAATGTCATCATTCTATACCGTTTCTTTTTTGGTCAAAAAAAATTTGATCGCCATATATTTAGACTCCTTGAGACATTTGTTATTAATAAAAATATAACAAATTTATTGTCTCAATACAACCGTATGGGTCTATCCATAAAATCAAAATGGTCAACTCCTTTATAAGATTTCGGAGCTTTATAGCCCAAGTAATAGCCTAAAAGAATGTTACAAACTCTACTTATATAGTAGATATAGAACTTTATTTATTACACTTTTTGTTAACATAAATATGTATTGTGTTATTGATATTATGTCATCCTAACAGTCAGCAAAGATTAAATCTAAATATCCCACTAGCTGCAAGAATTAAACATGTCTACAAATTAGCATATAATCTCTTGTCTTCTTTAAGTATCTTAAAACCTTCTTGGCAGCAACCTAGTGATAGCATCCTGAATTCAATTTATATATGCCTAGAAGTGCCGTCGCAAAGACAATATTTAAGCTAGTGCAAATTCAAGCATACATTATACTTTTAAGTGCACTAACACAAGGTACACCATTTAACTAGATTTTCTCAATATTTAAAATAAGGACAATTTAATGGATTTAGTCCATCACCCTTAACAACAAGAGTAATTCCTGGCTTGCAATGATGTGTATTGAATATTTCCAAAATATAATCTGCAAATGTCCTCTGAGATAAACCTAATAAAATATGGTGACAATAATCCTTACGGACCTTAGTGCAAAAGACAAAAGATGTCTCAAGATCACTACCTATAAACAAAATATCATGTACACATAGTATAAAAAAATAAATTTCTTTTCACTAACCTTGCAGTATATTGAATTACTTTGTTCCTAATTGAACAAAATAACAACATTATGAAACTTTAATAATATTGTTTGGAAATTTGCATAAAACCGTTAATAAGACTTTTTAGTCTATACACAAGTTTATTTAAATTTGTTGCAAAATCCTCTAGTTGCACTATATAGATTTTGTATCAATTTGACGTAACTCTATATCAAAAAATGAACTATTAATGCTACGTTCACTCTGAAAGAATCTTTTAAAGAAATAATTATTTCTTCACCATTAACAATCCATCTCTCTTTTAGAGTGAAAAGTAACTGTCTAGTTTGGCTTTAAATTCCACAATCTTTCTTTGAAATCCTGTAAGATTTGTACGCAAATTTGCAACTAATGAACTTGTGATCTTTAGACAAGTCAATAAGTTTTCAAACATCTTTCATAGATTGTATGTCGCCTTTTATGGCATCTAATCACATGCTTGATTGAAGATAAGAAACAACATCTATATATTGCTAAATCAAACATGTAGTGGATAATGCAGTAATGCTCTCACAAATAGACTATATAGTCTAATGAAATAATTGATCGTCATTCCCTAACAAATTTCCTGAGTAAAGTTATAACCACTTCATTCTATACTTAGGTTTGAAAAAATTTCATCATAAAATATATCAAAAATAATACCTTAAACCTCATCAAGTTTAATCTATGGTATAAGAGATTCCATAATTGTTTGTACCACAATTATCTATTTAGGCAAAGACAAAGGCACAGTGATCTTCTATCGTACTATTATTTTTTGTAGTCTAAGAGCAGCTATCCTCTATAATTACATCGAATTGTAGAAATTTTACAGTATGTGATTTCATAATTCTTGTATCTTCTTTAAGGTAACAATCTATGTAAGAGATACGTTTTTGTATGTGAAAATGTTGTTTTCAAAATATCATCCCATAGAAGATCGAATAAATTAGTCTTACTAATCATATTCATCAACATGTTCATTATGGTGTATTTATGCCTTTCGGCCAAACGTTTTGTTAGGATTTTCAAGCATAGTAATTAAGTTACCACTCTAGAATCTACCAAGTATTTGACAAATGACCCTTTAAACTATTTCACATTGTCATACTTGCCAAAATACTCACGGCCACTACCCACAATCTTTTAAGACTAATTATAATTATTTCTTTATCTCGGTCATTTTCCTTAAATAGAAAACTTTTGGAAATAACATTTTCAACCGCATATGAGATGTATATATCATTATGTCTTACACACAATCTTTGCAGATATATTCTAATTTCGATATTAGACAAAACATAATTTCGAGTCACTAAGACTTCCATCATCTTCTAGCTGTGCAGTCAGTTGGTAAATCACTTTTAAAATGTTCTAGAATGGAACGCTTCATAGACAGTAAGTAAATTCTATTGCTCTTTTCTTAAGTAATAAATCACATGTCCACAACTTAAAATTCGAAGCAATAAAAACCTCAATAATAGTGGAGTATTAATTATAGAAAATGTGACTGAAAAACAAGCAATGTATATAATTAGCATCATGTGAGCACCGTGTAACTTGACGTATAAGTACACATCTAGAGAGTTACACGCATAATTATATAATCACATTTGGGCAGAATATATGACATGTAGTTGTACACTCTCCACATGATAACGGTTATGAGAATATATTTCAATTTTCGTGAATTAATCACCTTTGGGCATATGAACTACTAGAATCAGTCACTCTTTCACTATAGTATCATGTATCCCTTCATGAACCAATACACAATCACCTCCTTTGGGAATATGATCATGCATTAGACCAGGAGACATCCCAATCAGCATACGAGACCGAAATTTCTCAAACCCAATCAAGCGTGCCACTTTGGCGGTTACTACTCAATTAAATTTTTGAAACTCTCTCATACCAGAAATATAAAATCTACATCTCACATACATTATATACATGTGATTTTAACTTTAGTGATAGGGGCACATATCACTGAAATCACATATCATGTTAATTACATTACTTTATTTATTAATAAAAATTAATCACACCCACACACACACACACACACACACATAAAGAACCTGAAAGTCAGACTTCGGTGAGATTACCTATCACAGAAACATAATAAACTTTTCATAACATAGAAAAAAGCATTTTTTGTGCACCTTGATTACAGATTACTAGAATAACATAAAAAGAATGCTGATCTAAAGGATCTATCACAAGTTAAGATCAATAGTAATACATGATACATCAGATCGGCAAGCCTGACAACTGATCCATTATCCCTCATAAGTTTCATAAGGCAAAAAAAAAAAAAAAAAAAAAATGACTCCAAGGCCAACAACTGATTTATTGGCCAATTTTAAGTAAAAAATGTTATTGCTTCAATCAGTGGCCTATAAATTCAGTCAAATCATGGAACCAAATATCTAAACTATAACAGTAGATACTATTGTTCTGCGTGAATGTTATCATACTTCTTCAACATAAAAATATTCAACTTGATGGACATTAACCAGTGATCGTATGAGTTTAGGTACAATATACAATAACTTTACTAAGATGTATTACCTACACTCAGCAGATGTGTTAATTAGTACAATCAGTTTGGTTACAAGTTTTTAAGATGTCCATCATTCAAAGGTTACCAACATGTAAAGGAGTATGTATGAGCAACAAAAGTTTCGTAACTTTTACTCTTTTTCATTACCTCAAGATATCATAATTCAATTACTATCTCATAATAATTGTATCTCATTAAGCTAGCTTCAATTTACAATAAAATTTAAACTTTTTTAATGAATCACACATTTATAATGATTATGTGATAATATACTTGTAACCCAATATTTGTATTTTCGAAATCACATTAAAATACAAGAAAAAAACGCAAAAATACATTAAAAATACATGTATTAGGGTTACATATGTATTTTCACATCCATAAAATCATCAAACATGTAAAATAAATATACCACAAGATAAAGGAGGATCATATGAGTCCAACACCGCCAGCCATGCGCCGAACAGAGCCTCCACGCGTCCGCATGCATCGCCTAAGTGCGTGGCATGTGGAGCCCATGCGTGTGGCATAAAGTCGGTCAAAAACCGATCCGACCAGTGGCGGTCCAACTGGTTCTCGGTTCGACTGTCCGGTCCAGCCGCTCGGTCCGACTGCCCGGTCCAGCCGCTCGGTCCGACCGATTGACTGGGTTGGGTTGGGTTGGTCGCTATCCAGGTCGGGTCGCTGACGTCATCCGGGTCAGGTCGGTCGCCAAACGGGTCGGGTCCAGTCGGTTGCCAAATAGGTCAGGTGTGGGTCGATGACGTCATCACTTGTGTGCGTCGCACGCACGGTCTGCTGACGTCAACGTGACATAATCTCCACGTTCGTCACACGCGTCAGTCGCGTCCCGCGCGTGGGGCGCGTCTTCGAGACCCTAGCGGTGCGTGGCCGTGCTTTAGGGCGTGTGCGGCCTCCTTCGGCGAGGCGTTGTCCACAGTTTTGCTCGTCTCGACGAGCCTAGTCCAAATTTGTGATTTAATTTTGTTTTTATTGAACAAAAAATCATGAAAATTACAAATTAGGGCAAAAATCTTATGCGTTTAAGTTCTAGGGTTATGGAGGCTTTGATATCACATGTTAAACGCAAATTGCGCAATCCCAAGATCTCCATAACCAGAACAAGAACATGCATAATTGAGTAGAAAAATTAACGCACCTATTTTAGGATCCATTATTCTTGAAGTGGAAACGGAAACACAATGTTCGTTCTTCTCTATTGCCTTTGGTATCATTGACTCAATGAGGCAGCACCCTCACTCTTTAGCGTTAGGTAAACGCTTCTTATGTGAGGACATGTGAGAATTAGGGTTAAAGAAGAGACTTGAGCACTATTTATAGAATTTTCAACAAGTCCCCTCATTACGGGCCAGACTCAACTCGGCCCACACTAGCCAACTCCATATTAGACAAATTAAGAAACCTTTTATCTTACCTTAAATCAAACCTCGTAAAACGATAATCGTTGAACGGTAAGTTATAACGTCTTAATATGGTCCATATTAGGAAAACTCTTACAATTTGATGATCAACCGGCGGGGAAGCCCATGAGAAGTGGGGGTGTCTTCAGAGAAAGAGAGAGAGAGGAGGGAAAGGAGGAGGAAGAGTCTCCAGGGAAGCATAATGGGGGAACGGGAAATACAGAGGAATTCGTGAAAAAGACGTGATTTTGAACGAGGGATATGCGAGATGAGAAGTGGGTCTCTGCCTCGAAGGTATATACGAAGGAAGAAGGAAGATGGGTCGGGAGGAATGTCCGTTTCTTGATGTGAAAGCCCAAGAAAACAGCGAATAGCGAATGCCCTGTTTCGGGTTCAGAGGAGATTGATGAGTTGAGTGTGGATTGAGGAAACTACAGAGAGAGAGAGAGAGAGAGAGAGAGAGAGAGATGACTGAATTTGCAGTTTTTGAATTGATTGTTCAAAGCTCATACGAAAGTTTCTGTTTTTGGGAGTTGGAGAAGGAGAGGGAAGACGATGACGTGGAAACGATTCCTGTCCACCGGGGGCGAATTTCCGATGTGGCAACACGCCATTGGTTGCTTCTGATGATATGATGTGTCCGTCCAAACAAGGAAGCCAGAAGCCAGCACAAGAAGAAAGAAGTCGATTTTGATGCTACGATTATAAAATTATTGCCGACTTTTTCTTTTAGTTATCTTACAAATAAAAGACCACCGTCGAAAACGAATGTCAAAACCATGTTGATGTAAGCGCATATAATAATATTCCCCCAGGAGATGAGATGAGAGACCGCGGAATATGCCCACGCGTGCTGAGTTTTTGACGTTGAAACGACGCTTCCTTGGAATTGTTTTAAGAAACACGGTTGCTTTTATCCCACGCTCGAACGGTCGGGTTTGGGATTAGCCAAAAATGGATTGCGCAAATCTAAACTGACCGTGCCCCTGGCTTAGTGATCGGGAATTGGGGAGGTGCGTATGCTAGTATCATAAGCGTGTGGTTCAACTCTCATGAACAAGACATTTTTTTCGAGCCAAATGTTGCGACCAAATTTTCAGGTGCACCACCTAGGATTTGGCTAATGGATTGCTATGCCTAGACTTAACTCGGGCTCTCCCAAGTTCATATCAATTCGCAACTTAGGTTCGAATTCTTAACATGCAAATAATTTTCAATCAGGAGTCGCCACTAATCTATTTTTGGTGGGTCGATTAGAAACCCAAATATAGTAACGAGAGGTTTATCTTACTCTTACGAATCAGAGATTGTAAGTTCGGAGACTTGATTACGCTAGATTTCTCTAACGCCCTTTTGGTACCTTTCTTTTTTATTTTTTTGAAAAATGTTTGGAAAGCAGCTTAAATTGATTTTAAATCTATTTCCCTAACATGTGAGGTGATCATGCGGTTGCACAAACCACCAATTTAACACGCAAGTAAAGTAGTAAATAAATTGCAGGACTTATCTCAAAGTAACGAAAGCATCTGTAATGTTAAATTAGAATTCACATCAACAGTCCTAAATATGATTTCTAATTAACATGTATTTTTTTTCACTTATTTAATGAGATTCATGCAAGACATGCTACTAATCTAACATGAAATGATATGACATAGTAATATAACTTAAACAACATGACATAAATAAAATGCAGTCTATACAAAAGAATGAAATTGATTTATTCTAAAACAATTTTTTTGTATTTTCCATGAAATTTTGAAATTAGAAAATTGCAAAAATTATCTAGCTAGATTAAGATTCTATCCAACTTATATTAAGGACTAGGTCAGACTAAACCCTAATTTAAACTAAGATATAATCTTAACTTAACAATCTCTAACCTAAGATGCAATCTATCTAAAAGATCAATCTAAACTTAATTAACAAAAAAAAACGCAATCTTATCCTAATATGCAATAACGTGCAAAGAATGCCCTCATTCTACATGACATATGCATGATGATTTTTGTGCTTTTTATAAAACTCAAAATTAAAATTGCCAAATAATTAGACGTGTAATTTAAATTAAAAAAAAAACTAACATCCTAAATGAGTGCATCCTTTTTTGGATTTTTATTCGAAATAAATAAATTTCCGATTCTAAACATGCAAAATAACCCTAAAATAAATAATATTCTAACATGAACCTACTCTAGCTCAAATATATATTTATTTTGGTTTTTTTATTTTTATTTTTATTTTTTTATTTTTTTATGGGAGCAATCACATAAAGGCAACAAGAACAACACGGCACCAAATCAAGCAAGATATCATCCACGTCCATTTAATTTTGGGAAATAAATTGACGAATCGTATCTCGCGCATGAGATCGGATTGGCCAATTTTTAAATAAAATCACGAATCGTATTTTGAGCGTGAGATCGGATTGGTGATTTTTCCGTACGATTGTGGGTCGTATTTTGAGCGTGAAATCGGATCGTCAATCATATGCACGTTGCGGAATTAGGAAGATTTCCCAATTTAAAAGGCTAATCGATTTTTTGTGGATATGTATCATTCAAATATTCATACGAGATAATCCCATAAATTAGGCACTAAGGATATATGAAAATTGAATTAAAAGAGATTCTTACCTAATATATGGTGTCATGTGGACCACATTGTCGAGTTCGGACGAATGACGGATGGCGGTAACCTGCGTATGCTAATGAATTAAGTAAGAGAATTACCAAATTAAATTAGGATAATATTTCTACCTATTTCGTAATATCGTTCCCGAATTCAGACTGGTCAGATGATGCGACCAGCGGTGGCTCATGGTGGATGATGCGGGAACCGATGCGGCGGCCGTCGGAATCGCTGGATGAAACGCCGGAAAGCTGCGCAGTGGGCAAGGACTAGCTTCGTTGGTGTTGGTCTTGGAAAAGCGGCGTCCGAGTTGTGAGAATTGCGTGAATGAATCTCCACGAATCACCAATCACAATTCCTCTTTTAACTCCTTATTTTTTATTCCTCCACTCACTAATGGCGTCTCAATGCTTCATGCCTTCTTTCTCTTTGTGGATTGTTTGTTTTTTCTTGTGGCTTTCAAGAATTTTCGCTTTTGTTGCATTTGACTGTGAGTGGATGATTGACCAAATTGTCTAATTGCACTGACGAACAACACCACTGGATCACTCGAGGGCACTACAATATTTATTTCTCCTGACTTGTACCCACGATTTCTCTTTGTTTCTTCTTGTGTCACTCACGAACCTCACCTGCAATAACCAAGACAACGTGGAGCAATATCTAGCCACAGGACAACAGGATTACGGGACGGTAGGGGAGGCAGCTACTTGTCGCGAGGGATCTTGGTGAAGTTCGTCATGAGCGCTTGCGGTGAATGGCACGGTTGCATGGCGCTATGACTCACGTTGGCTTGAGACAACGATTGAATTTTCGAGTGACTTTGCGGCCAAATAACCTCCACTGAGAATTCCGAAGTCACGATCCTTTGTCTTCAATCCCTCTGATGCTTCTTCCTCAAAAGTTGACAAGCAATTCGTCAGCATTCACCATACAATAAAGGACAAATTCCACCGTTTTGACCAAAAGCCAAAACGGCCCACAATCTTCGATGATCTGCTAGTCAACGACGAGCTGAGAGCTGGAGACTTCTAGATGCACCTGGACAACATCTCGTCTTGAGTTCATGCCAAGGCTACAGGACAAGATGATCTCACCAGCAAGGCTGCGATGTGCGCGTGAGCTTGCTGGTTTTTGTGGCAGGAGCACCGGGTTAGATTGCAAGAGCGTTGGACAGGAGAATGCAGAGCAACGAGTTATACCCATCAGGGGACACTCGATGAAAGTAGTGGAAGCTGGTGGTGGTGTGAGATATAACCCCCACAACAATATGGGAAGGGCAGTCGCGTTAGGACACTGCAGAACTTGATGGAGCACCGCAACACAACTACGAGATTCGTGACTTGTGTTCTCTCAATGTGTCGTGTCCTCTCCTAATGCTGGCCGTGTAGGGAATTGTGTGGCCTCGCTTCGAAACCCTACGCATTTTTCTTTTTATAGTCTACGAATTAGGGTTTTAATTTTTTCCAAATCAAAATCCACGAAGATTCTTTTCTCTAAATGCAATATCACTTTTTATTTTTCACATCTCCTGATTTTATTGCCTAAAGATAAGATTGCAATCCGATTTTCTTAAATTTCAAAGATCCACTGTAATATCATTTCAAATCTCCATTTAGGTAATTAAAAGAAAACAGGCTCGGGTCAATTTATTTGCTTCATGGGCTTAATCCGATCTGCCAGATCAAAGCTTAGAATCACTAATTCAAACCCGTTCGTCACCGGCCCAATAAATAAATGCAAATGCACCTAAATCTATATGCCACGCAATTAACTATTTTTTTTTTCAAGGATAAAATTAACTCCTAATTTTTAATGCAATAAATGACTAATTGATCGCCAAAATTTAGGTGTCAACACCAAAGAACAAGAAAGACTGTAGCCAAAGTTATGTTAAATTGTCCAAACTCGTTTAGATCATGTGTAGACCAGAAAGTTGATCAAATAGCTTTAGCCATAAATAAGTTACTTGAGACATTGCAGAAGAAACACAATGGATGGTATTTAGCAAATTGCCTCCCCAACATCACTTGGAAGACCAAATTTAAAAAATGGAGAAATTGAGCTCCTCCAAGAAAAGGTTAAAGGATACCAAAAGTGTTAAAAGTGATAGATGACGTTCATTTTAGAGTTAAAAGTTTTGGCCGAATTATTACGTAACATTTGTTATAAAAACTTTAATGTGATTTGGAATTTTATTTATAAAATCAGTTAACGTGGACAATACTACAGGGCTTGATGAGGTAAACAACATTGCATCATCTCTGGCACTTAAAGTGATCATTTTGAACAAAATTTGGCACTTAAAGACATTGAAATAATCACCCATAAACTTGTTGCCAATCCTTAAGTTGACCAACATTTGCGGCAAAAATTACAACAAACCATTTTATCAGCAAATATTGTAGCAAACCAACATATCCAGCAAAAACTAAAGCAAACCAAGATTGAGAATACACAAATATGCAAGAGAAATTGTTGTTCTCACAAGGAATGAATTTCGATCTTCATTTTCCACAAAAAATTGTGGCAAACCTTTTGTTTCCAACAAAAATCGCAGCAAACTCAAAACACAATTATACTTACAAATTACCCCAATACAAGTACATATTGTATTGATCTTCAACTATGGACGACTAAGAAATTTCTTCTCATTACTTACTTTACATTTGACAATAAAATAGGCTAAACAAGAGAACAAAAACACTATCAACACTCGATAACACTTTCTTTTAATTTTCATTCTTGAAATTTTCTTCTTCAAATGGTTGGCTAAAGATGTTAAAGCCTTCATTCCAATTTGCATTAGTCGACATCGTCCAACTTGTCCGTTAATGTAGTTGGAGGTTGATGTTGTCCTTCTAGTAGCCCTAGGATCACCTCTATTGTTCAACTTGAGAATTTCACAGTGACCCATTTCAAATATTTGCGTATTGACCCTTCTCTATACTTGGCGTACCTATGAAATCTTCTTCCAAGATTCAATTGAGTTCAAGATGTTCTTCTTGAACTCGGTAAACACAATAACAACAACCTTCACTAGCTTCTTCGGTTTGTTGAGATGAATTTAGCTGATGTTAAAACTCTCGCTCTCTATTTGCAAGACCGAACTGTTAATGTTGGGGGCAAATTGAATTAGGGTGTCAATATCGGTTGAATGACCGGTTAGGACATCAAATTTGGGTTTCTCTTTTACTTTGGTGATTAAGGATTCTTATTTGGGGGAAACCCAGTAGATGACGTTGTTTATGGTTTAGATGTTTGAACCATTCGGCAAAATAGATCGGAGTTGGCACTTAAAAGATCATTTTTCTAAAAATTTGGCACTTAAGTAATTAAAAAAAAAAAACTTTTGACATTAAAATGAGAGCTGTACACAATTTTTTACACTTGATGTCATTTTGTCCCAAGAAAATAAGCTTGTTCCTCCAATAGAGGCTACATCTTTCCCACCATGGAGACAACCCAAGCCAGAAGTATCTCCTCCAAGGTTTCTTCAAGTTTTGCATCCATCATTGTGAAGGCTCCAAAAACTGAGAGAAATGAAATTGTCCCTTTTGGGAATTAGATCGGAGAAATGGAAAAACAAAAGAAGAGCAGAGAAGGGAGACATGCCAAGCATGGAGAACAATATGAAGAAATCCCTCATTTATAGATGGTTTCAAACTCTCTACAATCCTTTTTGAGAGATCAGTACTATCAAAAGCTACCAGTCATTGCTACACTTGTCTCCATTGAGAAACAAGTTGGCTCGTTTAGTTTTGAAACTAAAACAAAATCAAACCTTGAATCAGTTTCTTCCAATGACTCTTTGTCTATTGAATTGGAAACACAAGTTTCTATTAAATCTGCAATTATGATGGCAGACCCTCTAGACATGGAATTTGATTCAGATCCATATGAGTCTGAAGTGGTTAACCTCCATGAACCAAACAATTTTGGTTCCTCTTTTTCAAAAACCTACTTTACTTCATATATGATTCCAAACACTAAATGACTAAATAGACTACAAGAATTTCATATTTGACTAAATAGTAAAGCCCTTATTGTCGAAAGCCGTTGTGATATTCATATTGCATTTGTAAGTAGATCTACTAGTAGCCTTAAAGATTGGTGGAAAATCGTCACTGATCAAGATTAGACGTAATTCTTACTCCAAATAGGTTTCCACCAAGTAGTCCAAGTTTTATACTTGTTTTCATGGGCAAATGGAAAGATCTCCTCAAACTCTTAGATGCAGTTCCTACTCTAAATAGATTTCCACCAAGGATCTTGATAGGAACTTTCAAGAGTTGATCAAGCTTTTTCATGCTCTTAGAGCTTATTGGAATCTGAAACCAGTTTTCTCGTCCTCCGAACCAAAAGAGGCTGGCCAAGTAGTAGAACGATCTCTTAATAACAAGCTGAGATGCGTAGCTAGCTACCCTTGAAGAAATTCAAAAAGAAAGTACATCTAGCTCTTGAAGACTTCTATATTCGCAGAAAGACATTCAGAGATTATTTTAGGCATAAAAAACGACTTAGCATAGCTTGTCACCGATCATAATTGAAGATTAAATGTTCCAAAAAAGACACCTGTAATGATCATTCTCTGATGATTGGTGTAAGGAAAAAAAAAAAGACATTTCAATAGGTTTTCCTAAGGACATTTGAAAAGAAAGCACAAGTGGAGATTCCTGAGAATGAAGCATTTCCAATAGAGTCACTCTAGAAAGCAATGAAAATCAGACAAATGTTACATCTACAATAGAAAAAAAAAAAAGGCCACTATGCAAAGAACTACCCAAAGCCAAATGAAGAAGTGTCTATTTGATCCATAAAATAGAAATGGAAATTGGAGTCTCACTCTAGGAGGATGACATTGAGTTAGCTTTCTCACTTTAAGATGAACCAACCGAGCATATTATTTATGCAACCCAAACTTATTTTCAAACAAGTGGTTTAGAAGAATTGTTTAAGGAATTTGAAGAAATTTTATCACTTTCTCTAAAAAATCTTGAAAATCCAAAAATAGGCAGATGTCCGATATCTTTGTTCATACACCTCTAATATACCTTCATATTTTTCAGTATACATACCCTTCTAAATACTCCAAACTTATTCCTATTACAGCTCTTATGGATACTGAAGACAATGCTTCGATTCTTGATACTAAAATTTTCTTGGAAGAATATTGGGTACCTTATATGCGATATTTCAATTATGCTTCAAGAGACACTTTTGTTACAAGAATTTGAACCAAACTCACAAAACTCTAGTTTTTTTCCCTAAATGTTCAATTACCACAAAGATCCTTGGATCTAGTTCTCTAGACAAAGATATCGTAATTGGCTAGGACATTTTGACCTAACTTCCAAAGTTCAAGATACCACCATATAGACTCAGGTTCAATAAAAAGTTCAAAGAGCTTATTGATATTGAGAGATTCTTTGTCATCTGAATGGATAAACTATATCCTACCATGTAAACTCTCCAAAATGCTTGGGGAGAATGTCATTTGGAGTTTGTGCAAAAATGCCAAAACCCAATGAAGAACTTTTCATTCGTCTTCCCTTTGAGAAGAATGAAGATATTAATCCCATAAAAGTCGGTCATTTAGAGATAAATCCTATTATCTCATCCTAGCTTAAAAGAATGTTTTAATTGCTCCAATAAGGATTAATTGGATCATCTAACTAACAACAACATTTGAAGTATTTTGGGCAATAAGATTTCAATATAGAGGAAAAATGAGATTAGTTATCAATTACCAGCTTCTCAATTAGTTTCTTCAAGATGATAAGTTTCCCTTGCCCCACTGGAACTCGTTGTTTTCCAATTTGTCATAAGCCAAGGTCTATTCAAAATTTGACCTTAAAGTCAAATTTGGGCAATTGTAAATTCATCCTGAACATAGGCGAAAAATAGGTTTTTGCATGCCAAATCAATACTTATAGTAGATAGTACTTCATTTGAGTCTAAAGACAGCCCCATCGTTATTCTAGAAAATAATGTGCAAATCTTTCAGCCTATTATGGCCAACAACTAGATTTACATTGATGATATTTTCCTCTACAATCCAGATGAAGAATCTTATTGCAATAGCCTAGCTTGTAGAATTAGTCAAGAAATATGGAATTATGGTCTCTCAAAATAAGATGATCATTGCCAAGCAAGAGATAGAATTTCTTAGAATGCACTTTAAGGATGTGACATATTATCTATTTTCGCATATTATAGAAAAATTGTAGAAGTATCTTGATGAAAATCTCTTTAGTAAATAAGTCTAGCAATTTCTGGGGATAGTAAACCATCTTAGAAATATTGTCCCCAAAATCACCAAGTTGCTAAGTTTTTTGCGGCATATATTGAAGAATGATGCTCCTTTGTGGGACTGTAATAAATCATAGCTATTTCTGGTGTTGACCTATTGCTCTTCTTGAAGAAGTCGATGGAAAATGTAGAACATGTGGATACAAAAGTGGAAGATCCATGCAAGGAGAAATGCACTATCTTTTTACATTTAGAGATATACTAGCAATTGGGTATGGCATCAAGAAGTTTGAGTTTCATCTCATTTGACATCATTTTCTTGTAGAAATGGATATGTCTTCATTTTCACATATGTTGAAATTCAAACAGAGGCAAGTTTCTCATATATAGCTACTTTAATGGGCTGAATAGTTTTCAAAATACTTCTTTGAAACCAAACACAAAGTAAGTAAGAAGAATGTTCTTGCAAATTCCTGTTTAGGCCCTAGGGATCCATGGCATTAATAAAAAATGTATGTCATGAGGAGTTCAACAAGTACTTTTCCACCAGGTATATTCCAAAGAAAAGAAATGAAGCTCGGATGGCCCAGCAAGACTTATCCACTAGAAATCCCAAAGTTAATCCAATCCAATAGCCTCTTTGATAATCTTCAAAATTCTTTATGGGATTATCATTCAAGATTTAAAAAAAAAAAAATATGAACGCTTGAATATTCAACCTAGAGGATTACATCTAGAGTATCCATTCTTCCATCCTTTGTCCCTTTCACCGGATGAGGAATTCCCTGAAGAACTCAAATGGTTTAATTAGTAACTATTCAACCTCTATGACTTAGCTTTTAGGTTTCCAACTTTCAGAATGCCTCTTGTTGTTAGCAAAATCATCTGGGGAAATGTTGAATATAAGCATTTCCGAGAACTACTTAATTGGTTCAAACCATTAATAGTGTGAAAATATATTTTCCAATAATAGTCAAAGGCATGCAGACTTACTCTTGAACTGCATATGGCCATTCTCTTCTATAGGCCATCAATATTTATCAGGCCTAATGGAGATATGGCCAAGACACCAACAAAAGTTGGGGTAACCACATATGAACCCTAAGCAGTCCAGAAAAACTTTTCATGACCTTACCCTGTCAAATGGTATCATATCTTTGAGAATACTGAAAACTTCAAAGGGTTATCTGTCTAGATAATCGGGTCATTCCGACAAAGAATGGGCCAACTGATTCTTATAATGTTCATTGGGATCATTCTAGTGACTATCTTAGGACTAAACCTCTAATTCACCAAGCATTAGAAGAATATCCTATGGAGAATAATTCAGAGTTTGCTCGAGAACCTTCATCATACTCACAGGAAGAGGGCAATTATCTCAAGACCCTTATGATCATGATGGGTTACAACTAGTGCTCAGCCCTGGTCTCAACAAAGTTGCTCCATTATATGGTGAAACTAGCCCTAGCCAGCCAGGCCAACAGGACAAGCCACTAGCTCTGTCAATACTTAGAAAGCAAGAGTTATCAGAAATCTTACCAAGATGTATCCTTGATCAAACTAGATAGCAAGTTATGGCAGCTTAAAAAGTGGAAAGACTTACTAGATTTTTTTTCCAGAAGATAGAACGATGGAGATAGCTCATATAGTGATGAATGAAGCATTTTGAGTGTGTACTGTGTAAGCCATGTGAATGTTTTCGGCCATATGTGAAAAGATGTGTGAATAATTTGTCCTTTGCACTACTGAGTGTGGTAAGTCATAGACTATTGTTGGCCATGAGTCTGTAGTATTGGCTAGGTCCCTAAGACTACCAATTATTGTACATTGTTCTTCATGCCTACATAGGGCATTGGCTTGTAACAAAGGAGACAGGAGTTCGCCCCTCGGCAATAAACTTGTGAATTGTTGTATCATGAGTTTTCATACACTTTCTTTTCTTCCTTTCTACTTGGTATGATTTTCTAGAAGGATAAACAAATTCAGATTAGTCTTGATAATATACTCTACACTTGCCATGTTGTGGAACCATAAGAACTCTGCTATTGTCAAGTATTTCTATGATATAAATCAAATTTCGAACAAAAGTCTAGTGACTAAAATGTAATCCCTATTAGAGGCCAAGAGGGACAAATGTTTAGGATAATGTACTTGCCATAGACTTTGTCTTCGTTTTCGCTAATTCATACAATAGGCCCCTTTTATATATGGATTATGCAATAGTTGAATCGTGGGGACACTTTCGATATACACACCTATCCTTTATTGATATACTAGCAACAAGAGCACACGCATTGCCTATGAAGAGAAATAACTATAATTAAATTGATAAATAATAAATTAGTATTTAAATATTCTTATTCATCTTCTAGATATAATTCACATTCTTGAAAAATGATATATGAGAAAATCATCATGTACTTCAAATTTTTTTGAATTTAGATTTGAAAGGTTATAATAAATTATAATTGCACATCTATATTTATGTGTAGCCATAGGATATTTCAAGTATATGCATCAATTCGGTAATAAATTTTTTTATTGTATCGAAATTGAAGGAGTCACTGGATTTGCTTAATTAAGAATGTAGGTTATCGAACCAACCCAAAGAACATTATAAGTATAATGTAATAGGCACTTCTATGATAGTGATGAAACTTTCTATTCCACGTAACAAAAAAATTGACTTTCTTCGCAACGAAAATGAGAATTCTTTGGCAACCAAATTAATATTGATCACAAAAAGCATATCTCTTGCAATCAAATTTTGAATTTGGTCACGAGATAAGCTTCTCGTTTTAATTAATAATTTAGTCTCAAGAAATTCATCTCTGGGGGCCAAACTTAGTATATTTCTTGTAGCTCGAAGTAAGCAAGTTTTAAGGTGAGTGAGATCTTTGTCTATCTTGCAATCTCTCCTCTAGGCATCGATTCCAAATTTTGGGAACTTGGCCTGCCCTTTAGGCCCTTAAAACCCCATTGAAACCTCGAACTTATAATGCACTGAACTTTCTACATAAGAAAAAGAAAACAAAATTTGACCTCCAACACAAAAACACAAATCAATTACGTCCAAATTATGTAGGGTTATTCCCCTTTTCTTGATTACCATTCAGTAGATAAAAATGTACATATGGACATATATATTATTTCTCCACAAAAAATATACATTTTTATATTATTAATAGAGAAAATGATACATACGCTTAATTATGATAATAACATTAAGTAAAGGTGTGTTTGGTAATCTCAATGTCTCATTAAGTGTCAAATCTTTATTGAATTTGTAATAAACTACTCTAATTTATTCTCGATTAAAGGGATTTTCTCTAAATAAATCTCATAATCTGCCCTCGTTTCCTTAGTTGTATAAACTTTAAAGTTAGTATGTATATAGTGAAGCAAACTTAGTTTAATTGAATAAACCATATCTTTTGAAAAAAAATCATCCAAGAATACATGTAAGGAACTATGTTTAACATAAGGGATAAATAAATAGACTAAATTATATAAGATATTTTATTCAAACTATGTAATCTATTTGATTCTTAGCTAGATAAGTTAGCTCAATTGTATTAGATAAACTAAATATAATTTAGATATATACATTATATCATTGAAGAGCATAGTCAAGAGACCATATTCTATATATATATATATATATGAATGCATTTTCTCTTTTCCAACTTTTTTAGAGTCCAAACACAACCAGCAGTAGAATTTCGGAGATGGTAAAACACTAAATTTACTGGACGAATTCGAACCATGCGGCAAAACTTTGCTTTGTAAAATGTCACGCCACAATTATAGAGGTAAAATGAAGTGTCATTGGTGAGCAAACAAATAGTTTAATATATTCCCGGCCAGTTGTAAGAAATTACTTTTTTTTTTTGGGAGTAAAATGACATTGGTTACTTGTGCTTATGTAATCAATATACGTAATAACCTTCTTATCCTCATATATTCGATCTATATATGTATCTTTGCATATAAACTCTTCGATCAATAATTCAATTGACCCATACATATGACACGGTTCTATTCAATTATAATGTGTTGAGGGTGGGAAAGATGCCACACAAAAGACAAAAAGCAATGACAGGATAAGTTGGTGAAGACTAAAGGAATTGTTACTTTAATAGCTTTTGTTGCTTAAAGATTGGAAGCTTAAAAGAAGCTTGTAGCTTTTCTTACGTGTCTAGCTAGTTCATTGGAAGAGACAGTTTAACGAGCGATGTTAAGTTAAGACACATATGTTCAGCCAATGAATTATCTTCGACCATTCGGGATCAAGGAACTAAAATACCATCTATAAATGAAATAAGGAATAATAACCTCATAATATGTCAGGCAATAATTGGGGACAATCTACTCTACGTAAAAACATCAATTGACCCGCAAAGGGGACGGGAGCAGGTTGAATGAAACAAAAACACGAAATGTCTTGCTCCAATCTCAACAGGCCGACTTGTCCTAAACCCACGAAATTGTCATGGAATAAGTAAACAAAATGGAATTGGATACGGCGCAGATAAGGTAATTTTTTATGTTTGTGTCCTCTCCTACGGTTCACGTTGATTTAATTGCGTCATTGCGTACGGTACTTTCCAACATCGGATAATGTATTTATTAACCTTTATATGTACATGCTCATTTCACTCCACACAAGCACCAACGCAAACTCGCGCGCTCGCTGTCCCTCTCCCTCTCCCTTTCCCTCTCTCTCTCTCCCCCTCTCCTGTGAGTGCTTGTTGCGTTCATGGCTTTGATGGACGAGGCACAAAAGCAACACCATGTTCTAATGGTTGCATTCGCATCTCAAGGCCACATGAACCCCATGCTCAGGCTAGGCATGAAGCTATTCTCCAAAGGCATCATCGTCAAGCTCGCCACAACCGAAATAGCACGCCACCGCATGCTAAAATACTCCTCGGCCGCTGCAGATTCCACCTCTGGGGTCGAGCTTCTCTACTACTCGGACGGCCTCAGCATTGACTTCGACCGGAGGACTCACCTCGATCGTTACATGGAGTCCTTAGCCAAGTTTGGGCCCACTAATCTCTCGAACCTGATCAAACAACGTTACGGGAACCCCGGAAGCGCCGACCTTTTGTGCGTTGTTGCAAACCCTTTCGTCCCCTGGGTCGCTGATGTGGCGGCGGAGCACGGAGTTCCGTGTGCCTTGCTGTGGATTCAACCTTGTGCGCTCTATGCCATATACTATCGCTTTTACAACAAGCTCAACTCTTTCCAAATCCTGACGTGCCCGGACATGCGATTGGAATTACCAGGGTTGCCATCGTTAGGCATGCAAGATCTTCCATCTTTTGTGCTTCCGAACGACCCTTTCGGTAGCATTGAGAGGCTATTGTATGAGGCGTTTCAGGCCCTAAGCATGAATAAGTTCAAGTGGGTATTGGCGAATTCGTTCTACGAGCTTGAAAGAGATGTTGTAGACTCCATGTCCGAGCTGTATCCGATACGACCAGTTGGTCCACTGGTTCCACCATTGTTGCTTGGTCAAGACCGAGAAGATGATGTTGGTATTGGGATGTGGAGATCCGACGAGAGGTGCATCGAGTGGTTGGATCGACAGAGACACTCCTCGGTGATTTACGTGTCGTTTGGTAGCATCCTGGTCCTTCCAGCTGAGCTGATGGAGAATATAGCAACAGGTTTGAGAATCTCAGTTGCCTGTATGAAAAAAGTTAATCCAATAAAAACATATTAAAAATCATTGCATAAACTCATTGAATAATATTAATTAATCAAAGACCCACTTATAAGATTAGCATGTCAAGTGATATGGCAAACTCTTATTGAGCATTGAATATGATCAACTTATTTAATTATTCAACTGCAATGTTTCTCTAGATTGTAGACAAATCTATAGCATTGGTTTAGCTAATTAAACTAGACTAGTCCCAACGATCATGCTCTAAAATGCAATTGGTAAATAGCTTTCCTCAACAAAGATGATTAATTAAACTTCATTAGAATCTGTATTGGTTCTACAATTGATGGAGGCAGAGTTTTCCGAAAGCGTGGTTAATATGTCATTTGACATACGCTAATGGTTTTTTGCTCAATTTCTGTCCTAAAAAACTTAGATTTAAGTGGAAGTTATGAGGGTACCATGCTAATTTCCTTCCAAGCAAACGGTTAATTATGATCATGTCCTTGAAAACACGTGGAATAAATTAATTACAGATGATACGGTCGAATCTCGACATATTTTACAGTCATCAACACGGTGCAAGTGGGAAACAAAGAATATACAGATCTCTGATCTATCAACCGAACAACAATCGAGTAAATCATTATGTGTGCATGCCTATGTAAGAATTAATGCGGTTCCTTAAGATATTTCCTATCCACAGGTTTGAAGAACGCCAAACATCCATTTCTATGGGTCGTGAAGCCTCCGGAATGGTCTTCAAAAGATGGGGAAGGACAACTTCCACAAGGTTTTCTAGACGAAACGAAAGAGCAAGGTCTGGTAGTGCCATGGTGTCCACAACCAAGGGTCTTGTCTCATCCGGCCATTGCTTGCTTTGTCACCCATTGTGGATGGAACTCGATGCTCGAAACTGTATGTTCAGGTGTGCCATTGATAGCCTATCCACAGTGGACTGACCAGCCGACGAATGCGAAGCTTATAGAGGATGTGTTCAAGATAGGGGTCAGGCTAAGATCAGATCGAAAACTGGGTAAATGTATTGAAGACATCCTTGCTAGCCCTCAGTCTGAAGAGTTTAGGAACAACGCGGCAGCGTTAAAAGAGGTTGCTCGAAAAGTGGTGGGCCATGGTGGCTCGTCGGACCGGAATGTACAGTTGTTTGTGGATGAGCTGATTCAATATGCTTCAGTGTGATTATTTAATCACGCTGATCTTGGAACTATGGTATGTTTATGGTCGGCTTATGGTTAGCTTTTGTAAATTTGTGATGGACAAAATTGCAATCAAGATTATATTTTCTCGAAAAATTTCCTTTGCCTTTTCGCTCTCAGTTCAACCAAGTATTTAATTATGACATGTTCAAATTCTCGTAATTCATCAAAAGTTGTGTCATGACAATCTACAAATACATTTTCGTTTTTGCATTAACATTCATTATCGTATCATAAATGATAAAAGTAAGTTTGTAATTTACATTTTAGCCGGATACTTTCTTCGGGATTCATAATTTTTTTTATTATATGAATAAGAGTGCTGTTGAGGTGACAATACCTTTATTCTTTGTGAATAACGGTGCCATTTTGACCACACACTAAATAGAGATGCAATTGGCAACCGGAAGAGACAAAATAAGAGACATTCAACAAATATGGAATTGTTGAGCACAGGTTGTTGCACCCCCAAGGACCCTCTCTCTCTCTCTGTATCTCTCTACAACGTCGTCCCTTAGCACCTCGCCTTCTCGCAATTCAAGCTCTTGAGCATAGACTCTGGCTTGCCGTCTCTCCTACCCACATCCCCATCTCATCACTTGTTGCTCTCCCTCTAACTTCAACCTCAACAGCTGCCCTCTCCTTGCGCCCAACCTCTTCTCCTCTGATACCTTGCCGTGCACGGTGTTACCTCGATCCTCCATTACTCAGTCTCGACTTGAGGAATTATTGGAAAGCGTTCATTTTTTTCCATTAATTTTTGTTGTTCTTTTTTGAGTTCTTGTCGAGCTATTCAAGCCAATGGAAAATATGTGAATTTTGAGATCATACAAGTCTATTAGAATAAAATTTTGAGTTAGGAGATCAATAAACAAATGAAGCTGTGTTTTTTTTTTTTTCTTTCTAAGCTCGTTGGCATGACTGAAATAAAAAAGGTGAGGGGATTTTATTTCTTCTTGGTCACTAAGAATAGTTTCATTTGGCACTCTGAAGTTACAACTGACTTGAAATTTCTGTTTCGTATTTTCTGTTCTTCATTCATTCATTTATTTTTTTTCATTTCCATTGAGAGGGAGAAAGAGAGCAGCAGGAGCATAGCAAAACGGTGCGGTGGAGTAACGAGAAAAGTCAGATGTGGGGCCTTAAGTGCCCAACTTCTTTTTCACCGAAGGGGATCCTTGTTGACACCATATTAGACTGCACAAGTAAGTCATCCATGGTGCTCGACAAAATACTTGGTGCAGATTGCACCATCACTTTTCCAATAGTGACGGTGCCATCAGCTTATTGTTATCCTATAAATAAATTCAAAAGGTCGTTCGAGTTGTAGATCGCCTTTTTTTTTTTTAATATACCATAGAGCAACCCGCTAAAGCAAGGACATTCTATAAATGGGATGTGGTCCCTCATTTTCTTGAATGGGACCCTCAAATGTTCCTCCAGCAGTTTTGGGTTGATTATGACTTTGAACGCTCCACGAAGGGCCACAGAGCATCCAGAATTCAAGAAAATTGTCCAAAAAAATTGTGAATGAAGCGGATCTTTGAGTGTTTTACATGATATGACTAGTACTGATGTGGGTGAATTTTTTATCTTTATTATTTTATTTTCCTTATTATTATTATTATTTTTTTGTTAATGATCAATGATGGCTCATGGCCTTTGCTTAGTAGATAGCGAGGATCACAATCACTAGGGTTTCTTTCAGGTGGTGGCCATACTTAATATGGAAGGGAAATGTGGGGAGTTCGAATCTCCACATTCTCAGGGGGTTCGGGTAAAGACAATTTAGTTTCAAATGTGGGTTTCGACTCTCATATCTTGTAATGAGGTAGGGCAAAAGTTAAGAGTGAGAGTTAAAATAGGAATAGAGTAGGACTGATAAAAAAAAAAAAAAAAAAAGGCAATAGGCATTGGCTAGGGTCACTAGCCTTTAATAGTTAAAAAAAAAAAAGGAAAAGAAAAAAAGAAAATAAAAAATTTATAAAAATTGTAGAAAAATAAACAGATTAAAAAAGTTACAAAATTGTTCACATCATTACTAGTCGTGTCATATAAGATGATCGGCATTCACGTAAGCAATTTCTAATCAAATTTAGTTGGAATGACTACATTAATAACTTGTTAAAAGGTTATGAACTATATTGGCATAATTGAAAGATTTATTATTGAATTGGTTGTGTATGACTAGCTGGATTTACGATTTTTTGGATAATTTTCTTTAAGGAACTTAACTATGTCACTATATAGTCAGCACAACGATTACAATAGATGTATGACTAGCAAGGGTCAAGGCATCCTTGCTTGGCTCAGATCTAGGTGAGGTAGTGCAACCTCGCTTTGGCCTAGGCGAGGGCATTATGGTGCTCACCCAAGCCCTTGTAGACCACTCCCGCAATGCCCTTGGCTAGTGATGACAAAGGTGTCTAGTCCTTGACTATAGCTGATGAGGGTCTGTTAATGACCCTTGTTGACACTCGGGCCAAAAAGCAAAGAAAAGAAAAACTTTCAAAAATATCAACATCAATGCTAATTGTGTCATGTACGACCATCAGCAAACAATCACTTCAATGACTTTTAATTAAAATTGGCTAGATGATTCAATTAACAAAATATGAAAAAAATTTATGACTAAATCGGTAATATTGAAAAGTTAACGGACTGAATTGGTATAATTATAATGGATTTAAAACTTTTTTTTTTTGGGTAATTTTCCTAATCTAAAACATGCAACGTATGCACAGCCTGAAGATATTTTTTTCAGGAGTCGAACAATTTGAAGCCACTTGTTCCCATGACTCGTGAGTCTCCACCTTCGGTTGCCTTGTCGGCTGGCATGCAGATAAAAATATCCCGTAACCGGTGGAGGAAAACTTATATTTAGCTTCTTACAAGTTCACCTCCCGCAAACAATGACATGCGTGTAGTGGTTGCCACAGTATGTAGCTCATGAACTAGGAGATGGGTTCGACCGAAAAAAAAAAAAGAACACTACGACATGGAAGCATGCCAACAGGAACGCCGCCCCGCTGGTAAAGGGATTGGGGGTCGGGTTGGAGAGTACTAGATACGAGATTTGATTTCCCTAAGCACCGCGCGCACATGTATATATAAGAGAGGAGTGAGAAAAACATATGATGTCTTGGTAGCCAGAAGCCACGCCAATGTCATAAATAGGAAAATATAACCAGAGTACCTGCAAGTAAGAAAATGTACAATGCTAATGACATGCCGCTGAAGAACTCTAATTCTCTTCTTGTCTTATGGAAGCAGCAGAGACTTTGCCTGCACGTGGTTCTACTCCTAATGCCCTACCTGTCTAATAATATGAGGCCAAACCTTTATATCCAGGAAAAACAAAATTCTCAAATCATACATTACGGCATCTACTTTCATCTCCCGACTCTCTAGACTTCCACTCCATTATAGCAGATAGGAGAGTGTAGTTCGGTATCAGATTCTTATGCGGCAGAGGCAAGTTAGTCATTGGGGATTTGTCATTCTCTTCGAGCCATTTCTCAATTGCCGTGCGGTCGTAAGTGTATCCGTCTGCAGCAACATATGGGTCGGCCATGACATCCTGCGTAAGGACACAGCAATTTCAGATTGATGGTTTCTCTCTGATGCGGTGAAAATACAAAAGACATGTCTTGCTTTTTAACTGTCGTGCTTTGAACACCTTCTCATTGCTCTGTTTGTCGTCTTTCTCCTTTCACTCTCTTTCTTTTTTGCCATAAGAATGGTAAGATATACTCAACCATTATGGTAATGTAAAACACGAACACCCTCTAACTTCCTATACGTACACTAAATTCTCAAAATCAACAACTTCCTGAACTCCTCTAGTTGATGTTCTCAGTGAGTGTAATGCAATTATGGTGCCTAAGGCCAATGTGGACATCTTAGCACAATGAAAAGAAAAGTAGGATTGGGGTGGGGTGGGGGATGCTTGAAGAGGTCATTTTATCTTCCGCATGCTTATTGCCTCCAATGAAGAGACCGAGAAAATAAGAGCTGACCTTAAGAATTGGGCAGATGAAATGACTGGGAGGTGAAATTTTGACATTGGAAGCAGCATCTCTGGCCTTGTCAGCAATCTCTTTCAGTTTCTCCAGTTTAGGAAGCACTTCATCTTTCAAGTCAGGTCTGTCTCTTCTCCGAAGTTCAGCACAGCTGAGACCCAGCATGGCCAATTCTCTCGTCTCTTCAAGTGGCCAATTGCCAGCCTTTTCATCCAAAATCTCTACTAAAGATCCTTTCTCTATTGCTCTTTCCACGGTATGAGTCAATGCTACTGCCGGTTTTGCAGTCAACAACTGCAATATCACCATCCCGAAAGCATAAACATCGGATTTTGGAGAAATCTGCCCAGTCCTTTGGTACTCTGGATCCATATAACAAAGTGTCCCCACAGGACCTGTACTGTTGTCCTTGGTGGATATAGTAGGGTCATCATTGAGCATGGTCGAGAGACCAACATCTCCAATCTTGCTCACATAGTTATGGTCAAGCAATATATTTGCTGGCTTCAGATCACGATGAATTATTGGCTTTGGCTTTGAGTTGTGGAGAAATACCAGAGCAGATGCTACTTCCCATGCAATTCGGAATCTGGCGAACCACGGAATTGGTAGCGTCTCATTTCTGCGAAGAAGCCTCTCTTCTAGGCTACCGTTCTCCAAGTACTCATAAATTAAGCACCCATGATCTGGACATGCACCAATGAGGAGAAGCAAGTGTGGATGACGCGCTTTGCTCAATATCTCTAGCTGCAATTGGAAAAAATGAAATTAACTATTACCAATTTTGGTCTGGACATGGCAAGAACAGGTTACGCTACACAATCATTGCCATTTGATGTAAAAAAGCAAAAAACAATATCCTTACTGTGGAGAGAAGTACATTTAGAAGAGAAAAAAAAAATATTAAGTCCACTTTCTAACAGATGGGAAAAGCTAACTATCCCAAAGCATGGCAACAAAGAAGTGTTGTTTCAGATTTCGTACCTCCTGCTGAAATTGTTTTGATTTGTGACTCTCTTTGGAGTGAAGAACTTTGACTGCCACATCTGTGTGATGCATACTGCACTTGTAGACAGCTCCATAAGCTCCCATTCCTATCTTAAGACTTTCAGAGAATGATGATGTAGCAGAAACAATCTCTTCCCAGGAAAAAATCTGATATTGCAGCGCCTGGCCCGAAAGAGCATCCTCCAGTTTTTCCTTCTCTTTCGCATCATGCAAAGCCTTCATCTCCGCCTCTTTCCTTTGGGAAGCCTCTCTTTCAGCACAATCCTTCACATACGCGGCTTCTGTTTTTGCAGCATGATGCTTTTCCTGCTCCTGTCTAGCTAACTCTTCTGCTCTCTGTTCTTTGGATTTTATGTCTTTCAATTTCATGGCTTCCTCCAACTGTCTATCCTTGAGATTGTTTAGCTAAATAAGGCAAGAAAGAATGTCACATTCAACTGTGTGACTGCAGCATAGTCAAAAGTGCAGGACAGGACTGGGCTTTTGTATGTACTTCGCTATTTATCTATTAAAATGGATGCCAGCAGATATGGATTGCATTCAAGAAAGCAGCTGTAAATTTTTTTGAATACAATGGACTAAACCAGATACATACTACTGTCAATCAAAAATAATAATACCAGAATTAATCTAGCCTCAGCCCTTGCAAAAGATTAAAAAAAAGAACGACCTTACAATGAAAGAATGAGATAGCTTGAAACTCAGGTAAAAGGAAGATGAGGGTACACCTTTCGCGAAGCATCCATTGTTTCACTTTGGGCCATCGCATACATTCCACGAGCATGTCTAAGTTCAATTCTCAGCTTTTCCAGCTCAAAGTTGAGATTAGCCTAGAGTGCAAAGATGATTATATTCACAAATTAGAGATCCCTGGTTTGAGCCTTGCTTTTGGCTTGGAAAGAAGACAAAATATTATAGGGATATATCATTAAATAAGGTAGAGAATGTTCTGTTGCAGTAACTACAAAACCTCGGCATGATCCTTGATAGAAAGGGAAGGCCTTTTGAGCAAATTAACATGCAAAATCAACTTTAGGTAGCAACAGGGAAAAAAGAAGATAGAAGAGCTACCCGACTTTCCAATGAAGGATAATCAGTGAGCATATCTGAGGTCGATGCTTGATCGGAGATCCAAGATTGCGCATCTGTTATCAAGCTTTGGACACTGGATGTTCGCTTCACAGTACTTTTGAACTCAAAACCGTCATCAGTTTCGTCACCTTCTTCAATTTGCAGAGATTGGCTTCTAGAATGGTTAGCTTGAGTAGAGAGCTTTGCTGTGGACAGAGCTTTAAAATGTTGCATGGGTAAGGAAGGAGAGTGGAGATGAGAGTGTGAAGTAACCGAGCTGGTGTCTGCATCACAAAAAAAAAGAATGATGTCAACATAAAAAAAATGTGGGAAGATAGATAATGTATATTGGTGAATGAGCACTCCATTCATTACGAATAATTGTTCTTGAGCAGAGCTCTCGCCCCAACTAAATGGGGCAAGTGAAGGTGTTTAAGGTCACACCATAGGCAATTGAGGAATTTTCATTTATTTGCCAACAGAAAATGTTTCAACCCACTTTATCAAGTCCTACTTTATCTGGAGAAAGAAGAAAAAGGGAAAACAGAAAAGGCTGTCTACATTGGTACAATAAAGCGAAATTCATCATATGTGGTAGCCTATTACTGCAATCCTCGACCTTTCTCTAGTTGCATTTCATACTTCATAAAATCATCACTGGAGAGATGTTACTGTAGTTCCCTTAAAAGTTTACCTCCTCGTGAGCTGGAGGTATAAGATGTAGAACTCTTGGCAGAGCAACTTGTGTCACTGCTATCATCCTTAATGCTTGCACTGGACTCCAAGTCTGATGGGCGGATTGAAGATAATTTGCCTTTTGAAACAGCAAACACTGTGCAGAAACTTGGGGTGCAAGCCGAAATTCTTGAAGACAGATTATGTTTCTTTGGTTTCCTGCAAATATAACTTTGTCTTTTCAGTTTATCTTTTCCAGTCTATGTAACTATGCAATTAGGTTGACTCTGTCAGAGGCAATCAGCATGGCATGGAACAGATCAACTAATAATTCACAGAACTTCAGCTTCGAAAATTTATAAGCAAAAGGTTCGATTAACGTACTTATCCAACAAATCTGACAAAATGAAATAACTCCTAATTTTCTTCTATGACCAAACCACTTTGAATTCACGACTTTATAAATCTTCTTTTTTGCTAACAACTACTTCATAAATCTCAGAGAAACTAGAGATGTGACATTTGAAATCAAAGCATAATATTAGGTCGTTATCCAAGTATTTCAAAAATGACAAGAAGGACTACTATTATATTATCTGATCGATTAACAACTTATCAAACAGGGAGTACCTTGTGAATATTCCACGAGAAGCAGCTCCAATAACAAGCTTATTGATGGCAGACTTATTAACCTCTTCTGCAATGGCATTCTCCACATCCTCAGATTCAATCAGCACGACTTCAACTTGCACCTGTCATTGCGAAACCAAAGAAAATCAAATTCCTGCTCACAACATTCATGGAGTAGGAAATGCATAAGAAGCCAAAAATGCAAACCTTTCTCTGAGAACACATTTTCTTGTAAGGAAGAAGCATTTCAGTAGTCTGCCACTCCATTTCCTTCTTATAAGCAGCCGCTACATCTTCTCGAACTTGTGAAAGAGGAATGGAGTTTCCCACTGCAATGGCAAAAAGAAAAGGTCGTATGTTACATTTTCTACCTATCCACAAGCCAGAAAATTCAAAACGGACTGATATAACTTACTCGGTGTAGGCACGGTCGTAATCCTTGGACGGACATGTAGCAACTTGAACAGCACCTCTCCCTGTGGAACAAACTTGTCCAATGCCCACCTGACCACATACTTGCTGGTTCTCTTCCCATCAATGGCTATTGCTACGATCAAACGAGGTGGGGATGGCAGCACAAGCTGGCCTTGTGAATGAGTGATCTCATTCTCCGCCATTTCTCATAGACTTACTCTCTTCTGAACGGCAAAAATTCTGTGGGAAAATTAGAAATTATTACAAATCTCTCGTAGCCAGTGTAACAATGGCCAGTGGACATCAAGGTCTCTCTAAGTCAACTAACTCAGAATTCATTCACTTTTCATATTATTCTGTACGCACATGAGATATACCCTCAATATTGTTGGGAAAAGGTAATCATAGATTCATAGTGGCCCTTGGAATTGCTTCTGCTAGGGGACAAAAATAGTCCACAAAGCCAATGAAAAAAGCATACATAAAGAAAAAAGAAAAGTTGAGTTATAATTCAAGTCCCAACCTTGCGATTGGATGTTAGAATTTCCAGAAAGAACTGAAAAAGATACCCAAAACACCATATGAGAGAGAGAGAGAGCAGAAGCAAAATTCAGAGAGCAAATTGGAATTTCACAAGCCACCCGAAAATGAAAGTAAACTATACAGCTACGCGCACATTAGTTGCAGAGAAATCCCAAGAGCCAGATTTGACGAAGACGAAGACGAAGACGTACCAGCACTTCCCCACTTCAAAGCTTCAAACTTTGCACGTCCTCGAGGACAGGAAGAAGAAACCCACCAAGATTTCTCTCCGCAACTTCCGAAAGATTTTAAACTTTCAGCGTCTCTGAGGTGAATTCGATCAAATCAGAACTGAAAGGAGGCGATGCTGGGAAGAGGGAAATGAAGCGAGACAGGACGAACGGCCGCACGCAGTGATGTTGGTTTGGCACAGCACGAGGCGTGCCGTGAGGAAATTACTCGTACCTGAATATCACAACTCGCATTTAATTCAACGACGATAAACCCGTTTGGGTCGTTGAACGGTTTGCAACTTGTGCTTTTATTATCAAGTTCTGCTCACACGTTGTCAAGGGGCCCCCGCCCTTTGCTCTGTTCGTTTCCCTTTCCTCGTTTCTTCCGAATTTTCCTGGTCTTGTTTGTCTCCGGGGGCTCTCGTCGCTTTCCTTCTCAGCAGACGCCACCGGTAACGAGTTCCTCAATCATATACTCGAGACGACAAATTCATGCGAACATCTGTATATAAACTCATCAAATCAAGTATTCGTTGAATCCCCGTCGCCTCACTTAGTAACGTTTTTATAAGGACATTTATAGTTTCCATTTATGGGTCTACTCGAGATGAATCACTGGCCAGATTACCCTGGTCTTTCACTCCACCGAGAAGATACCTTGTATCTGAAGCCACAATCAATGACAGGTCATTTGAAAATGATGTCGCATCCACGGTGGGAACAAGAACCATGGTCAATGCGTCGTGCGGCACGAGCATTTTGTCCGGATGCCGCCCCTTTCTTTATTGGAGGACACCCACTTTAATGTTTGAGCAGGTCGAAGCTTTCTCTAGTTCTTCTTACGCCCTTTCCATCTTTTCAATCTCTCGGATCTTTTTGTGGATGATTGGGAATAAAAAGGGGATTTGTTCCCAAAGAGGATTGGAGTGAAAATTGTGATTTGACTTCCGGGGTCTCCCCTCATGTGGGCCTCTCCTCGGCTCGGTACCTAACACATGGGACACTGTGCAGCAGAGCCTTGGTCAAACGTCAAAGTCGCTTCAACCCGTGTTGCAGTGCAGACGCAGATCGAGCAGACGACTTTTCAAACCTCTTTCTTTAGTTGTTCCCCCTTTGGACGGACGCATCGCGAGCCCGCATCTCATTCGAGCCTTGCAATTGTTCAGTCGTTTTCTTAACAACCGTCTTGAATATGCGACGGAAGATCTCGACATATAGCTGTTTGAAGGTAATAATGACGCGGCTTCGTATGAAACTTACCGTGTGATAAATTTCGTACCCGACATTTACTTTGAATTAATCTCGTTGTACATGTAAAGATATGCCAGTTAATTAATGCACGAGTCCTCCTTAATTACTACATGATGTTATTAACACATATATAGATTATATACTACCTAATACATAAATTTATCGCATCATACGAATAAGAGTCATATTAAAAAACAGAACACAAATAAATGTTGATGAAAACCCTCCTCTCTTTGGCTAACCGAGTAATATTTAGCTGTTCACATACCTATTTCCATGCTGCTTCTATAGCTTCAAGAAAATGTATCTTCAATTCTCCATATTAGATACCAACTCCCGAAGTTTTTGGGTCACACAAGCGCACTTATATGCATTCATGGATAAATACTAGTGGCTAGGTGTGTGTTTTATATATATATATATATATATATATATATATTATATATATATATATATATATGTCTTTATTAACCTCATATGAGAGACAAAATGTTGCTAATCGAAGCTCTCCTTCAACTTGATCTCTATTCCTATCTTTGCATGTCCTTTTGTTAATAGGGACAAGGACAGCCTTTAGTGTCCCCTTGCTATAATGTCGAGACTGGACCATCTCCATTGTCCTATTGCTATTAAGTCAAATTGGGATTCCCTCCGCTTGTCATATTTCTTCGTCCCTATTCTAAATTTCGAGATAACGCGATGAGCTATTCTTATTCCTTTTTCTTCTTTTTGGTTTTGTCATTATATTGTAACTTGAGTTAAAAGCGTATTTCACTGTTCGTAAATCCTATCGGATCGAATATAATTTTCAATAATATAATTCACAAAATTTAAGCTTACTTATTGAAGCATCTAGGTTGGTGGATAATGTGCAATCGTTGAACGGGTGATTTTGATTCCCTTTGTTGACCTTGTCGACCTACCTAGTGATTTGGGAGGAATATTCTCGTTTCGGTGGGTTGGTTTCATTTATTAGTTCCCAGCTGACAACTTTCCCAAAAAGAAAATCAAATAAAGAATCACATTCATTCAATATATACAGGATTTCAATTGGTCCGAAGACTCTTCGAAAGCTCCATGAAGAATATTGTTTGAAAAGGACTTGCCAAATAGAAGTTTCAAAGTTAAAAGAGCAATCTTTAGACAAAGGAAGGACTCGGATGAATAAAATTAATCGGCTTCTTTACAAACCATAACAGTGTTCTGGCCGGCGGATCATCAAGCACTCTTTTTGTTCTCAATTTGTTGATTTGGCGAAAGCTGGACCAAATTCAAAACTTGATAGTCCATTTTTGGCCGAGAAAGAAGAACCGTCAAGTTTGGAGTTTGGTTTCGGATTTGGAACTCATAAAGGTTCGGTTGTAATTTCATAATTAGACATTGGTTTTGTTAGGAAAAAAACCAGTTATAAACAAGCAGCAGCCTGGAAAAAGCAAGCTGCGACTGCAGTGCATACACCCCTTATCCCGGAAATGCTAGAATTGCTTGTTGTACTGGTTTTGCTATCAACTGAATGCTTGTCTACATAAACCTGTAGTGAAAACATTATAAAATCCAGCATGTACATCATACTAGTTATAAGTTGAAAGTGTTAAAAAAACTCTGCAATACTTGCACAAATTATATTTCTACCTACACAAACAAAGAAAATCCAATCATAGTAAGGCCAGGCTATCCAGAGATCATCCGCTACCAAGGCGATAACTTCGTCTGCGGAAAGGGACTCCATCAGCTGCTGGATTAGGCTGCTGCCCCGGCACTTGATCCCCTGTCTGCGCTTGCTCGGGGCTGCTAGCTGGGGTTGCCATTCCACCAATACGGTGACTTCTTCCGCGGAAGGCAATTCCAGCTCTCCTTTAACTTGATGCCTATTCTACAAATTATACTTATTGACCTTGTATGAGAGATAAATGTTGCTATTCAAAGCTCTCCTTCAACTTGATCCCCGTTCCTACCTTTGCATGTTCATTTGTTAATCGGGATAAGGACAGCCTTTGGCGTCTGCTTGCTATAATGTCAAGACTGGACCCATCTACATTTCCTATTGCTATTCAACTTGGAATTTTGCACGGTTGCCTTCTTCATCCGTCTTTTGAATTTCGTCACAATGCGACAAGTTGTGCCTATTCCTTTTTCTTCTTGTTGGTTTTGTTGTTATTTTGTGAGGAGTCAAAAGTGCATTTTACTATCGATAAATCCTGTCAAATCGAATATATCTTTTAACAATACAAGTCACAACACTTAAATTTACTTGTCGAAGCATCTAGATAGATGGATAAGATGCCACTGCTGGAACTGTAATTTTGATCCCCATTGTTGACCTTGTAGACTAACTTAATAATTTCTCTAGGAAGGAATATTCTGATTTTGGTGGGTGGATTTCATTTATTAATTCAACCTTACTAACTTATCTTTTCTCAAAAAAAAAAAAAAAAAAAAAAAGAGAATCAAACTTGCAAATTCATTCACAACATACAGAATTTCAATTAGTCCAAAGACTCTTCGAGAGCTCCATGTCCAGGAAGAATACTGTTTGAAATCTATGAAGCACTGATACTCTCCAAGAGTTTTCATGTCGTATCGGACACTTCAACACGTGTTTGACACTCTCGGATACTCTCGGACACTCAGACATTCTTAAACACTCGATCAACACGTGTCGGAAAATCCGACACATTGTCAACTTTTTCGACACTTTTCAACGCTCGAGTCGGAATTCTGACATACGAATTTCCGATATCGAGGTCAATTTTAAAAATTCAAATAAATAAGAGGTCAAAATATATATATGTCAAAAAATAAAATGCAATAATAAAAATAATAAATGGAGAAAAAAATAAAAACCTAGTCTTTTCTTTTCTCTTGACTCCCACTTCCCGTGATACACAATCCACCCTTTAAGTTTTTTTTTTCCTCCTCTTCCAACATATCTAACATGCGAGTCCAAAATATGGATTGTTTGTTTTTTCTCCAAGTTTTATAAATTATTAGAATTTGTCAAATTGAAACAATGAATGCTATTAATAAATGGCGGATTAATGTTTTTAGTATATATTTATTCTAGGATTTTTATAATTATTTATTTATTTATTTATGAATTTGATTCAAATTAATTTGATTGAAATAATCATCAAAATGATAATTTATTATGTATATATAAAAATATATATTTAATATACAACGTGTCCTATCGTGTCGGAATTCTCTGTTTTTTTAGAAACGACGTGTCGGTGTGTCGCGTCGTATCGCGTCGTATCACGTCGCATGTCGCGTGTCAATATCGGTGCTACCTAGTTGACTTGCCAAATAGAAATTTCAAAATTAAGAGGGCAATCTTTAGGAAAAGAAGAGACTCGGATGAACAAAATCAATTGATCCTTCTTTACAAAACATAACAATATTCCAGCCAACCGATCATCAAGTTCTTTTTTGGTTTTGATTTGTTGATTTGGCCAAGGATGAACCAAACTCAGAACGCATCAAGTTTGGTTTCAGATTCGGAACTTATAAAAGGATCAACTCTCATTTAATAAGTAGACATTATTGGGAAAAATCAGTTATAAACAAGAATCAGCCGAGAAAAACCAGCTGCAACTGCACTGGATAAACCACTTATCCAGGAATTTCTAGAACTGCTTCTTGTATTACTTTTGCTTTCAACTGAATGATGGTCTACGTAAATCAGTAATGAAAACTTTATAAAATCTAGCATGTACCTCATGCTAGTTATAAGTGTGTTAAAAACTCTGTAATGCTTGCACAAATTATATTTCTGCCTACACAAACAAAGAAGATCCGATCATAGTAAGGCCAGGCTATCCAGAGATCATCATCAGAAGAAAGCAGCTAGTGACCGCCAAGGCGATAACTTCTTCCACGGAAAGCAACTCCATCAGCTGCTGGGTTAGGCTGCTGCACCGGCCCTTGATCCCTTGTCTGCGCTTGCTCGGGGCTGCTTCCTCGGGTTGCCATTCCACCAAGACGGTGGCTTCGTCCGCGGAAGGCAATTCCAGCAGAAGGGTCACTCGGTACCGGTGCATTCACTTGAAACCCTTCACCCCAGAACGCTACAACTTTGTGACTGCCAACGTTTAAGGATTGGACACAAACATGGTTCACGCCTAAAGTATCGTATAATGCCATCACTGCTGATAAAATTAGCAATCTCACTTTGTTAGCCTGCTACTTGTAATTTGCACATCAACCTTCTAGCTAAAATTACTGTCAAAGTTTATGGTCCTCAGCCATGGGAAATTCATTGTCAAGCATTTGCAAAGAGACTAACTAGGAAAGGGTTTGAAGATTTCATGCACTGAAATTGAAGAGAGAAGCATTCAGTGGGAGGATACACCCAGAGAGGTGTCTTCAAGAGGTTCCTTCCGCCGGCAAGAGGGTGGAGTACTGTTAGGAAGTAGTACAAATGACCAGCAACCATCCCCAGAATATCGGGCATTAACGGGTCTCCAAAAATCAGGTCTAGTGCTAGCATTGCCCATGGGAGATAGAATCCCTAGAAGGACAGATGATTCAGATTCAGCAAACTTTCCTTTCTCTGGGAAATCAAAGTAAATGGACTGCATTATACCAAAATGGAAATTGCAAATTTACCTTCAATGAAACGACACCATAAATGCTGATTCGGGCATTTGGGAATTCGCGGCCCCATATGTAGACGATCATGAAGACTAAGGAAGGTCCCATGAAAGGAATATAAAGAGGAGGAATAGCTGCCATTACCTAACACCAACTTGTAACATCTCAGAGTCCAATTCGACAATATCAGTGTCAGAGGCGGGCATTATAAAAAGTTCTAAGCAAATCGTTATTAACTGCGTTGCCTGAATTTACGTATTTCTGAAGTGCCTTACGCTGCAAATGCCATTTTGCTCAGTTTTTGTTTATTCCTTTATGAACATGCTTCTAAATAATCAAATAAAGCAGCATTCCTGAATAATGGCAAGAACTTCTGTCTTCAAATTAGCTGAATTCAACTATCCCACAACTATTTCAGGTTCCCCTATTGAGTAGCCAAGCAAGAACATAGAGACTCTAATGAAGATGTTGTGTCGGACATACTAGAAGTGAGAGTGCTCCGAAGATGAACATCCAAACGTAGTCAGCTGTCCTCTTGTCAAATGGACCCCTCTCTAGTGAAACTCCATATTTTGCTCTGCATGCCATTTAACAGTCAATTAAACATGCCAAAAGATATGACTTCCTAAGCTAAAGGCTTGATGAGAAAATCATGACAGTTCTTTGAGACTGTCTAATTGAAACGCTTACTGTTTTCTTTTTTTTAGCAGCCAAACTAGTAGCAAAAGATCTGCAATTCTACCAAGTGCTCTATTGGAGATGAATAAGCAGTTGTTCTACTCACATTATAATTAGCCGAAAGGCGAATGGGAAAGAGAATGGCCCAAGAAAGAAGAAGTTGGTGATGAGCCTCCAAACCTGCATCGCTTGAAGAGCACCGTTTATGATCAAACTCCTGAATACAGACCCAATATCTGGATATATTCAACACAAACACACAGAATCCAGCGATCAACTCACTTGGAAACGTTTGAACACAAGTTCATATTCGAGAGCTATAGTCCAACGATTGTAAAGGCCCAGATAGAGGGCTGCCGTTGTCATCAGGCATGCTACTCCATAAGTCTTGCTCACCGGCGGCAGCGAGTGGTAGTATCTGCAACATTTAATGGCAGGAATTTCGATGAATGCTAATTGTATGTACAATTCATTGAACTATTATCCGCGTACACCAGTCATAACGCCGTGACATAACATTAGAAGCTAGCGCACAGAGAGATTAAGAGACAGAGAACCTACTCTCCTGGAGTAGACATTGGTGAATTGAAGGGATCAATGGAAGTGACTGCAGGAGCAACTGAAGATCGGAAGTGTAATAACTAGAGAAATATCGATTTTTTTTCCATCATTAGATCGATTGATGCCATGGAAAAGTCCAAAGGGGAAGACTTTTGAGTCGTCCGTCCCTTCCGAAACGGCGAAGTCACGCAAAGACCAAGTCTTCCAATTACAGTTTTTTTTTTTTTTTTCTCCAAATTCATTTACAATATACAGAATTTGAATTGGTCCAAAGACTCTTCGAGAGCTCCATGTCCAGGAAGAATACTGTTTGAAATGGACTTGCCAAATAGAAATTTCAAAATTAAGAGGGCAATCTTTAGGAAAAGAAAAGACTCGGATGAACAAAATCAATTGACCCTTCTTTACAAACCATAACAATATTCCAGCCAGCGGATCATCAAGTTCTTCTTTTGGTTTCGATTTGTTGATTTGGCCAAGGATGAACCAAACTCAGAACGCATCAAGTTTGGTTTCAGATTCGGAACTTATAAAAGGATCAACTCTCATTTAATAAGTAGACATTATTGGGAAAAATTAGTTATAAACAAGAATCAGCCGAGAAAAAACCAGCTGCAACTGCACTGGATAAACCACTTATCCAGGAATTTCTAGAACTGCTTCTTGTATTACTGTTGCTTTCAACTGAATGATGGTCTACGTAAATCAGTAATGAAAACTTTATAAAATCTAGCATGTACCTCATGCTAGTTATAAGTCGAAAGTGTTAAAAACTCTGTAATGCTTGCACAAATTATATTTCTGCCTACACAAACAAAGAAGATCCAATCATAGTAAGGGCAGGCTATCCAGAGATCATCATCAGAAGAAAGCAGCTAGTGACCGCCAAGGCGATAACCTCTTCCACGGAAAGCAATTCCATCAGCTGCCGGGTTAGGCTGCTGCACCGGCCCTTGATCCCTTGTCTGCGCTTGCTCGGGGCTGCTTCCTCGGGTTGCCATTCCACCAAGACGGTGGCTTCGTCCGCGGAAGGCAATTCCAGCAGAGGGGTCACTCGGTACCGGTGCATTCACTTGAAACCCTTCACCCCAGTACGCTACTACTTTGTGACTGCCAACTTTTAAGGATTGGACACAAACATGGTTCACGCCTAAAGTATTGTATAATGCCATCACTGCTGATAAAATTAGCAATCTCATTTTGTTAGCCGGCTATGTGTAATTTGCACTTCAACCTTCTATTTAAAATTACTGTCAAAGTATATGGTCCTTAGCCATGGGAAATTCATTGTCAAGCACGTGCAAAGAGACTGATTAGAAAAGGGTGTGAAGATTTCATGCAATGAAATTGAAGAGAGAAGCATTCAGTGGGAGGATACACCCAGCGAGGCGTCTTCAAGAGGTTCCTTCCACCAGCAAGGGGGTGGAGTACTGTTAGGAAGTAGTATAAATGACCAGCAACCATTCCCAGAATATCAGGCTTTATCGGGACTCCAAATATCAGGTCTAGTGCGAGCATTGCCCATGGGAGATAGAATCCCTAGAAGGACAGATGATCCAGATTCAGCAGACTTTCCTTTTTCTGGGAAATCAAAGTAAATGGATTGCATTATACCAAAATGAAAATTGCAAATTTACCTTCAATGAAACGACACCATAAATGCTGATTCGGGCATTTGGAAATTCGCGGCCCCATATGTAGACGATCATGAAGACTAAGGCAGGTCCCATGTAAGGAGAATACAGATGAGGAATAGCTGCCATTACCTAACACCAAATTGTAACATCTCAGAGTCCAATTCTACTATATCAGTGTCAGAGGCGGGCATTATAAAAAGTTCTAAGCAGCTCATTATTAACTGCTTCGCCTGAATTTACGTATTTCTGAAGTGCCTTATGCTACAAATGCCATTTTGCTCAGTTTTTTATTCCTTTGGTGCTCATCAAGTATGTCCAACATAAACGGGTATGATCATCTATAAAGGTTACAAACCATCGTTTTCCGGTTTTTGTTGGTATGGGTGAAGGACCCCAAACATCACTATGAATTAAGTAAAAAGGGGATGATGCACGATCTTGTTTTGGATTATAATGAGTACGATGACTTTTTTAGAAAGAACACAATTGTCACAATGTAGTGAAGAAACATCCACATCTTTGAACAAATGAGAAAACAAATGTTGCAAATATCCAAAACTAGGATGGCCTAATCTATGGTGCCAAACCATTATTTGTTCTTGAACAGGGGAAGAACTGAAAGTTCCATACGCCTGAGCTTTTTTATCAGAAACAAACTCTTCAAAATAGTAGAGACCATCCCTCATCCTAGCATTGCCAATCGTCTTCCCCGAGATCGATCTGAAACTCACAATGGGAAGCAAAAAAGACAACACGGCGGTTAGACTCTTTAGAAAGTTTACTAACGAGACAAGAGGCTGCAAGCTAACTTAGGAACATGCGGTACATTATGAAGTTTAATAGAATCGGAAAAGTGGAACTGATCCTTTGCCTGCAATAGATGAAAAACTCCCATCGGCAATCCGAATTTTTGGTTGCCAGGACAAGGAATATAGGATTTGAACAAATATGGAATATTAGTCATATGATCGGATGCCCCGAATCAATGATCCAAGGTACATATTGTGAACAACAAGAGGGCATTTAGATTTCTACCTTGGTGGGCAATCGAAGCGAGTAGGATTACCCGATCTGATTGACCTGAAGTAGCTGCGAAGATGGTTTTTAGTTGTTCTTTCTTTGAAAGGGAATGCGGTGGCCTCATTAGCTGTAGGAGGCATACGGAGAAGACTTATAATCACGGCTGAATGAAGTTGGTCTCCCTTGCCTCACTAGTTGTAGAAGCTGGACGGCCATGAATCCTCCAACAGGTCTCCGTGTATGACGGGGTTTGTTGCAGAAATCACACCAAATATGAGGTTTCCCATCGATCTACGCAAATTAATGGGGATTTTGCTTACATTTGCCTCGGAGACTCTTGTTGCGGGAACATGGCCCTTCTTGTCTTCGAACATAGTCAATGCTGAACCTTCCGATGATCCATCCTTTCCGGCTGGTAGCTAACTTGCCCAGCATTATTCCCCGTCTACTTTCTTCTCTCCGAACCTCTGAGAAGACCTCTCCAATAGGTGGAAGAGGCTGCTTCCCAAGTATTCTGCCGCGCACCTCATCAAACTCATCTCTAAGCCCTGCTAGGAAAGCGTAAATACGTTCTGCTTCTACAATTTTCCTGTATCGATTACCATCTTCAATACACGTCCACTCATGATCATTGAATACATCCAACTCCCGCCACAAACGTTTCAAAGAGTGAAAGTATTTCGTGACAGTTTCCTCTCCTTGTCGCATCTTTCCCAGCTTCAAGGTTAACTCATAGATTTGAGATTGATTACCCAAATCTGAATACATCTCACACACCGCATCCCAAAGTTCCTTTGCGGTATAATAGCCCAGATAATTTGCACCAATATCTTCTTCCATGGAGTTGGTCAGCCAACTCATAATCGCTGAATTCTCTCGCATCCCGGACAGCCCAAGTGGGGTTATTCGGTTGCTGGTTCTGCATTATCTCCAGTCAGATAGCCAATTTTTCCTCTACCCCGTATATACATTCGAACGGATTGAGACCACCGGAAAAAATTATCACCATTCAGCTTGATGGAAGTGATCTGAATGGGATGAGGTTCGGTGGACTTTGTGAGAAGTGATGGGGGGTTAGACTGGTGGTTGATGATACGTCCGACATAGCGATCGAACGATCAAAAAAAAAAAAAAAAAATTACTCGAGATGAATAGATAAAAGACCTTTCGGGCTCGATACCATGAAGAAAAGAATCTGTTTTCTTATTTTTCATAGAGTGATTACAATGAGTATAAATACATGAACAGAGAATTTAAATTAGGTAAGATCCTATTTAGGTAAAGATCCTAAGTATCCTCTAATCTCTATCAATATCTAATTTACAGCTAACAAAATAAAATCAAATCACATAATATCACGTAATATAATCACGTAATATAATCAGGGAGAAATTCTAGAAGATTTCCTAATACATTCCAACAATTCCTTTATGAACATGCTTCTAAATAATCAAATAGAGCGGCATTCCTGAAAAAAGGCAAGAACTTATGTCTCCGAATTAGCTGAATTCAACCATCCCACAACTATTTCAGGTTCCCTTATTGAGTAGCCAAGCAAGAACATAGAGACTCTAATTAAGACGTGTTGGACATACTAGAAGTGAGAGTGCTCCGAAGATGAACATCCAAACGTAGTCAGCTGTCCTCTTGTCAAATGGACCTCTCTCGAGTGAAACTCCATATTTTGCTCTGCATGCCATTTAACAGTCAATTAAAGATGCGAAAAGATATGACTTCCTAAGCTAGAGGTTTGAGGAGAATTTCATGACAGTTCTTCGAGACTGTCTAATTGATACGCTTACTGTTTTCATTTTTAGCAGCCAAACTAGTAGCAAAAGATCTGCAATTCTACAAAGTGCTCTATTGGAGATGAATAAGCAGTTGTTCAACTCACATTATAATAAGCCGAAAGGCGAATGGGAAAGAGAATGGCCCAAGAAAGAAGAAGTTGGTGATGAGCCTCCAAACCTGCATCGCTTGAAGAGCACTGTTTATGATCAAGCTCCTGAATACAGACCCAATATCTGGATATATTCAACACAAACACACAGAATCCAGCGATCAACTCACTTGGAAACGTTTGAACACAAGTTCATAGTCGAGAGCTATAGTCAAATAATCGTAAAGGCCCAGATAAAAGGCTGCCGTTGTCATCAGGCATGCTACTCCATAAGTCTTGCTCACCGGCGGCAGCGAGCGGTAGTATCTGCAACATTTAATGGCAGGAATTTCAATGAATTCTAATTGTATGTACAATTCATTGTTATCTGCATAGACTAGTCATAACAACGTGACATAACATCAGAAGCTAGCACGCAGAGAGATTAAGAGACAGAGAACATACTCTCCTGGAGTAGACATTGGTGAATTGAAGGGATCGATGGAAATGACTGCAGGAGCAACTGAAGATCGGAAGTGTAGTAACTAAAGAAAGATCGATTTTTTTTTGTTTTGTTTTGTTTTTCATGTTGTTTTTTCGGTGATTAGATCGATTGATGCCATGGAAAAGTCCAAAGGGGAAGACTTTTGAGTTGTCCGTCCCTTCCGAAACGGCGAAGTCACGCAAAGACCAAGTCTTCCAATTACAATTTTTTTTCTTCTCCAAATTCATTTACAATATACAGAATTTGAATTGGTCCAAAGACTCTTCGAGAGCTCCATGTCCAGGAAGAATACTGTTTGAAATGGACTTGCCAAATAGAAATTTCAAAATTAAGAGGGCAATCTTTAGGAAAAGAAAAGACTCGGATGAACAAAATCAATTGACCCTTCTTTACAAACCATAACAATATTCCAGCCAGCGGATCATCAAGTTCTTCTTTTGGTTTCGATTTGTTGATTTGGCCAAGGATGAACCAAACTCAGAACGCATCAAGTTTGGTTTCAGATTCGGAACCTATAAAAGGATCAACTCTCATTTAATAAGTAGACATTATTGGGAAAGATCAGTTATAAACAAGAATCAGCCGAGAAAAAACCAGCTGCAACTGCACTGGATAAACCACTTATCCAGGAATTTCTAGAACTGCTTCTTGTATTAGCATTGCTTTCAACTGAATGATGGTCTGCGTAAATCAGTAATGAAAACATTATAAAATCCAGCATGTATCTCATGCTAGTTATAAGTTGAAAGTGCTAAAAACTCTGTAATGCTTGCACAAATTATTTTTCTGCCTACACAAACAAAGAAGATCCAATCATAGTAGGGCCAGGCTATCCAGAGATCATCATCAGAAGAAAGCAGCTAGGGACCGCCAAGGCGATAACTTCTTCCGCGGAAAGCAACTCCATCAGCTGCCGGGTTAGGCTGCTGCACCGGCCCTTGATCCCTTGTCTGCGCTTGCTTGGGGCTGCTTCCTCGGGTTGCCATTCCACCAAGACGGTGGCTTCTTCCACGGAAGGAAATTCCAGCAGAAGGGTCACTCGGTACCGGTGCATTCACTTGAAACCCTTCACCCCAGTACGCTACTACTTTGTGACTGCCAACGTTTAAGGATTGGACACAAACATGGTTCACGCCTAAAGTATTGTATAATGCCATCACTGCTGATAAAATTAGCAATCTCATTTTGTTAGCCGGCTATGTGTAATTTGCACATCAACCTTCTATCTAAAATTACTGTCAAAGTATATGGTCCTTAGCCATGGGAAATTCATTGTCAAGCACGTGCAAAGAGACTGATTAGAAAAGGGTGTGAAGATTTCATGCAATGAAATTGAAGAGAGAAGCATTCAGTGGGAGGATACACCCAGCGAGGTGTCTTCAAGAGGTTCCTTCCACCAGCAAGAGGGTGGAGTACTGTTAGGAAGTAGTATAAATGACCAGCAACCATCCCCAGAATATCAGGCTTTATTGGGACTCCAAAAATCAGGTCTAGTGCGAGCATTGCCCATGGGAGATAGAATCCCTAGAAGGACAGATGATCCAGATTCAGCAGACTTTCCTTTCTCTGGGAAATCAAAGTAAATGGATTGCATTATACCGAAATGGAAATTGCAAATTTACCTTCAATGAAACAACACCATAAATGCTGATTCGGGCATTTGGAAATTCGCGGCCCCATATGTAGACGATCATGAAGACTAAGGCAATTCCCATGTAAGGAGAATACAGAGGAGGAATAGCTGCCATTACCTAACACCAACTTGTAATATCTCAGAGTCCAATTCTACGCTATCAGTGTCAGAGGCGGGCATTATAAAAAGTTCTAAGCAACTCGTTATTAACTGCTTTGCCTGAATTTACGTATTTCTGAAGTGCCTTATGCTGCAAATGCCATTTTGCTCAGTTTTTTTATTCCTTTATGAACATGCTTCTATATAATCCAATAAAGCGGCATTCCTGAAAAAAGGCAAGAACTTATGTCTCCGAATTAGCTGAATTCAACTATGCCACAACTATTTCAGGTTCCCTTATAAAGTAGCCAAGCAAGAACATAGAGACTCTAATTAAGACATTGTGTTGGACATACTAGAAGTGAGAGTGCTCCGAAGATGAACATCCAAACGTAGTCAGCCGTCCTCTTGTCAAATGGACCTCTCTCGAGTGAAACTCCATATTTTGCTCTGCATGCCATTTAACAGTCAATTAAAGATGTGAAAAGATATGACTTCCTAAGCTAGAGGCTTGAGGAGAAAATCATGACAGTTCTTCAAGACCGTCTAATTAATATGCTTACTGTTTTCATTTTTTAGCAGCCAGATTAGTAGCAAAAGATCCACAATACCACAAAGTGCTCTATTGGAGATGAATGGTCAGTTGCTCTACTCACATTATAATAAGCCGAAGGGCGAACGTGGTAGAGAATGGCCCAAGAAAGAAGAAGTTGGTGATGAGCCTCCAAACCTGCATCGCTTGAAGAGCACCGTTTATGATCAAACTCCTGAATACAGACCCAATATCTGGATATATTCAACACAAGCACACAGAATCCAGCGATCAACTCACTTGGAAACGTTTGAACACAAGTTCATAGTCGAGAGCTATAGTCCAATAATCGTAAAGGCCCAGATAAAAGGCTGCCGTTGTCATCAGGCATGCTACTCCATAAGTCTTGCTCACCGGCGGCAGCGAGCGGTAGTATCTGCAACATTTAATGGCAGGAATTTCGATGAATTCTGATTGTATGTACAATTCATTGAACTATTATCCGCATAGACTAGTCATAACAACGTGACATAACATCAGAAGCTAGCACGCAGAGAGATTAAGAGACAGAGAACTTACTCTCCTGGAGTAGACATTGGTGAATTGAAGGGATCGATGGAAGTGACTGCAGGAGCAACTGAAGATCGGAAGTGTAATAACTAAAGAAAGATGGATTTTTTTGTTTTGTTTTGTTTTGTTTTTGTTTTTGTTTTTTCGGTGATTAGATCGATTGATGCCATGGAAAACTCCGAAGGAGAAGACTTTGACCCACCCCTTCCAAGAAAAATAATTCGAGTCTGCCAATTACAATCACCCTTAATTAAATCGCCGGCCGGATAGGTGCATCCCCTCCGCCCGTGTCCTCTCTCTACGTAAGATTCCATTTTCAAGTCAACCTTCAGGTTTTAAATGAAATTCACGAAATAAACACATCTCCACAATTATTAAGAAAAAGGCTATCAAGGTTCACCTTCTAAAGTATTGAAACCGATTCATGTTTTGTTGGGGCAGCCCTAGAATATTGAGCGATTTCTTGAATTTCAGAAGTAACCTTTTTGCTTTTGTGCTGACTTATCTTCCAAGATGTCCCAATTGGACAGGCGCTGGGAAAGTCGAACCGGAAAATGATGTATAAGATATAATCAAGGACAAAGAATGGCTTCATTCCATCGATCATCTATTGTGCTCTGATTCTAGGAAAAAATTGACATTGAATGGATTCAGCTTAGCACTACAAGGAGCATAGTAAATTTCGTAGGATGAGTTCAACTCATGCTTTAGGCAAATCTTCTCCAATTTTTTTTAGTGTCTTTTGAAAGACCCGCCACTTGCTCGCATGGGGATTTATTAGAGATTTACTGCCACAAGGTAGAGTGATAATTCTCGTAGAATTTGTCTTTGTTGCTCACATGACTTTACATTATACATAACATAAGAAAGAAATCACACGTATCGGGTTGAGTTTCTATACAAGTGAAATAATCAGTGTGAGACACCTACCAAAGTCATTTAAGTTTCTCCCCCGTAAATGTTCATATTACATGCTTGTCACCGCCAAATGCAACCTTGGAAGGAAGGGCAAGAAACTGCAAGTACGGAGCGCAACTTCCTCAGGGCATTTATGAGCCAAGCCAAGCCATGGACGCTCTAATACCAGAATGATACTGGTTCAGGTTTACATTAACCAGCAAGGACAATCTCACATGGAAGCATATTCAGGCTTTCACTAAGTGAACATGCTCACAGTGGCAGGTCGCACGGTGAAAATTTCCACCTCATCCATTTCCACGCTTCTCACTGAGTACTGAAATGTCCATCCATGGCAAGCACCAGCGTGCATGCCATCTTTATTGACTGCAAAAACAGCTCCCACAAAATCTGGATACTTCTGAGCGATTCGCAGGATAGCATCCTCAGCTGCAAGTTTTGGTTCCATGCCTTGTCTCATGCTCTCAACAACTTGATAGCTGCATTCACAGAAATGACATGTGACTCTTCAGGGTCTCCCTCCATCACAACATCTTACTGTCCTTATCTGCCTGTTGAAGCTAAGCATAGGGATACTATCTCAGTCGACAAAATCTTAGCCTAAAGGATTGAGTTCCTCATTCAATCTCGTTCTTTTTATCACAATTCCTTCTTTAATCTCAGTAAAAAACCATTCAGGAAACTAAATTCAGAAGTATCTTTAGATAGTTGAAAAGTAAAAAAAAAAAAAATAAAAGATCCCATATTCCTACTTAGGTTTACCATTGGATATAGTGGCTCAATAGCTTTTATCATCAACTAGTAGTCTACAGTTCTATGCTCTACAACCACAATCTATGGTAGTCCAAATCTCTTGTACGGTTACGTTCATAGCTAAAATGCTGCTCACCCAGCCTCAAATTCTGACGTCCACACTTCATATGTGGTTATGTTCCTGATACCCAAAGCTGCTCATCTAAAAGTGCACTCTCACGATTGACTGAAAATAATAAAACCACATTTTACACTAGACAAGAGAAGATTAATTTAGTGTGAGACATTCTTACTACTGTCAATTGTGTAAGACCAATTTAAGCATTTAAAATCATAATGATTTTGTGGATAAGAATCATATCAGTTCCCTTTTTCCCAGCCCAGTTCACACTAATTTGTTCTTTATGGAAAAAAAAAAAAAAAAAAAGAAAAGAAGATAGGAGCTACCTCAGATACTAGTTCTGTTATTGGCAATATGAAAAAATTGTTCAGTAGAATATTTAGAGTAATTATCCATTGATGGTAAATTTAATCTAACTCCGAAAGAAACATGATAGAATACATGGTTTGCCAGTCTTGGTACACGCTTCCCATCCTAAATCATTCTATGTGACAATAAGTAACTCCCAATTTTAAATTTAAAATAGAACTGGTATGAGAAACTACCATGGCAAGAAACGCATCATGACATCACCATCCCCAGTAGCCCCACAAGCCCCAACATCACTGTCGGCATATGCTGAAGATCCAGCAATTGGTCCGTCGCCAACCCTACATTTTTGCAGAAACTTTTACCAATCCCAAAGATGCAGACCCTTAACATAACCACAAGATGAACACACAAATATATGTTGAACTTCAACTCTGAAACTCCCCTAAGAAGCTCCAACTTATCATCAAAATTCCATATTCTGCCAATAGGTTACCAGAAAGACCTTTTAAAGGTATTTTGATAAGGAGTACTTTCTCTAGTCGATGTATAAAATAATCGGATGGTCATTCAGAAATGAATTGCTCCCAAAAAATTAGATAGGCTTTCTAGCCAGTTTTGTGCAATTAGTAGAAAATCCCACATTTTTATGCTATGACAGCTACAAGAGAGAATGCAATCCAAAAGATTAATGCCAAGGAAGACAATATTCATATCACAATCACATATACAAACAGGTAACATTTCAGTGATTAGAACATTACCCGAGCCAGTTTCTTTCCTCGACTTACCATACAAGATTCGCTAATCTAACAAAGTGATAACCAAATTATGTGAGCCAGCTACTTTCGGCATGGTTCAACAAGCCAATCGCAGGTAAACCTTTGGAGAATATTACCTTCCGGGGATTTTGAATGTGGCGCCATTAGTTGATGTGCCTACCGCAATGAACCCCATCTGCAGTTGCACAAGATAGTGAAGTTGATTAGAGACAACAAGGGCAGACTAAGGCACACAAAATCACCAAACAAAAGTCTTTACAACAATCTCCTACTTTATCTATTACAGCCATGGCTATGGTATCGTGGCTATGAAGTCCAACTCGGGATGGACTTGACTCAATGGTTCCCATGGGGTTGGCTTGTACACATGTATTTGCAGCGTCCTTAGGATGATAAGGGCCACAACTGTCGACAGACAAAACATTTTTTCGAAAATTAGGTTGGCAGAGATTTTCTTTCCATTTTGTCCACTTATCAATAGACTCTGGCGAACTCAAGTTCGTTGGTCCAGGAAGACCCATTGAAATGGCAAAGGCTGCGGCTGGCTCTCCAACAAGCAAAGTATGCTGGGTATGTTGCATCACCAATCTAGCAGCTTTGATGCCATCTTTTACATACTTCATTGCAGCAACAGCTCCAACCTCCATCGTTACCTAGGCATATCCTTGGCAAGAAAACAAAAGAAAAGGAACAATAAGGACCCACTCAGATTTCATCCTAAGGAACAACTGCCAAAGAGCTCGAATAATGAAGAGAAAAACCAAAACGGAAGGTACCCCATCCATGACAAGGGCGTCTATTGTAGTCTCCCCATTCTCGTCAGGGCTTCCACCCGGCCCCACTGCACAAACAGCACAATGATTAGTTAGAGAGAACATTGACGGAGTCCCAAGCACTAAGTTGATTCTCTGTGAAAGAAACATTCAAGGCCATTCTGGAACATCACAGAAATAAACTATCTTGATGAGATATTGAAATGGATTTCTTTCGCCACACATTTTCCTAGCCATACTTATGATCTCAATGAATCCACGGGATCCAACTTTTTTTCTTTTTACTTTAAGTACATGGCTAAAGATTTTTACATCGGTTATCCTAAAGAGATCATATTCAACTACATCATGAATAGTAAAAGAAGGTTCCATAAAAATGGACAAGAATTTGTTAAAAAGAAATATAACTCATTCAAGAAAAAAAATCTCTTGAAGCAGATAATTAGCAAACCAAAATTTGCACTTAGCACATTTTCAGCAACTTATCAACATTCAATCCTAGGATAAATAACTCCAGCTCTCTTCTTTTGGTTGCTACTTGAGCAGGCTAGATCCCCAAACATAACAGGGAAAGCTCTGCTACCTTTAGAACTCCTAGACCAGACCTTAACCAAACAAAAATGCTCTTAAATGCTAATAATAAGCAATCAATCTCATATACAAGGAAACATCAAAAGAATGGGTGCTCTCATGATGCCATACACATGTACCTGTACCGTCACACCGCAACTCCTCGCAGGCCGAGCAACCCTCCACGACTGCATCCACCGCCGATAAGCCATCGTCGGCAGCTGTCCAAGCAGCTCTCACGGCCTCCACAAAAGGCCATGTGCTCACAACCAAGGGATACTTCCCTGAATTCCCCACCCGGTTTCCACACACCTGCGAATTTTTTTTGATCCAATGCTAAATAAAGTCAACCCAATTCCTCCCTTTTCATTAGGAAAAAAAAAAAAAAAAACAACAAAAATTGCCATGCGCAAGACATGATCAACCCAGAAGTGTATTCCCCGATTCGACAACGATGTCGACGGGCGGAGCCCAAATCGGCTGACCAAGAACAACAACAGCGGACTGGAATCGAAATCTACAGGTCAACTGCATTTAACGCCATCGTGGGTATTCGAGAATAGCGCGAATAATTGAGGTTCATTTACCTCGGAGAGAAGCAAAGCAACGAAGAAGAAGAAGAAGTAGAAGCAGTGCAAGTACGAGGAAGCCATTGAAGAACCAACGATGGTGCGTGGCTTTCCGAGTTGCAGGCGATGCAAAAATGGCTTCTTGACATTTTCCAAGTCCTCTTCCATCGCCTATCGGGCTTAAGGCCCAACTTCCAAGGCCCGCATTATGACCTAAATTGAAAATACAGAGACATTTACAATTTTAATGAACTTGAGATACTACGACCCAAAAAAAAAAAAAAAAAAGAACTTGAAATACAGCCTGAACCATTGATCTTGATCTATATATATACACACCCACATGTCGTTTATTGGCGTGTAGATGTGTAATAGATCCAACAAGAAAAAAAGATGTGTGATGGATTAATTATCATTTTATTATTATTTTTTTGGTGACCCAGGGAACCCCGCACGGTCGGATGCCAGGAGTAAATCATTGGGGGTGACACGTGCTAGCCACCACACACGTGTCACCGGGTAAGTCACCCTGCGCGCGACGCGCGTTGGGGTTTCGAACTCCTCCCTTCGTGAGGGGAGGGGCCAGCAAGCGCCACCTGCGCGGCGGGTGGTTTTTTTTATTTTATTTTATTATTATTTGTAATAGGGTGTACAGAAAAAATAAGTCAATACGGCGAAAGTTATGGCATTTCATTGTTTATTAATGTAGCTTTTGGATTTCGACCAAAAAAAAAAATTTGGATACTTAAGCATTTCATTAAATTTAAGAAAAACATCAGCCATAAATTGATTTCTGAAACAGGTTATTGTCCGCGCCTTTAATATTTCATTTAATTTTTTTTTAAAAGTACGTTTCTAAACAACAAAAATACTACAATGGCAGTGTGATGACATAATGCAAAGTTGTCCCCTTTTCTAAAACCATAAGATTCATATCAAATTCAGCAGATTAGGAAATTATGAATTACCATTAGGAAATCATTTATTTGAAAAAATAATTTACCAAAAATATTAAACTCTTCAATTTTGTCAATTTAATCATAAATCTTTCGACAATTTACCAACATAGTACTTCCAACCAAAATTGATCGAAAGTCAATGATGACACCGACTATCCTACATATGACTAGCGTTGACATTTTAATTTTCTAATTTTAATTTTTTCCTTTCATTTGTTTATTTCACTATGGTTGATGAAGGTCGCCAAAGCTTGCTAGCCATCAAGTGACGACTGCGAAGCACTTGCTGACCATAGTGGGAAAAAAAAAGGAAAAAAATTCAGAAAAAATTAAAAAGTTGCCCGTAATGATGCTGATCTTAACTGACACCAAATTCCAACTTAAATCGATTGAAAAGATTAAATTAGTAAATTATCGAAATGTTTACAACTAAATTGGTCAGATTAAAATATTCAAGACTAAATTAATATTCATACAATATGACTTTTTGGAGTCATTCCCGTTAACTTTTCAATGTTGAACTTCCATCTTATTTTAAGTGTTTGTGTTGTGAGAAAGTACTACCAGAAATGCAACGCCTCATAAATTCATAAAACAGCAAAAGGAATCTAAGCATGACTAAGGAATATTTAAGGAACCTGAAGATATATGGTGAGTTGAAACCTGCAACCTTTGATCTTAAACGCATGTGACAAACATAAATTTCAGATGATTAAAGTTGCAATCAAGTCAACGTTCTGGCTCTCCATTGAATTTGTGTAGGAACCAAAAATTCCGTCCGCCGTGTCCCGTGTTACCTACGGCGCAGTTTCAGGCATTTTATTGATCAGCTCCACCTCTAGACCCCCATGAGAGTGACAATCAACTACGAAGGCCACCAGGACATTTGTGGCAGAGAACGGCAAAATGTCTCAACCAACATCAACACGATCCACGATCTGATCATCTTGTTCCTCAACAAGAGTAATTTCGATATTGACAATTGCTTGTAATGAGGAGAGGCAATGGTCGCAGAGGTCTATAATGAAAAAGAAAGGGTTACGGGTTTTCGCCGAATTAGAATATCTTTAAGAAAAGTTGATTCTTCCAAGATGATGATGATGATGATGATAAAACATGCATAAAGGAATGCCATGCTACTACTTGACTGCGGCTGAATCCATCCCTCAATGGGGATTCGCCAATGAAAAATTTCAGAATCACTTGGAATACACTGGACAAAAAACACTGAATACATGCAACAGTAGTGTAAAAGAATGAAAATATAATTTCTAGGGGTTGATGATTATAAACAACTAATACAGTGAACTACCGCCCGCAGCGGCGCAGCTGGCTTAGGCTCTCTCCCCCTCACGAAGGGGAGAAGTTCAAATCCCAGAGGCGTCGTTAGGGATTATTACCCAGATCTTGTGGTGGTGGGTCTGCGAGTCACTCCCCAGGATTTCTTCTCGGCCATTTAGAACTACGGGGTTCCTAGGCCACCAAAAAAAAAAAAAAAAAAAAAACAACTAATACAGTGAATACCTAAATAATCAAATCAAAACGTGTTTTATATTGAAATTAACGAATATATAAAAAAAATCATCATCGACAAATCATTGGCCAAACTAAAATTCGCATTTACAATTCACTTGGAAAGGTGAAACTAGTTGATTAAGAATTTAAATTTGAATTGGCAACGGGGAGATAGCCGTTGGAATGAACATACATTTTCAACCCTGACATGTGATCCGCTCGCCTTTTATGCTTTATGCGAGGGTTAAATTTCGAACAACAAGAACAGTAATTCCATGTACCCGATCTGACCCTCCTCTCTGTCTTTCGCAACGGCCACAAGAAAACAGAGACTCCACTCACGTCAGATCATCTCTCTCCCTCCGTCGCCTCCTCCTCCTCCTCCTCTTCTGCTTCGTCTGCGTTTCCTTTCTGTGTCCTTCGTCTACTCATTCCCTTTTTCTCTTTCGACGGAGTCGCGGTCGAGCCAGCGGTGCCTGATTTGGCTCGATTACAAAAGGGACGAAGCCAGATGTGGCTGCCTGTGCAGCGGATCATCGTTCACGGTACGGAGAGACAGAGGAAGGTGGCGACTGGACTGCACACGGTGGCGGGGGTGAGGCGAGGCGAGGCTGACGGACTGTGTTGGTGACAGATTCGAGGGCTTGCTGGATAGAGTTCAAGGCGGGCTCTTCGATGCTTCGTGCGGGATCATCCCGTGAGTCTCTCGAAACTCCATCGCTCATGTTTCTTGTTTTTCTTGTTGATGAGGCAGTATTGAATTTGTTTGTTGCTGGTGGTTGTTAATTGTCCTGTTCTTGCTTTGTAATCTTGCTGTGAGTTTCTCGATTCTTTTGCGCTTGTGTGTGGCATTGCACGCCGATGATGCTGTGGGGTTGTGGGAGATTACCATCTCCAAGAAAACGAGCGCAAGAAATCAGAAGAACTAGATTCTGGCAACTTTAACTCTCTGCCGGTGAAGTTTCACATGCTTTTCGAAAATCATACGATACGGTGTATACCCAATTATGGGGAAGTACCGTATCTGATGATGTTTCTAACGTCACCCATTCTTAAGTCCAGCCTTGTCATTGTCTGGCTGAAAAATCTTTCGACTCTGCTTTTCTTTACCGATTTTCTTCCCCAAAAAGATTTGAGCATTGTTAAACAGAACTGCTTTTGGCAAATGACCATTTTGAACCATCTGCTATTCGACTTTTCTGTGTATTTCCCAGTCATCTTGGATGCATATTTGGAAAACTGTTTCTCTTAGAACCATATCCTGTTATTCTGGTCCAATGATCGGTCTTCCGTAGCTCTGGAATTAGTCTCTGAAAATGGGTTTCTATCAAGCCTTTCGGTAATTTCGCTCTGAGAGTGTTAGAGGTTCTTTTTTTCAAAAAAGTTTATCAACTTAAACTGAAACTATTTGAGTCCTCTTTACGTAGAATTTTTGCGCTACTTTTTTAAGATGTATTTTATCGGCCATCTTTATTTGTCCCTCCTTATTCTGTCTGTGTTATCTTTCCCAAATCTCAGAAAAGACATGATATTTCAACACTGATACTTTAATGTGTGCACCGAAAAATTGTGTCCAAAGAGGCAATATCTAAGAGGTGAAGAGAATAATTTATTTTGCAAAACTTGCCATATTTCTAAGGTCATATATGTATGTATGTACATATACATACATGTATATACATATATTAGATGTATTTGAAAAACAAAACTTACTTTGTAACCGAGGGATACAAGGTAAGAAAGCTTGAGGCTTAAAGAGATGAAGGTTTACAAGAGGATGGGAAGGAAGAAGAGAGAAGTGAGATCTAAAATTTCGAGTCCCCTTCTTCTGTGTCGAACGGGTGTATATATAGTAGGTGCTACAATAAAACACAAGGCTTGAAGGGATGAGGGAGGAAGAAGGGAAGTGAGAATTGAAATTTCGAGTCCCTTCTTTTGAGTCGAACGGGTGTATTTATAGTGGGTGCTATAGTAAAAAGTGCTATAGTGCTAAATAGTGTAAATTGAACAGTACTAAGTGAACAACATAAAGTGATGAATAGTGAACAGTGAAAGGCTATTTTGCTACAGTATATAGCCTTTGCGTCGTTTGTAACAGTGTTTGACATGTAATGTAGCCTTTTCACTATTCACTTTATACTGTTCACTCAGTACCACTTTTTATTGTAGTATCCACTATAAATACACCGTTCGACATAGAAGAAGGGGACTCGAAATTTTAGATTTCACTTCTCTCTTCTTCCTCCCCATCCTCTTGTAAACCCTCATCCCTTCAAACCTCAAGTTTTCTTACCTTGTATCCCTTGGTTATAAGGAAGAAGAGAGAAGTGAGATTTGAAATTTCGAATCCCCTTCTTTTGTGTCGAACGGGTGTATATATAGTAGGTGCTACAATAAAACACAAGGCTTGAAGGGATGAGGGAGGAACAAGGGAAGTGAGAATTGAAATTTCGAGTCCCCTTCTTTTGAGTCAAACGGGTGTATTTATAGTGGGTGCTATAGTAAAAAGTGCTACAGTGCTAAATAGTGTAAATTGAACAGTACTAAGTGAACAGTATAAAGTGATGAATAGTGAACAGTGAAAGGCTATTTTGCTACAGTATATAGCCTTTGCGTCGTTTGTAACAGTGTTTGACATGTAATGTCTGTTTTTAATCTCTGTCTAGGTTGATCATGTAATAGTCGTTTTCATTGGTGTTTTCATTGTGATGTGATTGAGAGGATCTGTCTTGTATACGGGATCAACCTAGACAGAGATTAAAGATAGACATCACATGCCATCACATGCCAAACACTGTTGCAAACGGCGCAAAGGCTATATAGTGTAGCAAAATAGCCTTTTCACTATTCACTTTATACTGTTCACTCAGTACCACTTTTTACTGTAGCATCCACTATAAATACACCCGTTCGACATAGAAGAAGGGGACTTGAAATTTCAGATTTCACTTCTCTCTTCTTCCTCCCCATCCTCTTGTAAACCCTCATCCCTTCAAGCCTCAAGTTTTCTTACCTTGTATCCCTTGGTTACAAAGTAAGTTGGTTAACCATTTCTTGTAATACAAACATCAATACCCCCTGGAGTACGGATTATCGCCCTAGTGGATGACTTGATGCTGGCTCTAATAACATAGCTAGAAGGTCCTATGTTCTTTAAAAAAATACTGACTATGGAAGATGGATTCTATGATGAAGATCCAATCATATTTGCAAAAAACATCTTTCCAAGAAATTGGCTTTTCAAACCTCATAATACAAACAAAACCCTTGCTTATTATGAGCAAATTCCTAGTGAAAACAGAATTAGTAAGGTTTACCCACTTTGCTGATAAAAATAATATAGAAAACATCATATACTCTACAATTTCCATTAGTAAAGTGATACACTCCTCACACTGGAGAGATTCACTTAATACACCCAGAAAATTCCAAACCAAACTTACCCAAAGCATACCATACTCCTCCTCATATACTTATTGGAACTACCAACAAGCTTGGTGGAATGTCTTCTACAGACAAAATACAAATTTCCAACATACTTGGCTGGTATTTTTCAAAGTTAACTTTCCAAGACATAACCTGCCAAACTGGTTTAATTCCTGGTGGGATTTCTTTGGTCCTTTGAACGAATACTACATCCCACAATTAGCCAAGGATATCAAATATTTCGTAAACACTTTGAACCAACACCACATGATCTAAGGTTCCCATGCCTTATGCATTTTTTCATAATATTCAAAATCTCAGGTAACAGCTTGGGAATTTGGATATAATACATCCAACAACTACGGTTAAAACATGGCTAAATAGCCAGAAGACTCAGACAACCACAGCCTCATCAAATACATCATTTTTACAGTAGAAATCCATAGCAAGTGCAGTACTGGCTATAGTCAAGTAGGAAGGACTATTGCAACATTCTCAGAATAATGCTCTCAGAAGCAGAAGAATCACAATGATTATAGACGGATCCTTTCTGTCACATCACAGTGGAAACACCAATGAAGACGACTGCTACGGGATCAACCTAAACAGAGATTAAAGACAGACATCACATGCCAAACACTGTTGCAAACGGCGCAAATGCTATATACTGTAGTAAAATAGCCTTTCACTGTTCACTATTCACTATTCACTTTATACTGTTCACTTTACACTGTTTAGCACTGTAGCACTTTTTACTGTAGCACCCACTATGATGGTTTACAAGAGGATGAGGAGGAAGAAGAGAAAAGTGAGATCTGAAAATTTTGAGTCCCCATCTTCTGTGCTGAGAGAGTGTATTTATAGGAGGTGCTACAGTAAAAGTGCTACAGTGCTGAACAATGTAAAAGTGAACAGTGTAAATGTGAATAATGAACAGTGAATGCCTATCTTGTTACAGTGTATAGCCTTTGCGCCGCTGTAACAATTTTTGGCATGTGATATCCTGTCTTTAATCTCTGTCTAGGTTGATCTCGTAGCAGTCATCTTCATTAGTGTTTCCATTGTGATGTGATTGAGAGGATTCATCTGAATTGTCTTGTGATTTGGAAGATCCACATTGTGATCCTTCCGCTTCTGAGAGCATTGTTCTGAGGATATTACAGTATTCCTCACTGCTCTGGACTGCAGCACTTGCAATGGATTTCTCCTGTAAAAATGATGTATTTGATGGGGCATTTGATGGTGCTGTGGTTATCTAAGTTTTCTAGCTATTTAGCCATGTCATAACCGCTGCTTCGACCTTGTTCATAGAATTTGAATCCATCTCACCATTTTGTCTTGTATTTTTGGACAAGTATGGGTACCCGTTTGGTGGATGTATTGTTCAAATTCCCAAGTTGTTACCCATGAGATTCTGAATATTATGAAAAAATGCATAAGGCATGGGAACCCTAGATCATGTAGTATTATGTCCAAAGGACCAGCCAAGTATGTCAGAAATTTGTATTTTGTCTGTAAAAGACATTCCACCAGGCTTGTTGGTAGTCCCAATAAGTATATAAGGAGTATGGTAGGCTTTGGGTAAGTTTGGTTTGGAATTTCTGGGTGTATGAGGTGAATCTCCCCAGTGTGAGGGGTGTATGATTATACAAATAGATATAGTGGAGTATATGATGTTTTCTGCATTGTTTTTGTCAGCAAAGTGAGTGAACCTTGCCGATTCTGTCTTCATTAATATTTACTCATAATAAGCTAGGGTTTTGTTTGTATTGTATGGTTTGAAAAGCCAATTTTTTGAAAAGATGTTTTTTACAAACTTGATTGGATCTTCATTGAAAAATCCATCTTCCGCAGTTAGTATTTTTTTAAAAGATGTTTTGGGAAAAAACTTTAATTTTTGAGAATGAGGGGTTGCCTGTGGCCTAATGATTGCCTCATTCGAATTCTTTTGTATTTCGCTTGTTTTTGTATAACAAGTGGGGAAGGATTGTTGCTTACCTCAATGGCACTAGATGGCTTTTTCTTTACTGTTTTTTTGTAAAGATTGGGCAAGTAATTGTAGTGTTTCTTTGGGTAATATGACAGCTAGTTGGGTTAGGGCTGATATTTGGTGTTGGTGTCGTTGTAAGAATGATTGGTTGTTTTCTGCCATTTGGAGCCATGTCTTGATAAGTGTCAAGAAGTTCTAAAATTCTGCCAAATAGAAATACAAGACCTCTTAAATAAAAAACTCATAAGGAAAAGCCAATCGCCATGGAGTTGCTCTGCTTTCTATGTCAATAAAAATGCTGAACTAGAAATAGGAGTTCCCAAACTTGTTATTAATTATAAACCTTTGAATACAGCCCTTAGATGAATAAGATATCCAATACCCAATAAAAAAGACTTGCTTAACAGATTATGTATATCAAAAATATTTTCAAAATTTAACATGAAGTCAGGTTTTTGGTAAATACAAATCAGTGAAAAAAATAAATACAAGATAGCCTTTACTGTTCCTTTTGGCCAATACAAATGGAACGTTATGCCATTCGGCCTCAAAAATGCCCCTTCAGAATTCTAGAGAATTATGAATGAAATTTTCAATCCTTATTAAGAATACATTATAGTCTATATAGATGATGTTCTGGTTTTCTCCTCCAATATAGAACAACATTTCAAACATCTTTCCACATTCATAAAAATAATCATACAAAATGGTTTAGTAGTTTCTCCTAGTAAAATTACACTCTTCCATACCAGAATTAGATTTCTAGGTCATTACATCCATTTAGGCACCATAACTCCCATAGAAAGATCAATCTCATTTACCAACAAATTTCCAAATGAGATTAAAAACAAAACTCAATTACAAAAGTTTTTAGGTAGCCTGAACTATATTATAGATTTCTTTCCAAATATAAACATTCTTTGCAAACCCTTACACCAAAAGGTTACAAAAGGATCCTCCACCCTGGACCTTAGTTCATGCTGATATCGTCAAACAAACAAAGATTCATGTGAAAGATATACCATATTTACACCTTACTAACCCTTCTACTTTCAAAATAGTAGAAACAGATACCTCAGAATTAGGTTACAATGGCATTCTCAAACAGGTTAATAACAAGAAAGAACAAATTGTTCAGTTTATATCAAAACATTGGAATTTCACCCAACAAAATTATTCGACAATAAAAAAAGAAATACTTGCTATAGTTTTGTCTATATCAAAATTCCAAGGAGATTTATTAAATCAAAAGTTTCTCTTGAGAATTGATTGCATATCAACCAAAGATATTTTACAAAGGGACGTATTAAACATTGCATCAAAACAATTTTTTATCAGGTGGCAAGCCATACTTTTCAGTATTTGATTTTGACTTCGAATTCATAAATGGTTCTTCAAATTAATTACCTAATTTTCTCACAAGGGAATTTTTACAAGGGCAAATCCATTGCCGAAATCTCTAATACACCACCAAAGCCAACAGGCTTGACACCTATCAAGACATGGCTCCAAATGGCAGAAAACAACCAATCATTTTTACAACAACATCAAATACCAAATACACCTTCAAAAGAAGAATCCATACCAGCCCTAGCCCAGCTAGCTGCCATACTACCCAAAGAAACACTAGAGTTACTTGCCCAGTCTTTACAAAAAAAAAATAAAGTACATAGAAGAATTTTGAATGAGGTGGTCATTAGGCCACAGGCAACCCTCATTCTCAAACATCAAAGTTTTTCCCCAAAATATATTTTCAAAAATTACTGACTGTGGAAGATTGATTCTTTGATGAAGATCCAATCAAATTCGCAAAAAACATCTTTCCAGAAAAATTGGCTTTTCAAACCACACAATACAAACAAAACATCTTTCCTAGTGGAGACAGAATCGGCAAAATTCACTCATTTTGCTGACAAAAATAATACAGAAAAACATCCTAAACTCCACTATATCCATTAGTAAAGTCATACACCCCTCACATTGGGGAGCTTCACCTCATACGCCTAGAAAATTCCAAACCAAACTTATCCAAAGCCTACCATACTCCTCCTCATATACCTACTGGGACTACCAACAAGCCTGGTGGAATGTCTTCTATAAACAAAATACAAATTCTAAACATACTTGGCTGGTATTTTTCAAAAACAACTTTCCAAGACAAAGCCTACCAAACTTGTTTGACTCCTTGTGGGATTTCTTTGGTCCCTCGTAAGTAATACTACACCCCATTCTCAATCAAGGATACCAAATATTTCGTAAATACTTTGTACCAACTCCACATGATCTAAGGTTCCTATGTCTTATGCATTTTTTCATAATATTCAAAATCTCATGGGTAACAGCTTGGAAATTTGAATACACTACATACACCAAACTAGTACCCGTACTTGTCCGAAAATACAAGACAAAATAATGGGATGGATTCAAATATTATGAACAAGGATCCGAAACTGCGGTTAGAATATGGCTAAATAGCCAAAAAAACTCTGATAACCACAGCCCCATCAAATACATCATTTTTACAAGAGAAATCCATTACAAGTGCGAAATCCATTACAAGACTGCAGTCCAAAGCAAGGAGGAATACTGCAATATCCTCAGAACAATGCTCTCAGAAGCGGAAGAATCACAATGTGGATCTTCCAAATCACAAAACAGTCCAGATAGATCCTCTCAGTCACATCACAATGGAAATGCCAATGAAGATGATTGCTACGGGATTAACCTAGACAGAGATTAAAGACAGGATATTACATGCCAACACTGTTACAGTGGTGCAAAGGCTATACACTATAGCAAGATAAGCATTCACTGTTCACTATTCACTTTATACTATTCACTCAGTATTGTTCACTTTACACTGTTCAGCATTGTAGTACTTTTACTGTAGCACCATCTATAAATACTCTCTCTCGACACAGAAGAAGGGACTCAAAATTTTCAGATCTCACTTCTCTCTTCTTCCTCCCTCTTGTAAACCCTCATCCTTTCAAGCCTCAAGCTTTCTTACCTTGTACCCCCTGGTTACAAAGTAAGTTTGTTTTTCAAATACATAGTTTTATACAGGGTTACCAACTTGCATGATAGTTGGCTAACCATTTCTTGTAATACAAACATCAATACTCCCTAAAGTGCAGATTATCGCCCTAGTGGATGACTTGATGCTTTAGTTTCTGCATCTTTCAATACATGTAATTTTCAGTTTATATAATACAAGTTCATACCACCTTCATGGTTGGTTTTTGTTTATATATACTCTTACTTTACATTTTATATATTGCTTTCGTTCTTTACATTGTTTTTAATTCTCAAGAATTTATTTAGTTCTTATACAGTTCTTGTTCTTCTTCTTATAGATTTGTCAATCTCTTATACTTATTTGTTCTATGTATATATCAGAGAACAATGAAGTAAAAGAGATTGGCAAATCTATGAGTATGAGAAAAACTCTAAAGGTTCTATGTTCCTAGAATAATCAAAGAACTCTGAGAGTTCTGGGAAAGTTTGTATGATACGGTATAATAACTCAAAGGTTAAAGTAATTATAGAAAGGAAATAAACTAAGTAAAGGAATGATGTATATGTGACGATTAAACTAAATAAAATCTCGAACATCATAAATAGTATAAAGAGCGAAAGTAATGTAAGAGTACACGGAAACAAAAACCTACCATGTCGGTAGTATGAACTTATATTAAAAGACTGCAAATGACAAGTATTGAAAAGTGCAAAAACTAAAATATCAAATCATCCACTAGAGCAGTAATTCACACTCCAAGAAGTATTGATTTTTGTATTACAAGAAAATATTAATAAACTATCATACAAATTGGTAATACCATATAAACTTCACTAAATGCATTTGAAAAATGAACTTACTTTGTAGTAAAGGATACAAGGTAAGAAAGCTTGAAGCTTGAAGGGATGAAGAAGAGAGAAATCTGGATCATGCCTCTCTCTTCTGTACTGAGAAAGCATATTTATAGAGGGTGCTACAGTGAAAAATTCTACAGTGCTAAACAGTGTAAAGTGAATAATATTTGTTAGTGTATGTTTGCTATTTGCTATAGTGTATTGTTTTTTCGCCGCTGTAACAGTGTTATCATGTGATAATCTGTCTTATTTCTAGGCAAGTTTGATCCGGTGGCAGTCATTTTCATTGTGTTTCCACTGTGATGTGACTGTGAGGATTCGTCTTAATTGTTTTGTGATTTAGAAGATTCACATTGCGATTCTTCTACTTTTGAGAGTATTGTGTAATGACATTGAAGTTTTTATCTCTATTCTAGACTGCAGCAAGTGCTGCACTTGCAATGGATTTCTCCTACAAAAATGTTGTATTAGATGACATTGTAGTTATCTGGCCATTTTGGCTATTTAGCCAACTCCTAATAACATATTTGGATCCCTATTCATGATGTTCGAATCCGTCCCACCATTTTGTTTTGTATTTTCGAACAAGTATAGGTACACCAAGTTTTGTGAGAGATGTATTATAATCATCTTTTACAATTAGTATTTTTTGAAATGAGGTTTTTGGAAAGAATTTTGATTTTTGAGAATGAGAGGAGTTACTTGTAAAGATTGAGAATGAGAGCAAAGATTATTACTTACCTCAATGACACTGGCCAGCTCTTTCTTTACTATATTCTATAAAGATTGAGCAAGTATTTCTAGTGTTTTTTTGGATAGTTTGATAGCCAGCTGGTTAGAGCTGGTATGAGTTCTTCTTTTGGAGGGGTATTTGGTATTGGATGTTGTTGGTTTTCAATTATTTGAAACAATAACTCGATTGGTGTCAAGTCTTTGGCTTTGGTGGTTTATTGGAGGCTCCAGCAATGGCTTTAGTTTTGTCCTTTTTGGGTCTTAGCATAATTGTAACCCCTTTATGGTATCAAAGCCAGCGGGAAGGTATATATAGTCTTTTTAAGTATTCATACTCATAGATTGAGAGCCATTCGTTGGCACCCTTCTTGTTTCTACAAAGTGATCCACTGATTTTGAAGAGGAGGTATGAAATGATGGGCTAAATCTTAAATCTACAGATCTTCTAGGAAATCTAATAGTTACCCTTTCCTCTAGATGTTAAACAACATTAGTTGGATTTGTATTCTAAACAACTTGTTAGGAAATTTGGTTTTTTAATTCCCATTGTTTTGGTAAAGTGACTTGATTTAGAAATTATTGTATTTGCTCTAGAAATATTAGTCTGGAGGAGAAGTGTTTCTCCTCATGGACTTTGTAATGGATCCTATAGACAAGAACTAAAGGGATAGATGGATCCATCAGCCACCTTGTAATTATATGTTTTTATTTGGAGTGTGAGTGCTTTAAGAATATCTTTCAGGGATACTACAAAATTTGGATAACAGTCAAAATGTATTGGTCCTTTACAGAGACTTGTCTCTACAGTACCAAGAATGGATTCATCATAGTTTTATACATGTGAGTCTCGTAAAACTAAGAGAATAGATGTAAACATTCTTTAGGTATATTTCCTTAAGCTAGACTTTAGGAGTTTTCCAATTTCTTTAAATTTGTTGAAATCTTCTATCCTTACATCTTCTCTATGTATAAGACATAGATCTAAGTCCATTTGTGATAGAGAATTAGATGAAGACATAGACATTCTAAGTAAGCTCATACCTAAAGATCGAAATTATCCCTTCTTCAGAACCGTTACAACTAAACCAACGGTCCCGTTGCCTCTCTAGGATTTATGGCCTGGACCACTTTGTAGAAACAAGATCGTTGACTCTCAATCTATGAGTATGAATACTTAAAAAGACTATTTTTACCTTCCTGCTGGCTCTGATAGCATAAATGGGTTACAATTATCCCAAGACTAAAAAAAAAGACAAAAGTAAACCATTGCCAAAGCCTCCCAATACACCACTAAAGCCAAATACTGCCATTGAAGTAAGTAACAATCCTTCCCTACTTGTTGCACAAAGACAAGCGGAATACAAAAGAATTTCGAGTGAGGTGCTCATTAAGCCACAGACAATCCCTCATTCTCAAAAATCAAAATTCTTTCCAAAAATACTAACTGTAGAATATAGATTTTTTAATAAAAATCCAATCAAATTTGCAAAAAATATATTTCTAGAAAATTGATTTTTCAAACCACATAATACAAATAAAACTACTGCTTTTTATGAGTAGATTTTAGTGGAAATAGAATTAGCAAGGTTTACCTACTTACTGATAAGTCTGATACAAATAATATCATGTACTTCGTTATTTCTATCAATAAGGTCATACACCCCTCATAACGGGGGGCTTCACCTCATACACCTAAAAACTATCATACTTTGTTTTCTTCATATACATACTGGGACTACCAATAAGCCTGGTGGATTGTTTTCTTCCGTGAAAATAAAAATTTCCAACACACTTGACTAGTATTCTTCGAAAATCATTTCTTGAGGGAGAGAGTCTACCGAACTAGTTTGATTCCTAGTGGGATCTCTTTGGTTCTTTGAATGTAATACTACACCCTATAGACAAATAAGGATACCAAATATTTCATAAACATTTTGTACCAAAGCAACATGATACAAAGTTCCCATGCCTTATGCACTAATATTCAGAATCTCATGGGTATAACAGTACAGGAATTTGATTATAATATATCTTTCACCAAACCTAGTGTACCTATGCTTGTTAAAAATACAAAATAAAATGATGGGACGGATTCAAATACCATGAATAGGGATCCAAATTTGTAGTTAGGAGTTGGCTAAATAGTCAATAACCCAAATAATTGTAGCACCATCCAATATAACATTTTTGCAAGAGAAATCCATTGCAAGTGCAGCACTCTCTACAGTCCACAATAGAGAGGAATACATCAATGTCTTCAGACAAATACTCTCAGAAGCGGAAGAATCACAATGTGAATTTTTCAAATTACAAGATAGCCAAAATCGTGAGGATCTTCACAATCACATCACAATGAAAACATCAATGATGATTGCTACAAGATCAATTTTACTTAGAGAATATCACATGCCAACACTGTTACAGCGACGGAAAAGCAAAACACTGTAGCAAGTGGTAGACATACTATAGCAAATATTGTTCACTCATTCACTTTACATTGTTCAGTATTACCCTCTATAAATACGCTATCTCAGCATAGAAGAAATGAGGCTCGACCCAGATCTCAGAATTTTATCTTCTTCCTCCGAGTAAAGAACACCTGGAGTGCCATAACTTGGCACGGGGGGACACTTAAGTGCCACTTTTTTTTTCAAATGGAACACTTAAGTGCCAATATCGGAGTAAAATGGAACACTTAAGTGCCACTCCGCGAAAATCCGGCCAAACGATTGACGTGGCAATTTTCCGGCGATGGAGGTCCAAAATGGCGTTGTTTTTGCATGCTAACGTGGCAAAAAAATGCAAAAACGACGCCGTTTCGCGTCGACGTGTAAAAATAATAAAAAAATTAATTAAATTAAATTAAAACTTAATTTTAATTAAAAATACTCTAAAAATTAAAAATTAAAAAAAAAAAAAAGGGTAGGGGACGAAGGGGCGGGCGGTTGAGGGCCGAGCCCTCGCCGTTGCCGCCTCCCGCCGTCGCCGGAAGGGCCGGCGATGGAGGGGGCGGGGGTCGGCCGAGGTCGCCGGCTCGCCCCGGCGGCGAGGGCCGCGAGCCCTCCCAGATTTGGCGGGCCGCGATCGGCGGCGAGGGCCGCGGCCCTCGCCGCCTCCCGCCGGAAGGCACCCCGCCGTCGCCGGCCCTCGCTGGCCCCGACGACGGCGGGCGGGCGGCGGTGGCGAGGGCTCAACCCTCAGCCGCCCGCCCCTTCGTCCCCCATTTTTATTTTTTTTTATTATTTTTTTAAATTTTAGAGTATTTTTAATTAAAATTAAGTTTTAAATTAATTTAATTAATTTTTTATTATGTAAACGGCGTCGTTTCTGCTGAGTCGGCGCCGACTTAGCTCTCCGGCGAGCCACGCAAGCATTAAAAAATAATAAACACATGCCACGTAGGATTTTTCGGCAAGGTCGCCGGAGGTGGCACTTAAGTGTCCCATTTGAAAAAAAGTGGCACTTAAGTGTACCGAAAAAAAGTTATGGCACTTAAGTGTCCCCTCGTGCCAAGTTATGGCACTCCAGGTGTCCCAAACTCTTCTTCCTCCTTACTCCTCTTGTAATCTCCTATCTCCCTTCAAGCTTCAAGCTTTCTTACCTTGCACCCCTAGTCACAAAATAAGTTTGTTTTCAAATACATTTATACATAGTTATCAACTTACATGATGGTTGGTAAACATTTTCTTGTAATACACATATCAATACTTCATGGAGTGCAGATTATCGCCCTAGTGGATGACTTGATATATATTTTCTACACTTTTCAATACATGTAATTTCCAATTATATAAATACAAGTTCATACCACCTACATGGTTGGTTTTTGTTTCTGCAAATTCTTATTTTATATCTTATATATTGCTTTTGCTCTTTAGATTATTTTTAATTCTCAAGACTTTTTTTAGTCTTTATGCATGTTCGTAATTTTATTTAACCTCATATTCATAATCTTAAATATACAGTTATAAGTTTAGTCTAACTTTAGTATTTCTCATACTCTTAAATTGCCAATCTCTTATACTTCTTTGTTTTCTCATATATGTAACACTTCCAAAATGACAACAACTCTTCATATTGGGAAGCATCTCATTTTGGACTAAATAGTTTTTTTTCTGCACATTCCTTTTTCATGTCAATTGAATAGTATGTGATGCTTTTCTTGAAACAACAATTTCCACTTACTATTTTTTTTAAAGTGTAGTTTTTCTTTGAAAGGTCAATTTTTCCTCTTTACTTCTCCAAAATTATTGCAAGTTTTATGTCACGACCGAATCCTTCGTGGGCGATTCTTTCCCAACTCCTTGCACTGTAACAGCCCCCCTTAAAGTGTCTCATTTTCCCTGTCGTCCCTCTCTTGCTTCCTTTTCTCCCTGCTTCATACACTTCGAGAAGGTCTCCCCCATTCGCAAGCATGTCCACTTCCCAAGTGTCTTTTGGTCTTCCCGAGGGTGATTTGAACACCGCGAGGCCCTCCTCCAACTCCTTCGAAATTTCTCCTTCCGTGGATGGAACGAAACTTGATAGGTGTGATCCTATCATGATCGTAAGGCCCTCGTTGGTGATCAAACTACCGTCTAACGTTGGCCAAGAATTCAAGGTCAATAGGGATGGCGATGGAGAAGACGCGGAAGAGGGAGGTTTCAAGACTCCTACGTCCGCTGATAGCAAGATAGCTTGCTTAGTGTCCGCCGATGCCGAGGAGGCCCAGGTCAAAAGAGATTCTAAACTCGAAGACGCCACCAAGTGTTGGTGAGTCTTGCTTGATTTGTCGAGCGAGATTCAATCTTCCTTTGCACTTCCTTTGACAACAAATTTTGGCAGGAAGATAAAACAGAGACCCAAGGAAGGGGACATCGTTGGGATATGTTTCGATAAACAAGAATATGTGAATAGATAAATTTGAACCAAAATTATTTGTAGCAGGAGTAGAAACGCCCATACATGTATTTCCTTAACATTATTTGTGCATTTTAATAAGAAGCACATAGAAGTGAGAAGAATGCTAATCACATTATCCTTGGTCTTTGCCTAAAAAGTTTGGTTCTAACGTTCTTCAAATTTTTACTAAGAACATTTAATCTTTTGACCACAAACGTCTGATGTCTTTTGATAATACTAGTTCCGACGTTTTTCAAATCCGGACAACGAACGTCTGATCTCCTCATAATGTAGGTTTTGACGTTCTTTAAATCCAGCTCTACAAATGTCAAGCCCACACACCACCAAAACGAGTCAAACGGTGGAGAGAAACTTGAAAGAGCTCACCACAATGATGGTGCTAGCTATTTCTCTCATGTTGGACTGTTTGATTGGTCACTATTGTCGTTCATCCCATGATCTGCTCTCTCAATCACCTTTTTATAACTAGTCTTAGATCATATTTAAATCGGCTCATTAACTATAAAACCATTTTAAGAGAACTAATTCGGCCATAAAGTCTAAGGGACATAAGTTCTAAGATCATTTCAGACACTAATTCAAGCATTAATTGGTCATTCAAATTCGAAACCATTTCAAATCATTTATTTGGTTATTGATTTTGAACTCATTTCCAATATTAAGGTGGCTATTAATTCTAAACTCACTTCAGATTATTAATTTGGTTCTTGAACATAAACTCGCTTAAGATTTTTGATTCAATCGTGAAGTCTCAAACCTTTTCAAGTCATTTATTTTTAGCCTGACTCAATCTAATTGCCTCAATTGAGGGATTATGGTATGTGATATCCCTAGGTTCATCACTAAACAATAGGATTTGTACTAATACATTAATATAACTAAGAAAGTCGATAGTCCCAATTAGTCTCAAGTTCCTACAAACCATGAGTGACGTCTAACAATATGCCATGGCTACCATTGGGGGGTTCAATGCTTGGAACCAGGGAAAGCCAGGTTAATTGAAGCAGGTATGTTATCCCAATGGGTGAACCTCATGTTCAAGCCATTCAGAGACTACCTTTCAACTGTAAACTACCAAGAAATTTAGTTCAAAGCATAGAGATACTTAGTGATGCCAAGATGATAACATTTCTAAGTAATCAAGCTGCATTTCTTAGAGGATTCTACTAAACTAAAGAGAGAAATATTTAGGGAGACATGGAGAGATTTAGGAGATAGGGATATATACTTCTCAACCTCTTGCTCTTTCTTACAAGGCCTTTTATAGGCGATAAGTACAAAGCATATTTGAAACGGCAATAGAAAATAAAGGTAAGACGGGATAGCACAACAGGGGCCGAGTATTGTTTGCTACAGTAATTGATGACCAATGATCAGTGCTACAGTAATCTTATTACAAGCTTATCTCCATTTGGAGTTATAGTCATAGTCTAAGCTGTCGGAGCTGTGAGTGTCTCTTTATAGTAGCAAAGCATCCCACATGTTTAGACCATTTCAAGGAGGCCTGTTTTCAGGTTCATATGTCCTAAGAGGTCCTGGAGTGTCAATCTCTTAGCTCAGTTTTTTAGGTATGATTGGTTAGGGCCAATTTGATTTTTGGACATAATAAGAGATGGTGTTGGGGTCTAGTGCAAAGGAGAAGGACAAAGATTCGTGATCAGAAAAATCCTAAGAGGTCCCCCTATTGATCCCGAGAGAATTGTGCGAGATTGTTAGTGTTTGCCGTTTCTTGCTTACACACTTAAGTTGTCCTTGCCCAATTCTATGTCTGATTGAATTCTTCGAGTCCCTATGTTGCTACAGGTGTAAGTCCTTCGTGGTCCCATGGAACAGGTGTTGAGTAGTACTATACTTCTTCAAGAATGGTCTGATTTTGGACATAATAAGAGATGGTGTTGGGGTCTAGTGCAAATGATAAGGACAAAGATCTGTGATCATAAGAATCCTAAGAGGTCCCCTTATTGATCCTAAGAGAATTGTGCGGGATTGTCAGTGTTTGCTGTCTCCTGCTTATACGCTTAAGTTGTCCTTGCCCAATTCTATGCCTGATTGAATTCTTCGAGTCCCCATCTCGCTATAAGTATAAGTCCTTCGTGGTCCCATGGAACAAGCGTTGAGTAGTACTATACTTCTTTAGGAATGTTATGATTTCCTTGACATAGAATTCTCTAGAGTTCTTTATAGTTGTATTTAATGGATCTGACCTAATCAGGAAATTATTTGTAAATATGAGCTACTTGAAGATGTGGCTGAGGTTTGTAAGTTATGTTACCTATTATGGCTAGAGTATTATTATGTAAAAAGTCCATGGACAACAAAGATTCACAATAGTGTGTTTCAAGCTATGTCCGAGCAATTCTCAACTCCTTTAAGAAGAGTCGTTTTCAGTAAACGGGAGGATAAAACCATTTGAGCACGGTTAAGAGATTTATGTCACTCTCATTTTAATTATTATAATCGAGTGCGATCAACTTGGTTAATTTAATAAGGAATTTTCTCTTGGGAAACTCAATAGCTATTAAATATTTATTGGTAAATACCATAACAACCTTCTAGATTAATGGATGTATAAACGAATAATATATAATATGGAACAAATTAAAGAAAACGAAAAAGAGGGTTTAGCAAAAGCTGATCCCATTACAATTGATGTTGAAAAAAAATCCTCCATCTTAGGGAAAAGCTCAAATCATAACAATTACAAAACTAAACGAAGCCATGCAACTATGTACCGGGAAAAGAGTCATCTAGATAGATGCTAATGATGAATACTGGACAATTATACTGTTTGAAAAAATTAATGGCAAGTGACACTTTTGCACTTATAAAAGTAGAAAGTTTTTTCAATGTGAAATACATTATCACTCTACTATCAATGAGATATTGGCAATGAGTAATGGAATAAAAAAATTTGAGTCTTATCTTATCGACCATCATTTCCTAATAGAATCGGATATGGTATCTTTTCCTTAGATTACCAAACTCAAGTAGAAGCAAATTCCTCATTCCCAGCTGCTTTAATGGGATGAATGGTTCTCAAAGTACTTTTTCGAAACCAAACACATTGCAAGTAAGAAAAATGTGCTTGCTGACTTTATCTCTAGGCCAAAGGCATCAGCGAAAATCAACATGTACATTCTAAGATATTCTTTTCCTCAGTCAGAAAAGTATAAAAAAAAAAAAAAAAATGCAAGAATGGCAAAGTGTGGAATACCTCTAGGAAATTATTGAGCAAATCCATAATGATAGGCTCATTGAAAACCTTGACAATCTCATGTTGCAATACCATATAGATCTCTTCAAATTGCTTGAAAGTTCAATTCATCATCCTTTTGGATTAAACCTCAAGTATCCATTTATACCTCTATTAATATGGAAGGAAGATTTCCTTGAAAAATTATGATGGTTGTTATGATAGTTAACTAATAAATATTTAATAATTATTGAGTTTCCAACCAAAAAATTTCTTATCAAATTAACCAAGCTAATTGCACTTGGTTATAATAACAAAAACTACAATGACAGAAATCTCTTAATCATGCTAAAATGGATTTATCCTCTTGTTTACTAGAAACGCTTCTTCCTAGAGAAGCTGATAACTGCCCAAGCAAAGCCTGAAACGCACATCATGTGTTTCTCCATCGTCCATGGACTTTCATACTTAATAGGGTACCCTCTCTAGTACTCTAGCAAGAGTAGGTATCACAACCTATAAACTTCAGCCACATCTTCAAGTAGCTCCTATTTACAAATCATTTCCTAATTGCGTCGAATCTATTGAATACAACTATAGAGAATTCCAGAGAATTCTATGTCAAGAAAGTTGAACCATTCTTGAAGAAGTATGGGACTACTCATGCATATTTCATGGGGACTCAATCACAGGAGCAAAAAATGGTAGACATGGATTATCCCACATAATCCTTTCAAGATTAATTGAGGAATCCCTTTCTCACGATCCCTATGATCACGGACTTTTATCCTTATCTCTTAGACTAGACCCCAACGTCATCTCTCATTATGTCCAAATGTCAAATTAGCCCCGGCCAGTCACAAGGAGTGAGGAAAGTCTTGAGAGCAAATCGCAATGCTTGCCTATTTCCATTTATGAATGAATTCTTTCAAGATGCCCCATCAATTCAAATGAAGAGGATTTCTTGCTAGCGTTCTTTGGGTTTGTAGTGTTCCCTCATTGTATGAACACTATTAGTCCCTCAACTACATGGGTAGCTCGAGAAGTATATGCGGGGAAAGGCTTTTTTAATGCCATTTTGACTAAAATTCCCTGTCGAATCATACCGAAGACATAAACATGATCGTTGAGGAAAAGAATGCGCGCAAGCAGGCCTTTAAAGTGAATGTTCTCAGATTATACAAAATGCTAGTGTAAGCCGGACATTGTGAGGAAAATGATGACATTTCCATGGAGGATAAGCTAAAGTGCATATCCAGAATGATCGATATTGGGTATAATTCAATGTTAAATTATGTTTCGAGTTTGAGCATTTGCAAAAATGTGATTTACTAGACTCTTGAAGCTGCACAAAAGAGGAAATATAAAATAAAGGGTTAATACCTTAAAAAACCCCAAACTGGTACACCTGTGACAAATTTACCCCAAACTATTTTTTTGACCACCAAAAACCCCAAACTGGTACATATGTGACAAATCTACCCTCCGTTAGCTTCCGTTCGATTTTGCTGTTAATTTTGCTGACGTGGCAAGCCATGTGGAAATTCACAAGTTTAATACCGTTAAAAACCTCAAACTTGTATATTTATGACAAATTACCCCAAACTGGTATATTTGTGACAAATTTACCCAAAACTGGTATATTTATGACAAATTTACCCCAAGCAAGTATATTTACGAGAAATTTACTCTAAATTAATTTTTTCGATCATAAAAAACCTAAATGGGTACACGTGCAGCACATTTACCCTCTTACAATTTTCCCAAATTTGATTGAGTTGTGATTACCAATCAATTTTATTTTCCGGATTATTTTCTACGTGGCATTACCCTTACTAAAACATGTAATATGAGATTAAAACAATATGAACTTTTGATAGCTGCTTAATTTCATTCTATATTATTATGAAAATATTTAATGTGATCATTTCATTGATTCAAGTTAATGGAATTTGCTAATTTGGTTTCTAATTCGATACGTTTGAATGGTGGAAAAAAAATGCTATACGTGGATTATTCACGTAAGATATTCAATTTAAATTAATCAATTGTGATCTTCACCGAGCCCTCATCGACCCTTTTTCTACAGCCAAAACAAGGGCCTGTAGCCCTTGTTTTTTTTCCTTTCCTTTTTATTTATTTTTTATTTTTAGAGAAAAATAGCTTTTCTTTAATCTAATTCAATTAAGATGTTAGTTAAAAATTAGGATTTGAGCCTAAACGACATTGTTTTAATCTTATATTACATGTTTTAGTAAGGTTAATGCCACGTAGAAAATAATCTGGAAAATAAAATTGATTGGTAATCACAACTCGGTCAAATTTGGGAAAATTGAAAGAGGGTAAATGTGCCGCACGTGTACCCATTTAGGTTTTTTATGATCGAAAAAATTAATTTAGAGTAAATTTTTCGTAAATATACTTGCTTGGGGTAAATTTGTCATAAATATACCAGGTTTGGGGGTAAACTTGTCATAAATATACCAATTTGGGGTAAATTTGTCATAAATATACAAGTTTGGGGTTTTTAACGGTATTAAACTTGTGAATTTCCACATGGCTTACCACGTCAGCAACCACGTCAGCAAAATTAACGGCAAAATCGAACGGAAGTTAACGGAGGGTAGATTTGTCACATATGTACCAGGTTGGGGTTTTGGTGGTCAAAAAAATAGTTTATGATAAATTTGTCGGGTGTCAGGTTTGGGGTTTTTTAGGGTATTAACCCTAAAATAAAATAAAAGGGAGAAAAATTTCCTCATCTGTGGAATTCGAAAGTGGATATCTTCGTGGGCACATTCCACTGCCGAAGGATGAAGTCCCCTACACGTAGATGAAATCCCTTGCCACACGTAGAAGAACAAAAGCCGCATGAAGCATCTACATGAGAATGGAAAGTGGTGGGGCCCAAGGTCAAACCTTTGACCTTGGGCACACACACTCACACACGTATTTCATGCGTGGGTTTTCTTTTACCCGATCAAGAATCCGCTTGAAGCCTCCACGCGGATGGTGGGCCCAAGTCAAGATTTTGACTTTTTGGGGTACACATATAAAAAGAAGTATTACACAGGGTTACTTTTTTTCAGTGGGTGGCTGCTACACGTACAAACCGCAAGAACTGCGTGCTGCCGAGAAGAAAAGAAGCCGCACATCCAACGATCTTTGAAGCCACAAGCCGCGCGAAACTTTGAAGAGATACACAAAGTCGTACGAACATGTGGTATTTTTTGTGCCGTAAGTTTTTTTTTTTGGTGACCCAGGGAACCCCCGCACGGCCGACAGCCGGAGAGTAAACCCTGGAGTGACGCTAGCGGAGGACCCACCACCCCGACGCCACACAGGCGGTGGTTTTTATGCCGTAAGTTTATACCCAAGTAAGTTATTTATTTATAAACATATTGGGTTTGAGGTTAAATTTAGGTGTGGGAAATGCTTGAGCGTGTGAGTGATTGTAAACTCTGATTCTCCGATTATAGTGGATTATTTATTGCTGCTCTCCCTGTGGATGTAGGTACCGATACTCAGACCAAACCACGTAAATTTTTGGTGTCCTTATTTTTCTCGTTTATTTCTTTGGTGATTTCGCGTTGACATGAATTGCAAGATTATGTCAATTCCGCGTATTATATCCCAATAATTGGTATCAGAGCTTGGAGTTAGATTTCTTGATTGTAATTTGAAGCTTTTACTTGTCTAATTATTATCGGGAAAATTACCAAAAAAGTCCTAAACCTATTGCAATTTTTCCAATTCAGTCCTAAACTTATTTTTTTGACCAATTAAGTCCTAAACCTTTTATAATTATTCCAGATCAGTCCATCCGGCCAAAATTGGCCGGACGGCGCGACGTGGCGGTGACCGGCGCGCCGGCAAGCGTTTTTAATATTTTTATTAATTTTTAAAATTTTTATTAATTTTTTTTTTCCTTTTTCTTTTTTTTTCCCCTCCTCCCTCTTCCTCCCTCCTCCCTCCTCCTTCCTTCGCTCCGGCAACCAGCCGGGCTGGCCGGTCACCGGACCGAGGCGATCCGGCGGGGCGAGCCCCCATTGGAGGGAGGCCTCGCAAGACGCGACGGCGGGGGGCTCGTTGTCACGTCGGCAAGCCCTCGCCGGATCCGGCGGCAAGGGCTTGCCGGACGTGGCAGCCCCGGCCGGATGCGGTGAGGGCTCCTCGCCAAATCCGGCCCTCGCGATCCGGCGGCGAGGGCTCGCTAGACGCGACGGCGACCCCCCCGCCGAGGGATCTAGCGATGGCCCTCGCCGGATCCGGCGGCGAGGGCTCACTAGACGTGACGGCGAGCCCCCCCCGCCGGATGCGGGCGAGGGCTCCTCGCCAAATCCGGCGGGGGGCTCGCCGTCGCGTCGGCGAGGCCTCCCTCCGATGGGGGCTCGCCTTGCCGGATCGCCTCGGTCCGGCGACCGGCTAGCCTGGCGGTCGCCGTAGCGAAGGAAGGAGGGGGAGGAAAAAAAAAAAAAAGAAAAAAAAAAAATTTAATAAAAAATTTTAAAAAATAAAAAATATTAAAAAATATTAAAAAACGCTCGCCGGCGCCGCTAGCTGCCACGTCGGCGCCGTCCGGCCAATTTTGGTCGGATGGACTGATATGGAATAATTATAAAAGGTTTAAGACTTAATTGGTTAAAAATAAGTTTAGGACCGAATTGGAAAAATTGCAATAGGTTTAGACTTTTTTGGTAATTTTCCCAATTATTATCTGAAAATTATGTTATTGCAATTATGTCTGAGAGGAAATTTGAAATTGAGAAATTTTACAGGAGTAATAACTTTGTGTTATGGAGCATCAAGATGTAGGCATTATTGACAACATAAGGTTTGACCAAGGCACTAGATGGTGGAGATGAGTTGCCTATTATTATGAAAGCCTTAGAGAGGGTAGAGTTAAATGGAAAAGGCAAAGAGCACAATCCTATTAAATTTGTTGGATAAGGTCTTAATAGAGTTTGTTGAGGAGAGGGATGCCGCAGCGTTATGGGCAAAACTTCATGCACTCTATGTGGAGAGAGGTTTGAACAATCGAATGTTGAAGAAGATATTTCAATTTAGATATACTGAAAGTACGTTTATCAGAACCCACTTAGATGAATTTAATAAACCCATGATGGATTTGAAGAGCGTCGATAAGATACTTGATGATGAAGAACATGGCATGATGTTGTTAGCCTCTTTACTAGAGTTATGGGAACACTTTACTAATTCACCGTTGTAGGGGCGTACTACAATTATATTGGAAGAGGTAAAGTCCGCCTTATTCTCTAAGAAATGGCAGAGCGAGATCAAGGTCTGGCGCAAGGAGTAGCGCAAGCACTGACTATTCGGGGTAGAGAACAACAACGAAGGCCTAGTAGCAGCAGAGGTAAAAACAGCTTGAAATCACGCCATAGAAAGTCCAAGGGACGCGTGAAGTGCTTTGAGTGTCACAAGAAGGGGCACATTAGGAGAGATTGTCCAAAGCGGATGAATAAAGTTGATAGGCAGAATGCCACAAGCAATGTGGCAAACGTTGCCGAGGGGAGCAATGGTGATGGAGAAGCTATTTTATGTGTGATTGCTACTTTGTCAGGAGACGAATGGGTGCTAGATTTGGGGTGTTCTTATCACATGATGCCTCATAAGAACTGGTTTACTACTTACCATGCTACAGATGGTGGTAGGGTTCTTTTGGGGAATAATGCAGTCTATAAGGCTATGGGGATAGGGACAATTTGGATCCGGATGTAGATGGGGTGGTGCGCACATTAACAGACGTGAGGCATGTACCTAAGCTCAAGAAGAACCTTATTTCTCTAGGGACACTCAATGACATCGGGTGTAGGTACACCGCTGAAAATGGAGTACTGAAGATTTCTCGAGGTGCCATGACAGTGATGAAAGGGAAAAAAGTGAATACTCTCTATCATCTACTGGGAGAGACCGTGACCGAAACTACTGTAGTTTCTTCAAGTGAATCAGACTCTAACTTGACTCAGTTATGGCATATGCGTTTAGGGCACATGAGTGAGGCAAGTATGACGATGCTAAGTGAAGGGGGGTTGTTGAATGGTCAAAAGATAGGGAAGCTAGACTTATATGAGCATTACATCTTTGGGAAGTAGCATCGAGTTAAGTTTACTACAGCTATTCATTCAACCAAACGACCAGTTGAATATATTCATTCAGACGTCTAGGGCCCGTCTTTGGTTCCTTCGAAAGGAGGTGTCCGATATATGCTAACATTTGTCAACACTATTCGAGGAAGATATGCGTATACTTTCTGAAGCACAAATATGAAGTATTTGGTCGATTCAAGAAATTTAAGGCATTGATTGAGAAGCAGTCAAGTAAACAAATCAAGTGCTTGAGAACTGATAATGGCATGGAGTTATGTGGTAAAGATTTTACCGAGTTCTGCGAGAAAGAAGGTATCATGAGACACTGCACAGTACCTGGGACACCATAGCAGAATGGCGCGGCAGAACGAAAAAACAGAATTTTGCTTGAGCGAGCTTGATGCATGCTTTCACATGCAGGACTTGGCAAGGAATTTTGGGCTGAAGCAGTAAACATGACATGTTACCTGATTAATCGATCTATATCATCTACTATCGAATGGAAAACTCCTGAGGAAGTATGGTCGAAGAAACCTGTTGATTACTCTGGATTACGTATATTCGGATGTCCTGCATATGCTCATGCAAGTGATGGTAAGCTTGAGCCGAGGACAAAGAAGTGCATATTTCTAAGTTATGCACATGGGTTGAAAGGCTACTAGCTGTGGTGCACCAATTCCAAATCACCCGATTTTCTAATCAGCAGAGATGTGATATTCAACGAGACTGCAATGCTTCAACAAAGGAGTTCTAAGACACAATCAGTAAAGAAGACAGACCATGGTGTCATTAGTGAGGTGGAGCTTCAGGTGGAGACTCCGGAGACCTCAAAGGTAACAGAAATTTAAACTACAGATGAAGCCGCAATTCCTCAAGTCGATGATAGTGAACAATCAGCAAAGCCACAGCACATTATAGCTATAAATAGATAGAGAATGCAAATTAAATCACTGGTACGTTATGGTTATATAGATATTACTTATACATTGACTGTAGATGATGAGGTGGAGATAGATGAGCCTTCGTCTTACTCTGAGGCGATGGCTAGTTCGGAGTCGTCGCAGTGGCTAGGGGCTATGAGTGAAGAGATGGAATCACTTCATCAAAATCAGACATAGGAGCTGGTCAAAGTACCCAAGAGCCAAAAGATTGTCGGAAGTAAATGGGTCTTCAAACGGAAAAAGGGCATTCCAGTGTCGAGGCAATGAGATATAAGGTGAAACTTGTGATGAAGGGATATACACAGCGTGGGGGCATTGACTACAATGAGGTATTCTTTCCTATGGTAAGACATACTTCTATTCGTGTTTTACTTGCATTAGTTGCTTTGCAAGATCTCGAGTTAGAGCAACTAGATGTGAAAACTGCGTTTCTTTACAGTGAGTTGGAGGGGCAGATTTACATTAGACAGCCAGAGGGATTTGCTATTCAGAGTAAAGAATATTATGTTTGTTTGTCAAAGAAATCTTTGTATAAGCTGAAACAGTGGTATAAATGTTTTGATGCTTTCATGGTTAGTCAAGACTATACGAAAAATCAGATGGATGGCTGTGTTTACAATAGGAGATTAGAGAATGGTTCTTTGATTTATCTACTCTTATATGTTGATGATATGCTGATAGCAGCTAAGAATATGTCTAATATTAATGTGTTGAAGAGGCGGTTAAATACTGAATTTGAGATGAAGAATTTAGGTGCTGCAAAGAAAATATTGAGTATGGAGATTTTGCGTGACAGGACTGCAGGAGTTTTATGTCTATCTCAAAAGAAATATATTAAGAAACACGTTTTAATACGCAGTTAGCAAAATATATAAGTACACCTTTAGCGAAGCACTTTAAACTTTCAGATAAATTATCATCGCAGACTGAGGAGGAGGAGGAGCATATGTCTCGTGTTCCTTATTCTAGTGCCATGAGTAGTATTATGTATGCTATGGTGTGCACTAGGCCTGATATCTCACAAGCTGTGAGCGTGATTAGTCACTATATGAAGCATCCTAGTAAAGCTCATTGGAAAGCTGTGAAGTGGATCCTTAGATATTTGAAAAGGACAACGGACGTGGGTATAGTGTACTGGAGGGACAGCAATGGCAGTGAGACCACTGGTTTTGTGGATTCAAATCACGTCAGTGACTTGGATAATTGCAGGTCTTTAGCAGGGTACATGTCTAAGCTAGCAGGTGGTGCAGTTAGTTGGAAAACGTCCTTAGAGGATCACATTATCTTGTCTTCGACTGAGGCAGAGCATATGGCACTAACTTTTGTGGCGAATGAGGCGATATGGTTACAAAGTTTACTCTTGGACTTTGGCTTAGAACAGAAAAGTGTGGATATATACTGTGATAACCAAGGTGCGATATATTTGGCATATAATCCAGTTTATCACAAGTGAACGAAGCATATCAGCATCAAATACCACTTCATCCAAGATGTCTTAGCTAAGGGTAACGTTACTGTCAAAAAAATTACTACAACAGATAACCCGGCAGACATGATGACTAAGTCTGTTCCTTTGGGAAGCTTGAGCTCTATTGGCATATGTGGAGAGTAAGCGCCCGTCTGAGCATTGGGAGAGCAGCATGGATAATGAGCACTATAATTTTGTTTCAAACATTGAGCCAAGGTGGTAAATTGTTAAATTATGTCTCAAGTTTGAGCGTTTGTAAGAACGCAATTTGCTAGACTCTTGAAGCTGCACAAAAGAGAAATTATAAAATAAAATAAAAGGGAGGAAAATTTCCTCATCTGCGGAATCCGAAAGTGAATATCTTCGTGGGCACATTCCACTGCTGAAGGATGAAGTCCCCTGCACATAGATGAAGTCCCTTGCCGCACGTAGAAGAACAAAAGCCGCATGAAGCATCTGCAAGTGAATGGAAAGGGGCCCAAGGTCAAACCTTTGACTTTGGGCACACACACTCACACGTATTTCATGTGTGAGTTTTCTTTTACCCGATCAAGAATCCGCTTGAAGCCTGCACACAAATGGTGGGCTCAAGTCAAGAATTTGACTTTTTGGGGCACAAGTATAAAAAGAAGTATTATGCAGGGTTACTTTTTTTCGGTGGGTGGCTGCTGTACGTACAAGCCGCAAGAACCGCGCGCTGCCAAGAAGAAAAGAAGCTGCACGTCCAACGATCTTTGAAGCCACAAGCTGCAAGAAGCTTTGAAGAGATACGCGAAGTCATAAGAACGCATTGTATTTTTTGTGCCATGAGTTTATACCCAAATGAGTTGTTTATTTATAAACACTTTGGGTTTGAAATTAAATCTAGATGTGAAAACACTTGAGCGTGTGAGTAAATGTAAACTCTGATTCTCCGATTATAGTGGATTATTTGCTGGTGACTCTCCCCGTGGATGTAGGTATCGATATTCGGACTAAACCATATAAATTTCTGGTATCCTTATTTTTTTCGTTTATTTCTCTGGTGATTTCGTATGGACATAAATTACAAGATTCTGTCATTTCCGCATATTATATCCTAACATTCAAAGTGCAAGGGAGGAGAGACCCAATAGCTTGATGACGTCAGCCTTGTTTGAATTCTCTCCTGAGAACTTGCCTCGTGAATTTATGGAAGTAGAATCTATTCAATTCACGCTAAAGAGATGGTCACCATGATCACGCCGGTCGTGATTGATCTATCGGAAGAGGATTATTCCTGGGAGTCCAGTGAAGAGGAAATGAGGCCTGTAGTCATTTACCTTATGTCCGAAGAATTTTCAGCGTCGGAGGTTAGTGGATGTGATATGAAGCCGGTTGTGATTGAACCTACCACCCGAGGACGAGGATGAGATAATCATTGAAGTTGCTCATAGCATTGACACCAAGGTAATCCCTTAGGATTATGTAACAAGTGAGGCCGATGCTGTTTCTCAATCAGGCCGATGTTACACACCTGCTGGGGTAGTTGAAAAAAAAAGCCGTCAATAACGACGAGGTAGAGCAGTTCTTAGGGATTGTTAGAATGAGCGAATTTGAAGTTGTGAAACAATTGAGAAAGATGACAGCTCATATATTTCTTCTAGATCTCTTCAAATCCTCTGAAAAGCACAAGAATGCATTGTTGAAAGTCCTCAATGAAATGCATGTACCAGAGACTATCGGCGATAGTCAATAAGAGGAGTTTGTTGGATCAACTTTATTAAAAGATCAAATCTCATTTGCCAATGAAGACTTCCCGGCTGAAGGCCACAATCATAATAAGGCCCCGCTAATCTCGGTAAAATGTTGCTATACGATTATTGCAAGGGTATTGATTGATAATAGGTCCACGCTGAATATCTATCCATCGACAACACTACAGCATCTTGGAATTAATGAAAAATAGATCCAAACATCAAGGTCTACCGTTTGGACCTTGAATGATATGAAGAAAGAGGGGGTTGGACAAATTGAACTGGAGCTGTCGATTGGTCCCGTCTCCTTACTGGTGGACATTCCTAGTGTCTTAAACTTCCCATTGGGGCGACCTTGGTTACATAATGCAGGAGCTGTTCCTTCGAGTTTACACCAGAAAGTCAAGTTCGCTATAGTCGGAAAACTAATCACAATTCATGGAAAAACTGATTCTAGGGTTTGTTCATGATATTGCAATCCCTTACATCGAGCCTGAAAGCAAGGAAGAGTCAAATTATCTAACTTGATTGACATTATGGCGTTGCGGAGATAAACTTTTGCCACAAGAATCTCTCTCATCCTTGCGTAGTGCGCAAATGTGCATGATATTGCCCTCTTGAATGGAAGCCAAAGAAAACCAAATCAACTGCACTCTCCGGAAAAACAAAACAAAAAACAACCCTGCTTCACTGCGGGAATATTTGAAGCTTTACATCCTTCTGTCGCATGCCAATGCGCAAAAGCTACCACAAAGCAGGCAAACCAGTTATTCAGAAAAGACAGGAGGCAAATAAGCATCCTTGATCTCAAGCCATATACAAGCCCATTTTCCAGAATTATGTGGTTGAGGAAACCCTCAGTAATAGACGCCCATATCCATTATTGAGCAACTCATGCATATGAGCTTTGTCTTCGGAGGTGATTTCCAACTGGCTCAACACCTGTTTCCTAAACGAAAGCCTGCCCATTCGACTTCGTTCATCTCCAACTTGTCTCATTTGCATCTGTAAATATGGCATTATGATGTTCTATGAGGTTCTGAACAACCTCAATAGTGGCTGCCGGGTTATCCGTTTCACCTTCCTCTGCAAACATTGAAATCAACAAGACATGTGAGTCGAGTGAAAAAGAGTTTATTGCTTCGCGAAACGAAATTGCTCCTATTAAAGTCTGCAGTCACCAACAAAGCTTATTAATATCCTTTGGGAGGCTACATCAATATAATAGTTCAAACCACCAAAGAAGTTCTTCAGACTTGCTGATTTCATTTCCAGTAAAGTAGACCAAATTGAGACATATTACCAAAAATAAAAAGTTAACAAGAAGAACAATAATAACCTGCGAGCATCTCCCAGGCACTAATTGCTGCAGTTGGGTCCACGTTCTTAGGAGGGCTTCCCGATAGCTTGTTCCAATATTCCCTATAAAACTCAGGGTTCCTCCCCTTCTGCCACATCAAAACTGGGGCCATCTCAATTGCAAGGCTCCGAGCATCCATCTGTGCAGAAAAAAAAACCAGTCTCATCAGATAGGTCACTACTTGCCAGAACTATGTCCGTTTTCTGATGATGGTATCTGGACCAGATTAACTTATATGAAAATTAGCAGCAGAGCTAAAGCATGTAGCTCCAATGATCTCAAGGTTAAGTATTTGTTTTAGGCCTCAGAGTAAAGTAAATTGAATAAATGCCCACGAAACCATTAGATTAGCTGTTAATATAGAAATGTGAACTGCTGCTTTGGAACTGCTGAAATTAACACAGTGGCAGCACTTCCCTGTTTAACCGTTCATATTCCCTCATCTAGCTCAAGAAGAAGAGAGAAGAAGAGCGGGTCCTACCAAAACAAACCAAGGGTGCCCCCACATATTCCAGTGATGCCTAAAGATGATATCCATACATAAATACAAAACTGAGCAACCTTGACACTGCAATACCAGTTATAGCAGTTCTTCCTTATAAGATCATCTTCTACTTTTGTCCACTAAGTAATAAAGTGGTTCACCATGTTTTACTGCCAATAAGAACAAAAATAGGAGGGATGCATGCATATGAGAGAGAGAGAGAGAGAGAGAGAGAGAGAGAGAGCACACCTTGTTATGATGTGAGTTCTGGCTGATGCGGAGCAACAGTGCTGTTATATATTCTAGTGTCATGTAATTTGCACTGGGGAGTCTCTCTAATATGCTTCTCATTGCTTGTACACTAGAACGAGCGCTTTTTAACTCTTCATAGAGATCAAAGGTTGTTAGTGGCTCAGGAAGGCTTGCAAGGTAGCATTTGGCAAGTATTGCCACATCCAGTGGATTTGTACCATCGGGAAGTGAGGCATCTGGATCTGTGGAACAAAAGAAAGTATTTAGCGCCTCAAACACTCTAAATTAAACAATTGAAAGTCAAACGTGTTATCGATCAGAAAAAGTTGAAAGTCAAATGTGCAATGAAAGAACATGTAATATACCTTCATTGTATTTCACCACCAATTGCTGAATAACCTCCTTATCTCCTTCAGATTTGAACAAATTCTGAGAATTTACCCCTAAAAATAAAAACAACGCACAAATTACTGTCGATGCTCTCAATTGTGTGACAATAATCCAGGAAAATCCGCATACCCATAACCACCTGTACTTATAAGATATTCAGCACATTTGATCAAAATATTAGGAACAGGCCTGCTGGATTGCTGCCGTTGTATTGTTATCTCAATTGGGACACCAAATGCTGCAAACAAAGTTTAAGTATGCAACTGTTACTCTGCGATCTAGTAGAAAGGCGTCACATCAAAGAAAGTTACTAAAATCTAGGATAGTCCAAAGGTAGTATATGTTCCGCAGAATGACTATGCTTAAGCAAGAAAAAGATTTTGGTCTAATACTGAGGAGTCTCATAATTATAGGAACCCTCCAAAGACAGATCTACTTGTCATAACCTTTTCGACAATTTTAAAAGGAGTTCCGAGTTGATAATATAGCATGCACTAGTATCCCCTTTCTGGATCCCCAAAGAGCATAGTCAACTCACTAAGAACTGTCGAGCAGCACCATAAGAGCTAAAAGTGAAGGACTACCTTGTTGAACTCCCCCTCTTAGATGGAAAATTCAACGGAAAGAGAGAGAGAGAGGGGAAAATAATACTTAAGGGTCTGAAACTTTGACATGTTGATTCATACCACAACAATCCAGAGCAAATATATGGTTATCCATACCAAAAAATTGAAAGATACCTCTACAATTTCCACAGAACAATACAAATATCTCAGTACTTTGAAAAGAGAAAACCGTTTTCAGCACAAGCAGAAGATGCAAGTCAATTACCATCCATGCTAGAAAATCCCTGCAACAGCAAGAAAACGCATCAGAAACTTGCTTTTAATACACAGAATGGATGAGGGAGTAATTTATGCGATCAGCCTCATAATTCTTTACCTTCTGCCGTCTTTCCATATCTGTAATAATGGATTTACTTCTCTGTGCAGTCTTTTTTGCTACCTGAAGAATCATTTCTTGAATAAGTACGTCACTTTTAGAATTATACACTAGCAAACCATTGTTGTTTAGACCATATATGAACCTCAGTTTTGACAGCATACAACATGGAGAATAAGTTTCTTAATAATCGAAATCACAAAGAGTGATCTCTAATGGTAAACAACTGAGCCCTATTTTGAGATCACCGGTAAGAAATAGCAATCAAGTGCAAGACCCTTTAGAATCAACCAGTTAAGTCTGATTTTTAAGCTGCGGGAATATAAAGCCAAACTCAGTTTAAGGATGTTTAGACCATGGAGCTACTCTTGCTACATATGCGAGCCCAATAATTATGCCCCGTTATCTTATCTAACAAATAATGGTGATCTTGAAGAACTAAGTAACAAGTGTTGACTCAATGTATCCTTTAAGATCATCAAATAAATCCAAGTCTTGACACAACCTACCTCTTCAACTTTCGTCTTGCCAACTACTACTTTATCCTTAGTGCCTGTGATACCCTTCCTCAGAAAAGAACCAGTAGAGGCGGCAGTTTCTATGAGACGCTCTTGGACAGCATGTCTCACTGATGGTTGCTGAAGGAGCACCCATCGGCTTTTCACTGCTGATCCAACCCTTCCAGCAATTTCAGTGACATTGCCTTTAGCATCCTTTGCTACCTCGCCAACAAATGCTCCAGCATTCTTCCCTGATTCTTTAAGTCTCCCACCTATATTTACAACTTGAAGTCTAAGCCATGCACAGTGAAATGACAAAGTGAGCTTGTACGGAAAGAACCAGGTATACCTGAGGAAGAAAAGAAGCCCCTCGCTCTGTCGTGCCACGGAGAGGACACATCAGAAGACATTGGTAAGTGGCGATCGGCACTCCTTTCCCACGCTACAAAAAGATCTTCTCCTGCATGAATCCATCAAACGTGTATCAGAAACACTGACAAGTAGACCATTCAAGAACAAAATTGAGCTCCCAAGATTATCTAACTAAAGGCTGCTCGATCAAAAGCTAGAATCAATCAACTTGGTTCCTTGTTTCACCAGAGATGGATCGACTCTAAAGAAAAAAAAAAAAAAAACCTTTTTTTTACTCCAAAATCAATTCTACTCGCAGGTGCTGTAAAGCGCCCCATCGCTGAAGTACCCAGGTACAACACAAGTTCAAATTGAAAAGAAGCAAATTACGAGTCTCGATACATCTGCTGGCAGCCTATTGGTTAGCCGCCACCATTTTTAGCGGTCAAAGACGACGCTTCCTATCGAGAATTTCTCACAAAGCTTTGAAAGTCGAGTCGAAGATCCGCGTCTCGCCATGCGCGGACCAAAATTTAAGATTTTCGATGACCCAAAACATCGAAACGACAAAACGATGATGTGCAGACAAAAGGAGAATAAAAAAGATCCTGCCCATAATGCATCTACAGATGGAATCCAAAGAAACTCGCGGAAACACAAAGACAACCGATTCAAACAAGAAGAACACAATCGACAAAAGACAGAGAAGGTTCACCTCAAGGCTCAACGATTCAGTCCACCTCAAAGAGAGAGCTTTTCTTGTTCTCTTTCTGTTCTGATAAGCAGATGAGCTTCCTGTTCGGCTTGCTAAGAGAGAAACCCAAAAGGGAGAGAGAGAGACGGGGGGGGGAGAGAGAGAGAGAGAGGCTGTGGTGTAGAGAGAGAAAAAGTCGACCCTGGCATCCGGCATTCACGAATGGCCAGCCCTGAGGTAAGAAAAAGGGTGCGCGTGCGCGACAGAATGTTTTTCTTTTATTCAACGAGAATTAGTGCCGTAATAGTGCCTTTTCCGAGAACCCATTTTGGCTTAATGAGGTTTGAATAGTTGTCCTCCTTTGAAAAATCATGCTCTTGACGACAGGATGATAGGAACCACCAACGGTGGTGGTCTCTTCAACTGTAATGAAAATCTTTGGCCCACGCAATCATTTCCCGGCAGAAACGTGGAGCGAATATTTATATTATTTTATTCTCCAAATTACGATAAGTTCTTTGAAAGTGAAACTGACCAATTCTCTCATAGATAGGTACCAAGATTCCTAATTGTTGAAATTTTGGAACTGAACCAATTGACCGGGAAACAACCTAAAAGCCAGCCTAGAGGTCAAATCGAGATTGGCTTTCCTTTTTTTACTTTCGCATTGCTATTTAATTACTTTATCCTATACCATTTTTTAAAAGATTCTCAATTGAGACACTATAATGATTGGCTTATGTTAAAATGCTCAATGTCATTATTTTTTTATAAAAGTTATCAACTAAGAGACTAGTTCTTTGGTTTTAAACTAATTCTATCGATAAATCCATTATGAGTCGAGAATCGAAATTTGTCAAGGCCAATTTCTAATTTCTTTTTACATGGAAACCAAACCAATTCTAGTGTGAACTAGCTATATGGGTAAGGCCGGTCCAATTTGGTTCCCAAGTTGAACTAACCCGGTTGTTGACCCCCAATTTCTCATGACCAATGTTTGAGAAAAGAAAATCATGTTTTGTATGGTAGCACAAAGGTATTAGATCTCTCTTGCTCACAAATGTATCATGAGTGAGGCAAAATATTGTAAATGTGATCTAGAAAATTAACATATCATTTTCATGTGGTAAATTGATGATGAACTTTTGAACAAGTAACTAAATCTCATGTAAGATTTTATCGTCTCACTTAATATATCAATTCGGCAAATCAATCTTGAAATACCAAGCAATACTCTGTTGTCATATGTTGGCAAACCTTAATCAATTCAAGACGCCATGAATTCTTCATGTCTTATTGGCGGTGAACCGTTAACTTATACATGCATCGAGCACGAAGTTATTTTCGAGTTATACATGTAGAATACGCTGATAGGCTTTAGGGAACATCGAGTACAAGGAAACGTGGAAGAATTAGACATGCTGGCGAGCCACAGGACCCGACCCAGTTTACTAGGCACCAAACATTAACTGAAGAAGCCCGGACAAACGCCTTCCTTCTTGAGCCCCAGCTTATTATCCAATGAGGCCCAAGTAGTGAATGGAACAAATGGGTTCTGTGGAAGATCATCTGAGATTTGCTTTTCCCCTCAAATCTAAGAAGAGAGGGCATCGATGGTGCTGTGTCCGGTCCGTATTGCTTGTTGACATATGAAGTCGACCAGGACTTTCGTTTGCCCCAGCAGTTGAATATGACCTAGACTTTCGGAAGATATTGTGCTCAAAATGTTGATGAATCAATTTGAGCCGAAAAGAGTTAACGACCATGAGAATTCATGCCGACACAGGGTCGTCGTCCTTCCGGCTACTCGTTTCATTCTCCTGGTCCACGATTCTCTTCCAAAACCAGTGTTCCCTCCAAACTCTATCCATTTGCTCGATGGGGATGTTCTTGGTCTCTGGCAGCAGAAGGTACACGAATGCAGTCATGACAGCCACCCATCCCCCGAAAAAGAAGAAAATCCCCGACTTAAAGTGGCACAGCATTGCTAAAGATGTTTGAGCGACTGCAATGGTGAAGACAAAGCTCACTGCGACCGTAATACTCTGCCCTGCTGATCGGATCTCCAGTGGGTATATTTCGCTCGGAACAAGCCACCCTAGAGGCCCCCAGGACCAGCCGAATCCAGCAACATAGATGCAGATTGACAGCAACACCACATAAGCGTACCCTTTGCTCAATCCACCGTGATCTCCTAGCTTAGCTGCCATTATTCCTCCGACCATCACTTGTGATAAAAGCATCTGAATGCCCCCGACAAGGAACAATGTTCTTCTGCCTAGCTTGTCTACTATGAGCATTGATATGAAGGTCGAACTGCAACCAATGACACCAGTCACAACGGCGGACATGAGTGATGCACTTTCCCCCAGGCCGATGGTTCGGAACAGGACTGGCGCGTAGAACCCAATGACGTTGATTCCCGTGACTTGTTGGAAGAATGGAATGGCTATTGCCATGACCAGTTGAGGCCTATACTTCTCTTGTGCGATTGTTCGAAATGGTTGGCGAATGGCTTGTGTGTTTAAGTTTGCTTTGATGAGATCATCCAGCTCTGCCTGAACGCTGGGCGTTCCTCGCACGAGTTGCAGCATGGATTTGGCCTTTTCTGGTCCATTGTGGCTTTGGATTAGGCTGCTAGGTGTCTCTGGGAGGAAAAAAGCACCGAGTGTTAGGATTGAGGCTGGGACTGCACCCATGGCAAGGGAAACTCGCCAACCCCAACCGCCTTTGATCTTCTGAGTTCCATAGTTGATGAGGTTAGCTGACAGTGCACCAATTCCTAATGAAAATTGGAAGCCATTGTTGAAAGCTCCTCTGTACCTTGGTGGTGCCATTTCCGAGAGATAAAGAGGAACTGACTGCCAATCCAATCAAACATGCATAGAAATTGTTAAGCAATGTCCCAACCCATCAAAAACAGTTCATGTCATATGATGACTACCTGATTCGCAAAACCGACCCCAACGCCAAGCAGAGCACGGCCTAATATAAGCATGAAAACATTGGAAGCTGCACCTCCAAGGGCTGAACCGGCGAGGAATGCAGCTCCTCCTATCAATATCGATGGTTTGCGTCCGCAAACTCTAGTGACGAAAGATGCAAAAAAGGAAGCAAAGAGGCCAGCGATATAGAGGGAGGAAGTGAAGGAGGTCAATAATTGGCTATCAAACTTGCAGTAGTTGCTGATCTTGGTGTCTTCATTCATCTTAATATAGACTTCATGGAAGAACCTCTTCAAAAACGAATCCATTGAGGTCACTCCACCTAAGGAATTATTTGCACACTTATCAGAACGACGTCTTTGTATGGATCAGCGATCACAGTGGTCACCAACCTTGCAACTTCAATTCTTGCGAACGCATTCTTTTAGCAAACTAACAAAGAATAGGTGTGTGCTTAATTACGTTAGGAACTTCATCTAATCAATCAGCACAAGACAACTTGGAGGTCATAGAACCACCTATGACATTCGTCAAGAGCTAGCAGAGATAAGAAAAGAAATCAAGGCACTTTTCCTTCACGAGGAGCATCCAAAAGATGGCGAGAAATAATGAGACAGACCTGAAATTCCAATGTCATAGCCGAATATGACACCTCCCATGGCTGCCACCAGACATGACAGTATGACAAACCAAGTTATATTGCCGTTGTAGTTCCCTTCCGCAGCACTCGTTACTGCAAATCCCACTGCCATGGCCTTGTTCCTCACAAGCGCACACAGAGAGAGAGAGAGAGAGAGAGAGCCTGTCTTGACTTGTAGTGATGAGCGACGTAGGGACCAGGCCACTCCGTAGAATATTCAAACTAACATCACGTAGCATATATGTGGAGATTGCGACATGAATGGGGTCAAGATTGAATATTGAAGTGGTGACTTTGTTTCCATGTGAACTCCTTTGTCAGAGGACAAAAGGCAATGATTGTATAAAATATCAAGCAAAGATTGACTGAACCGAAAGAAGCCAGTAGGAAATTTCCGAAGGATGCTGCTTAATCGTGCTAGGACATGCATCCAAGTAGCCCTCAAACATTGAAGGGATCTTTCATTATATGTCTTGGCCAAAGAAAGAAAAGTCTGTCCACGTTATATAAGATGACATATTTAATTGAGGAGGTAGTTGGCATCTAAAAATATATGAACTTAAGACCTCGAGCTTTGAAGATCTCGAGCTTTGATACTATCTGGGATTTCGTGGGATTAATACTAACTGTTTTAAAAGTTTAAACTATTAAAAGAAAACGTGATTTAATATCTAATTATTTTAACGAGGGTTACGATACTTGAGCAATATGGAAATTGCGAAAATGGATGGGAAGCAAGACCATATCTCTTTTATTTCCCCTGCTGGTCCAAAGGTCTTGCGTGGCCCCTAAAAGTCATAGGTTACATGTGCTGTTTATACTTTTATAAAGCTAGGTTAGGTACTTTATCCTACCCGTCACGCGGAGTTTGGTCTTCTTCTATTTGATTAGAGCAATTAGAGAAAACTTTCTACACACCCTTTTGATTGGCAAGTCACAACAACCATAAACATTATCCAAATTTATGTTTCGTTAATTTCACATGAGGGTGGTGTCCACATGTTGTAATCCATAAATTGATATAGTTCATCATAGGGTCGAAGAAAAACTTAACCCATTTAAATATGCCTAAGTTAATTAGATATACTTATGTAGCTATTGATATTACTTTAAATGTCCGTTCATTAGATCCTATTTATAGTGATTTTTGTTTTATGGTTTTTTTATACATATTTTGAGGTTCAATACTCTGAGCATGAAATATTTGAAATCTATTCTATACACTAAAATTGATTTATAAAATCATCTATAATTTCTCAATAAATCCTTCGCAATCGAGAGCATTTCTTTTTTTACCTTCAAATTCTGAAGTGAAGTCATAAGTAGAAATGTTTTATAAGTTCCATGCCAGCATAAATAATTGTTTTTCTTTTGTTGGTGCAAATCTACCCCACTTTCACTAACCACCCATGTAGACATGATCCTGAGTTGAGCTGCTCAATAGGCTTTTTAACGCTTGCGTCGAGCCCAACGTCTCCAATAGCAATTTGGATAGGCTTGCTCAAGGGTTTATCAGTGAAGCCAACCTTGACTGTGCCGCAAAATGTTGTACAATTTTTATTAGATAACATATTAGGCCCTACCCGACTCAAGCCTGACCAATGGTCATCTCTTCATTCACAATCCACGTTCGTGTGTTCATTATTCTATTTGGCGATAAGTTCAACAAAAATCAAATTGACCGGTTTGGAAAAAGACTTTAACCCTAGCTCAAACCGCACGAATTCTTCAATTTGTCATTAGTAGGTTTCATTTCAAATCGTCACTATCAAGTTGAGATACAAACAAGATATGTAACCCGTGTTTAAAACAATGTACCTTCTCTGTGTTATGAAAACCAATAAAAGAGCACATCTATTTCTCTACGACCATTATATTCGAAGGAGCATGGTCACACTTGATTCAAAATTTATTATCCATAAGTTAAAATTTTCTAATTTAGCTAAACTTAAATCCCAAAGTATAGCCATTCTGTTATAATTTTATCATCCAAGAGTATAGAGCAATATTTGATAATACTTACATTGCTCAGCTCAATTACATATTCTATTTGTTGACAAATTCAAACATTTTTATGGTGCATTTCACATGAAATCAATGTTCAAGATACTTTTAAAAAAAAAATTACACTAGCATTGCTTAAGCAAATTAATCAAAAAAAAAAAAAAAAAACTTTATCTTTGTCTTAGTTAAGGATGAAAAGGAGTTACAAACACTTGTTTCAAGACAAACATTTTTCAGATCTTGAATATTACAAGAAATAAACAAACCTTCTTATCAACCGAAAAAATGAAACATAAAAGGAACTTACCAATTTGATTAGACTCATTTATTTATTCATTCAACATAATTCCTAAACTTTTGGTACATGTTTAGTCTATATAATAATTAAGGGACTAAAATGAGTATTCACCAAAATTTTAGGGATAATATTAAATAAATAAAAAGGTCTTGGACCAAATTTCATATTGGAATAAAATTCATGGGCAAATCATGATTCCTTGATTAAACTATTTAGTAAACAACCGTGAATACAGCCTGCCAAGGTTTGTTTGTGAAGGCCTTTTGACTGAACCGGGACGGAGGCGTCAATAGTCAAATGGGCATGTCTACTAGCTTAGCTACTAGCTTCCCCGGCTTGCGAATAGGACGCCTCCACGATCAACTGCCTTCGCTTTCAGTGTCACCTCCAATCCACTCTCCTCCTTCTTCCGCGACCCCGACACGATCCGATCAGCAACGTCGGCAGGAGCGGAGCCATCCGCTTTCCATCGCTCTCCACCTCTCCGTCGGCTTAAAGCAGATCGTTGGTGAGAGCGGTTGCCATCGCTTCAGCGTCCTCCGAAATGGTGAAAGCTATCAGAGTTCATGAGCTTGGTGGCCCCGAGGTCTCTCTCGCCTCTCTCTCTCTCTCTCTCTCTCTCTCTCATGGGTATTCGTGTTGACTACTGAAATTCTCTGTTTGCCATCCAGTCGTTTGAGTTCGTGAGGTTCTCTCAAAGTCTTAAAAATTGGCCTCTCTCTCTCTCTCTCTCTTTCTGCCTGTGCTTCGTAGGATAGAAAATGGGTATTCGCGTTGACTATTGAAATTCTCTGTTTGCCATCCAGTCGTTTGAGTTCGTGAGGTTCTCTCAGAGTCTTGAAATTGGCTTCCTTTTCTATTATATTTTAGTGAACGGGAGTTTGGAGCAGTCCAAAGTTACAATCTTGACTTTGATTGGGTGATGGGCTAGTTGGCGTTGTACTTAGCTCTGCTATAGGCACTGGAATTCATATCGAGAACGATGAATGTATCGGGTCGGGTATTTTCTCGAAGTCAAGATCCGAGAATTTCCTTGTAAAATTGTGCAGCCGTATGCCCTCATCTGATTGTTGCTAAAGGTGCATCTTCTGATGGGCGTTATGCAATTGTGGTAGGTCTTAAAGTGGGAGGATGTGGAAATAGGTGAACCCGAGGAGGGAGAGATTCGCGTGAAGAACAAAGCCATCGGGATCAACTTCATCGATGTTTATTTCCGTAAAGGGGTATACAAGGCACCCACCATGCCCTTCACACCAGGTTTGTTTCCTGTTTCCCCTGTCAGAATTAGATGGACTTAATGCGTCAAGCATGATATTAGTTATTGTGGCTTGGATTTGATTATAATATTCGTTCAAGTCACTTTTGATAACTTGAAAAGGCTTGGAGAATGCCCTTTGGTTTCAAATGAATATCCGTATCCTTTGATCCGTTTTCAAGTCAATGCATGCTCACGTTTAATCATCCATGGCGACATCGCGGTCTCCCTTTTGCTCTTTCATGTTTTCTCATTAAGGGGAAGTGATAGCTCGCGAGTCATGACTTCTTCTCACTCTCTCTTATATAGCTGGCTTTATCTGCTGTTCCATGGTTACATGAGTTCCAAACTTGATTTGTTGAAGCATTTGACATATAGGAGATGAGTTAGAGTTCTGTTTGAGATGTCATTGTGGCATTTATGATTAAGCAGTATTCTGTAATTGTTAACTAAGGTTCTGGAGTCAAGTCTTTCCATCTCTTAGCTGACCATATTAACTCAAAAATATTAAGTCTACTCAGAGATCATGCTTGAATGGAAAATTGATCCACTGAAACATTTGTCATCTCGTGCAATGTCTGCAATGGTAATAGTGTCTTTGTGGAGCTATACAAACTCATCCACACTTTATTAAGTGTTGATAATGGATTCATCTTGCTGATGATGGGGTAGCATGTTGAGCGGATTATACATTAGTGGATGATATCCATCTGTCACAGGCATGGAGGCTGTTGGTGAGGTAGTAGCCGTGGGCCCTGGAGTAACTGGAAGGAAAGTTGGAGATATTGTAGCCTATGCTGGCGGTCCAATGGGCTCATATGCTGAAGAGCAAATTCTCCCAGCAAGTAAAGTTGTGCCTGTCCCTCCTTCTATTGATACAGTTATTGCAGCATCAGTCATGCTGAAGGGCATGACAGCTCAATTTCTCCTGCGCCGCTGCTTTAAGGTTGGCTTTATACTCCTCTTACAGCGTTTGTATGTGCGAGAACATTAAGATTTGTCATAGATATATAGATGTGTGTGTGTGTGTGTGTGTGTGTGTGTGTGTGTAATTGGCGATGCTTTGCTTTTAAGGTGTTACTACATACATACAGAAGATGATTTTGTATCATTTTTTTTCCGGAAGTGTTGGAATGAAGCAGCCTTACACTCTCCCCATTTAAGGCTTGACTATTTACTTTGAATTAAGGTTGAGAATGGACACACAATCCTTGTCCAAGCTGCAGCTGGTGGAGTTGGATCCCTATTGTGCCAATGGGCTAATTCCCTTGGGGCAACTGTCATTGGTACTGTCTCAACTAAAGAAAAGGCAGCTCAAGCTAAGGATGATGGTTGTCATCATGTTATTATCTACACAGAAGAGGATTTTGTTTCTCGTGTTAAGGAGATTACATCAGGCAATGGGGTCAATGTTGTCTATGACTCAGTAGGAAAGGACACATTTCAGGTAATTCAGTTAAATGTCGCACTTCCTGTTGGTTTGCACTCTATTGCGATTTATGGTAGAATAGAAAAATGCTTTCCTCTTCTCGTCATCGCTTCTCTGACATTGGTCAAAATCTTGAGAAGAGTCCCCTTTTAGTGTTTGAGCGTGGGATTCTGTCTCTTTCGAGCATTGCATTGCAGCATGCTTTAGGAATTCATTTAAGTCTAATCCATTAGCAATTGTTGGAAGAATCTGTCTTTAAGCAGGTAATCATTAGTAAACGTGCTGCATGTGGTTTTTGCCAAAGTGGCTTGATCTGATGCTTTGTCTATAAGATCTCTTTGGAGTACAAACAAGGTTCTGAACTGTAAAGCCAAGTGTTATTTTCGCATATGTTCTAAAAAGTCTCACGAGACTCATCGATCGTGCAGGGATCCTTGGAATGCTTGAAGATTAGGGGCTACATGGTGAGCTTTGGGCAGTCCTCGGGAGCCCCAGATCCAGTCCCATTGTCGGCTCTTGCGTCCAAGTCCCTCTTTTTGACTAGGCCTACCCTCATGCAGTACACCATCAGTCGGGACGAGTTGCTGGAAGCTGCTGGAGAGGTATTTGCCAGTTTGGCCTCGGGTGTTTTAAAGGTTCGCATGAATCACACATACCCACTGTCCGAAGCAGCGAAGGCACATGCCGATCTTGAAAGCCGGAAGACATCTGGGTCGGTCGTGTTGATTCCATAGGGAAGGCAAGGCAGTTAAGTCCTCTGTGTTCATCTCTATCGAGGCTACTTGGGGTGCCGAGGCTCGGGCCACTTATAAATGAGTCTTCTATGCCGTGATGTTTCTCTTCAGATGATTAGCAAGGTGTCCTTCCTTCCTTGGAACAGGTGTGATTAGCGGCTTCTAAACATTCCTAAATATAAGAAAAGATGTGTGTTCTTTTTGCCAGGGATGAACTTTGGGAATATTTCTGAAGTTAGTCCTCCCTTTTTGTCGCCGTTGATGTTGGAAACACGTATTTCCGTTGTTATGCATGGACGAAAGTATCAAATCTGACCATGTGTGGGAAATTACTTAATATTTGAAAAAAGAAAATTACTCACGTGAAATTTTGAACACATTCGAGAAATTACCCATTTATTAAAATTGACCAAATCATTTTGCTAGAATAAAAGAATAATATAGAGCAAAAATTGCATACCGTGGATGAAAGAACGGGAAAATTGTCCAAAAAGTTCTAAACCTATTGTACTTTTGTCAATTTGGTCCTAAACTTTTTAATTTTGTCAATTCAGTCATAAATATTTTCACTTCTGACCGATTCAGTCCATCCGGCCCATTTTGGCTAGAAAATGTTGATGTGGACACCAGTGGCACCACGTGTTGGACTGTCCGTGTTGACATAGACAATTTTTAACAATATTTTAATATTTTTTAAAAATTTTAATATTTTTTTTCTGTTTTTCCTCCTCCTTTTTTTCTTTCTTTTCTTTTTGGCTTTGTTCTTTCCTTTTCTGGTGGCCGGCCACAGGCAACGGCCGACCACCGGCCGTCGTGAACTCAGGCTCAAACCACGTCATCGTCGCCACCGCCACCATTGCTGCTGTCGTCGTCTTCGTCCCTCCATCTCTTCTACTCGGGTCCTCCCACCTCACCCTCGTTGTCCCTCCATCTCTTTTGCTTGAGTCCTCCTGCCTCGCCCCTGACTCGCTCGACTCGCCATCGGGAATCGACAGCGTTAGTAGGGTGGAAGGACCGTTGTCATCTTCTCGATTGTCCACGCCCCGTAGGCTAGGAGCAAGGTTGACGCTCACTTGGGCGAAGGCGAGCCCCGACGAGAGCTCCCCTCGCTAGATCTGGCGAGGCTGGCTCTCGCCTAGGCCAGGGCGGCCTCGCCGGCTTCGCCACCACTCGACCAACGCCAGGCGAGGCCGTCTTGGCCTAGGTGAGGGCTCCCCTCATTGGGGCTCCTCCTCACCCGACCGGGCCTCCCTTGTGGCAGGCGAGGCCAACCGGCAAGCTATGGCCGGTGGCCGACCATCGCCCGTAGCCGGTGGTTGGCCACCGAAAAAAGGAAAGAAAAAGCCAAAAAGAAAAGAAAAAAACAGAAAAAAATAATAAAATTTCAAAAAAATAATAAAATATTATTAAAAATTGTCAACGTCAGCACTGGCAGTCTAACGTGACACCGCCGGCGTCCACGTCAGCATTTTCCGGCCAAAATTAGTCGGATGGACTGAATCGGCCAGAAGTGAAAAGGTTTAAAACTAAATTGACAAAATTAAAAAGTTTATGACTGAACTGACAAAAACGCAATATGTTAAGAACTTTTTGGATAATTTTCCCTGAAAGAACCAAAAAATTTCAATCAAATAATTTGCAAGGTTTGTTAGCTCCACATAAATTCTCTTGGGCGTTTTTCTTTTTTTTTTTTTTTTTTTGGAGGGGGAGTGGTTGGGGAAGTAGCTCTAATAATCATTCTTTTTCGGTCCAAAAAAAAAAAAAAAAAGAAATTTATTTTAAGATATTTTATCATAAACATAATTCACTTTATTGTTCTAATACATTTACAAGTACATTTGAAGATACCTTTATTTTTATTTATTTTTAAATTTAAGTTTAATAAATGACAGAAATTTGAGAATGTCAAGTCACCAAATCAATTCTAATTGGTTGAATATGGACCGTATGGCACAGTCATGCAACGTTACTTGCCACATAGTAATCACAAAAGCAAGGTTAAGTGTCACTTGGCAAGTTTATAAGTGAATATTCTTCCTCTTCCGACTTCACCTATATATATATTAGATTTGATTGACTTGAAAGGTTGACTTTCATATTTGTAAAACTCCGAGTAGAAGTTTTTATTTTCTTTTTAGGGAGGCGATATCTTAAATTAGCTTCCTTAATCAAATTTAGTTATACTCTTCTCGATCCACCAAAGGCATGAATAATCATGTGGAGGTTATAAAAGTATCGGCGAGAAAATGCTTGCTAGTGATTTAAATTGACGATGGCGATGCTTGGTAATAGAGGACGTAAAATATAGTATTTTCAAATCTTAGTCCCAAAAGAAGAAAAAAAATGAAAAAAAAAAAAAAAAAAAAAAAAAAAAAAAAGATAAAGGAGGAGCTTTGCATTCTTTTGTGGACCCTGGCATACTTGTCGCCTGCCTATTGACCAGTGTGCTGAAAAAGAGCATGCTTAGCATTCTTGGACAAAATTTCGTATTGGAATAGAATTCATGGACAAATCATCATTCCTTGATTAAACTTTTTTTATGTAAACACCCGTGAATCCAACGTGCCAAGGTTTGTTTGCAAGGCGTCTGGACTTAAGCGGGACGGAGGCGTCACCAGTCAATGGGCATGTCCAGTGGCTTCCCCGGCTTGCGAATAGGGCGCCTCCAGAATCTTCTCCCTTCGCCTTCAGTGTCACCCCCGTCTCATCTGCTTCCACGCCATTTTCTTCAATCCACTCTCCTCCTTCTTCAGCGACCGCGACACGATCCGATCAACAGCGTCGGCAGGAGCAGAGCCATCCACTTTCCGTCGCTCTCCACCTTTCCGTCGGCTCAAAGCAGATCGTCGGTGAGAGCGATTGCCACCGCTTCAGCGTCCTCCGAAATGGTGAAAGCTATTAGAGTTCATGAGCTCGGTGGACCCGAGGTCTCTCTCGCCTTCTCTCTCTCTCTCTCATGGGTTTTCGTGTTGACTATTGAAATTCTCTGTTTGCCATCCAGTCGTTTGAGTTCGTGAGGTTCTCTCAAATTCTTAAAAATTGGCATTCTCTCTCTCTCTGCCTGTGCTTCGTAGGATAGAAAATGGGTATTTGCGTTGACTATTGAAATTCTCTGTTTGCCATCCAATCGTTCGAGTTCGTGAGGTTCTCTCAAATTCTTAAAATTGGCTTTGTTTTTCTTTTATATTTTAGTGAACTTGAGTTTGGAGCAGTCCAAAGTTACAATCTTGGCTTTGATCGGGTGATGGGTTAGTTGGTGTTGTACTTAGCTCTACAATAGGCACTGGAATTCACATCGAGAACGATGAATGTGTATTGGGTCGGGTATTTTCTCGAAATCAGATCCGAGAATCTCCTTGTAAAATTGTGCAGTCGTATGCCCTCATCTGATTGTTGCTAAAGGTGCATCTTTGGATGGGCGTTATGCAATTTTTGTAGGTCTTAAAGTGGGAGGATGTGGAAATAGGGGAACCCAAGGAGGGAGAGATTCGCGTGAAGAACAAAGCCATCGGGATCAACTTCATCGATGTTTATTTCCGTAAAGGGGTATACAAGGCACCCACCATGCCCTTCACACCAGGTTTGTTTCCTGTTTGCCCTGTCGGAATTAGATGGACTTAATGCGTTTAGCATGATCTTAGTTATTGTGGCTTGGATTTGATAATGACATTCTTTCAAGTCACTTTTGACAACTTGAAAAGGGTTGTAGAATATCCTTTGGTTTCGAATGAATATCTGTATCCTTTGATCCGTTTTCAAGTCAATGCATGCTCGTGCTTAATCATCCATGGCGACATCACAGTCTCCCTTTTGCTCTTTTATGTTTTCTCATTGGATATCATGACTTCTGCTCACTCTCTCTTATGTAGCTGGGTTTATCTGCAGTTCCATGGTTACATGAGTTCTGAACTTGATTTGTTGAAGTATTTGACATATATGAGATGAGTTAGAGGTATCTGTTTGAGATGTCATTGTAGCATTTATGATTAAGCAGTATTCTGTAATTGTTAACTAATGGTTCTGGGGTCAAGTCTTTCCGTCTCTTTGCTGACTATATTAACTCAAAAATATCTAGGCTACTCCAGAGATCATGCTTGAATAGACAATTGACCCACTGAAACATTTGTCATCTCGTGCAATGTCTGCAATGGTAATGGTGTCTTTGTGGAGCTATACAAACTCATTCACACTTTATTAAGTGTTGATAATGGATTCATCTTGTTGATGATGGGGTAGCATGTTGAGTGGATTATACATTAGTGGATGATATCCATCTGTCGCAGGCATGGAGGCTGTTGGTGAGGTAGTAGCTGTGGGACCTGGACTAACTGGAAGGAAAGTTGGAGATATTGTAGCCTATGCTGGCGGTCCAATGGGCTCATATGCTGAAGAGCAAATTCTCCCAGCAAGTAAAGTTGTGCCCGTTCCTCCTTCCATTGGTCCAGTTATTGCAGCATCAGTCATGCTGAAGGGCATGACAGCTCAATTTCTCCTGCGCCGCTGCTTTAAGGTTGGCTTTATACTCTGACAGCATTTGTATGTGCAAGAACATTAAGATTTATCATAGATACGCGCGCGCGCGCGCAATAGATGAAGTAATTGGCGATGCTTTGCTTTTAAGGTGTTAACTACATACATTCAGAAGATGATTTTTTATCATTTTTTTTTTTCCAAAGTGTTGGAATAAAGCAGCCTTACACTCTCCCCACTTAAGGCTTGACTATTTACTTTGTATTAAGGTTGAGAATGGACACACAATCCTTGTCCAAGCTGCAGCTGGTGGAGTTGGATCTCTATTGTGCCAATGGGCTAATTCCCTTGGGGCCACTGTCATTGGTACTGTCTCAACTAAAGAAAAGGCAGCTCAGGCTAAGGATGATGGTTGTCATCATGTTATTATCTACACAGAAGAGGATTTTGTTTCTCGTGTTAAGGAGATTACATCAGGCAATGGGGTTGATGTCGTCTATGACTCAGTAGGAAAGGACACGTTTCAGGTAATTCAGTTTGATGTCGCTTCCTGTTGGTCTGCACCTTATTGTGATCTATGGTAGAATAAAATGCTTTCCTCTTCTTGTCATCGCTTCTCCGAGATTGGTCAAAATCTTGAGAAGAGTCCCCTTATAGTGTTTGAGCGTGGGATTCTGTCTCTTTTGAGCATTGCATTGCAGCATGCTTTAGGAATTTAGTTATCGTTTGGAAGTCTAATCCTTCAACCGTTAGCAATTGTTGGAAGAATCTGTCTTTAAGCAGATAATTACTAGTAAACGTGTTGCATGTGGTTTTTGCCAAAGTGGCTTGATCTGATGCTTTGTCGATAAGATCTATTTGGAGTACAAATAAGGTTCTGAACTGTAAAGCCGAGTGTTATTTTCATATATGTTCTAAAAAGTCTCACGATACTTATCGATCGTGCAGGGATCCTTGGAATGCTTGAAGATTAGGGGCTATATGGTCAGCTTTGGGCAGTCCTCGGGAACCCCTGATCCAGTCCCATTGTCGGCTCTTGCGCCAAAGTCCCTCTTTTTGACAAGGCCTAGCCTCATGCAGTATACCATCAGTCGGGACGAGTTGCTGGAAGCTGCTGGAGAGGTATTTGCCAGTGTCGCCTCGGGTGTTTTAAAGGTTCGCGTGAATCACACATACCCACTGTCCGAAGCAGCGAAGGCACATGCCAATCTTGAAAGCCGGAAGACGTCTGGGTCGGTCGTGTTGATTCCATAGGGAAGGCAAAGCATCCTCTGTGTTAATGTCTATCGAGGCTAGTTGGAGTGCCGAGGCTCGAGCCCCGCATAAATAAGTTTTCTATGCCGGGACGTTTCTCTTCAGATGATTAGCAAGGTCTCCTTCCTTCCTTGGAACAGGTGTGGTTAGCGGCTTCTAAACATTCCTAAATATAAGAAAAGATGTGTGTTCTGCTTGCCAGGAAAGAACTTTGTGAATATTTCTGAAGTTCGTCCTCCCTTTTTGTCGCCGTTGATGTTGGAAACACGTATTTCCGTTGTTATGCATGGACGAAAGTATCAAATCTGACCTTGTGTGGGAAATTACTTGATATTTGAAAAAAGAAAATTACTCACGTGAAATTATGAACACATTCGAGCAATCACCCATTTATTAAAATTGACCAAATCATTTTGCTAGAACAAAAGAATAATATAGAGCAAAAATTGCATACTGTGGATGAAAGAACCGTAAAATTTCAATCAAATGATTTGCAAGGTTTGTTAGCTAGCTCCACATAAATTCTCTTGGGCATTTGTTTTTGTTTTTGTTTTTTTCTTTTTTTTTTTTTTGTTGGGGGGGGGGGGCGGAGTGGTTGGGGATGCAGCTCCGATCATCATTCTTTTTTGGTCCCAAAAAAAAAAGGAATTTATTTCAAAATATTTTATCATAAACATCATTTACTTTATTGTTCTAATACATTTACAAGTACATCTGAAGATATATTTATTTTTATTTATTTAAAGTTTAAGTTGTATGAATGACAGAAATTTGAGAATGTCATGTCACCAAACCAACCATGCAACGTTACTTGCTACATAGTAACCACAAAAGCAAGGTTAGGTGTCACTTGGCAAGTATATAAGTGAACATTCTCCCTCTTCCGACTTCAGCTATATATATTAGATTCGATTGACTTGATAGGTTGACTTTCATATTTGTAAAACTCCAGGTATAATTTTTTATTTTCTTTTCAAGGAGGCGATATCTTGAATTAGCTCCCTTAATCAAATTTAGTTATATTCTTCTCAATATGTCAAAAGCACGAATAATCATGTGGAGACTATAAAAGTATCGGTGAGAAAATGCTTGCTAGTGATTTGAATTGAAGATGGCGATACTTCGGAACATGGGACATAAAATATAGTAAGTTGCTACCTCATCCTACATGAAAACATTTCCATTTTCAAATCTTAGTCCGAAAAGAAGAAAAAGAAATTGAAAAAGAAAAGGAAAAAAAAGGTAAGGAATGAGATTTGCATTCTTCTATGAATCCTGGCACACGTGTTGCTTGCCTACTGGCCAATGTGCTTAAAAAGAGCATGCTTTCTTTAATTGAGTTCCCGATTTTCTTTACAAGGATTATATTATTTGATTTTTCCATCTGCTCCAATTCTCGGTGTTAGAAATTAACGACGCGGCGATTCCCTTGAAATGGGCTCTTTGTTAGTTACTCGAATTTTTTTTTATTTTTTTGGGGGGCAGGCACCCACAAACTTCTCCAAGGCTTTCTCTGTTGCTCTTAGTATTCTGTTAGAATTTTGATTATTGAATGCTCTCTCCAAAATCCTAAGCTGGCTGCCACTTACAAATCGTATCATCTCACCCTTTGACTCTCTTATTATAATGCTTCACCTAACTTAACAGCATCTGCTGATATGTGTGTGTGCGGCTCAAGTCAAGATTGTTCCGTTTATTTAATCGGTTCTAGGGTTCTGTCTTTGGGGAACGCGGAGGATGGATACTTTTGACCTATCATCTCAAAACCTATATCTTCACAAGCTTCGCACCCTTGTTCTTAAACGGTTGTCTTTGTTATATGTGAACTAAATCTGTCAAAATAAATCTTAAACCCATATATGATTTATTTAAAACATAAATATATTATATATAGGTGACTTACATCTTGAAAAGACTATTTAAATGGATTTAAAAATTGAAAGCTTAAAATAAATGAGTTGGATTTAGAACTCGTTTTCAACCTAAAGCTCACACTTTCTCTTTTCCTATCTAGCCTTACAAAAATAAATTTTTTTTTTTAAAAAAATCAAATTTATAATTATTTTTATATTTCTTTTTCTTTATCTTTTTTTTTTTCCCTTTCTTCTTTCATCTTCCTCAGCCGGTGACTAGCACGATGACGACCAACGATTGGCCAGGCGAGACTCAAGCTCGCCGCAAGCTCAATGTTGCTGATAACTAGGGAGACTCAAGCTCACCAACATCTAGTGAGACTCGAGCTCACCAAATCTAGTAAGGCTTGAGCCTCGTCGATGTCCGGCAAGTCTCATGCTTGTCGGTGGCTAGTCACTAGCCGTCGTCGTGACCAACAACCAACAGAAGAAGAAGCAAAAAGAAAAAATAATAATTTAAAATTATGTGTTTTTTAAATAAAAATAACAATAATTAAAATTTGGATTTTTTAAAAATAAAAAATAAATATAAATTCGATTTTTTAAAATAAAAATATTAAAAGGAGTCATGGAGGAAAATTTAATCATATTTTTCATATCAAACAATGGAAAATATTTCTAATTTGTTTTTGAAATTTCAGGGAAAAATAAAAAAATATTGTAATTTTCTTTAAAAATACTTTTTGGAAAATGTTTTTCAAGAAACAAACGAAGGCTTATTTTTAAAAAAAATTATAAAAATTGTCAACTACATTTGTATTGCATGAAAGTGTTTTAGCAATACCATTTTTTTTTAATTATCAAAAATAAACTTTTTTAGATTTAGTTAAATGGGTCCGGTATGAGTTGAGAATGGATCGGGTTGGGTATGGGTATGGGTTAAGAATTTTGCACCATGATAAATGGTTCATAAACGAGTTAAATGAGTTGATTTGGGTCGAACCATCTATGACCCGATCCAAACCCAACCCAATCTATCCATTTGACAAGTTTAATATGAACTGTTGATGGTTACCCCATGATCCTATTTCCAAGTGATAATTGTTCCCTCCAAAAATATTCACCCTTGACCTTAACTGTCTTGCCGATGTTAAGTTTTGAAATTGAGTTTTAATATTCCTCCAATAATCATTCATCGCCAATACTCATTTCGGTAGCTACTAACTATTCGTCATTATATTTCGATAACAAGATTTGTGGCATTGATGCATACCAATGTCAATTGACACATGTTAATCTGTATACTAATTGATAAGCTGTCATATGTAGAGCGCACTCATGTACCGTGCAGGTGATTTTTCATGTTCACGTGCTATTTGTCGTATTTGTTCTCATCCAGGTGCTAGGCAGGTATTTATTGATAACCATATTATTTTTTGTGTCAATAAATCCGCAAGCTATTGAAACAAGAGTTCTTATCGCATTGGGACATATTTTCTCTACGTTCCCCTATTGGAACTCATACGCATTGGTCTTTATGGTGCCAAAGTTTTTTTTTATTCCGTCGATCATATTATACTCATATTTTAACTCTTAGTCTCAAACTTTTGATATGCCTTTTTAAAGAGCATGAGAGTTGAAACCCGCACTTAAAACTAAATCATTCACATCCCAAACCCCTGAGAATGTGGAGATTCAAACTCCCCACCTCTCCCTTCCATGTTGAAAGGGTGACCGCTAGAAAAAACCCCAGTAGTTATGGTGCCAAAGTTCAAACCAAGCCATTTTCCTCATCTTTCACTAAGCTTGTCCCCAAAAGATAAGAAGAAGATGAAAGGATACTAGAGATATGTTTGTTAATGCTTCTATTCTTTTGTTTTTTTGTTCTTTTGTTCCTTGGAATAGGAAACGAACAAAAATATGTTTAAAAACGTCAATTAATTTTTCTATTCTCCAAAATAGAAAAGTAGCCAAGGAGTAGATTTAGAATAAAGACAGGAAGTAGATAAAAGTAACTTTTTTTTTTTTTTTTTTTTTGCCAATTGCTGGCAGCAATCGGTGACAAAGAAGAAGAAGAAAAGAAAAAAAGAAAAATTAAAATATTAAAAGAACTTCTACATTATAGAAAAATTTATGAATCATACTAAAGCATTTCTATTCTTTTTTTCATTCCGAGAATAAAAATTTTGTGTAATTACTAAACGCATACTTTTACTCAGAAATTATTCTAGAAAATAGAAATATAAAAAAATTATTTTTGAAAAAAAAATCATTCTGAGAAATAAAAGTGTTATCAAACGGAGCCTAGTTAATAATTTTCCTAGGAGCCCCATCCAACCGTATCGAGGGCAGCAGAAGTCGCCACAAAATGCGGCGATGCTTCCTTCAACCAAGTTCTTTGCCTCTTTCCGGACCAATTATTGTCAAGACTCGCGAGGGAAACTATTTTAATTCATTTCTCTTTTTGTGGTCCACTCGACAATAAGAAAGGGTAGGGTTCAGCATTTGGACAGACATTAGGGTTTATTTTCTTGGTTTTTGGCATCCTAAGGGAGTCCCCAATCTCCTTGGGCTTGTTTCCGCCTTTATTTATCCCTGGAATAAGATTGGCTCAGCTTGATCATGACCATGATGGGATGTCATTTTTGCTGCTTTCCACGCACCACACGAGCGTTGAAAGGGTAGACCGGAAGGTGGGTTCCTTGTTTTCTTCCCATCTCGCGTACCAAAACGTCGATTATAAAGCAGCGACACAAGCATCTGAATGCCGCCGACCATCACTTGCGACAAGAGCATCTGAATGCCCCCGACAAGGAACAATGTTCTTCTGCCTAGCTTGTCTACTATGAGCATTGATATGAAGGTCGAACTGCAACCAATGAACCCAGTCACAGCTGTGGACATGAGTGATGCACTTTCCCCCAGGCCAATAGTTCGGAACAGGAACGGCATGTATAATGCAATGACATTGACTCCTATGACTTGTTGGGAGAATGGAATGGCTATTGCCTGTAAGACATAAAAATTCATAATGCGGAAGTTAGGATCAATTAAAGACAAACCTTCAGCCATTGTTTTTTTTTTTTTTTTTTTTTTTTTTTTTTTTTGATACTCAGGGAACCTCTCATCCAACCGCGGACAGCCCGATAGGCCCGGGTACGGCAGAGAGTAAACCCTGGAACGACGCTAGCGGAGGACCCACCACCCCAACGTTGCGCTTAAGATCCCGTGCAGCCAACGGGATTCGAACCCCTCCCCTTCCGCTTAGGATCATGGGAGCTCTTATCCAGTTGGGCCACCGCAGGCAGTGGTAATCTCCAGCCATTGTTTGTACTCACATTCGTCAAAAATATCCTGAAAATCAAAGAGAAATATTGGGCACACTCTATTAATGAGGGTTTGTGTTAGACCTTATGATCACAAGTTAGAAATGAACATACGTTCCTTTTATAAACCGTCTCCCATCAAGACGGTTATCAAATGAGCGGTTGTCACGAAAAGGTACGAAATGTGGAAAAACTGGATGTTGAATAACCGTCACTTTAAAGAGAAAATGTGGGTCCAGAAATGTGGGATCACAAAAATAAATAACATTCTCCCACTTGATCCCATCATTTAAATCATACGGATTATCCAACTGATTCCACGAAAAACCTTATGCTTAAAGAAAAGAAACAAAACATATGGATCATGGCGACATGTCCTCTAAGAGTGAATAATATCTTCCATGTATCACAACGCATCTTATTTCTTTAATGTCAGCCTATATGTGACAACATAACTTAATGAATAAACCCTATGTTTATTCCGAAACCAAGGTTAAATGTTATTCTCATAAACAACAAAATTTGTACACCAAAATTGAGAATTAACATTACAACTGAATAAGAATTTCATACAACAAAAATCGTTCATATGACGACAAATCACATGATGGGACCTATTCCCATACTAGTTACATAATCCTTATATTTCATTGGTGGCATGCCTTTAGTTAAAGGATCAACTATCATCAATTCAGTGCTAATGTGTTCAATGACCACTTTATTCTCCTTAACATGTTCCCTTATGGTTAAATACTTAATGTTGATATGTTTACTTCAACTGCCACTTTTGGCATTTTTAACGGCTTAGAAATAGAATTAACAATTCTAAGCCCAGCAATGAAACTCTTCAACTATACACCATGCGAGGTAGCCTCAAAACAAGAAATGAACTCAAACTCCATAGTGGAAGTAGCAGTCAAAGTCTGCTTAGCACTTCTCCATGACACGGCTTTGTCGACTAACATAAAGATGTATCCAGATGTTGATTTTCGTGAATCAACGCAGCCTGCGAAGTCCGCATCGAATAACCAACCACTTCCAAGTTGTCAGTCCGTCTATATATAAGCATGTAGTCTTTGGTATCTTGAAGGTACCTCATTACTTTCTTTGCAGCTCTCCAGTAATCTAAACCTGGATTACTCTGATATCTTCCCAACATTCCCACAACAAAAGCGATTTCAGGTCAAGTGCAAACCTAAGCATACATCAAACTTCCGACAGCAGAAGCATATGGAATGTTGTACATTTGTTCCGTTTTTAGATCGTTCTTCGAGCATTGATTCAAGTTGAACCCGTCACCCTTCACAATGGGTGCTATACTTGGTAAACAATCTTTCATCTGAAATCTCTCTAGGACCTTATTGATATAGGTTTCTTGAGATAATCCTAAAATTCCTTGATGTCTATCTCTATGGATCTTAATGCCAATGACATAAGATGCCTCACTTGTATCCTTCATATCAAAACTCTTAGAAAGAAATTGTTTCACCTCATTTAGCAACCCGTTATCATTGGTTGCAAATAGAATATCATCAACATATAGCACAAAGAAACAAATTTTGCTCCCACTGACCTTCTAGTATATACATTGATCCATGACATTCTCTACAAAACCGAAAGAAAAGATGACATCATGAAACCTTAAGTACCATTGGCGGAATACTTGTTTCAAGCCATATATAGACTTCTTAAGCTTACACACCAAATGCTCACCTTTACTAGAGGGGAATCCTTTAGGTTGTTTCATGTAAACCTCCTACTCTAGTTCTCCATTGAGGAACGTCGTTTTCACATCCCTCTGATGTAATTCCATATCAAAATGGGCAACCAATGCCAAAACAATATGAAGAGAATCTTTCTTAGATACAAAGAGAAAGTCTCCGTGTAATCGATTTCTTCCTTTTGAGTGAATCCTTTGTCAACGAGTCTAGCTTTATATCTTTCGGTGTTACCCAATGAATCCTTCTTAGTTTTGAAGACCCATTTACAACCAATGGCCTTCGCACCATCAGGTAACTCAACCAAATCCCAGACTTCATTAGATGCCATAAAACTCATCTCTTCATTCATGGCATTGTATCACGAATTGAATTTATCACCTTCCATGGCTTGTGAAAACATTTCGGGATCATTCTTGGCTCCAATATTGTAGTCAGACTCTTGTAAATACACAATATAATCACTAGGAATAACCGATTTCCTTATTCTAGTATATCTTCTCAATGTTGCATCAACATTCTCTTGAGGAGCGTGTTGCTCAGCTAGTCGTTCAACAGTTTCTAGTAATTGCTAAACAATTGAATCTATTAGATCAATATCAGCAGGTTGTGGAACTTCAATGATTGGTTGTTCAATAGCGATTGAACTGAAGAGACATTATGAGCAACAACCGACCTTAAACTTGAGGTGGAAGGTTAGTGTCTAAATGATCTTTCTTAAGAACAAGGTCCTTCGATCGATCGCTCCCACTAATCAAGTCATTTTCAAGAAATTTTGCGTTTCTTGATTGCACAATCCTTGTAATGTGACATGGACAATAAAACTTGTATCCCTTAGACCTTTCGGCGTATCCAATGAAATATCCACTTATGATCGTTGGGTCCAACTTCTTTTCTTGTGAATTGTAAACTCTCACTTCAGACGGGCATCCCCAAACGCGTACATGCTGCAAACTTGGTTTCCAACCCTTAAATAACTCAAAAGGTGTCTTTGGGACAGCCTTGATCGGAACTTGATTTAATATGTACACTGTCGTCTTAAGTGCTTCAGTCCACAAGGACTTAGGAAGTTTGGAGCTGCTAAGCATACTACGCACCACCGTTTTGGTTCGAAGAACCAGGCATAGTATATTGGGCAACTATCCCATACTCTTAAAGAAACTTTGCAAATGGACTAGGTGCTTGTCCATCTTCAGTGTATCTACCATAGAATTCTCCATCTTTATCTGATCTCACGATTTTAATTTGTTTGCCGCATTGTTTCTTTACTTCTGCCTTACATACCTTAAAGGCATCTAATGCTTCATACTTATTATGAATCAAGTAAAGATACATGTAATGTGAGTAATCATCTATAAAAGAGGTGAAGTATTTATGACCATACAAGTCCACATCCGAACTACAAATATCCGTATGTATAATTTCTAATATTTCGGCAAAAGAATGTTTCAAGTGCCATAACTTGACACAAAGGGACACTTAAGTGCCACATTCGAGAAAAACGGATCACTTAAGTGCCACTCCGGCCAAAGTCCGGCCAAAATGCTGATGTGTCAATTTTCTAGAAAAGTAAGTGCAAAACGACGCCGTTTTGCATGCTGACGTGGCAAAATAATGCAAAAACGACGTCGTTTTGGGCTAAAGTGATAAAAAATAATATAAAAAATTAAATAAATTAAATTTAGTTAAAATATTAAAAATAATAATTTAATATTAAAAAAATTTAAAAAAAAAAAAAAGGAAAGGGGGTGGGGTGAGGCGGCCGAGGGCTCAACCCTCGGCCCACCGCCGCCGCCTCCCGCCGTCACCAAAAAGGCCGACGACGGCCGGGGTCACCAAGCCCGCCGTGGGTCGGCGATCCCGGTCGACCGGCGGCGAGAGCTCGCGAGCCCTCGCCCCAAATCGGGGCAAGGGTCGCGGCCCTTGGCCCAGCCGACGAGAGCCGTGACCCTCACCCAAATCTATGGCGAGTGGTGAGGGCCGCCAACCCTCACCAAATCTAGGCAAGGGCCGCAACCCTCGCCCTGAGATTGGGACGAGGGCTCGCGAGCCCTCGCCATCGATCGACCAAGGTCGCCAGCCCTTGGCTAGGGCCCGACACCAGTGACCCTCCATTCGCCGTCGCCAGCCCTTCCCGGCGATCGCGGGGAGCGGCGGTGGCCCTCAACCGCCTCCCCACCTTTTCCTTTTTTAAAAAAAAAAAATTTTAATATTAAAACTATTATTTTTAAATATTTTAAATTAAATTTAATTAATTTTTATATTATTTTTTTACCACGTCAACCCAAACGACACCGTTTTTGCACATGCTTTGTCGAAAAATTGACACGTCAATATTTTGGCCGAATTGACATTCAAGTGATCCATTTTGTTCCGATTTTAGCACTTAAATATACCTTTCGTAAGTTATGGCACTTAAGGGGCTATTTGTTAACATTTCTTATTTCTTTTTTTAAACAATTTTTTTTGTTTTTTTGTTCCTTAGAACAAAAAAGAACAGAAATACGTTTATTTGCGTTTTTATTCCAAATCTATTTTTTTGTTTTCAGAAACACATTTGGAACATAAATAAGAAACAAAAAAAATCTTGTTTCTTATTTCTGGAACAAAATTTAAGAACAAATTTTCTCCTTCCTCTATTTTCTTCTCTCTTTTTTTCTTCTTCTTTTTCTTTCTTTTTCTTTAGCCGATTGCCGGCCTTGGCCATGGCCAATGACCGACCGTTGAGGGCCGGCGACCTCGCCGGAGCGTCGCCAGCCGGCGACGCCAAGCCTCATCGGCCGCTAGGCGAGCTCGGCCTCGCCGGATCTGGGCGAGCTCGAGCTCGCCTAGCCAAGGTGAGGCCGACCTCGCGCCAGCCTAGGTGAGCTCGAGCTCGCCCAACCAAGGCGAGGCCCAGCCTGGCCTAGCTACGATGAGCCTCGCCGTGGCTGGGCGAGGTCGTCGGCCGGTCGCCGGCCATGGTCGAGGCCGGCAACCATCCAAAAGAAGAAAAAAGAAAAAAGGAAAAACAAATAAGAAAAATAAGAAAGAAAATAGGAAAAATAAAATAAATATATTAAAAAATTAAAAGAAATAAAAAAATTATACAAATTTACCAAACGCGTTCTTCTATTCAAAAATTATTCCTTGGAGCAGAAATACTTTTTTCTATTTCTGTTCCCAGAAGCAATTTTTAAACAAAAACGTTACCAAACGCACTCTAAGTGTCTCTTTCTTTCAAGTTATGGCACTCTAAGAGTCCGCGTCTCCTAATATTTATGTACTCCTCTTGACACATTTCTTCATCTTGTTGGTCTGCTTTCCCTTTATGCAGTCCACACAAGTATCACAATCAGTAAAATCTAAAGTATTGAGTGCTCCATCATTTACTAATCGCTTAATTCTTTCTATGGAGATATGTCCCAATTTCCAGTGCCACAACATAGATGAATGCTCTCTCATAACACATCGTTTCATACCAGCGTTATCATGAACATGCATCTCATCATAATAGGCATTGTCTTGTAAATTAAATCGAAAAAGACCATTAGACAAAGTATTATTCCTAACAATTTCAGATTTAAACAATAAACAGAAGTTTGAATCTAAAAAGTTAAAAGAGTAACCCAAAGGTACAAGTCTTGAAACTGAAATTAAGTTTCCAGAAAAACTAGGAACATAAAAGGTCCTTTTTAAATTCAAAACAAAGCCACTATTGAGAACTAATCTACATGTCCCATTAGCTTCCACATGCGAACGTATCTTGTTTCCTGAATAGAAGCTTTGTTCACTTCCCACTGGCTTCCTATGGTTTTGAAAACCCTGCAAGGAATTCGAAATGTGGATTATAGATCCAGAATCAATCCACCAAATGTTGTGACTTACATTAGCCATATTAGATTCATAACAAATACAAGAGATTGGATTACCTTTCTTCTCGAGCCAAGCCTTAAATCTAATACAATCCTTCTTTATATGCCCCTTCTGTTTACAAAGGAAACATTTGAATTCTTTCTTAATGTCAGCTTGGGGAGGTATTTTACCTTTTCCCTTATGCTTGCCATGGCCCTTATTCTTTCCTTGTGTTGCCAAATGAGCACTTTCTCCCAATTCCATAATCAGTCTTTCTTCCTCTTGAACACACATGGTCATGACTTCATTAATTGACCATTTATTCTTATGTGTATTGTAAGAGATCTTGAAAGGTACATATTGTTGTGGGAGAGTGTTCAAAATATAATACACAAGAAAAGATTCAAATATCTCAACCTCAAGATTTTTAAGCTGAGCTGCAATGTCCCTCATTCGCATGATGTGCTCACGCACACCTTTAACACTAGTCAGCTTCAATGATGAAAACTTCATAATTAGGGTCATGGCATGCGCCTTTTCAGAACTCTCAAACTACGCATCTATGGCCTGCAATAAAGCCTTAGCATTACTATGCTAAGCAACTGAACCTTGAATACTAGGAGATATTTTAGCTCTTATAAACATCGCACAAACACGGTTGGATCACTCTCATTGGTTATAAAGAGCTATCTTAGCTAAAGTGCTCGAATCAGTATGAGCAAGTGGTTCGTCTTTCCTTATAGCATGGTCAATGTCCATCCACCCCAATTGAAGAAGAATTGACTCCTTCCAAACTTTATAGTTCTCACCATTTAATATGGAAACATCAAACTTAAATTCAGAGAAATTCACAAGTTGCAAAACTGCATTTCAAATAATCATGCTTATGTCACAAAATTTGAGGCCAATATACATAAATCATGTTTTACCTATGTAAATGTCATGGGCCGATCGATTTGGGATCGAACCGTGTGGCGACTCGGGCAACTTTGGATCACCCAAGCCAAGCCTTACTCGATCAATCGCTCAACTCGCTTGCACAACCGGGATCTTTTAGAGAGAGAAAGTTTAGAGAGAGAAGCTCTGGAAGGAAAGTGAGCTTGGATTGCTGAAATGTTGGATGATTACAAATGAGGGAGGACACCCCTTTTATAGTTGAGGGCCTCGGCTTACAACCGTTGATCTACTTTTCATCCGACGGGCAAGATCGCACCGCCTCAACAACCGACATAAATACCAACTACTAGCGACCGACATAAATAGAAGCTATCAGCTATCAACTACCGTCATAAATGAGAAGGCTTCTAGAAGATGGCTCAATGATGGTCTCGTCCTCTCTTGGAAACTTCGGGGATAAGACTTGGAAATAATCCAAGTGAGAGCAAGAGGTCTTCCACGGACGTGTAACGGTCGGGCTCTAGGAACCTCTTGGATCGGCCTTCTTTCGGCCCGTGACATTCTCCCCCACTCAATCGAGCGACGTCCTCGTCACTCTCAGCTTGACGGTCGGCCTTCTTGGCACGTGCACGGGCTTTGGCACAGGCTCTCTTGTTCTTGTTTCGCTTCACTTCGCTCGGAGGCTCGCGAACGAAGGGCCATATCCTTCTATGGTCAGCTCGGGCTTGGCATGCGACTCCACCTTCGGCTTAGGCGTGGCATGCGGTGAGCACTCGACCTCGGGGAAGAGCACTTGAATCGGCATAGAGTGTGTTGGAGTAGGATCCAACTTGACCTTCGGCTTCACCTCGGACAGCTTGTTGATGCGCATCACGGCCTTCAGGCTCTTGTTGAGGCGTCGGATCGACGCGATGGTCTTGGTGTTGACCACCCCTCTGACCATGGGGATCATCAACGGGCATTTTTGGTCAAGGATCATGAGACACTTGGTCCTCATGTCGATCATGGCTCCCACACTTTCAAAGAATTGCATGCCAAGGATGAGATCATAATCGTCAAGAGGGATTACCTCGAATGCCATCTTGCCTTTCCATCCGCCAATTTTGACATCCACGTCGGGAGTTGCTCCTATGCCATTGAAGTCATTCGAATTGATGGGCTTGTACGACTTCCTAGATGGTTCCACGCGAAGTCCCAAGGCTTTGGCTACTTCGGTTGACATGAACATGTTCGATGCGCTGGTGTCGACCAAGGCGTAAAGCGTTCGGCCGCCCACTTCGACTTCCACGAAGAACATGTCCGTGTTTGGTGTAACTTCTTCTTTCGACGGTGATTGGGCTTGGACCGAGTTGACCATCCTTATAGCTCCAATCCGGATCTGCCGCTTATCCTCTTTGGGCTCCTCCTTTTCTTCCTCGATGGCAAGGAGGGCGTTGATTCGGCCCTTCTTCGGGCACTTTTGGGTCCAATGTGGACCTTGGCAAATGAAGCAAGGAGAAGGCGGGGGTTGATCAAACTTACTCGTCGTGCAGTCCGATTGCGGTCGACCCCTTTGGAAGGACAGCTTGGAAGACCCTTCTCCCCATGCTTTGGCTCGGCCGCCTTGATCGTGCGCGCCTCGAAGAGTGTTTCTTCCTTCGTCCTCGGATCGATCCGACCTCCACGATCGACTCCTTGGTTCGGTCTTGGTGAGGTCGACGAGCGACTCGGCCACGCTTAGCGCTCGCGCAAGACTACTCACGTCCCGACGCTTGAGCTCGAGAAGTGCCCATGGCTTCAACCCATCCATGAACGCTCCGAGAGCCTCCTCTTCGCTTATGTTGCGAATTTGGAGTTTGAGCTCCGTGAACTCCTTCACGTACTCTCGGATCGCACCTCTTTGCTCAAGGCGATGGAGCTTGCTACGGGCTTCTTGTTGAGCAAACTCGGGGAAAAAGTAGTCGCGGAACTCTTTCACGAAGTCATCCCATGTCTCCACGGGATTGGCACCGTGTCTAGTCTCGTCGCACCTATTACGCCACCAAAGCATTGCGGTATCAGTAAGGAACATGGAAGCGGTTCGTACCTTGATCGACTCGTCGTGGATGTTGGCGGCACCAAAGTATTGCTCCATGCTCCAAACGAAGTTGTCCACCTCTTTGGCGGATCGTTCGCCTTTGAATTCTTTGGGTTTTGGCACCTCGATCTTGGGCACCGCTTGAGTAGGCATCGCTCCATTGGCGATGCTCATCTTGCATAGGGCGAGCTCAGTCTTGAGCTCTTGGATCTCCGCCTTCATGGCTTCGACCTCGTCCCTACGTGGACCTTCTTCCTCGATCACTTGAACACGCTCATTCAAGACATCGATCGATGCTTCAAAGGCTTCATCCTTCTCGTGCAAAGGAGCGGTAGCTTCGTTGAGGCCGGTCGTGAAGTCTTCACGGAGCGAGGTCTCAACCTCCATGATCCGGTCTCGCACATCGTCAAGACCTTCCATGAGTTCAAGCACGGCACTCTGAACCTTCCCGATCTTCTCATCGAACGCAGCTACAGCTTCCATCGAGGCATCTCTTTTCTTTGCTCGGCCACGGGTCTCTTTGACTTGCGCGGCCTCTCCATCCATGACAGCTTCTTGGCTCGACATTCCTTCGAACAGTTGGCGCTCCTTCTCCAAACGGAACTCTCCTTTGCTCTGATACCACTTGTCACGGGCCGATCGATTTGGGATCGAACCGTGCGGCGACTCGAGCAACTTTGGATCACCCAAGCCAAGCCTTACTCGATCAATCGCTCAACTCGCTTGCACAACCGAGATCTTTTAGAGAGAGAAAGTTTAGAGAGAGAAGCTCTGGAAGGAAAGTGAGCTTGGATTGCTGAAATGTTGGATGATTACAAATGAGGGAGGACACCCCTTTTATAGTTGAGGGCCTCGGCTTACAACCGTTGATCTACTTTTCATCCGACGGGCAAGATCGCACCGCCTCAACAACCGACATAAATATCAACTACTAGCGACCGACATAAATAGAAGCTATCAGCTATCAACTACCGTCATAAATGAGAAGGCTTCTAGAAGATGGCTCAATGACGGTCTCGTCCTCTCTTGGAAACTTCGGGGATAAGACTTGGAAATAATCCAAGTGAGAGAAGGAGGTCTTCCACGGACGTGTCACGGTCGGGCTCCGGGAACCTCTTGGATCGGCCTTCTTTCGGCCCGTGACATAAACATGTCACAATATGCTTTTAATTTAAATAGATTCATAATTACATTATGAAGAAACTACAATATTATATACCTTTTCTTAATCCCTGTGGGTAAATTAAGAAAAAATAATATGATATTTCATCTTAATTAATCGCATTAACATATTGAAAATTCCTGCGAAATAAAATTCATCATATTGATATAATTAATTACAATCAATATCCATTTCTAAATACGATCCGGAGGCTTTTAATATATAATTTAATTAATTAAAGATGTTGTGGCCACTCTTCGATTAAGTAAATATATGGATCATTGGACATTTAATTTCATGCACAAAATATTCATAAAATGCATGAAATGACAAAATAGTAATTAAATGTACTAAGGGGCAAAACAGTAAATAAATTGGCCAAGGGCAGGATTGTAAAATTTCTGAAATGGCAAAATAGAAATTTATGAATTGGCGTAGGGGCAAAAATGTAAAAACAGCCCTGCGGCCACATCAGGCCCGTGCCGAGCACACGCCTGCATCTACCGCAGGCACGTGTGGGGCATGTGCGCGTTCAATGCATGCGCCTGCCAACTGCCGCGAGCAGTTTGCGCGCATGGACCTCACGCGCCAACAGTTGGCATGCGCGTGGATCCCACACGTGTAGCGGTTCTGCACGCGTGGTGTGTGGGTTTCACACGCCTGCAACTGCAGTACGCACGTGAGGCCCACGCGCCTTCTTCCTCACGCCCAGAACGTTTTTCTTCACATTTTTGGCCATTTTGCCACAATTTCGGCGGCTGTTTCTTCTCCGGCAGCCCATCCCAAACACAAATAAATAATAGGTTTTGACGAGCATGCTGACACGACCACATAGGTTTAAGTTTCAACAAAAATGATCGAGAAATTAGCCTCAAATCAAGTGAAAATTTCCAAAAACACAAATCCTCAACCACCGCAACTTCCGCCACGTGATTAGCCTCCGGTGAACACCGATATACTAGAAAAACTCATGGCTAATGTTCCTCATAGCGGTGCGACCGTATGGGTCCGAAATCAAGGGCTGGGTCGCCCGATTTTGCTCGGAATATGCGAGTTTCTCTCTTGGCATCAAAACTCCGAGTTACTGTTCATCTTCAAAAATGCCCGAAAATGCACCAAAAATTCAACAAAAACAAGGCAAAGGCACTAAACACGCTTAGATACCAAATGTAAGACATAAAAATTCATAATGTGGAAGCCAAGATCAATTAAAAACAAACCTCCAGCCATTGTTCGTACTCACATTCGTCTGAAATATCCTGAAAATCAAAGAGAAATATTGGGCAAACTCTATTAACCCAATTCTCTCACGTACTGATGGTGTATTCCAAATGTGAGAGTTCATGTTAGATCTTGTGATCACACGTTAGAAATGAACGTACATTCCTTTTATAAACCGCCTCCCATCAAGACGGTTACCAAATGTGCGGTTGTCACGAAGAGGTACGAAATGTGAAAAAACTTTATGTTGAATAACCGTCACTTTAAAGAGAAAATGTGGATTCGGAAATGTGAGATCACAAAAATAAATAACTTTGCCATGATGAGTTGAGGCCTATACTTCCCTTGCGTGATTGTTCGAAACAGTTGGCAAATGGTTTATGTGTTTAAGTTTGCTTTGATGAGATCATCCAGCTCTACCTAAACGCTGGGCATCCCTTGCACGAGTTGCAGCATGGATTTGGCCTTTTCTGGTCCATTGTGGCTTTGGATTAGGCCGTTAGGTGTCTTTGGGAAGGAAAAGCACACCGAGTGTTAGGGTTGAGGCTAGGACTGCCCCATGGCGAGGGAAATTTACCAACCCCAACCGCCTTTGATCTTCTGAGTTCCACAGTTGATGAGATTAGCTGATAGTGCACCAATTCCTATTGAAAATTGGAAGCCATTGTTGAAAGCTCCTATGTACCTTGGTGGTGCCATTTCTGAGAGACATGGAGGAACTAACCGCCAATCCAATCAAACCTGTGAAGAAATTGTTAAGCAATGTTCCTACCCATCAAAAATAGTTCATGTTATATGATGACTACCTAATTTGCAAAACCGACCCCGACGCCAAGCAGAGCACGACCTAATATAAGCATGAAAACATTGGAAGCTGCATCTCCAAGGGCTGAACCGGCAAGGAATGCAGCTCCTCCTATCAACATCAATGGTTTGCGTTATAGAATATTATTTACATAAACAACTAATCAATCAAGAAGAAACAGATCCATATATTATTGTAAAACACCAATATCAATAAACACAGCGAAGAAAAGTAGATCACTCTGATGAACATGGATCTATTGAAATGCCAGATCTTCCTCTCTATGACCTATTTTAGTATAACAACTTTAAATGGGATTAAAGCAACTAATAAGTATAATCTATCTTTCTATACGCTAGAAAGGGGACCTAGCAAACCCTAATCAACAGCGTGTCAACTGGGTCTTTTCCATTACGGGCTTCAGTTAAACACAATTGCCTATGCTTTGCTACTCAACTAGACCCGTTATCAATAGATACCAATATTTAATTTAATCAGATCACTGTAGGGTTCAACGAATATCAATTATTTAAAATAGGAAATCAATTAATTAATGTAAGCTTATATTATAGGAAATTTCCAACATTCTCCCACTTGGGCTACATTAATTAACTTATTTTATTTTGAAAAATATTTTATATTGAAAACGACACTATTGGACTAATAACTGAAAATTTATGTGACCACAACTTTAAAAAATAATATTCCAATAATGACATCTTAAAACCAATCCAATCCTATATAACCTCAGTATAGGACTATGGAGATCAATGTGTTAAGAAAATACCACAACACATGATATTCCATAATCACATATAATAAGTATTATATTTTCATGGATCATGGGACTAGTAGTGTAGTAAGAAATAGTGCCAACATGTGATCAAAATATTCACTATTTCTTGTCGATTCTCAATGCAATTTCTCAATGACATGAAACTACATTAACGCAATTTCTAAACAACATAAAGTTACACGACTATGTCACAATCTAATATGAGATCTCATAATCAGTGATATCCAGTCATCTTCAAACTAAAATTTGTTTAAAAATACTGTTTAATATTTCCATTTCTTAGTCAACAAGAAAAAGGATAACAATAGAATCAATAATAACAATCATTGAAAATAAATACTTTAATAGACATCACAAAAGCATTATCAGTTCGCATATAACTATAATATCCAAAAATACAAATTATATAACTCCCACTAACAAAAGAAATCAAAAGAATTTAAGACACCCATATTCTTTATATGTTCTTTAAACAAAATGGATCATAAGCTTTTTGTTAGAGGATCAGTCAACATTGACTCAGTTCTGATATTTTCAATGACAATATCTCCCTTTTTTTTTTACCAAGTCTTTAACAATATAATATTTTATCCAGTAAATATTTTAACCATGGCATTATTGTTGTTTACAATAAAATTAACTATTTGCTAAACATAATACAATAAGATCAATTATGGGCAATAAGTATTTCAACAAAAATACTTAGTACATTATAAACTCCCCTTTGGGCAGAGTGTACAATGCACCATTATTTTCTACAGCATGAAGTTTATAATAATAAGGAGAATTACATATAATTGTCAAGGATCCATCTCCTTTGGACAGACAAATCATTTAAATTATACATCTTCATGATATCACTATATAGAGATAATAAAGGAGAATTACATATAATCTTCAAGGATCAATCTCCTTTGAGCAGACAAATCCTTTAAATTTGAGAAATTCCGTAGTCAAGCAATAACTCAATCTCCACCTATTTGACACAATAATATCATATAAATTTAGAAGTATCATTGCGCTCTCTAACCAAACCTTCATGCATGTTAGCATGAAACCCACAAGAGATCAAGCAAAATCTTTGTAAAGAGAACTTTGAAACCTCAATCCTGTTAAGCTACTCCACTCCGATGACTCGTGGTAAAACCACACAAGAAGACATGAAGGGTCCGTTTGGTTCACTAGAATTTTCAGTAATGTTGATTAATTCGCATTTTGACGCTATAGTCTTTCGTTAGTCACCGGTCCAAACATTACATGATAAAAATAAAAATAAAAAGCTACAAATTGATAGATTTAAAACATAATTCCCATGTGAAAAGTTCATTCATGTGCTTCTCATCATGCATCATTTATGATTTTTCCCTTTTGAACCTGGGGTTTCCACAAAACACTACATGACTATGGACTTTTCTTCCTCTGCTGAAACCTTCAGCTTTCACATCTCCATAGCCTAATCCTAAATTTTTGATAAATAACATCCTCTTCTTTGTATCTATATACATTTGGATCTCGATTCACAAATCTCTTGGTTTCATTGTATCATCTTCAACGACATTTTAAACCTTAGCCAATAAAACACCAATGCATCGCAGGAGCCGTACAAGCAATTTGCCAAAAGATTAGAATTTGCAAGTTTGGGATGTGCTGGTCATGCCACATTACTCAGCAAATCAACTATGAACCCAGCAAATCCACTATGAACCCAACAAATCCAAACAGACAAGTTAGTATAAAACCACTCGTACAAGCAAAAATCACAGTTTGGTCTTTTGCTCACCCCACAGTCAACGTATTTATGGCGAAATCACAATGAAGCCTTAAAGCAATGGTTTCATTTTACGTACAGATGCTTCATTGCAATCAGTAAGGATATCAAAAGTCAAACCACGCACGGTTAGGCAATGTAACGAGCTTCGGAATGTAAGCCGCTGGAGCGACACCATTAGTAGATTAGGAGACAATAATAACACTACTGTACCAGCTACTACACCAACCTAGCAGGCTACCAATCTTGGCCCACTCATTATAGATTACCAATATTATGAAAGGGTGGGACATGGTAGGAAAGGGCAGCAATTTAGCGTAGCCGTCAATTTCACTTTTGATCACCAGTGTAACTCCCAAGGAGATAAAAGGACCATGCACATTGAATTTGATGTAGCCTCTACCAAATAGAAGGCAAGCAGCATTAATCTGTAGGCTCCAACTTAACCGGAAGAGATAGGCATCACTTCTAAATTTATAAAATTTCATGGTGTAATTTAAAGTTCATCAAATTCCATTAGAGCCGCTCGACACAATTTAATTAGGCAGCAATTGCCTAGCCCACTCTCTATACAAGCAGTCAAGTTCCCTATTAAGTGGCATGAATCCATATGACATGCAGACAGGGACTTTGCCTTTTCTAATAGATTCACAAACAATTTGTGAATTGACAAACAAATCTTAAGACTCATCATCACCATGGGATTGATACCTGGCCTCTTAATTGTCAAAGACAAGAATGCAGAAGAACTAAACTAATGGCCAAACGAGAAAAATCCAATGACTACACTGCCCACCATTACACCATAGTATTTGTAGTACTCGACTGCTCCGGCCCAATCACAACTTAATCATGATTGATTACAAAATAGTAATGGCAGAATTCCTAATCGCCCCAACCAAAAAACACCCAAAAATTTCAGACAGTGCAAGCAACCATCCTAGGTAATTGCAACGGAGATTCGCGTTGATAAAGATGGAGTATACAAATGCATATAACTCCAAACGCCTATCAACAAAATCGGATAGACAATTAAATCCAAACTCTGGATGCTCGCATCCAAAACATCCTTGCACTACTCAATTTCAGCTCGATCCCCGACTAAGGCACGCACGCACGTGAATTGCAATCAATCGCAACCCGAACCGAAAACCTAAAATCAAAAACCGAGAACTACCACATCAAATCACATCCCAATCAAATTCGAACTAACCCCATAACTCCCTAAGAGAAAGTTAGCAAAAATGGCCGAAACCCTAATCGCTCATCCAAAAGAGGAACAACCAATCAACTACAATAATATCCGAACCAAACGTTGCTACCGTCGAATTGAAGAGAAAAACGAAGGTAACAATAGAATGTAACTTAAAATTCTAGAACCTTTTTCATATATAAACCCTAGAATTTCAAATTTAAAATTCTCTCTCAATTCTCAATGAAATTATGCAAATTATATATGGTTGGAAAAATCTCGACATGTAAAACAAAAGCCCTATAATTTCGGGATCAATTGAACAAAAAATCCACACGAAAAGAATAATGCCCATATTCGGCTCAAAGAGGAGGATTTCGAACTACTCCTGTAACTATCCAGTTCTTTCCCCAGTGTTCCATAACCACAAAAATCTTTGGATCCATTAAAAAAAAAAAATTGGGTTCTACAATCATATATGATTAGCTCTGATACCGCATGTAGAATGTTATTTACATAAACAACTAGTCAATTAAGAAGAAACAGATCTATATATGATTGTAAAACACCGATATCAATAAACACAACGAAATTAAAGCGTATTTGTTTGAGCCATTACTTCACTTGAAGAAAAGTAGATCACTCTAATGAATATGGATCTATTGGAATGCCAAATCTTCATCTCTATAACCTATTTTAGTATAGCACCTTTCAATGGGATTAAAGCAACTGCTAGGTATAACCTATCCTTTTATAAGCTAGAGAGGGGACCTAGTAAACCCTAATCAATAGCGTGTCAACTCGGCCTTTCCCATTACGGGCTTCAGTTAAACATAATTATCTATACTTTGCTGCTCAACTAGACCCGTTATCAATAGATACCAATATCTAATTTAATCAGATCACTGTGTTCAACAAATATTGAAATATCCATTAACCCGATTATTTAAAATAGGAAATCAATTAATTAATATAAGCCCACATTATAAGAAATTTCCAACATGCGTCTGAAAACTCTAGTGTCGAAAGATGCAAAAAAGGAAGCAAAGAGGCCAGCGATATAAAGGGAGGAAGTGAAGGAGGTCAACAATTGGCTGTCGAACTTGCAGTAGTTGCTGATCTTGCTATCTTCATTCATCTTAATATAGACTTCATGGAAGAACCTCTTCAAAAACGACTCCGTTGAGGTCACTCCACCTGAGGAATTATTTGCACACTTATCAGAACAACGTCTTTGTATAGATCAGCGATCACAGTGGTCACCAACTTTGCAACTTCATTTCTTGGAAACACATTCTTTTAGCAAACTAACAAAGAATAGGTGTGTGCTTAATTACGTTAGGAACTTCATCTAATCAATCAGCACAAGACTATTTGGAGGTCATAGAACCACTTATGACATTCGTTGAGAGCTAGCAGAGATAAGAAAAGAAATCAAGGCACTTTTCCTTCACGAGGAGCATCCAAAAGATGGCAAGAAATAATGAGACAGAACTGAAATTCCAATGTCATAGCCGAATATGACACCTCCCATGGCTACCACCAGACATGACAGTATGACGAACCAAGTTATATTGCCGTTGTAGTTCCCTTCCGCAGCACTCGTTACTGCAAATCCCACTGCCATGGCCTTGTTCAAACTTCCTCACAAGCGCACTGGGAGAGAGAGAGAGAGAGAGAGTCTGTCTTGACTTGTAGTGATGAGCAACATAGGGACCAGGCCACTCCGTAGAATATTCAAACTAACATCACATAGCATATATGTGGAGATTGCGACATGAATGGGGTCAAGATTGAATATTGAAGTGGTGACTTTGCGGGTGCATGACCAACCATTGTTTATGTTCCAGAAACAATTTTTCCATTCTAGATTTGTTTCTGGAATTGAAATCCATTTGGTAAAATAATTTCTTTTTTTATTTTTGATTCTTGTTCTAGAATTAAGTTTGGAATAGAATTAAAAAGTAAAAATTTTCAACTTCTCTATTTCTGGAACAGAAATGAAAAATAAAAAATTTTCTCATCGTGTTCTCCAGCCATCGACGTCGACCACCGTCTGTCAATTGCTGGCCACGGTCCACCATCCGCCGTCCGCCAGCCGTCGCCGCCGGTTGCCATCCGCCGTTCGCCATCTGCCGTCCGAAAGAAAGAAATTTTGTGTAGTTATCAAACGGATTTATGTTTTTAGAGCAGAAATTTTATATCATTATCAAACGGTTATTTTTGCTTATAAACTCATCTAGAAATAAAAAAAATCTATTTCTCTTCCAGAAATCAATTTCCAGCAAGAATGGTTATCATTCGCGCCATTTGTTTCCATGTGAACTCCTTTGTCAGAGGACAAAAGGCAAGGATTATATAAAATATCAAGCAAAGATTGATTGAATTGAAAGAAGCCAGTAGGAAATTTCAGAAGGATGCTGCTTAATCGTGCTAGCACATGCATCCAAGTAGCCCTAAGACATTGAAGGGATCTTTCATTATATGTCTTGGCCAAAGAAAGAAAAGTCTCTCCTCGTTACATAAGGGTTGTGAGATGACATATTTAATTGGGGAGGTAAATGGGATCTGAAAATATATGAACTTAGGACTTCAAGCTCTGATACCATGTGAGATTTCGTGGGATTATTACTAATTGTTCTAATAGTTTAAACTATTAGAAGAAAGCGTGATTTGATATTTAATTATTTAACAAGGGTCATGATGCTTGAGCAATATGGAAATTGCGAAAATGGATGGGAAGAAAGACTTTATCTTTTTTATTTCCCCTGCTGGTCCAAAGGTCTTGCATGGCCCTTAAAAGTCATGAGTTACATGCGTCGTTCAAATTTTATAAAGCCAGGTTATGTACTGTCAAGCGGAGTTTGGTTTTCTTCTATTTGATTAGAGCAATTAGAAAAACCTTTCTACACGCCCTTTCGATTGGCAAGTAACAACCATAAACATTATCCAAATTTATGTTTCTTTAATTTCACATGAGGGTGGTGCCCACATGTTGTAATCCATAAATCGGTATAGTTCACCATAGGGTCGAAGAAAAACTTAAACCATTTAAATATGCCTAAATTATTAGATATAGTTATGTAGCCATTGTTATTACTTTAAATGTCCATTCATTCGATCTTGTTTATAGTGGTATTTGTTTTACGGTTCTTTTTTTATACATATTTTGAGGTTCAATACTCTAGGCATGAAACATTTGAAATGTATTCAATACACTAAAATTGATGTATAAAATCATCTATGATTTCCCAATAAATCCTCCGCAATCGAGAGCATTTCTTTTTTTACCTTTAAATTCTGAAGCAAAGTCATAAGTAGAAATGTTTTATGTGTTCCATGCCGGCATAAGTAATTGTTTTTCTTTTGTTGGTGCAAATCTACCCCACTTTCACTAACCATCCGTATAGACATGGTCCTGAGTTAAGCTGCTCAGTAGGCTTTTTTATGCTTGTGTCGAGCATAAAAAAGCCGTAAGTTACAAAGCTAGGTCTTGTGTGGCCCCTAAAAGTCGTAAGTTACATGCGTTGTTTATACTTTTATAAAGCTAGGTTAGGTACCTTATCCTACCCATCACGCAGAGTTTGGTTTTCTTCTATTTGATTAGAGCAATTAGAGAAAACTTTCTACACGCCTTTTTGATTGGCAAGTCACAACCATAAACATTATCTAAATTTATGTTTCTTTAATTTCACATGAGGGTGGTGTCCACATGTTGTAATCCATAAATCGGTATAGGTCACCATAGGGTCGAAGAAAAACTTAACCCATTTAAATATGCCTAAGTTAATTAGATATAGTTATGTAACCATTGATATTACTTTAAATGTCCATTCATTCGATCTTGTTTATAGTGGTTTTTGTTTTATGGTTTTTTTTTATACATATTTTGAGGTTCAATATTCTGAGCATGAAACATTTGAAATCTATTAAATACACTAAAATTGATGTATAAAATCATCTATGATTTCCCAATAAATCCTCCGCAATCGAGAGCATTTCTTTTTTTACCTTTAAATTCTGAAGCAAAGTCATAAGTAGAAATGTTTTATGTGTTCCATGCCAGCATAAGTAATTGTTTTTCTTTTGTTGGTGCAAATCCACCCCACTTTCACTAACCATCCGTATAGACATGGTCCTGAGTTGAGCTGCTCAGTAGGCTTTTTTATGCTTGTGTCGAGCATAAAAAAGCCATAAGTTACAAAGCTAGGTCTTGTGTGGCCCCTAAAAGTCGTAAGTTACATGCGTTGTTTATACTTTTATAAAGCTAGGTTAGGTACCTTATCCTACCCATCACACGGAGTTTGGTTTTCTTCTATTTGATGAGGGCAATTAGAGAAAACTTTCTACACGCCTTTTTGATTGGCAAGTCACAACCATAAACATTATCCAAATTTATGTTTCTTTAATTTCACATGAGGGTGGTGTCCACATGTTGTAATCCATAAATTGGTATAGGTCACCATAGGGTCAAAGAAAAACTTAACCCATTTAAATATGCCTAAGTTAATTAGATATAGTTATGTAGCCATTGATATTACTTTAAATGTCCATTCATTCGATCCTGTTTATAGTGGTTTTTATTTTACGGTTTTTTTTATACATATTTTGAGGTTCAATACTCTGAGCATGAAACATTTGAAATCTATTCAATACACTAAAATTGATGTATAAAATCATCTATGATTTCCCAGTAAATCCTTCGCTATCCAGAGCATTTCTTTTTTTACCTTCAAATCTGAAGCAAAGTCATAAGTAGAAATGTTTTATGTGTTCCATGCCGGCATAAGTAATTGTTTTTCTTTTGTTGGTGCAAATCTACCCCACTTTCACTAACCATCCGTATAGACATGGTCCTGAGTTGAGCTGCTCAATAGGCTTTTTTATGCTTGTGTCGAGCATAAAAAAGCCGTAAGTTATAAAGCTAGGTCTTGCGTGGCCCCTAAAAGTTGTAAGTTACAAGCGTTGTTTATACTTTTATAAAGCTAGGTTAGGTACTTTATCCTACCCATCACGCAGAGTTCGGTTTTCTTCTATTTGATTAGAGCAATTAGAGAAAACTTTCTACACGCCTTTTTGATTGGCAAGTCACAACCATAAACATTATCCAAATTTATGTTTCTTTAATTTCACATGAGGGTGGTGTCCACATGCTGTAATCCATAAATCGGTATAGTTCACCATAGGGTCGAAGAAAAACTTAACCCATTTAAATATGCTAAAGTTAATTAGATTTAGTTATGTAGCCATTGATATTATTTTAAATGTCCATTCATTTGATCCTGTTTATAGTGGTTTTTGTTTTTGGGTTTTTTTTTTTTTATACATATTTTGAGGTTCAATACTCTGAGCATGAAACATTTGAAATCTATTCAATACACTAAAATTGATGTATAAAATCATCTATGATTTCCCAATAAATCCTTCGCAACCGAGAGCATTTCTTTTTTTACCTTCAAATCTGAAGCAAAGTCATAAGTAGAAATGTTTTATGTGTTCCATGCCAGCATAAGTAATTGTTTTTCTTTTGTTGGTGCAAATCTACCCCACTTTCACTAACCATCCATATAGACATGGTCCTAAGTTGAGCTACTCGGTAGGCCTTTTTATGCTTGTGTCGAGCATAAAAAAGCCGTAAGTTACAAAGCTAGGTCTTGCGTGGCCCCTAAAAGTCGTAAGTCACATACTATGTTTGTACTTTTATAAAGCTAGGTTAGGTACTTTGTCCTACCCGTCACGCGAAGTTTGGTTTTCTTCTATTTGATTAGAGCAATTAGAGAAAACTTTCTACATGCCCTTTTGATTGGCAAGTCACAACCATAAGCATTATCCAAATTTATGTTACTTTAATTTCACATGAGGGTGGTGTCCACATGCTGTAATCCATAAATTGGTATAGACCATAGGGTCGAAGAAAAACTTAACCCATTTAAAGATGCCTAAGTTAATTAGATATAGTTATTTAGCCATTGATATTACTTTAAATGCCCGTTCATTCGATCCTATTTATAGTGGTTTTTGTTATACAGTTTTTTTTTTTTTTTTTTATACATATTTTGAGGTTCAATACTCTAAGCATGAAACATTTGAAATGTATTCAATACACTAAAATTGATTTATAAAATCATCTATGATTTCCCAATAAATCCTTCGCTATCCAGAGCATTTCTTTTTTTACCTTCAAATTCTGAAGCAAAGTCATAAGTAGGAATGTTTTATGTGTTCCATGCCGGCATAAGTAATTGTTTTTCTTTTGTTGGTGCAAATCTACCCCACTTTCACTAACCATCCATGTCCTGAGTTGAGCTACTCAGTAGGCTTTTTTATGCTTGTGTCGAGCCCAACGTGTCCAATAGCAATTTGGACAGGCTTGCTCAAGGGTTTAGTAGTGAAGCTAACCTTGACCGTGCCACAAAATGTTGTACAATTTTTCTTGGATAACATATTAGGCCCTGCCCGACTCAAGCCCGACCAATGGTCATCTCTTCATTCACAATCCACGTTCGTGTGTTCATTATTCAGTTTGGCAATAAGTTCAACAAAAGTCGAATTGACCGATTTGGAAAAAGACTTTAACCTTAGCTCGAACTGAGCCAATTCTTCAATTTGTCATTGGTAGGTTCATTTCAAATCATCACTATCAAATTGAGATACAAACAAGATATGTAGCATGCGCTTAAAACAATGTAACTTGTCTGTGTCATGAAAATTAACAAAAGGGCATGTCTATATTTCCACGACCATTATATTCGGAGGAGTATGACTACACTTAAATTAAAATTTATTACCCATAAGTTACAAATTTTTAATTTAGCTAAATTTAAATCCCAAAGTATAGCAATTTGTTAAAATTTTATCATCCTGTAGTATAGAGCAATATTTGATAATACTTACATTGCTCAGCTCAATTACAAATTCTTTTTGTTAACAAATCCAAACATTTTTATGGTGCATTTCACATAAAATCAATGGTTCGAGACACTTTTTCAAAAATAAATAAAAAAATACACTAGCATTGCTTAGACAAATTAATCAAGGAAAAATAACTTTATCTTTTTTTTCATTAAGGATGAAAAGGAGTTACAAACGCTTGTTTCAAGATAAATATTTTTCAGATCTTTAATATTACAAGAAATAAAAGGGCCTTCTTATCAAACAAAAAAACGAAACAGAAAAGGAACTTACCAATATGATTAGACTCATTTATTGATTTTTGGAAAAATATCACAAATGTTCATTGAATTTTAGCTCTATATACAATTTAGTTATTGGACTTTTAATTTATTCAAATATAATTCCTAAACTTTTGGTACATATTTAGTCCATATAATAATTAAGGGACCAAATTGAGTATTCACCAAAATTTTAGGGATAATATTGAATAAATAAAAAGTTCTTGGACCAAATTTCATATTGGAATAAAATAGACGGACAAATCATTATTCCTTGATTAAACTTTTTATGTAAACAGCCGTGAATACAACCTGCCAACGGGTTAGCCAAGGTTTGGTTGTAAGGCGTTTGGACTTTAACCCGGACGGAGGCGTCAGCAGTCAATGGGCGTGTCCAGTGGCTTCCCCGGCTTGCGAGTAGGACGCCTCCTGCATCATCATCATCTGCCTTCGCTTTCAGTGTCCCCTCCATCTCATCTGCTTCCATTCCATTGTCTTCAATCCACTCTCCTTCTTCTTCCGCGACCGCGACACGATCCGATCAACAGCGTCGGCTCAAAGCAGATTGTCGGTAAGAGCGGTTGCCACCGCTTCAGCGTCCTCCGAAATGGTGAAAGCTATTAGAGTTCATGAGTTCGGTGGACCCGAGGTCTCTCTCGCCTTCTCTCTCTCTCTCTCTCTCTCATGGGTTGTCGTGTTGACTGTTGAAATTCTCTGTTTGCCATCCAGTCGTTTGAGTTCGTGAGGTTCTCTCAAATTCTTAAAATTTGGCCTTCTCTCTCTCTGCCTGTGCTTCGTAGGATATAAAATGGTATTCGCTTTGACTATTGAAATTCTCTGTTTGCCATCCAGTCGTTTGAGTTCGTGAGGTTCTCTCAGAGTCTTAAAATTGGCTTTTTTTTCTATTATATTTTAGTGAACTTGAGTTTGGAGCAGTCCAAAGTTACAATCTTGGCTTTGATCGGCTGATGGGTTAGTTGGTGCTGAACTTAGCTCTACAATAGGCACTGGAATTCACATCGAGAACGATGAATGTGTATTGGGTCGGGTATTTTCTCGAAATCAAGATCCGAGAATCTCCTTGTAAAATTGTGCAGTCGTATGCCCTCATCTGATTGTTGCTAAAGGTGCATCTTTTGATGGGCGTTGTCCAATTTTTGTAGGTCTTAAAGTGGGAGGATGTGGAAATAGGTGAACCCAAGGAGGGAGAGATTCGCGTGAAGAACAAAGCCATCGGGATCAACTTCATCGATGTTTATTTCCGTAAAGGGGTATACAAAGCACCCACCATGCCCTTCACACCAGGTTTGTTTCCTGTTTGCCCTGTCAGAATTTGATGGACTTAATGCGTCGAGCATGATCTTAGTTATTGTGGCTTGGATTTGATAATAACATTCTTTCAAGTCACTTTTGACAACTTGAAAAGGGTTGGAGAATATCCTTTGGTTTCAAATGAATATCTGTATCCTTTGATCCGTTTTCAAGTCAATGCATGCTCGTGCTTAATCATCCATGGCGACATCACAGTCTCCCTTTTGCTCTTTTATGTTTTCTCATTGGATATCATGACTTCTGCTCACTCTCTCTTATATAGCTGGGTTTATCTGCAGTTCCATGGTTACATGAGTTCTGAACTTGATTTGTTGAAGTATTTGACATATATCAGATGAGTTAGAGGTATCTGTTTGAGATGTCATTGTAGCATTTATGATTAAGCAGTATTCTGTAATTGTTAACTAATGGTTCTGGAGTCAAGTCTTTCCATCCCTTTGCTGACTATATTAACTCAAAAATATCTAGTCTACTCCAGAGATCATGCTTGAATAGACAATTGATCCACCGAAACATTTGTCATCTCGTGCAATGTCTGCAATGATAATGGTGTCTTTGTGGAGCTATACAAACTCATTCACACTTTATTAAGTGTTGATAATGGATTCATCTTGCTGATGATGGGGTAGCATGTTGAGTGGATTATACATTAGTGGATGATATCCATCTGTCACAGGCATGGAGGCTGTTGGTGAGGTAGTAGCTGTGGGACCTGGAGTAACTGGAAGGAAAGTTGGAGATATTGTAGCCTATGGTGACGGTCCACTGGGCTCATATGCTGAAGAGCAAATTCTCCCAGCAAGTAAAGTTGTGCCCGTCCCTCCTTCCATTGGTCCAGTTATTGCAGCATCAGTCATGCTGAAGGGCATGACAGCTCAATTTCTCCTGCGCCGCTGCTTTAAGGTTGGCTTTATACTCCTCTTACAGCATTTGTATGTGCAAGAACATCAAGATTTATCATAGATACGTGCGCGCGTGCGCGCGCACACACAATAGATGAAGTAATTGGCGATCTCTTGCTTTTAAGGTGTTAACTACATACATTGAGAAGATGATTTTGTATCATTTTTTTTTTTTTTTTTTTTCGGAAGTGTTGGAATAAAGCAGCCTTACACTCTCCCCATTTAAGGCTTGACTATTTACTTTGTATTAAGGTTGAGAATGGACACACAATCCTTGTCCATGCTGCAGCTGGTGGAGTTGGATCCCTAATGTGCCAATGGGCTAATTCCCTTGGGGCAACTGTCATTGGTACTGTCTCAACTAAAGAAAAGGCAGCTCAAGCTAAGGATGATGGTTGTCATCATGTTATCATCTACACAGAAGAGGATTTTGTTTCTCGTGTTAAGGAAATTACATCAGGCAATGGGGTTGATGTCGTCTATGACTCAGTAGGAAAGGACACGTTTCAGGTAATTCAGTTTGATGTCGCTTCCTGTTGGTCTGCACTCTATTGTGATTTATGGTAGAATAAAATGCTTTCCTCTTCTTGTCATCACTTCTCCGAGATTGGTCAAAATCTTGAGAAGAGTCCCCTTATAGTGTTTGAGCGTGGGATTCTGTCTCTTTCAAACATTGCATTGCAGCATGCTTTAGGAATTTAGTTATCGTTTGGAAGTCTAATCCTTCAACCATTAGCAATTGTTGGAAGAATCTGTCTTTAAGCAGATAATTACTAGTAAACGTGTTGCATGTGGTTTTTGCCAAAGTGGCTTGATCTGATGCTTTGTCTATAAGATCTATTTGGAGTACAAATAAGGTTCTGAACTGTAAAGCCAAGTGTTATTTTCATATATGTTCTAAAAAGTCTCGCGATACTTATCGATCGTGCAGGGATCCTTGGAATGCTTGAAGATTAGGGGCTATATGGTCAGCTTTGGGCAGTCCTCGGGAACCCCTGATCCAGTCCCATTGTCGGCTCTTGCTCCAAAGTCCCTCTTTTTGACAAGGGCTAGCCTCATGAAGTACACCATCAGTCGGGACGAGTTGCTGGAAGCTGCTGGAGAGGTATTTGCCAGTGTGGCCTCGGGTGTTTTAAAGGTTCGCGTGAATCACACATACCCACTGTCCGAAGCAGCAAAGGCACATGCCAATCTTGAAAGCCGGAAGACCTCTGGTTCGGTCGTGTTGATTCCATAGGTAAGGCAAAGCAGTTAAGTCCTCTGTGTTAATGTCCATCGAGGCTACTTGGAGTGCCGAGGCTCGAGCGCCTCATAAATAAGTTTTCCATGCCAGGATGTTTCTCTTCAGATGATTAGCAAGGTGTCCTTTCTTCCTTGGAACAGGTGTGGTTAGCGGCTCCTAAACATTCCTAAATATAAGAAAAGATGCGTGTTCTGCTTGCCAGGGAAGAACTTTGTGAATATTTCTGAAGTTGGTCCTCCCTTTTTGTCGCCGTTGATGTTGGAAACACGTATTTCCGTTGTTATGCATGGACGAAAGTATCAAATCTGACCATGTGTGGGAAATTACTTGATATTTGAAAAAAGAAAATTACTCACGTGAAATTATGAACACATTCGAGAAATCACCCATTTATTAAAATTGACCAAATCATTTTGCTAGAATTAAAGAATAATATAGAGCAAAAATTGCATACTGTGGATGAAAGAACCGTAAAATTTCAATCAGATGATTTGCAAGGTTTGTTAGCTAGCTCCCCATAAATTCTCTTGGGCATTTGTTTTTTTTTTTTTTTTTTTTTGGGGGGGGTGGGGGGTTGGAGTGGTTGGGGAAGCAGCTCTGATCATCATTCTTTTTTGGTCCCCAAAAAAAAAAAAGAAATTTATTTCAAGATATTTTATCATAAACATCATTTACTTTATCGTTCTAATACATTTACAAGTACATCTTAAGATACATTTATTTTTATTTATTTTTAAATTTGAGTTGTATGAATGACAGAAATTTGAGAATGTCATGTCACCAAACCAATACTAATTGGTTGAATATGGATCATATGACACAGCCATGCAACGTTAGCTCCTTGAAGAAGGGAGGTTTAGACATTTTTACCCGTTGGCACCTACCGTGAGAACCGGGTATGTGCCTCCTCCACCACAAATGTTTATCTTTGCCGTCATCCCAGAAGATTCTTACGGAAATGAACCAGATATGGCAAGCATGCGGATTCGCCTCAAAGATCTGAGTCGAATCCGAAAGGAGAAAGGAAAAGAGAAAATGCCAACAGAATCCTCTTTGGTTGTTATAAGAGAAAGGCCAAATTAGATGAACTCAGGAACAACAACCTGATCCTGTTATCCAACAGCCTGGTCTTGCCATTCAAAATGATCACATTTTTTTCCCACCAGAACAAACTTTTCCTAACATCTTTGATACTAAATCAGAATTAGTATCTCTTTCCTCCTCTTCATCTTTCTCAATTCCTGTTGTTGATTCCCTCCCTATTGCACCAGTCACATCATCCATATTCATGGCTGATCCTCCAGATCATGATATGGAATCAAATTATTTTGAGCCAGAAATTGTTCAGAACAATTCCGGACAACATGTGTCCATGGCATCAAAACAGTTTTTCACCATTGATGATATTTCGTATCATAAATGGTCAGAAAGACTTAAAGAATTTCATACTTAATTGAATACTCAATCAATCACCAACCATGATATGAATGATATCTTTCACAACTTTGTCACGAGGTTTACAGGAAGCCTCAAAGCCTGGCGGAAATCGGCGGCAAAACAAGACTAGATTCATTTTCTGATGTCACCTAATTTTAGCCATGCCATCACTCTCTTATATCATTTCTTTGTGGGAAAACCCACTGACCTTGTGGAAATGAAAAGAAGAGAATTTTTTTAGAGAAAATGCTGCTCCCTTCAGAAGAGATATCTTGATAAGCATTATCGTGAGATGCTTAAACTTTTTTACCAGATTGGAGCTGATCCAAATCTGAAACATGTTTTCTTGTCTTCCATCCCCAAAGAATTATCTCAGATGGTTGAGAGATCCTTTTTGGGAAAACAAAAAAGAGTACAAGACATTCCCTTGGGAGAAATACAGCAAGAAATCCATCTTTGCCTTGAAGAATTATGCTTAAAGCGCCAAATGGTTCACACCTACATCATGGAAGACAAAGGCCTTGAAACAGCCTACTCCCGCCAGAAGTTAAAAATCAAATGTTCCAAGCAAGACTGTGATGATACTTGTGGAAAGTTTTCTCGGAAGAAGAAACACTTTAAGAATTTCAGCATTAAGAAGTACAAACATGGCCCCAAACACTTCCGAAGAAAGAAGAAATTGCGATACCTACACAAAAGGAAAGATCACACAGGCCACAAGAAATGAAATCGTTGCTTCATCTGCAACTAGAAAGGACACTTTGCTAAAAACTGTCCTCAAGCGAGAAAAGGTCAGAATCGTCTAATTCATCATATTGAAAGTGAAACTGGGATTTCTCTTGAAAATGATGATATTGAATCCTTATTCTCCATTGTTGAAGAACCATCAGAACAGACTCTCTGTATCATTTCGTCTTATCAAACGTCCAGTGAAACTGAATCCGATTCAGAATCTGAAGATATCTTTCATATATCCCTTATATCTTCAGAGCAAACTCATGACATATTCTCAAATCAGGCCCAGTGTCCCCATTTTCCTGTAAAAATTCTCACCTTGAAGTTTGCTAAACCAATCACTGTTATTGCTTTTATTGACACTGGAGCAAGTTGTTCCATTCTGAATACCAAAGTTCTGCCTAAAGAATATTGGACTCCTTATGTCCGATACTTCAACTCTGCCTCCGGAAATACTTTCTCCACAAATGTTAGAACTACTCCCGTAACTGTCCAGTTTTTCCCTCAGTGTTCCAAAACCATCCAATCTCCCCAATAAAGACTTGATAATTGGGTGGGACATTATGACTCAAATTTCTTAACTCCGTATCATTCCTAAAAAATGTCTTAGGTATAAGGACCAATTCTCTGAGTTTGTCAATATTCAGGGGCTCTTTTCCATTCACATGAGTCTATTAGATCCAATCGTGCAAAAGTTGCTTGAATCTTGTTCAGAATCCCATTTTGATTTCACTCAAAAATGTTCTCATCCTTTATAGGAAAATCCAGAGTTCTTTGTTCGTCTTCCTTTAAAAAAAAATGAAGACATCAATCCAACCAAAGCAAGTCAGACAGGAATGAACCCAGACCATTTAACTTTGGCTCAAAGGGAATGCTCAGAACTACTGCAACAATGACTTATTGAACTCTCCAACTCCCAATGAGCTTGTGAAACATTTTATGTCAATAAGCGTGCTAAGCAAACCAAGGGAAAAATGAGATTGGTAATAAACTATCAACCTCTCAACATTTTCCTCCAAGATGATAAATTCCCTTTACCCTCAAGAGATTCCCTCTTTTCTGGTCTAACCAAGGCCCACATCTATTCCAAATTCGACCTCAAAGCCGGATTTTAGCAATTGAGCATCCATCCTGAAGACAGATCCAAAACAGGGTTCTGTATTCCAAACCAGCACTTCCAGTGGAAAGTTCTTCCTTTTGGCCTAAAAGTAGCACCATCCCTCTTCCAAAAGGCCATGTGTCGAATTTTCCAACCAATTTTTTCAAGTGCAGCAATTTACATTGATGACATCCTACTTTACAGTCCTGATGAGCAGTCACACTGCCAACTCCTTAAACAGTTTGCAGAGATCGTGAGAAAGCATGGTATTATGCTTTCCCAGAGAAAAATGAATATTGCCTAGACATAAATTGAATTTCTTGGTATCCACCTTAACAAAGGTACATACTATCCAGGGCCACATATTGCTTAGGAATTGTTGAAGTTTCCTAAAGAAAACTTCACCACAAAACAAGTTCAGCAATTTCTTGGGATAATTAATTATCTCAGGGATTTTGTTCCAAATATTGCAAAGCTGCCACTCCAGTCAATGTTAAAGAAGCATCCCCCACCTTGGGGAAAAATTAAGACCAAAGCTGTCGCCGAGCTTAAGGAGATTGTGCAAAATCTTCCACCATTACAAATACCATCAACAGGAAAAAGAATCCTTCAGACCGACGCCAGTGATGAATATTGAGCAGCAATCCTGCTTGAAGAAATTGATGTTAAGAGACATCTTCTTTTTTTTTTTGGTGCTAGAGGAACCGCTTTGGCATGACAATCACCACGTAAATCTCCAGGTGTCGCTAGCGGGGAAACCACCACCCCGGCGCCACGCGTAAGTCACCACACAGCGATTCAGCCTTTCTGCTTCGCAGGGGCTTCGAACCTGGGCCTCCATCAGGGAGGACAAAGGATCTCCCCGTCATGCTGCAACGGTCGGTGGTGATGTTAAGAGACATCATTATGCTCATAAAAGTGGAAAATTTTCTCAAGCTGAAATGCATTACCATTCCACTTTCAAAGAGATCCTAGCAGTAAAAAATGGGATCAAGAAATTTGAGTTTCATCTCATCGGCCATCATTTCTTAGTGGAATTAGATATGGCATCTTTTCCACAAATGACCAAATTCAAACAGAAACAAATCCCAAATTCCCAATTGCTTCGATGGGCTAAATGGTTTTCAAAATACTCTTTTGAAACCAAGCATATTCCTAGAAAGAAGAATGTGCTCGCTGACTTCTTGTCAAGGTCGAAAGTGCCAGCAAAAATCAACATATACATTAAGAGACCTACTTTCCATATGCTCGATCATGGAGAAAAATATAAGATTGAAAAGATCAAAGATTTGCCCAGCTGGAAATATCCCCAGGAGATTATTGAAGAAATCCAGCAAGACCGTCTCAGTGAAAATATGGATAGTCTCATGTGGCAATGCCACATTAAACTATTTTGATCTAGTGGAGGTTCTATCCTCTATCCTTTTGGATTAAATGCAGATTATCCATTCATACATCCTCTCATCTAGAAGAAAGATGATTTCCCTGATCAACTCAAGAAGTTATTATGGTACTTAACCAATAAGTATCTAATAGCTATAGAAATCCCAACCAGAAGATTCATTGCCAACCTCACAAGGATATTCTTACTCGGCCAAGGTAATGTTGAAAGAGAAAGTGATAAAAATCTCTTAGCCTTTCTCAATTGGTTCTATCCTCCAACCTACTGGAAACATCTTTTGGAGAAAGAACTAAGAACCATGACACCAAATCCTAAAGCCCATACCATCCTGTTTTTCAAACGTCCATGGTATTTTTTCAGAAATAATGGTAGCATAATTGATGCCCCACAGATTATAGGAATCACATCTTATAAACCTCACTTGGACAGCAAAGAAGCTCGAATTTACAAATCTTATCCAGGACCTGTTGGATGTTGTGAACACCAGTACAGAGAACTCCAGAGAAATCTTTGTCAAGAAAACAAAATCATTCCTCAAAATGTCTGGAATTATAATGTTCCTACTACGTGGAATCATTGTGAACTAGCATCAGAGGCCAAAGAAGCACTCAAAGATTTCAGACAAGCCGCGTCATCCCAGGAGCATGAAATGACAGATACAGATGATATTGTCCAATCGACTCAGGACCCCTATACTAGATGGGGAGGTCCTCTTTCCCAGGACCCTTATGACCAAAGACCCTCGTCCTTATCCCAAAGTTTGAGCATATCCTTCTACAAAGAACCAGCGAATTGGCCTCAGCCAAGCATTCTTGCCGACACTACAGGAGAAGACAATACAAACCGGAACCAAGAAGAGGCATCACACTGGGCGCATGAAGAAGCATCCTCATCATATCAGCCAAAGTAGATTCTTTCACTAAAAGATCTTGAAGCTCTTGAACAGAAATATGAAGAACATTTTTTTGCGGCAATGCATAGCTCAGATGAGTCAGACTATGACTACAATGCTCGTGACGGACGAGACCACTGAAAAACCGTTGTCCGTACAATTTCACTATAACAAAGTACTGTTCACTTTTACTGTTCACTAAGATGGGGGAAATAATGTTCACGATACAGATACTGTTCATAGTGTGCGAATAATTCCCTCCCGAAAATTTCTTTCCGGTGCCTTTGTCCTGTTTCTAGACCCATGTTAGTTGGTCTTTGTTTGTTTGTGACCTCTTATTGCCTATATAAGGCAAGGAGGGTGTATTGTGTTGGGCAGAGTCCCTTGAAATAAAATTGGTGTTTTGTGATAAAGTTCTAATGGCTTTCTAAATTCCTCTCTTCTTCTTTAGCCCAGTAGGATCCTCCAAGAAATGCAACTCAAGTATGTTAGAAACATTTCCATCCCAGCACCTCTGAGTGTCTCTAGACTCTGAACTAAAAGACTAATTGGTATTCTGCTAAAAAGCTGTCCCTGAAGGGCTTGAATGGGAGTTGTTCGCCCACTGTGGGATGCATACCTACAGAAAATTGACGTCATCTTCCCTAGTTCTAAGTCTCGGTCCATTCTATGGTATTAGAGCCCTGGTATCGTTTGTAATAGTATTCGTTCCATACGCTTGGTAGATGAATCCAGTGCTGAGAAGATCCTTCTTACACCATGTCTACAAAACCAGAAATTCTCGAAGCACCTGCTTCTCTTGCTTCCTCATCATCCACCCCTCCAGAGTTCCGTATTTCTAATGCTTCTAAGATAGACTATCTCTATGAAGTCTCTCTTAGTGATGAGATTAAGATCTCTGAAACCCAACTTCCTCTCATGAACCCATACTCCGCTTTTGCTAAACCCACCTCATCATTCTCACCCATCCGCTCCATTCACCAACTTATCCACCAAACCCCAAAGCAGGTAAAGGAGTACGTTCAGTCCTCCAAATTCAGCCAGCACCCCATTCCTGCTACTGAGAAAGAGTACTTTGTTACTCTCCAGATCCCTCCAGAGTTTCCCAAACAATGAGCTCAGCAGGGATATACTCATGTTCGTTATGGCGTTGTTCGTCTTGCTCTCACTTTTCATGGCCGCAAAGGTCTACCCGTTGTTGCCAAAATATCATTACTGGATACTCGTTTCCTGGAGTACCAGCACGCCTATATTGGCACGGTCCAAACCACTTTAAATGCTGGCACAGTTTTTGTGACCCTCTATCCTAACTTCAATATTGCTCTTTCAGACCCACAACTACTTTCCTTTATGAAAGTACAGGTCCAACTCACTGAAGCCCCTCAGACTGCTGATTCCGTTGCTGCAACACTTCATTACCAAATGGTTTATCAGTGCAGAACCATGCTCTTGATTTGAATTTTAACAATGGAAATGAAGATGCCTTGTTCATATCCATGCAGAACAATCAAGCCTCTTGTATCCATGTTCCCAAACAGATTCCGAAAGAGAAGTGAGCCACTCTCCTCCTAGTGACATGAATCACCAACTATGAAAAGCTGCACCAAAATAGCAAGCCTTTCCAGTCTTCGGATTCTGAATTTATCCGAAAGAAAGATGGGACTGTTTCCATCAAGTTTGGCAAGGAAAAGGAAGAAAGTCTATCTATCTTCCAAACCCTTTTTATGATTAAACCATGTGTTCCTGAATCTATTTCCAAGCCAGACCCAAAAAAGTTTATTCGACACGTCAATGGTGATGGACATCCAGTCTATTACTACAAAGACCAGTTTGGTCACTACTTTTGGGATCCTTTTTGCCAGTGCTCTTCTTGCCTAAATTCCCCTGATGAGGTCAATCTATTTGACAGACCTCCACCTCAGAGGAAAAAACGAAGAGATCCCCTTTTTCAAAAATAGTTGAATGGAGATCCATCCATTGATACTCTTGGTGAGTGTGACAAATTCCAGTTCGTAGTATCCTACGCACTGCCTCCACCACCAGAATTTACTGCTCCACCCTTTAGTCTCACCAACTCCACCACCATCACCTCCACCTTCTTCTCCTCAGAAGAAACCAGCTCTCTCCCCATTTTATAAGCCAATCCTAAAGTGGGCCAAGAAGCACTCTTACCCACTTGAAACTCCAGCAGAAAAGCAACCTGTCTCTTCCATTGCAATGTTTCAAGAGATGAACTTTCCCCTAATCACAAAAGCAAGGTTAGGTGTCACTTGGCAAGTACATAAGTGAACATTCTTCCTCTTCCAACTTCAGCTTTATATATGAGATTCGATTGACTTGAAAGGTTGACTTTCATATTTGTAAAACTCTAGGTAGAATTTTTTATTTTCTTTTCAGGGAGGCGATATCTTGAATTAGCTCCCTTAATGAAATTTAGTTATATTCTTCTCAATCTGCCAAAAGCACGAACAATCATGTGGAGACTATAAAAGTATCGGTGAGAAAATGCTTGCTAGTGATTTGAATTGAAGATGACAATGCTTTGGAACATGGGACATAAAATATAGTAGGTTGCTACTCCATCCTACATGAAAACATTTCCATTTCCAAATCTTAGTCCCAAAAAGAAGAAAAAGAAAATGAAAAAGAAAAAAAAAAAGATAAGGAATGAGATTTGCATTCTTCTACGAACCCTGGCACACGTGCTGCTTGCCTACTGGCCAATGTGCTTAAAAAGGGCGTGCTTTCTTTAATTGAGTTCCCGATTTTCTTTAGAAGGATTATATTGTTTGATTTCTCCATCTGCTCCAATTCTCGGTGTTAGAAATTAACGATGCGGCGATTCCTTGAAATGGGCTCTTTGTTGGTTACTCGATTTTTTTTTTCTTGGGGGCGGGCACCCACAAACTTCTCCAAGGCCTTCTCTGTCGCTCTTAGTATTTTGTTAGAATTTTGATTAATGAATTCTCCAAAATCCTAAGTTGGCTACCCCTTACAAATCGTATCATCTCACGCTTTGACTATCTTATTATAATGCTTCACCTAACTTAACAACACCTACTGATATGTGTGTGTGGGTCAAGTCAAGAATGTTCCGTTTCTTTAATCGGTTCTAGGGTTCTGTCTTTGGGGAACGCGGAGGACGGATACTTCCGACACATCATCTCAAAACCTATATCTTCACACGCTTCGCACCCTTGTTCTTAAACGGTTGTCCTTATTATATGTGAACTAAACCTACCAAAGCCACTGGGATTCGCCCCAATGGCCACACTTCCAATAAGGAAAGGGGAGGTTGTTAGGGAAATCCCTTAAGATGTTTTGAAGATGACAAAATAAATCAAAGGCTACTAACGTGTTTGATTATTGAGTAATAGATTATGCAGATGATGGAACATGTAAATGATATTATTAAAGTCTATGCTTGGAAGAATCGGATTGTAAAGTCTATCGCACAAAAATGTTCAGACCCAGAAGTTCGGTCTGAAGGGTCCAAGACCCAGTTTCCGTCTGAAGACTGTCAAGACTCAGTTTCAGTCTAAAGATCGTCAAAACCCAAATCAAAGTCTGAAGACAGTCAGACCCAGAGTTACGGTCTGAAGATTTCCAGACCGAATGCGATGAAGAATGAAGACGAAGACAGATTCAAGTTATCTTCAATTCTTCAAAGCCTTGGTTTATTCTAGGATGAATAACGACTAGTGATCTGATTTGGATTCTACATCAAGATGATTTGATTGAATCTAATTGATTGACAATTGGATCATGAAGACAAGATCTTTCTATACGAAGAAGCTTTACTTATGGAAACCAAGATTCCTTTTGTATGGGCGATCGGAATCAATTTGGGATTCTACTTTTGTCACTCAACGGCTACCAAATCTTCTAGATACAGATATGTCCAATGGGTTGATTGGAAGACGATCCTCAAGATACTGTCCAACGGCTAGTTTGGAAGTGGAGGAGTATTTAAGGAGATCAAGAACCGATGAGCAAGTAAGAGACGGAGCGTAGAATTTATTATTCCAAAGTCTGAGCCAACTTCGATCATACACTTGTCTCTCGTGAGCTTAAACGTTTGTGATCTTGAGAGAAATACCAAAAGAGTGACTTAGTGAGATAGTGTGATCTACTACTAAGTGTTTGCACTCAAAGTTGTAATCTCTTGTTGATTGCATAGTGGAATCCAGCGGAAAGGCTGTTAGCGTGGGAGAGTGGACGTAGGTTTGGATTAAACCGAACCACTATAAACCTCTTGTGTTCTTATTCCTTTCCCTTAACTCCTTTATTTTGCTTAAAGTTTATTTTATTCCGCATATATTTGCCAAGGTTTATTTTAAACACCTATTCACCCCCCTCTAGGTGGATTCACTAGCCTATATCAATTGGTATCAGAGCCAAGTGCTCGTTTTATTAAAGTGTTTTTACCTTTGAGCTAAAGATCTTTTATGGCTAGTATCTTGGCATCAGGACTTATGGAAGGGCAAAGCAACACCAGACCACCATATTTTGATGGAAAGGATTACAACGTTTGGAAAAATAAAATGAAGGCATTCCTAAGATCCAAAGATCCCTTACAATGGGATGTTGTGGAAAAAGGAATCATTCCCACAGCTGCGTCTACATCAAATAAGAATGGCAAAAACGAAGAAACCAAACCCCCCGCTCCTATGTCTCGGACGGAGATGATCAAAAGAGAAGCGCTTAATGCAAAAGCCATTTATTCTTTATATTGTGCATTGTCTCCTGTTGAATATAACCGAATTTCTTCATGTGAAACAGCTAAGGAAGTCTGGGATAGACTTCATGTTACATATGAAGGAACTGATCGTGTAAAAGAGACAAAAGTAAACTTCCTGCTCAGCAAATATGAATCCTTCAAAATGAAGCAAGGAGAGTTGATTGGAGATATGATCGATCGTTTTATAGAAATTGTAAACGGTTTGGCATATCATGGTCACCCAATTTCTTCCCCAATGAAGGTCAACAAACTCTTGCGAGGTCTCTCAAAAAATTGGAACCATATCAAAACCTCAATCCAGGAAACTCAGAGGATTATGCCACTCTCCGTTGATGAATTGATTGGCACTCTTCAATCCTATGAAGTGGAACAGATCCATGATGAAGATCCTGAAGGTAAGAAGTCCATTGCTTTTATATCTAATGCTAATTCTGATGATACAGATTCAGAAAATGACATGGACGACGAAGAACTTGCTTTTATGATCAAGAAATCCAAAAATCTGAGTAGCAAAAGAAGGAAACTCAGCGGAAGAAGAAAATACAAGCAAAATGGGCGGAAAAGAACAATGAAAGAAGATGATGAGGAAGGAAATGTATGCTTGATGGCACATTCGGAATCTGAGTCTGACTCTGACACAGACTCAGAATTAGAGTCTGATTCAGACATAGACTCAGAATCAGAGTTTGACTCAGACACAGACTCAGAATCCGATGAGGAAATCGAGGTAAGCCATTCAAGAATTCCTACTAAAGTTCTTAAGTATATAAATGAGCTTTGCTTAAATCTCAAATCTTCTCTTAAAAGGATCTCCGAACTTAAAAAGGAGATTTCTCGGTTTAGGCAACAGGATCTTTCTCAAAAAGAAAAGTTTGAAATTTTGCAAAAAGATTTTCAACAAACAAAAGAAAGTCGAGATTTACTTGTCAAAGAAAATGATTCTGTAAAAAAGGAATTTTCAAATATCTCAACAAAATTTTCAAATGGTTCAAAAACATTAAAGCATATTCTTTCCATACAAGTTCCTTACTATAATAAGTCAAGACTTGGTTTCAAAAAGGAAAGTGATTCTCTAATTGATTTTCCTAAAGTCAAGGAGAGATTTAGACAAAAACCTCCTAGCCTTGCGTATAAAAAGCATTTTCAAAGAATCTTTACAAAACCTGTTGGTCGAGATGCCCTCAAGTGTTCAAATTGTGGAGGCTCGAAACACTTTGAAAAAGGATGTCCTAAAGTCTGGAAACCTATCAAGAAAGATTGGATAAAAACAGCAAGCTCTACTAACCCTCATGGACCCAAGAAAAAATGGGTACCAAAGAAAATATGAGTTGCTTTTGCAGGATATAAAGGAAGAAGAAAGAGAATTTGGTAAGGAACGTATTTTTTTTTTGGGCACATAATTCTCATTATGCTTAAATATTTGATATATCCTTGATTGATTTAGATTTTGTTATGACCATATTCAATGATTTGTTTTATTGAAGAAAGAATCGTGTGATTTGGTTTTGTGTTCGAAATTTGATTTGATACGTGTGATTATTTTTGATATCCTGCTTAGAAATAAATGAATTTATTTGGATTGATTTTATACTATCAGATTTTATCATATTTTGCAAAGTAAAAATCTAATTCTACGTGATGTTAGTTATGCAAAATATTCTTAGATGCTCAAGGATTTTATTCTCTACGTTTTTATCATACTATGACTAAGTGAGAATTTATTTTTCAAAATATCATTATGCATAATATTCTTTCTTTGAATACTTGTTATGATGAATTAAGAAAGAATATTTGATTATGGGGATTTTATATTTTTCTCTAACGAAATGGAAGAATCCAAATTGATGGATACCAAAAAGGGAAAAGAGTTGATTGCAGGAAATTCATTAAGGCAAGAATGATTGCGAATCTACGCAAATTTTGGTGCAATCAAAAAAATATCTCCTACGAAGATTGGTAATGATTTTTTTTAATGGTATATTTCAAACATATACCATGGGTAAGAGAATATTTTTTTTTTTATCATCCCGCCTTGCAAATTTCTACGTGCATTTATCATGATTTTGGATAATTGTTTATTATATTGCGAATATCTTTTGTCATAAATATAAGGTATTGCAACTTTGGCACGTAACAAAAATATCTATTTTCCTTTCGCAAAATGCATATCTGAAATTTATGCTCAAGGAAATCTCTTTGATCTCAAAAGATATTACTACATATTTATGGGTATTCTTGCTATATTCTTAGAAGATAGATTATATCTAGCAAGGTTGATCCGCAAATCAAAGGAAAATATTACGTGACATTTTTGCAAAGATGATTATCTATCATACAAGATTTTGCAGGTGACAATAGAATCTTCCATGTGTATTTTGAAAAGCTCGATCTGAAAATTATGAAGATTCTATTCTATCTTCTGGAGGTTCAAAGATTCTATTCCTTATGCAAAATTTTTGCTTATTGAGGAAATCCCTTATGTGTCACACGAAAGGTTGAGTAGTTCTGAATTTTAATAGTTGATAATTTTTATATGCTATTCAATTTATTTGAAGAAAGGGCATTATATATTATGTGAATATTATTACGGCTTGTTTGTGCAAAAAGTTTATTAAGTTTATGCAGGTTGAATTCGAGATGAGCTAGAAGAAAATAGATTTCTGCCTCGAATTTCAAAATGCAAATGATCGTTATGGATATTGTTGCTACAAAAGGAATAATGAAAAATATTCTAGTCAACATGCACAAGCAACAATTGTTTCCATTTGGAAATATTGTCATGATGACAGGGGGAGAAAGCAAATCCAAAAGAAAAGGAAAAGAATCGTGATCACCTCAAAAGGCATCAAATTGAGGGGGAGAATTGATCTTTTATGGAAAAATCTTTTGAATTGATCGTGATCTTGATTATTATGAAATGAAAGAAAAGGTAAATGTGTCAGAATATGTTAAGCTCTACAAAATCCGATTAGTGCATTTTTTTATTACCTTTTGTCATTAACAAATCCCTTATTGATATTATCATTTTATTATGACAAAAAAGGGTAAGTGAATTGTATAATGCATCCATGATTTTTATTAGATCTTTATTGATATATATATGATTGAAGTGAGCTATATTGCATATCTTTGATATTCGATTTACTTTATAAAAGCTGATTTTTGAAAATTATGCAAGACACATTTATTATCATTTTATATTCTCTACGTGATACTATATTTATTATTATCGCCTTTTGATTATGACAAAAAGGGGGAGAGAATATAAATATGCATATGTGTATTTAATGCATAATAATCAGAGCTGCGATTACTTTTCTATATATTGTTATGCTCAATATATTTGTTATCTTCTGAGATGCGATTACTTTGATTTATCAATATTTTAGATAGTGTGATTACACATCTGCATATTCAGAGATTATTTTGTCATCATCAAAAAGGGGGAGATTGTTAGGGAAATCCCTTATTATGTTTTGAAGATGACAAAATAAATCAAAGGCTACTAGCGTGTTTGATTATTGAGTAATAGACTATGCAGATGATGGAACATGTAAATGATATTATCAAAGTCTATGCTTGGAAGATTCAGATTGTAAAGTCTATCGCACAAAAATGTTCAGACCCAGAAGTTCGGTCCGAAGGGTCCAAGACCAGGTTCCGTCGAAGGCGTCAAGACTCGGTTTCAAGTCTAAAAATCGTCAAGACCCAAATCAAAGTCCGAAGAGAGTCAGACCCAGAGTTACGGTCTGAAGATTTCGAGACCGAACGCGATGAAGAATGAAGACGAAGACAGATTCAAGTTATCTTCAATTCTTTAAAGCCTTGGTTTATTCTAGGATGAATAATGGCTAGTGATCTGATTTGGATTCTACATCAAGATGATTTGATTGAATCTAATTGATTGACGATTAGATCATGAAGACAAGATCTTTCTATACGAAGAAGCTTTACTTATGGAAACCAATATTCCTTTTGTATGGGCGATCGGAATCAATTTGGGATTCTACTTTTGTCACTCAACGGCTACCAAATCTTCTAGATACTGATCTGTCCAATGGGTTGATTGGAAGACGATCCTCAAGATACTGTCCAACGGCTAGTTTGGAAGTGGAGGAGTATTTGAGGAGATCAAGGACCGATAAGCAAGTAAGAGACGGAGCGTAGAATTTATTATTCCAAAGTCTGAGCCAACTTCGATTATACACTTGTCTCTCGTGAGCTTAAACGTTTGTGATCTTGAGAGAAATACCAAAAGAGTGACTTAGTGAGATAGTGTGATCTACTACTAAGTGTTTGCACTCAAAGTTGTAATCTCTTGTTGATTGCATAGTGGAATCCAGCGAAGGCTGTTAGCGTGAGAGAGTGGACGTAGGCTTGGATTAAGCCGAACCACTATAAACCTCTTGTGTTCTTATTCCTTTCCCTTAACTCCTTTATTTTGCTTAAAGTTTATTTTATTCCGCATATATTTGCCAAGGTTTATTTTAAACACCTATTCACCCCCCCTCTAGGTGGATTCACTAGCCTATATCAGAGGTGAGGGGTTCAAATCCCCACCGTCTCAGGGGGATAAGGGTGGGGACGCATAAGTTTCAGGAGTGGGTTTCGACTCTTACGCCCAGCAAGAAGCAGGGCAAAAGTCTGAGAATGAATGTAGAGTAGGATCAGAGTAGGACTGACCAAAAAAAAAAAAAACTAAAACTAAACTTGCCAAAATAAATCTTAAATCCATATATGATTTATTTAAAACATAAATATATTATATATAGGTGACTTACATCTTGAAAAGACTATTTAAATGGATTTAAAAATTGAAAGCTTAAAATAAATGAGTTGGATTTAGAACTCGTTTTCAACCTAAAACTCACACTTTCTCTTTTCCTATCTAGCCTTACAAAAAATTTTTTTTTATAAAAATCAAATTTATAATTATTTTTTATATTTCTTTTTTCTTTATGTTTTTTTTTTTTCTTTTCTTATTCCATCTTCCTCGGTAGGTGGCCAGCACGATGACGACCAACGGCGGCCAGCGAGACTCAAGCTTGTCACAAGCTCAATGTTGCCGATAACTAGCAAGACTCAAGCTCGCCAACATCTAGCGAGACTCGAGCTCACCGGATCTAGTGACGCTCGAACCTCGTCGATGTCTAGCAAGTCTCGAGCTTGCCGGTGGCTAGTCACTAGCTGTCGTAGTGACCGACAACCAACGAAGAAGAAGAAAAAAAGAAAAAATGAGGAGAACAAGAAAAATAATAATTTAAAATTATGTGTTTTTAAATAAAAATAACAATAATTAAAATTTGGATTTTTTTAAAATAAAAATAATTATAAATTCGATTTTTAAAAAAATAAAAATATTAAAAGGAATCATGGAGGAAAATTTAATCATATTTTTCATATCAAACAATGGAAAATATTCCTAATTTATTTTTGAAATTTCAGGGAAAAAAAAAAAAAAAATATATTGTAATTTTCTTTAAAAAATACTTTTTTGGAAAATGTTTTTCAAGAGACAAACGAAGGCTTATTTTTTAAAAAAAAAATTATAAAAATTGTCAACTACATTTGTATTGCATAAAAGTGTTTTAGCAATACCATTTTTTTTTTAATTATCAAAAATAAACTTTTTTTAGATTTAGTTAAATGGGTCGAGGATGAGTTGAGAATGGATCGGGTTGGGTATGGGTATGGGTTAAGAATTTTGCACCATAATAAATGGTTCATAAACGAGTTAAATGAGTTGATTTGGGTCGAACCATCTATGATCCGATCCAAATCCAAGCCAATCTATCCATTTGACAAGTCTAATATAAACTATTCCATGATCTTCTTTCTTGATTGTTACCCCATGATCCTATTTCCAAGTGATAATTGTTCCCTCCAAAAATATTCACCCTTGACCTTAACTGTCTTGCCGATTTTAAGTTTTGAAATTGAGTTTTAATATTCCTCCAATAATCATTCATCGCCAGTACTCATTTCAACAGCTACTAACTATTCGTCATTGTATTTCGATAACTAGATTTGTGGCATTGATGAATACCAATGTCAATTGACACATGTTAATATGTATACTTATCGATAAGCTGTCATATGTAGAGCGCACTCATGTACCATGCTGGTGATTTTTCATGTTCATGTGCTATTTGTCGTATTTGTTCTCATCCAGGTGCTAGGCAAGTATTTATTGATAACCAAATTATTTTTTGTGTCAATAAATCCGCAAGCTGTTGAAACTAGAGTTCTTCTCGCATTGGGACACATTTTCTCTACGAGTTCCTAAATTCCCCTATTGGAACTCACACACATTGGTCTTTATGGTGCCAAAGGTTCTTTTTTTTTTTTTTCTGTCGATTATATTATACTCATACTTCAACTCTCACTCTCAAACTTTTGAGATGCCTTTTTGAAGAGTATGAGAGTTGAAACCCACATTTAAAACTAAATCATCCACATCCCATATTCGAACTCCTCACCTTTCTCTTCCATATTGGAAAGATGGTCGCTGGGGCAAACTCCAATAGTTATGATGCCAAAGTTCAAACCAAGCCATTTTCCTCATCTTTCACTAAGCTTGTCCCCAAAAGATAAGAAGAAGAAGAAAGGATACTAGGGATATGTTTGTTAATGCTTCTAGTCTTTTGTTTTTCTGTTCTTTTGTTCCTCGGAATAAAAAAAACAAACAAAAATCTATTTAAAAACGTCAATTAATTTTTCTATTCTCCAAAATAGAAAAGTAGTCGAGGAATAGATTTAGAATAAAAACAGGAAGTAGAAAAAAGTAACTTTCTTTCTTTCTTTTTTTTTTTTTGCCAATTGCTGGCAACAGTCAGTGACAAGGAAGAAGAAGGAAAGAAAAAAAGAAAAAAAATCTTAAAATATTAAAAGAACTTCTACATTACAGAAAAATTTATGAATCGTATTAAACACATTTCTATTATTTGTTTCATTTCGAGAATAAAAATTTTATGTAGTTACCAAACGTATACTTTTACTCAGAAATTATTCTAGAGAATAGAAATATAAAAAAAATATTTTTGAAAAAAAAATCATTCTGAAAAATAAAAGCGTTATCAAACGGAGTCTGGGTATTAATTTTCCTAGGAGCCCCATCTAAACCCGTATCGAGGGCAGCAGAAGTCGCTACAAAATGCGGCGATGCTTCCTTCAACCAAGTTCTTTGGCTCTTTCCGGACCAATTATTGTCAAGACTCGCGAGGGAAACCATTTTAATTCATTTCTCTTTTTGTGGTCCACTCGACAATAAGAAAGGGTAGGGTTCAGCATTTGGACAGACATTAGGGTTTATTTTCTTGGTTTTTGCCATCCTCAGGGAGTCCCCAATTCCGCCTTTATTTATCCCTGGAATAAGATTGGCTCAGCTTGATCATGACCATGATGGGATGTCATTTTTGCTGCTTTCCACGCACCACACGAGCGTTGAAAGGGTAGACCGAAAGGTCGGTTCCTTATTTTCTTCCCATCTCGCGTACCAAAACGTCGATTATAAAGCAGCGACACAAGCATCTGAATGCCGCCGACCATCACTTGCGACACAAGTATCCGAATGCCCCCGACAAGAAACAATGTTCTTCTGCCTAGCTTGTCTACTATGAGCATTGATATGAGGGTCGAACTGCAACCAATGACCCCAGTCACAACTGTGGACATGAGTGATGCACTTTACCCCAGGCCAATAGTTCGGAACAGGACCGGCACGTAGAATGCAATGACATTGATTCCTGTGACTTGTTGGAAGAATGGAATGGCTATTGCCATGATGAGTTGAGGCCTGTACTTCCCTTGTGTGATTGTTCGAAACGGTTGGCGAATGGTTTGCGTGTTTAAGTTTGCTTTGATGAGATCATCCAGCTCTGCCTGAACGCTGGGCATTCCTCGCACGAGTTGCAGCATAAATTTGGCCTTTTCTTGTCCCTTGTGGCTTTGGATTAGGCCGTTAGGTGTCTCTGGGAAGGAAAAACGCACCGAGTGTTAGGGTTGAGGCTGGGACTGCACCCGTGGCGAGGAAAATTCACCAAGCCCAACCGCCTTTGATCTTCTGAGTTCCATAGTTGATGAGGTTAGCTGACAGTGCCCCAATTCCTATTGAAAATTGGAAGCCATTGTTGAAAGCTCCTCTGTACCTTGGTGGTGCCATTTCTGAGAGACAAAGAGGAACTGACTGCCAATCCAATCAAACATGTGAAGAAATTGTTAAGCAATGTTCCAACCCATCAAAAATAGTTCATGTTATATGATGACTACCTGATTTGCAAAATCGACCCCAACACCAAGCAGAGCACGGCCTAATATAAGCATGAAAACATTGGAAGCTGCACCTCCAAAGGCTGAACCGGCAAGGAATGCAGCTCCTCCTATCAAAATCGATGGTTTCTGTCCGAAAACTCTAGTGATGAAAGAGGCGAAAAAGGAAGCAAAGAGGCCAGCGATGTAGAGGGAGGAAGTGAAGGAGGTCAATAATTGGCTATCGAACTTGCAGTAGTTGCTCTTCTCGGTGTCTTCATTCATCTTAATATGGACCTCCTGAAAGAACCTCTTCAAAAACGACTCCATTGAGGTCACTCCACCTAAGGAATTATTTGCACGCTTATCAGAACAACGTCTTTGTATAGATCAGCGATCACGGTGGTCACCAACCTCACAACTTCAATTCTTGCAAAAGCATTCTTTTAGCAAACTAACGAAGAACAGGGGTGTGTTTAATTACGTTAGGAACTTCATCTAATTAATCAGCACAAGACAACTTGGCGGTCATAGAGCCTCCTTTGAGATTCGTCGAGAGCTAGCAGAGATAAGGAAAGAAATCAAGGCACTTTTCATACATGAGAAGCATTCAAAAAATGGCAAGAAATGGTGGGACAGACGTGAAATTCCAATGTCATAGCCAAATATGACACCTCCCATGGCTGCCATCAGACATGACGGTGTGACAAACCAATTTATGTTGCCGTTGTAGTTCCCTTCCGCAGCACTCGTTACTGCAAATCCCACTGCCATGGCCTTGTTCAAACTTCCTCGCAAGCACAGAGAGATAGAGAGAGAGAGAGAGAGAGAGAGAGAGAGAGAGAGGAGTCTGTCTTGACTTGTAGTGATGAGCGAGATAGGGACCGGGCCACTCCGTAGAATATTCAAACTAACATCACGTAGAATATATGTGGAGATTGAGACATGAATGGGGTCAAGATTGAATATTGAAGTGGTGATAGGGACCGGGCCACTCCGTAGAATATTCAAACTAACATCACGTAGAATATATGTGGAGATTGAGACATGAATGGGGTCAAGATTGAATATTGAAGTGGTGACTTTTTTTCCATACGAACTACTTTGTCAGAGGACAAAAGTTAATGATTGTATAAAATATCAAGCAAAGATGGACTGCATCGAAAGAAGCCATTAGGAAATTTCAAAAGGATGCTTTTTAATCGTGCGTGCGCACGTGCACAATTATCCCTCAGGCATTGAGGTGATGTTTCAGTATATGTCTTGGCCAAAGAAAGAAATGTCTCTCCTCATTGCATGAGGGCTGCGAGATGAGATATTCGATTGGGGAGGTAAATGAGATCTGAAAATATATGAACTTAGGATCTCGAGTTCTGACACCACGTGAGATTTCGTGAAATTATTATTAATTGTTCTAATAGTTTAAACTATTAGAAAAAAAAAACATGATTTAATATTACAAGGGTCATGATGCTTGAGCAATATGGAAATTGCGAAAATGGATGGGAAGCAAGACCTTATCTTTTTTATTTCCCCTGTTGGTCCAAAGGTCTTGCGTGGCCCCTAAAAGTCGTGAGTTACATTTGATGTTTATACTTTTATAAATCTAGGTTATGTACTTTATCCTACCCGTCATGTGGAGTTTGCTTTTCTTCTATTTGATTAGAGCGATTAGAGAAAAGTTTCTACACGCCCTTTCAATTGGCAAGTCACAACTATAAACATTATCCAAATTTATGTTTCTTTAATTTCACATGAGGGTGGTGTGCACATGTTGTAATCCATAAATCAGTATAGTTCACCATAGGGTCGAAGAAAAACTTAACCCATTTAAATATTCCTAAGTTAATTAGATATAGTTATGTAGCCATTGATATTACTTTAAATGTCCGTTCATTCGATCCTGTTTATAGTGGTTTTTTGTTTTACGGTTTTTCTTTTATACATATTTTGAGGTTCAATACTCTGAAAACATTTGAAATCTATTCAATACACTAAAATTGATATATAAAATCATCTATGATTTCCTAATAAATCCTTCATAATCGAGAGCATTTCTTTTTTTTCCTTCAAATTCTGAAGCAAAGTCATAAGTAGAAATGTTTCATGTGTTCCATGCCGGCATAAGTAATTATTTTACTTTTGTTGGTGCAAATCTACCCCACTCTCACTAACCATCCATATAGACATGGTCCTCAGTTGAGCTGCTCAATAGGCTTTTTTATGCTCGTGTCCGTAAGTTACAAGGCCAGCTCTTGCGTGGCCCCTAAAAGTCGTAAGTTATATGCGCCGTTTATACTTTTATAGAGCTAGGTTAGGTACTTTATCCTACCAGTCACGCGGAGTTTAGTTTTTTTCTATTTGATTAGAGCAATTAGAGAAAAGTTTCTACACGCCCTTTTGATTGGCAAGTCACTACCATAAACATTATCCAAATTTATGTTTCTTTAATTTCACATGAGGGTGGTGTCCTCATGTTGTAATCCATAAATCAGTATAGTTCACCATAGGGTCGAAAAAAAAAAAAACTTAACCCATTTAAATATGCCTAAGTTAATTAAAGATAGTTATGTAGCCATTGATATTACTTTAAATGTCCATTCATTCGATCCTGTTTATAGTGGTTTTTGTTTTACAATTTTTTTTTTATTATACATATTTTGAGGTTCAATACTCTAAGCATGAAACATTTGAAATGTATTCAATACACTAAAATTGATGTATAAAATCATCTATGATTTCCAAATAAATCCTTCGCTATCGAGAGCATTACTTTTTTTACCTTCAAATTCTGAAGCAAAGTCATAAGTAGAAATATTTTATGTGTTCCATGCCGGCATAAGTAATTATTTTTCTTTTGTTTGTGCAAATCTACCCCACTTTCACTAACCATCCATATAGACATGGTCCTTAGTTGAGCTACTCAGTAGGCTTTTTTATGCTTGGCTAGGTCTTGCGTGGCCCCTAGAAGCCGTAAGTTACATGCGTTGTTTATACTTTTATAAAGCTAGGTTAGGTACTTTATCCTACTCATCACGCGGAGTTTGGTTTTCTTCTATTTGATTAGAGCAATTAGAGAAAACTTTCTACACGCCTTTTTGATTGGCAAGTCACAACCATAAACATTATCCAAATTTATGTTTCTTTAATTTCACATGAGGGTGGTGTCCACATGTTGTAATCCATAAATCGGTATAGTTCATCATAGGGTCGAAGAAAAACTTAACCCATTTAAATATGCCTAAGTTAATTAGATATAGTTATGTAGCTATTGATATTACTTTAAATGTCCATTCATTCGATCCTGTTTATAGTGGTTTTTGTTTTATTGTTTTTTTTTTTATACATATTTTGAGGTTCAATACTTTGAGCATGAAGCATTTGAAATGTATTCAATACACTAAAATTGATGTATAAAATCATCTATGATTTCCCAATAAATCCTTCGCTATCGAGAGCATTTCTTTTTTTACCATCAAATTCTGAAGCAAAGTCATAAGTGGAAATGTTTTATGTGTTCCATGCCGACACAAGTAATTGTTTTTCTTTTGTTGGGGCAAATCTACCCCACTTTCACTAACCATCCATATAGACATGGTCCTCAGTTGAGCTACTAAGTAGGCTTTTTTATGCTCGTGACAAGCATAAAAAAGCCGTAAGTTACAAAGCCAGGTCTTGTGTGGCCCCTAAAAGTTGTAAGTTACATGCACCGTTTATACTTTTATAAAGCTAGGTTAGGTACTTTATCCTACCAGTCACGCGGAGTTTAGTTTTCTTCTATTTGATTAGAGCAATTAGAGAAAAGTTTCTACACGCCTTTTTGATTGGCAAGTCACTACCATAAACATTATCCAAATTTATGTTTCTTTAATTTCACATGAGGGTGGTGTCCATATGTTGTAATCCATAAATCGGTATAGTTCACCATAGGGTCGAAGAAAAACTTAACCCATTTAAATATGCCTAAGTTAATTAGATATAGTTATGTAGCCATTGATATTACATTATATGTCCATTCATTCAATCCTGTTTATAGTGGTTTTTGTTTTACAATTTTTTTTTATACATATTTTGAGGTTCAATACTTTGAGCACGAAACATTTGAAATCTATTCAATACCCTAAAATTGATGTATAAAATCATCTATGATTTCCCAATAAATCCTTCACTATCGAGAGCATTTCTTTTTTTACCTTCAAATTCTGAAGCAAAGTCATAAGTAGAAACATTTTATTTGTTCCATACCAGCATAAGTAATTATTTTTCTTTTGTTGGTGCAAATCTACCCCAATTTCACTAACCATCCATATAGACATGGTCCTCAGTTGAGCTGCTCAGTAGGCTTTTTTAATGCTTGGCTAGGTCTTGCGTGGCCCCTAAAAGCCGTAAGTTACATGCGTTGTTTATACTTTTACAAAGCTAGGTTAGGTACTTTATCCTACCCATCACGGGAGTTTGGTTTTCTTCTATTTGATTAGAGCAATTAGAGAAAACTTTCTACATGCCTTTTTGATTGGCAAGTCACAACCATAAACATTATTCAAATTTATGTTTCTTTGATTTCACATGAGGGTGGTGTCCACATGTTGTAATCCATAAATCGGTATAGTTCACCGTAGGGTCGAAGAAAAACTTAACCCATTTAAATATGCCTAAGTTAATTAGATATAGTTATGTAGCCATTGATATTACTTTAAATGTCCGTTCATTCGATCCTGTTTATAGTGGTTTTTGTTTTACGGTTTTTTTTTATACATATTTTGAGGTTCAATACTCTGAGCATGAAACATTTGAAATGTATTCAATACACTAAAATTGATGTATAAAATCATCTATGATTTCCTAATAAATCCTTTGCTATCCAGAGCATTTCTTTTTTTACCTTCAAATTCTGAGGCAAAGTCATAAGCAGAAATGTTGTATGTGTTCCATGCCGGCATAAGTAATTATTTTTCTTTTGTTGGTGCAAACATACCCCACTTTCACTAACCATCCATATAGATATGATCCTGAGTTGAGCTGCTCAGTAGGCTTTTTTATGCTTGTGTCGAGCCCAACGTGTCCAATAGCAATTTGGACAGGCTTGCTCAAGGGTTTAGTAGTGAAGCTAACCTTGACCGTGCCACAAAATGTACAATTTTTCTTAGATAACATATTAGGCCCTAACCGACTCAAGCCCGACCAATAGTCATCTCTTCATTCACAATCCACGTTCGTGTGTTCATTATTCAGTTTGGCAATAAGTTCAACAAAAGTCGAATTGACCGGTTTGGAAAAAGACTTTAACCCTAGCTCGAACCGAGCCAACTCTTCAATTTGTCATTGGTAGGTTTCATTTCAAATCGTCACTATCAAATTGAGATACAAACAAGACATGTACCACGCGCTTAAAACAATGTAGCTTGTCTGTGTCATGGAAACTAACAAAAGGGCACACCTATTTCTCCGCAACCATTATATTCGGAGGAGTATGATCACACTTAAATCAAAATTTATAATCCATAAGTTTCAAATTTTTAATTTAGCTAAATTTAAATCCCAAAGTATAGCAATTTGTTAAAATTTTATCATCCTATAGTATAGAGCAATATTTGATAATACTTACATTGCTTGGCTCAATTACAAATTCTATTTGTTGACAAATTCAAACATTTTTATGGTGAGTTTCACATAAAATCAATGGATCAAGACACTTTTTCAGAAAGGAAATAAAAAAAAAAAAAACACTAACATTGCTTAGACAAATTAATCAAGGAAAAATAACTTTATCTTGTTTTTGATTAAGGATGAAAAGGAGTTACAAACGCTTGTTTCAAGATAAATATTTTTCAAATCTTTAATATTACAAGAAATAAACGGACCTTCTTATCAACCAAAAAAATGAAACATAAAAGGAGCTTACCAATTTGATTAGACTCATTTATTGATTTTGGAAAAATGTCGTAAATGTTCATTAAATTTTAGCTCTATGCACAATTTAGTCATTGAATTTTTATTTGATTCAATATAATTCCTCAACTTTTGGTACATATTTAGTCCATATAATAATTAAGAGACCAAATTGAGTATTCACCAAAATTTTAGGGATACGATTGAATAAATTCTTGGACCAAATTTCATATTGAAATAAAATTCATTGGACCAAATTTCATATTGAAATAAAATTCATTGACAAATCATTATTCCTTGATTAAACTGTTTTATGTGAACACCCGTAAATACAACGTGCCAAAGGTTTGTTTGCAAGGCGTTTGGACTTGACCGGGACGGAGGCGTCACCAGTCAATGGGCATGTCCAGTGGCTTCCCCGGCTTGCGAGTAGGACGCCTCCTGCATCATCAACTGCCTTCGCTTTCAGTGTCACCTCCATCTCATCTGCTTCCACGCCATTTTCTTCAATCCACTCTCCTCCTTCTTCCGCGACCGCGACACGTCGGCAGGAGCAGAGCCATCCGCTTTCCACCGCTCTCCACCTCTCCGTCGGCTCAAGGCAGATTGTCAGTGAGAGCGGTTGCCACCGCTTCAGCGTCCTCCGAAATGGTGAAAGCTATCAGAGTTCATGAGCTCGGTGGACCCGAGGTCTCTCTCTCTCTCTCTCTCTCTCTGTTTGCCATCCAGTAGTTTGAGTTCGTGAGGTTCTCTCAGAGTCTTAAAATTGGCTTTTTTTTTTTTCTATTATATTTTAGTGAACTTTGGAGCAGTCCAAAGTTACAATCTTGGCTTTGACCGGGTGATGGGTTAGTTAGTTTGTACTTAGCTCTACAATAGGCACTGGAATTCACATCGAGAACGATGAATGTATTGGGTCGGGTATTTTCTCGAAATCAAGATCCGAGAATTTCCTTGTAAAATTGTGCAGTCGTTTGCCCTCATCTGATTGTTGCTAAAGGTGCATCTTTTGATGGGCGTTATGCAATCGTGGTAGGTCTTAAAGTGGGAGGATGTAAAAATAGGGGAACCCAAGGAGGGAGAGATTCGCGTGAAGAACAAAGCCATCGGGATCAACTTCATCGATGTTTGTTTCCGTAAAGGGGTATACAAGGCACCCACCATGCCCTTCATTCCAGGTTTGTTTCCTGTTTCCCCCGTCAGAATTAGATGGACTTAATGCGTCAAGCATGATATAAGTTATTGTGGCTTGGATTTGATTATAATATTCGTTCAAGTCACTTTTGACAACTCGAAAAGGGTTGGAGAATGTCCTTTGGTTTCAAATGAATATCTGTATCCTTTGATCCGTTTTCAAGTCAATGCATGCTCGCGTTTAATCATCCATGGCGACATCGCAGTCTCCCTTTTGCTCTTCTCGTGAGTCATGACTTCTGCTCACTCTCTCTTATATAGCTGGGTTTATCTACAGTTCCATGGTTGCATGAGTTCGGAACTTGATTTGTTGAAGTATTTGACATATATGAGATGAGTTAGAGTGATCTGTTTGAGATGTCATTGTAGCATTGATGATTAAGCAGTATTCTGCAATTGTTAACTAAGGTTCTGGAGTCAAGTCTTTCCGTCTATTAGCTGGCTATATTAACTCAAAAATATCAAGTCTACTCCAGAGGTCATGCTTGACTACTAATAGACAATTGATCCACCGAAACATTTGTCATATCGTGCAATGTCTGCAATGGTAATGGTGTCTTTGTGGAGCTATACAAACTCATCCACACTTTATTAAGTGTTGATAATGGATTCATCTTGCTGATGATGGGGTAGCATGTTGAGTGGATTATACATTAGTGGATGATATCCATCTGTCGCAGGCATGGAGGCTGTTGGTGAGGTAGTAGCTGTGGGACCTCGACTAACTGGAAGGAAAGTTGGAGATATTGTAGCCTATGCTGGTGGTCCAATGGGCTCATATGCTGAAGAGCAAATTCTCCCAGCAAGTAAAGTTGTGCCCGTCCCTCCTTCTATTGATCCAGTTATTGCAGCATCAGTCATGCTGAAGGGCATGACAGCTCAATATCTCCTGCGCCGCTGCTTTAAGGTTGGGTTTATACTCCTCTTACAGCGTTTGTATGTGCAAGAACATCAAGATTAGTCATATATATATATATGGGCCAATAGATGAAGTAATTGGCGATGCTTTGCTTTTAAGGTGTTACTACATACATAAAAAAGATGATTTTGTATCATTTTTTTTTCCGGAAGTGTTGGAATAAAGCAGCCTTACACTCTCCCCATTTAAGGCTTGACTATTTACTTTGTATTAAGGTTGAGAATGGGCACACAATCCTTGTCCATGCTGCAGCTGGTGGAGTTGGATCCCTAATGTGCCAATGGGCTAATTCCCTTGGGGCAACTGTCATTGGTACTGTCTCAACTAAAGAAAAGGCAGCTCAAGCTAAGGATGATGGTTGTCATCATGTTATTATCTACACAGAAGAGGATTTTGTTTCTCGTGTTAAGGAGATTACATCAGGCAATGGGGTTGATGTTGTCTATGACTCAGTAGGAAAGGACACATTTCAGGTAATTCAGTTAAATGTCACACTTCCTGTTGGCTTGCACTCTATTGTGATTTATGGTAGAATAGAAAATGCTTTCCTCTTCTTGTCATTGCTTCTCTGAGATTGGTCAAAATCTTGAGAAGAGTCCCCTTTTAGTGTTTGAGCGTGGGATTCTGTCTCTTTCAAGCATTGCATTGCAGCATGCTTTAGGAATTTAGTTATCGTTTGGAAGTCTAATCCATCAACCATTAGCAATTGTTGGAAGAATCTGTCTTTAACCGACAATTAGTAGTAAATGTGCTGCATGTGGTTTTTGCCAAAGTGGCTTGATCTGATGCTTTGTCTATAAGATCTATTTGGAGTACAAATAAGGTTCTGAACTGTAAAGCTAAGTGTCATTTTCGTATATGTTCTAAAAGTCTCACGAGACTTATCGATCGTGCAGGGATCCTTGGAATGCTTGAAGATTAGGGGCTACATTGTGAGCTTTGGGCAGTCCTCGGGAGCCCCAGATCCAGTCCCATTGTCGGCTTTTGCGCCGAAGTCCCTCTTTTTGGCAAGGCCCAGCCTCATGCATTACACCATCAGTCGGGACGAGTTGCTGGAAACTGCTGGAGAGGTATTTGCCGGTGTGGCCTCGGGTGTTTTAAAGGTTCGCGTGAATCACACATACCCACTGTCCGAAGCGGCGAAGGCACATGCCAATCTTGAAAGCCGGAAGACGTCTGGGTCGGTCGTGTTGATTCCATAGGAAGGCAAAGCAGTTGAGTCCCCTGTGTTCATGTCTATCGAGGCTACTTGGGGTGCTGAGGCTCGAGCCCCTCCTAAATAAGTTTTCTATGCCAGGATGTTTCTCTTCAGATGATTAGCAAGGTGTCCTTCCTTCCTTGGAACAGGTGCGATTAGCGGCTTCTAAACATTCCTAAATATAAGAAAAGATGTGTGTTCTGCTTGCCAGGGAAGAACTTTGGGAATATTTCTGAAGTCGGTCCTCCCTTTTTGTCGCCGTTGATGGTGGAAACACGTATTTCCGTTGTTACGCATGGACGGAAGTATCAAATCTGACCATTTGTGGGAAATTACTTGATATTTGAAAAAAGAAAATTACTCACGTGAAATTATGAACACATTCGAGAAATTATCCATTTATTAAAATTGACCAAATCATTTTGCTAGAATAAGAGAATACTGTGGATGAAAGAACTGTGGATGAAAGAAAATTTCAATCAAATAATTTGCAAGGCTTGTTTAGCTCCGCATAAATTCTCTCAGGCATTTGTTTGTTATTTTTTTTTTGGGGGGGGGACGTGGTTGGGGAAGCAGCTCTGTTCATCATTCTCTTATGGTCCCCCAAAAAAAGTATTTCATGATATTTTATCATAAACATCATTCACTTTATTGTTCTACAAGTACATCTGAAGATACATTTATTTTTATTTATTTTTAAATTTAAGTTTAATAAATGACAGAAATTTGAGAAAATCATGTCACCAAACCAATACTAATTGGTTGAATATGGATATGGATCGTATGGCACAATCATGCAATGTTATTTGCGACATTGTAATCACAAAAGCAAGGTTAAGTGTCACTTGGCAAGTATATAAGTAAACATTCTTCCTCTTCCGATTTCAACTATATATATTAGATTAGGTTGACTTTCATATTTGTAAAACTCTAAGTAGAATTATTTATTTTCTTTTTAGGGAGGCAATATCTTGAGTTAGCTCCCTAATCAAATTTAGTTATATTATTCTCAATCCACCAAAGGCACGAACAATCATGTGAAGGCTATAAAAGTATTGGTGAGAAAATACTTGCTAGTGATTTGAATTGAAAATGGGGATACTTCATAACATAGGACGTAAAATGTAGTAACTTGCTACCTCATCCTACACGAAAATTTCTATTTTCAAATCTTAGTCCCAAAAGAAGAAAAGAAAATGAAAAAAAAAAAAAAAGATAAAGAAGGAGCTTTGCATTCTTTTGTGGACCCTGGCATACATGTCGCCTGCTTATTGACTTGTGTGCTTAAAAAGAGCATGCTTTCTTTAATTGAGTTCCTGATTTTCTTAACAAGGATTATATTGTTTGATCTCTCCATCTGCTCCAATTCTCGGTGTTAGAAATTAATGACACGAGGGAGAGGGGGGTTTGAGGTGTTTGGTGTTGTTGTGTGCAAACTTCTCCAAGGCCTTTTCTGTTACTGCTAGTATTCTGCTAGAGTTTTGATTATTGAATGCTCTCTCCAAATCCTAAGCTGGCCGCCACTTAAAAATCCAAAGCTAGCCGCCACTTAGAAATCGTACTATCTCACGCTTTGACTCTCTTATTATAATGCTTCACCTAACGAAACGGTATCTGCTGATATGTGTGTGGTTCAAGTCAAGAATGTTCTGTTTCTTTAATCGGTTCAATGGTTTTTTGTTTTTTGGAAATGCAAACGACGGATACTTCGGACACATTATCTCAAAACCTATATCTTCACAAGCTTTGCACCCATTTGCTTGTTATATGTGAACTAAATGTTCTTAAACATGTTATTTATTGTCCTTGCTTAAAATAAATAGTTGAACTTAGAACCCATTTTCAACATAAGGCTCACACTTTCGCTTTTCCTATTTAACCTCACAAAAATATTTTTTATAAAAATCAAATTTATAATTTTTTTTATTTTTTTTTTCTTTTTTCTTTTTCTTTCTTTCTTTTTTTTTTTCTTTCTTCTTCCATCTTCCTCAGCCGGTGGCTGGCACAATGACGGCCGGTGACTAGCCAGGTGAGACTCGAGCTCACCGCAAGCTCAATGTTGCCAACAACTAGGGAGACTCATGTTCGCCAATGTCTAGCGAGACTCAAGCTCACCAGATCCAGTGAGGCTCGAGCCTCGTTGATGTCTGGCGAGTCTCGAGCTTGCCGATAGTTGGTTATTGGCTATTGTCATGGCCAATGACCAGCATAAGAAGAAGCAAAAAGAAAAATATATATAATTTAATATTATATTTTTAAAAAAATTAAAAATAACAATAATTAAAATATGGATTTTTAAAATAAAAAATAATTATAAATTCAATTTTTTTTAAAATAACATTATTAAAAGGAGTCATGGAGGAAAATTTAATCATATTTTTTCATTTTAAATAATGGAAAATATTTCTAATTTATTTTTGAAATTTTGGGGAAAAATTAAAAAAAAATATTGTAATTTTCTTGAAAAAAATACTTTTTGGAAAAAAATTTTCAAGAAACATACAAAGGCTTTTTTTTTAAAAAAATAATAATAAAATTATCAACTAGATTAGTATTGCATGAAAGTGTTTTAGCAATACCATTTTTTCTAAATAAAAAAATCATCAAAAATAAACTTTTGTATATTTAGTTAAATGGGTTGGGTAGGGTATAGATATGGGTTAAGAATTTTGCACCACGATAAATGATTCATAAACGAGTTAAATGGGTTGATTTGGGTTGAACCATCTATGACCTGATCTAAATCCAACCCGATCCATCCGTTTGACAAATCTTATGTGAATTGCTCCATGATCTTCTTTCTTGTAATGATGGTTACCCCATGATCTTATTTCCAAGTGATGATTGTTCCCTCCAAAAATATTCACCCTTGACCTTAACTGTCTTATCGATTTTAAGTTTTGAAATTGAGTTTTAATATTCCTCCAATAATCATTCATCACCAGTACTCATTTCGGCAACTACTAACTATTTTGTCATTGTATTTCGATTACTAGATTTGTGGCATTGATGAATACCAATGTCGATTGACTCATGTTAATCTATATACTTATCAATAAGTTGGCATATGTGGAGCACACTCATGTACAATGCACGTGCAGCTACTAACTATTTGTCATTGTATTTCGATTATACTAACTATTTGTCAGTGTATTTCGATTACTAGATTTATGGCATTGTTGAATACCAATGTCAATTGACACATGTGAATCTGTGTTTCTTTTCACATCGGGACACATTTTCTCTACGAGTTCCTAAGTTCCCCTCTTGGAGCTCACATGTATTGGTCTTTATGGTGCCAAAGTTTTTTTTTTTTTTTTTTTTTTTTTTGTTCTACTCTACTCCTATTCTAATTTTCATTCTCAAATTTTTGTCATGCCTTCTTGCAAGGCGTGGGAGTGAAACCCACACTTGAAATTAAACCGTCCTCACCTCAACCCCCTTGAGAATATGAGGATTCGAACCCCCCATCTCCCCCTTTCACGTTGGAAGGGTGGCTGCTAGAGCAAACCTCGGTGATTATGATGCCAAAGTTCAAACCAAGCCATTTTCCTCATTTTTCACTAAGCTTGTCCCTAGAAGATAAGAAGAAGAAGAAAAGATACTAGGGATTTGTTTGTTAATGCTTCTATTCTTTTGTTTTTCTATTTTTTGTTCCATGGAATAGAAAAGTAGTCGAGAAATAGATTTGGAATAGAGACAAGAAGTAAAAAAAGTAGCTTCTTTTTCTTCTTCTTAATCTATCAGCTGCTGGGAGCAGTTAGCGGCAAGGAAGAAGAAGGAAAAGAAAAAAAAAAAAATCTTAAAATATTAAAAGAACTTCTACATTACAAAAAAATTTGTAAAACATATTAAAAGCATTTCTATTCTTTTTTAATTTCGAAAATAGAAATTTTATATAGTTACCAAATGCATATTTTTACTCATAATTTATTCTAGAGAATAAAAATATAAATATATATATTTTTGAAAAAAAAACCTTTTTAATAAATAAAAATGTTATCAAACGGCCCTAGTTATTAATTTTCCTTGTAGCCCCATCCACCGTTTCGAGGGCAGCAGAAGTCGTTACAAAAAGTAGCGATGCTGCCTTCAACCAAGTTCTTTGCTTCTTTCCGGACCAATTAATTCATTTTTATTGTCAAGACTCTCGAGGGAAACTTTTTTTAATTTTTTTTTTTTTTTTTTTTTTTGTGGTCCACTCGAGAATAAGAAAGGGTAGGGTTCAGCATTTGGACAGACATTAGGGTTTATTTTCTTGGTTTTGCGATCCTAAGGGAGTCCCCAATCTTCTTGAGCTTTTTTCCGCCTTCATTTATCCCTGGAATAAGATCGGCTCAGCTTGATCATGACCATGATGGGATGTCATTTTTGCTGCTTTCCACACACCACACGAGCGTTGGAAGGGTAGACCGAAAGGTGGGTTCTTTGTTTTCTTCCCATCTCGCGTACCAAAACGTCGATTATAAAGCAGCGACACAAGCATCTGAATGCCCCCGACAAGGAACAATGTTCTTCTGCCTAGCTTGTCTACTATGAGCATTGATATGAAGGTCGAACTGCAACCAATGACCCCAGTCACAACTGTGGACATGAGTGATGCACTTTCCCCTAGGCCGATAGTTCGGAACAGGACCGGCACGTAGAATGCAATGACATTGATTCCTGTGACTTGTTGGAAGAATGGAATGGCTATGGCCATGATGAGTTGAGGCCTGTACTCCCCTTGTGTGATTGTTCGAAACGGTTGGCGAATGGTTTGTGTGTTTAAGTTTGCTTTGATGAGATCATCCAGCTCTGCCTGAACGCTGGGCATTCCTCGCACGAGTTGCAGCATGGATTTGGCCTTTTCTTGTCCCTTGTGGCTTTGGATTAGGCCGTTAGGTGTCTCTGGGAAGGAAAAGCGTACCGAGTGTTAGGGGTGAGGCTGGGACTGCGCCCATGGCGAGGGAAATTCACCAAGCCCAACTGCCTTTGATCTTCTGAGTTCCATAGTTGATGAGGTTAGTTGACAGTGCACCAATTCCTAATGAAAATTGGAAGCCATTGTTGAAAGCTCCCTGTACCTTGGCGGTGCCATTTCCGAGAGACAAAGAGGAACTGACTGCCAATCCAATCAAACATGCATAGAAATTGTTAAGCAATGTTCCAACCCATCAAAAACAGTTCATGTCATATGATGACTACCTGATTCGCAAAACCGACCCCAACGCCAAGCAGAGCACGGCCTAATATAAGCATGAAAACATTGGAAGCTGCACCTCCAAGGGTTGAACCGGTGAGGAATGCAGCTCCTCCTATCCACATTGATGGTTTGCGTCCGAAAACTCTGGTGACGAAAGATACAAAAAAGGAAGCAAAGATGCCAGCGATAAAGAGGGAGGAAGTGAAGGAGGTCAATAATCGGCTATCGAACTTGCAGTAGTTGCTGATCTTGGTGTCTTCATTCATCTTAATATAGACTTCATGGAAGAACCTCTTCAAGAACCTCTTCAAAAACGAATCCATTTAGGTCACTCCACCTATGGAATTATTTGCACACTTATCAGAACGACGTCTTTGTATAGATCAGCGATCACAGTGGTCACCAACCTTGCAACTTCAATTCTTGGAAACGCATTCTTTTAGCAAACTAACAATGAATAGGTGTGTGCTTTAATCACGTTAGGAACTTCATCTAATCAATCAGCACAAGACAACTTGGAGGCCATAGAACCACCTATGACATTCGTCGAGAGCTAGCAGAGATAAGAAACGAAATCAAGGCACTTTTCCCTCACGAGGAGCATCCAAAAGACAGCAAGAAATAATGAGACAGACCTGAAATTCCAATGTCATAGCCGAATATGACACCTCCCATGGCTGCCATCAGACATGACAGTACGACAAACCAAGTTATATTGCCGTTGTAGTTCCCTTCCGCAGCACTCGTTACTGCAAATCCCACTGCCATGGCCTTGTTCAAACTTCCTCACAAGCGCGCAGAGAGAGAGAGAGAGAGAGAGAGCCTGTCTTGACTTGTAGTGATGAGCGACATAGGGACCAGGCCAATCCGTAGAATATTCAAACTAACATAGCATATATGTGGAGATTGCGACATGAATGGGGTCAAGATTGAATATTGAAGTGGTGACTTTGTTTCCATGTGAACTCCTTTGTCAGAGGACAAAAGGCAATGATTGTATAAAATATCAGGCAAAGATTGACCGAATAGAAAGAAGCCAGCAGGAAATTTCCGAAGGATGCTGCTTAATCGTGCTAGCACATGCATCCAAGTAGCCCTCAGACATTGAAGTGATCTTTCATTATATGTCTAGGACAAAGAAAGAATAAGTCTCTCCTCGTTATCGTTATAGAAGGGTTGTGAGAGGACATATTTAATTGATGAGGTAAATGGGATTTGAAAATATATGAACTTAGGACCTCAAGCTTTGATACTATATCAGATTTCGTAGGATTATTACTAATTGTACTAAAAGTTTAAACTATTAGAAGAAAGCGTGATTTAATATTTAATTATTTTAACGAGGGTTATGATGCTTGAGCAATATGGTTGAGAAAATGAATGGGAAGCAAGACCATATCTTTTTTATTTCCCCTGCTGGTCCAAAGGTCTTGCGTGGCCCCTAAAAGTCTTAAGTTATATGCATTGTTTATACTTTTATAAAGCTAGGTTAGGTACTTTATCCTACCCGTCAAGCAAGAGTTTGGTTTTCGTCTATTTGATTAGAGCAATTAATGAAAACTTTCTACACACCCTTTTGATCGGCAAGTCACAACCATAAACATTATCCAAATTTATGTTTCTTTAATTTCACATGAGGGTGATGTCCACATGTTGTAATCCATAAATCGGTATAGTTCACCATAGGGTCAAAGAAAAACTTAACCCATTTAAATATGCCTAAGTTAATTAGATATAGTTATGTAGCCATTAATATTACTTTAAATGTCCGTTCATTCGATCCTGTTTATAGTGGTTTTTGTTTTACGATTTAATATTACTTTAAATGTCCGTTCATTCGATCCTATTTATAGTGGTTTTTGTTTTACGATTTTTTTTTATACATATTTTGAGGTTCAATACTCTAAGCATGAAACATTTGAAATCTATTCAATGCACTAAAATTGATGTATAAAATCATTTATGATTTCCCAATAAATCCTTCGCAATCGAGAGCATTTTTTTTTACCTTCAAATTCGGAAGAAAAGTCATAAGTAGAAATGTTTTATGTGTTCCATGCCGGCATAAGTAATTGTTTTTCTTTTGTTGGTGCAAATCTACCCCACCTTCATTAACATATAGACATGGTCCTCAGTTGAGCTGCTCAGTAGGCTTTTTTATGCTTGTGTCAAGCATAACAAAGCCGTAACACAAGCATAAAAAAGCCGTAAGTTAACAAGTTAGGTTTGGCGTGGCCCCTAAAAGTCGTATGTTACATGCGTTGTTTATACTTTTATAAAGCTAGGTTAAGTACTTTAACCCACCCATCACACGGAGTTTGGTTTTCTTCTATTTGATTAGAGCAATTAGAGAAAACTTTCTACACGCCCTTTTGATCGGCAAGTCACAACCATAAACATTATCCAAATTTATGTTTCTCTAATTTCACATGAGGGTGCTGTCCACATGTTGTAATCCATAGATTGGTATAGTTCACACATAGGGTCGAAGAAAAATTTAATCCACATAATTATGCCTAAGTTAATTAGATATAGTTATGTAGCCATTAATATTACTTTAAATGTCTGTTCATTTGATCCTATTTATGGCTTTTGTTTTACGTTTTTTTTTTTTATAAATATTTTGAGGTTCAATACTTTCAACATGAAACATTTGAAATCTATTCAATACACGAAAATTGATGTATAAAATCATCTATAGATATTTTCATTAAAAAAATGAGAAAGGGTTGTAAATGCTAATTATTAGAAAATAATCTTCAAGATCTTTGATGTCTCATGAAATAATTTTTCATTTTTTATAACCACCCTTAAATACACCTTTATAGTTGTGTAGCCATTAATATTACTTTAAGTGTCCGTTCATTCGATCTTGTTTATAGTGGCTTTTATTTAACCACTGGGATTTACCCGAGTGGACACCCTTCCAATTTGGAAGGGGAAGGTGAGAAGTTCGAATTCCCATCTTCTAGGAGGGGTTGGGGTGAGGACGAGTAAGTTTCAGGAGTGGGTTTCAACTTCCACGCCCTGTAAGAGGTAGGGCAAAAGTCTGAGAGTGTGTGTTAGAGTAGGAATAGAGTAGGACTGACCAAAAAAAAAAAAAAATAGTGACTTTTGTTTTACGTTTTTTTTTTTATAAATATTTTGAGGTTCAATACTCTCAGCATGAAACATTTGAAATCTATTCAATACACTAAAATTGATGTACAAAATCATCTATAGATATTTTCATTAACGATGAAAAAGGGTTGTAAATGCTAATTATTAACGATGAAAAATGGTTGTTTATGTTTTTGTTCCTTAAATCATTGATATTTTTTTTGTTCTCGATCTTGTTTATAACAAATTTGGACACCCTTCCAATTTGGAAGGGAAATGTGAAAGTTCAAAAGGGTTGAAATAAAAAACTTGTTTTTTGTTTTTAGAACACGACAAAAAAAAAAAAAAAAAAGAAACAATATTTTTTCTCTCTCCTATGTCTTCCTTTTCTTTCTTTTCTTCTTTTTTTTTTTCTTTGTTTACGTTTTTGTTCCGCTATTTTTTTGTTCTCGAGAACCTTGCCATGGCCAATGACCGGCCGAGGGCCGGCGACCTCGCCAAAGCGTCGCTAGCCCCCGGTGAGGCTCGACCTCGCCTTGGCTGAGCGAGCTCGAGCTCGCCTAGATCCGAGCAAACCCGAGCTCGCCCGGCCACCGGCGAGGCTTAGCCTCCCCATGACTAGGCGAGGCCGTCGGCCAAAAAGAAAAAAAAATTAAAAAAAAAAAAAGGAAAAAGGAAAAAGAATAAAGAATATAAGAATATTAAAATATTAACATAAATAAAAAAATTATACAAATTTACCAAACGTGTTTTATTCTTTTTCTATTTATTTTGTGTATTACCAAATATCTTGTTCAAAATTTATTCTTTAGAATAGAAATAGACTTAGAATAATTTTTTAACAGTGATAATAACAAATGCGCCTTAAGCCATTTAACATGACCAGGACGGAGGACGCCTGGTCAATGGGCATGTCCATTAGCATTTAGCTTCCCTATGCTTTAAGTGTCACCTCAGTCTCATCTGCTCCCTCGCCATTTTCTTCGATCCACTCTCCTTCAGCGACCGCGACACGATCCGACCAACAGCGTTGCCAGGAGCAGAGCCGTCCGCTTTCCGTCGCTCTCCATCTCTCCCTCGGCTCAAAGCAGATCATCGGTGAGAGCGGTTGCCACCGCTTCAGCGTCTTCCGAAATGGTGAAAGCTCTCAGGGTTCATGAGCTCGGTGGACCTGAGGTCTCTCGCCTTTCTCTCTCTCTCTCTCTCTCTCTCTGCCTGTGCTTTGTAGGATAGAAAATGGGTATTCGTGTTGATTACTTTTTTTTTCCCCGAGTGTTGACTATTGAAAGTCTCTGTTTGTCATCCAGTCATTTGAGTTCGTGAGGCTCTCTCAAAGTCTTAAAATTGGCTTTTTTCTATTATATTTGAGTGAACTTGAGTTTGAAGCAGTCCAAAGTTACAATCTTGACTTTGATTGGGTGATGGGGTTGTTGGTGATGTACTTAGCTCTACTATAGGCACCGGAATTGACACTGAGAACGATGAATGTATTGGGTCGGGTAATTTCTTGAAATAAAAAAACGAGAATTTAATGGCGATTTCCTTGTAAAGTTGCGCAGCCATATGCCCTCATCTGATTGTTGCTAAAGGTGCATCTTTTGATGGGCGTTATGTAATTGTGGTAGGTCTTAAAGTGGGAGGATGTGGAAATAGGTGAACCCCAGGAGGGAGAGATTCGCGTGAAGAACAAAGCCATCGGGATCAACTTCATCGATGTTTATTTCCGTAAAGGGGTATACAAGGCACCCACCATGCCCTTCACACCAGGTTTGTTTCCTGTTTGCCCTATCTTAGTTGTTGTGGCTTGGACTTAATTCATAATATTTGTCCAAGTCACTGTTGACAACTTGAAAAGACTCGGAGAATGCCCTTTGGTTTTAAAAGAATATTTGTATCCTTTGATCTGTTTTCAAGTCAATGCATGCTCATGTTTAATCATCCATGGCAACATTGCAGTGTCCATGTTGCTCTTTTGTGTTTTCTCATTAAGGGGAAGTGATAGCTCACGAGTCATGACTTCTGCTCACTCTCTCTTATATAGCTGGGTTTGTCTGCAGTTGCATGGTTACATGAGTTCCAAACTTGATTTGTTGAAGTACCTGACATATATGAGACAAATTAGAGTTGTCCGTTTGAGATGTCATTTTAGCATTGATGAGTAAGCAGTATTCTGTAATTGTTAACTAAGGTTCTGCAGTTAAGTCTTTCCCTCTGTCAGCTGACTATATTAACTGAGCAATATCACATCTACTCTCGAGATTATGCTTGAATAGATAATTGATCCACCGAAACATTTGTCAACTTGTGCAATGTCTGCAATGGCAAAGGCGTCTTTGTGGAGCTATGCAAACTTGTTCATACTTTATGAAGTGTTAATAAAGGATTCATCTTGCTGATGATGGGGTAGCATGTTGAGTGGATTATACACTAGTGGATGATATCCATCTGTCACAGGCGTGGAGGCTGTTGGTGAGGTAGTAGCTGTGGGACCTGGACCAACTGAAAGGAAAGTTGGAGATATTGTAGCCTTTGCTGGCAGTCCAATGGGCTCATATGCTGAAGAGCAAATTCTCCCAGCAAGTAAAGTTGTGCCCGTTCCTCCTTCTATTGATCCAGTTATTGCAGCATCAGTCATGGCAAAAGGCATGACAGCTCAATTTCTCCTCCACCGCTGCTTTAAGGTTGGCTTTATATTCCTCTTATAGCGTTTGAATGTGCAAGAGCATTTAAGATTTATTATGGTTATATGTGTTGGACAACAGATGAAGTAATTGGCAACGCTTTGCTTTTAAGGTGTTCCCTACATACAGACAGTAGATGATTTTGCATCATTTTTTCCTCTATCATTTTTTTCTCAAGTGTTGGAATAAAAGCAGCCTTACACTCTCCCCATTTAAGGCTTGACTATTTACTTTGTGCTTAGGTCGAGAAAGGACACATAATCCTAGTCCATGCTGCAGCTGGTGGAGTTGGATCACTATTGTGCCAATTGGCTAATGCCCTTGGGGCAACTGTCATTGGTACTGTCTCAACTAAAGAAAAGGCAGCTCAAGCTAAGGATGATGGTTGTCATCATGTTATTCTCTACACGGAAGAGGATTTTGTTTCTCGTGTTAAGGAGATTACGTCAGGAAATGGGGTTGATGTTGTCTATGACTCAGTAGGAAAGGACACGTTTCAGGTAATTCAGTTCAATGTCACTTCCTGTTGGTCTGCACTCTATTGTGATTAATGATAGAATTAAATGCTTTCCTCTTCTTGTCATCACTTCCTCTGAGATTGGTCAAAATCTTGAGAAGAGTTGCTTTTGGCATTTGAGCGTGGGATTGTCTCTTTCAAGCATCACATTCCAGGTTCGGAAGTCTAATCGATCAACAATTAGCAATTGTTGGAAAAAATCTGTCTGATGTAACCAGGCTTAAGCAGATAATTATTAGTAAACATGCTGCAGGTGGTTTTTCTCAAAGTGGCTTGATCTGATGCTTTGTCTATAAGATCCCTTTGGAGTGCAAATGAGTTTCTGAACTGTAAAGCCAAGAGTTTCTTTTGTATATGTTCTAAAAAGTCTAATGAGACTTATCGATCATGCAGGGATCCTTGGAATGCTTGAAGATTAGGGGCTACATGGTGAGCTTTGGGCAGTCCTCAGGAACCCCAGATCCAGTCCCATTGTCGGCTCTTGCGCCAAAGTCCCTCTTTTTGACTAGGCCTACCCCCATGCAGCACACCACTCCGGATGAGTTGCTGGAAGCTGCTGGAGAGGTTTTTGCCAGCATTGCCTCGGGTGTCCTAAAGGTTCGCGTGAATCACACATACCCACTGTACGAGGCAGCGAAGGCACATGCTGATCTTGAAGGCAGGAAGACATCCGGGTCAGTCGTGTTGATTCCATAGGGAAGGCGAAATCAGTTAAGTCTTCTGTGTTCATGTTTATCGAGGTTACTTGGAGTGCCGAGGCTCAAGCCCCTTATAAATGAGTCTTCTATGCCGGGATGTTTCTCTTCAGATGATTAGCAAGGTCTCCTTCCTTCCTTGGAGCAGACGCCATTAGCGGCTTGTAAACATTCCTAAATATAAGAAAGGATGTGTGTTCTGCTTGCCTGGGAAGAACTTTGTGATTATTTCTGGAAGTTGTTCCTCTCTTTTTGTCGCCATTCATGTTCCAAACACGTGATTTCCGTTTTAATGCATGGACGAAAATATCAAATCTGATCGCGTTTGAGAAATTAATTAGTATTTGAAAAAAGAAAATTACTCGCGTGAAATTATGGAATTGGAGAAATTACCCATTTATTAACAATGATTAAATCATTTTGCTGGAATAAAAGAATAACAGAGAGCAACAATTACAAACTATGGATGAAAGAGCGGTAAAATTTCAATCAGAGAATTTGCAAATTTTGTTATCTCCACACAAACTATCTTGGGAATTTGTAAGTCGAGCAAGTGAAAACTTAGTGCATTTGCCCAGGTAATTTGTAACTAGTTACTCGTTGGTAAACTTTATCTCTTGTCTATTATAAATGTACGTTTGTTTCACGGAAAATTTAAGATTTGGAAAGCATTTTTGGAAAATTAATTGGTTATATCATTTAGAAAATTAATCAATGGAAAATATTTTCATCATCACAAACAAAATTTATGATTAATTATTTTTGTGGGTGATGAAAATATTATTTATTTATTTATTTTTATAAGCGATACAAATAATTATTTTTTCAAAAAATATTATTCAAATATTGAATTTTCTATAAAACAAACTCCATTACATTAGTTCCTTTGACATATACGTTAGTTATGGTTATATCCATAAAGCGTGGATAAATACTCTGTAAAACATTTGTCTAGCCTGAAAGTTTAAACTGAAAATTCAACTAAATGGTATTTATAATAGAAAATTTAGAAAATAGGAGTTTGAATGCTATCAACTTTTTTCCACAAATTCAATCCTATTTTGCGATTTACTGTTTATCTGTTTGGAGTTGAAATTTGAACATGACAAAATGAAGATAAAATATCTTGTCACAATTTTTTTAACTAATATATAACATTTTGAATATAACCATAAATTCGAACATCACCAATTTTGGATCCTCACATCGATGGCTTGATCTCAAGTGGAAGACGGGTGGGATCTTCATCCTGTAAAGCTTCGCATCGTAGAAGAAGCTTCAATCTCCAAGAAGCAACAATTCCCGTAGACTTCATATATATGTCTCATCATCTGCCGGGGTGTCGACATGGGTGGATGAGTTTCCTATACTAGTGAGGGGCAGAGGAGCTCTGATCATCGTACTTCACGAGAGATAAATGTTTGAAAAAATATTAGGAATTTATTTCAAGATATTTCATGGTCCATTCTATTGTTCTAATACATTTATAAATACATTTGAAGGTACATTTATTTTTATTTATTTGAAAATTTAAGTTCAATAAAAGACAGGAGTTTGGGAATGACAGATCATCAAATCAATACTAATTGGTTGAATGTAAATCATATGACATGGTTATGGAACGTTACTTATTATGTAGTAATTGGCAAATCGTAAAAGGAAAAATTAAGTGTCATTTGCCAAGCACGTGAGTGAACAGTCCTCTTACGATTTTAACTTAAGACAGGACTATCATTTGGAGGCTATTAAAAGTATTGGCAAGAAAATGCTTGCCAGGATGGAAAAATACTAAAATATAGTAACTTGCTACCTCATCCTCCACCAAAACATTACCATTTTTCGAATCTCATTAGTCCCAAATGAAGGAAAAAAAAAAGGCTTAAAAAAAAGAAGGAAAGAGTTTTGTATTCTTCTGTGTGAACTCTGGCAGGAAATTAGGGGAAAAAAAAAAAAAGACCCTCTCCTTTCGTGATTTTGTGTGTGATAAAAAGAGTTTCAAGAGGAATAAAATAAAATAAAGCGTATTGAGCATTTCACCCACCCTCACTCATTACAGGTGCAAGAGACTACTATACCTACTTACTCAACGATAGTCAAAACCGAAGTCCTGACATGGTGTTTACCTTTACCATCATGAGTCCTCAAATTTCATGCCTATCTTTGTCTTCCCGACAGAAAGAGAATACAAAGAACAGCGCGGGGTCTTCCACCCCAGGGCGGTTTTCCCACTTGTTTCCCCCTTAGCCTTTTAAGGACCTACTTAAGTCCAAAATAAAAAGAGTTTTGAGGGAAATAAAATAAAATAAAATCACGTCTCTATCTTGAGACGCCCCCAATACAACTCGTTCCGCATAATCATGTCCCTCCCTTCTTGATTGTCTTTATGATAAGCACAAACCTATACTCATGCCCATGGCTATATACTCATATTAACATGTGATCCCTCTTTCGAATTTTTTTCTAAGTTCCTAAAAACCATGTCTTTGGAACCTAATCTTCACCATGGAGTAATCAGAATCGGATTGGATGATTCTCGGACCTTTCAATTTTAGACATGCAATCTATCATTCGGCTCATTAACATTTAAGATTTGAAATGCAACTATTTATCCGGCATTATTACGTGATTTGGCTATAAGACAACTTATGAGTAATGATCGCATCACCAATGATTATGTGACTTTATTTCTTCTCTCTCTCTCTCTCTCTCTCTCTTGGCGAGAAAAAAAAAAAAGGCTGGAAGCTAAAAATCTGAGTTAAAGGCAGGATTGCAATTATTTTAAGAGTCTTGCTAGCGTGGTGATGCCGTTACTCTGAGTTTCTAACGGTGCTCTATTGACCACAATTTTCATATATTTTTATGCTAAACTAATTCTAAAGTAGAATTAACATTAAAATCTGATAAAACAACTCAAAATCAAATTTCTAATTTTTTATATTTTAGTTATTCCTCTTGATTTTTTTATTTTTTTATCCGAAAAATGGGGATTAGGATTAGATTAGGAGACTTGATCTTGTGTCGATTGTGTAAAAATGAGCATTAGGTTATGTTGAGCTTGTTTTACTAAATAATCTTATTTCTCTTTTTGTTCCCGAATATAAAAATGTAAGTTCTTTTTTTCTTGTTTTCGTTATAAATTTATTCCCTAACTGTTGAGACGTTCTGGGAAATAGAAAAATAGATAACATTACCAAATGGATATCCATTAATTTTCTATTTCGAGGAACAAAAGAATAGAAAAATAGAGAAATAGAAATGTTACCAAATAAGGCCTTATAAATTAGTTTGATTCTTAAAAAATTAAAAAACAATTCCTTGAAAAGAAAATAAATATTAAAAGCCTTTGTTTGTCCTTTCTAACTAATTCTCTTGAATTTCAATCTTCATCCCATCTCTCATCTCTGAAGAACTTTGCATTACGATCTTTCTTTTTCTCTATACATTTTATTATAATGAAACGCCATAAGGCTTATAAAATAAGAATATTCACATTGAACAAGGTTTTACTCTTGACAAATGTCGCAATATCTATATCATAAAATAAAACAAGAAACTTATGACATTCACTTGTTTACAATAAACTAAGTAATCGTGTAAATAAAAAAAAAAATTCCCATTCTATAAAGTTTTACCCTTATAATGTAATGTTGGAAATTCTTTATATACTATCATAATCGCAATATTAAAAAGATCATATTTTCACATATTGTATAATATGTTGCACTTAATTTTTTTTTTTTTTAAAAAAAAAGTCATCAGTGGTGGTGCAACGTTGTAAAATTAAATAACAATAAAATTAAATAACAAGGTATTTATAACATCATGTGTATATCTATGATCAAATGTAATGAATCTTTATAGAATATTGTAAGATAAAATAAATATATTTTTCAGTGTTCTGAACTTGTCACTTCTTCGCATAGTAAATTCGCAAAATTCAATTTTGTTTATGTCTTACGAGCTACGTTGATTGAATCCAAGGGGAAAGTGTCCTGATGATTTTTTTTGGGTTGGTGTACACATGACCAACGAAAGTCATTATATCTAAAAGGGTTAATACCCTAAAAATCCCAAACCCAGTACACCCGTGACAAATTTACCCCAAACTATTTTTTTGACCACCAAAAACCCCAAATTGGTACATATGTGACAAATCTACCCTCCGTTAGCTTCCGTTCGATTTTGCCGTTAATTTTGCTGACGTGGCAAGTCATGTGGAAATTTACAAGTTTAATACCGTTAAAGACCCCAAACCGGTATATTTATGACAAATTTACCCCAAACTGGTATATTTATGACAAATTTACCCTAAGCAAGTATATTTACGAGAAATTTACTCTAAATTAATTTTTTCGATCATAAAAAACCTAAATGGGTACACGTGCGGCACATTTACCCTCTTTCAATTTTCCCAAATTTGATCGAGTTGTGATTACCAATCAATTTTATTTTCCGGATTATTTTCTACGTGGCATTAACCTTACTAAAACATGTAATATAAGATTAAAACAATGTCGTTTAGGCTCAAATCCTAATTTTTAACTAACATCTTAATTGAATTAGATTAAAGAAAAGCTATTTTTCTCTAAAAAATAAAAAATAAATAAAAAGGAAAGGAAAAAAAAAAAAAGACAAGGGCTACAGGCCCTTGTTTTGGCTGTAAAAAAAAGGGTCGGTGAGGGCTCGGTGAGGATCACAATTGATTAATTTAAATTGAATATCTTACGTGAATAATCCACGCATAGCATTTTTTTTCCACCGTTCAAACATATCGAATTAGAAACCAAATTAGCAAATTCCATTAACTTGAATCAATGAAATGATCACATTAAATATTTTCATAATAATATAGAATGAAATTAAGCAGCTATCAAAAGTTCATATTGTTTTAATCTTATATTACATGTTTTAGTAAGGTTAATGCCATGTAAAAAATAATCCGGAAAATAAAATTGATTGGTAATCACAACTCAATCAAATTTGGGAAAATTGAAAGAGGGTAAATGTGCCGCACGTGTACCCATTTAGGTTTTTTATGATCGAAAAATTAATTTAGAGTAAATTTCTCGTAAATATACTTGCTTGGGGTAAATTTGTCATAAAAAATGGGGTAAATTTGTCACCAGTTTTGGGTAAATTTGTCACAAATATACCAGTTTAGGGTTTTTAACGGTATTAAACTTGTGAATTTCCACATGGCTTGCCACGCGTCAAGAACCACGTCGGCAAAAATTAACGGCAAAATCGAACGGAAGCTAACGGAGGGTAGATTTGTCACATATGTACTGGGTTGGGTTTTTGGTGGTCAAAAAAATAGTTTGAGATAAATTTATCACGGGTGTCATTGGGCCAGTTTGGTTTTTTAGGGTATTAACCCTATCTAAAAAAGAATAAGCAGTTATGTGCAAAAAAGAGAGAACCACGTGGCAAAAGATGAAAAGGAAGAGCGATGCTACTTGCCGGAATCTCATTTCCTAAGGAAACCGGACAAGAAAGTCATTTGGTTTCCTTGGTAAATTATGGGGTGCAAATTGCACCGTGACCCTCCGCAAAGCGACATGCGATTAGCTAAGATTTGCCCCAAAAAGAAGAGCGATGCTATTCAAGAAAATATTGGGTACGGCTCGAATTCTTCAGTGCCAAAATCCGAGTTACACGTGTACGACCACGATTTCTAACATGCTCACATGCCCTTCGTGCGCGTACTTTTTTTTTGTCAAACATGAATAAGAGGATGAGAAAATGGCGGGGCGGATACGGACACGTGGCCAAAATCTGTCCGTCCATCGGCCCCGGCACGATGTCCCGTGGACATATTATTATAATAGGAGTCCTATTCATAAAATCTCCCTCTCTTTTTCTCTGTTTCTCTCTTCCATTGAGTCCTATTTGTAAAATCTCTCTCTCTCCCTCCCTCTCTCTCTCTCTCTCTCTCTGTTTCTCTCTTCCATCGAGTCCTATTCATAAAATCTCCCTCCCTCTCTCTCTCTCTCTCTCTCTTCCGTCGCCATATTCTCACTCGAAGCCTCAAAGCTTCTCTCCGATTTCGTTTCTCAGGTGCCCCAAGCGTTGCAGGTTTTGTTAGTCGTTGAACTTTTCTCTCGTCTCCTCCATCCTCTTCGTCTTCTTCTCTGTGATTTCTCTTTTTAATCTCAGTCATTTCCATCAACCGTCCCCTCCAAAAAGTCCCACCTCTTTTGCAGGATCCGAGCTCGAAGCACCAGTCGAGACTCGGCCATTTCAGTAAAGATACAAGCTTTTCTCTGTTTCTGTGGTTCTCGCGTAGTGCATTCTTCGTTACAGCAATATTCCATACCGTTTCTCCGGCAATAAAATGCGGGAAGATAGTCAAGAAAACTCCGCATCCATTCCTCAGGTTTTATGCTTCTTGTCCTTGAGTGATGGAGGAACCGCGCGGTTCCATAGCGTCTTAGCACCGCCTTTTAACGCAGATACTCTTCTTCTTCTTCTTCTTCTTCTTCTTCTTCTTCTTCTTCTTCTTTTCTTGTTTTGAACTTGTCCTCATACCGGACCTGTCTGCTCCTACTCTTTTTTCTGCTGCGTGCATGCTACAACGTAACAGAAGCAGCGGATCGCCAGAAGCTAGGTACTTTACCAATAAGCAATCGAGTTCATTTAATGCCTTCTGATCTGAAAATGAGCGATGTTCATTAGTTTTCATAAGCATATCCTCAAAGTCCGTATTTCTTATATGATTGTCGATGATTCCTGTTGCTCGAGGCCTCCAGTCAAAGCTCTGGAAAACCCTTACCGTTTTCGAAAATTCTGGGTCCCCCAATATGTGCAGTTCCATCACCTAACTTTTCGCCCAGTTTGTCATTTTTATATTGAACATATTCATTCAACCTCCAATGAGCAAAGCTTTACTTGATTTCCTTATTCGATCTGATCTCTGTTTTCTTTTGATCACTGATCCAGATGAACCTTCTTTTTTTATTTTTCTGTTAATGATTCGTTTCGATGCTCTCGTAGACCTAATCATGGAGAAGAAAAGCTCGTGTTTTCATATATCTTAGATAACAAATGAATGATTTTAGGTATTCAATTTAATTAATATGAATTTTTTATGAATAATTAATATGACTTGATTAAGTGAAGATTGAAAGTAACCCCTAAAATAACATCGTGCATGACGTAGCAATTGACCATGGTCTAAATTTTCCTTTAAGAGTGAAAATAAGGAAAATAAAAATAAAAATCATCTCCATTTGCTCCTCCGGGCCGAACCAAAAAATCACCATCTTCACACCATCAACTTTATATTTTGTTTTACCTTCCAATTTCTTACGAAAAGTAAACGAAATTCCAACTAAACTTTCAACCAATGCTAAAGTTTATTTAGTCTGTGTTTTTTTAAGTTCTTAGTTTCGCCCATCAATTGTTTTACAGGGTAAATTCACCTATTTCATTTTTTTTCTATCAAACTAGGTTTTTTTCTTTTTTAAAGAATGAGAGTTGTTAATTTTTTTATTGTTTATTTTGCCTTCAAGATAGTTCAAGGATTTTTTTTGTTCAACATAGGTAAGTGAAAACTTTAGGGATAAAGCTAGGTTGATTTATTTGCCATTCTTGAACTTAATTGGTTAATATTTGCTCATTAAATTTAGATTTCAATATTAAGTGTAATTGGACTTCAAGAATGACATGTTGAATGATTTCTTGTCTTGAATTGAAAAGGTTCTTACATGCCTAGAATATGTTTGAATAATTATCAAAAGGTTTTGCTGCATCTTTGATCGGACAAATGCGAAAATGGTAAAACTAGACCAAAAGGGGGGATTTTAGTACTTTTTTACATGTCCAATTCAGTTTTTTTAAATTTGCCTTTTTAAGAGATCAATTAACCGACCAAAAAAAATTAGATCAATTAAAGCAAATCAAATCAGACCAAAAAAAAAATACCAATTCAAAATAACTAGTTCTGAAGCTTCACGAGCAAATTTATAATTCACGAAGTTAGGGGGACTAATATGATAAATCTGGAACTTCTGGGGTTGATAACAAAATTAATCTTATGATGAAAAGTAGTTGAATTATTTTAATATATAATTGCTTGATCCAAAAAATTTATCAAATTGGACAAAATTAGACTTTATTGTTGAACTTTTTTGGTAATTTTACACAATATGCTCATGTCAAAAGTATAAATAAAATATCCATATGTCTTAGATAATAAATGAATGGCCTTAGGTATTTAATTTAATTACTATGACTTGGTTAAGCGAAGATTGAAAGTTCAAGGTATAAATTATAAAATGAGAGATATTATTTGGGCAATTGTGTAATTCTGGAAATCTGGAATTATAGGAGTTTGTTTTAATTTTTTATGATTAGGGTGAGTTTTAATTTTTTATGATTAGGGTGAATTTAATAATGGCAAGGTCTTAGAAACGAAAATCATATGTTTTACCTAAGTTATAGAAGGATTGACTCTAAGGTTAAATTAATCCAAATGATACATGAATTTTACATAATTAAATATTAAATGATGATGGTATTGTCAGAAAAAGGAAGAAGGTTGATATGCCAAAAAGCATGTACTTGAGTGCCATTGTATAGACGAGAAATACCAAAGGATGGATGCGTTGTAATTTACAATTGTGATTATCGAGATGTACATGACCTTTTATGTGGTATTGAGTTGCATGTGGGTGATGTCACGTGCCAAACTCTATGAAACAATCTATTCGCCAGAGGGTAAACTGCAAATGTATAAGCTTGTGTACGGGACTCAGAAAAAACAGATGTTGTGCGTCTAAATTAGATCTGTACAAGGTTAAGGGAACAAGAGGTCTAATCATTTCTCACGTGTGATGGGCTCGTAACTCAAATACATGACATATGATATGGCCTAAATAGCTAGTTATGAAACAACCATAATCATGAGGATGTTCAGTGGCATATGTATTCTCGTTGATGTAGAAGCCACCCGTGAATGGATGGGTTGAGGTGTGGCTAAATGAGTTCATGATTTCATCTCCTATGAAGTTGTTGCGACGTTATCTTGTTAGTCAAGATGAATCCTACCCACATATGAGTGGAATTAGTTACCCACATGCGTATATTAGCAAGCTCTATGTAATAATTGTGGATTGTGAAATAATATGTCATATGCTTGCATTTGCATTTGTAACTATATGTCATGTTGAAAAGCTATTGTAATTAGCATATCATGGTAGAAAGCTAATGCACCTACTCATCTTTATTTTATATATGCAAATATATAAAATCCGTCTTGAATTTGATCTCTAGTTGAGTGGTAAAATAATCTCTTACTTGAAACTTAAAAATTTTATTTATTGGGATATGACTCACCCTTTTTATTTTTTAGATTGTAGGATGGATCCTCCTCCCACGTTGCGTTTCGGACTACCTCTATATTATGGTTATGACTTTCAACATGTGCATATACTCGGATTCGCAGGAGTGTATATCAAGTTTAGTTCTACTATCTGGGTTGATGTTGGCTTACCATTGCTTGTCCCCCATCGTTTTGTAGCCTAGTATGTATTATTAAATGGTGAATTAAGTGGACCATTAAGAGGGTTTGATGGTCCACCTAGTCATGATGATGGAGGCGACGAAATGGTACATGAAGTGATAGACCCTTAAGTGGTACCTAGTATCATATAGGCAAGTGTTTGGTCAAATGTTAGTAAGGTGATACTAGGTAAATCAATATATTGAGTTTTCTTTTGGATGTTTGCATTCATATAACAATGATGGGTGTTATAATAAAGATGCATATGTATATTAAATGAAGTTGGTTGATCTTTTGTGGGACAATATTTATTAATTTTATCATATTTTTACATGTTCTTAAATATTGCAAAAGACACTTAGGACATCACTATAAGTTGCTATGTAGAAAATCAAAAGACAATGGCCTTCATAGGACCATTATGACTATGAGGAAATGGCGGGGTCCAATAATGCAAGAAGTCGGTCGACTTTCATAAGCACAAGCACATGGCATTTCCATTTTCTAGAAGGTTCAATTTAGTTTTAGCAACCATTCAATCATAAAATATAAAAAAGTTAAACTCGTGATTTTATTTCTATCTTGTCGATATCTATGAATTAGCTTCCCAATCAAATCTAGTAAAATTCTTCCCAATCCACTGAAGACATGAATAATCCTGTGGAGGCTATAAAAGTATTGGCGAGAAAATGCTTGCTAGTATTTTGATTTGAATATGGCGATGCTTCGTAACATAACATAGGACGTAACATAAAGTCACTTGCTACCTCATCGTACCCGAAAACATTTCCCTTTTTCGAATCCTAGTCCCAAAAGAAGAAAAATAAAAATGATAACGAAAGAGCTTTGCTTTCTTCTGCGAACTCTTGCACACGTGTCGCCCGCCTACTGGCCAGTTTGCTTAAAACTCATTGCACGGAAAAGTGCTCGTAAAATGGCGAGCGGAGAGGGCCAGGGAGAAGATGGTCATTTCGGAGTGGGTCTTACGGTTGTGGGACCAGAAACGGAATCAGAAGCGGGAGGCACGTGAGGAGCAACACCCTCTCCTTCTCCCTCTCCCTCTCCCTCTCCCCTCGTCTTTGCACACCATCATTACATTACATCTCTCTCTCTCTCTCTCTCTCTCTCTCTCCAAACAACGATTCTTCCATTTCTGCTGATTCACTTCCCATGCATAACTGACTTCTCTCTCTCTCTCTCTCTCTCTCCTCCATTGCCATTTTCTCGCCCGAACCTCAAAGCGTCTCCGAGATTCCGTTTCTCAGGCGCCCAAAACGTCGGAGGTTCTTGCTGGTCGTTGAACCTTCTCTCGTCGCGGCCATCACCTTCGTCTTCCTCTCTGCGATTTCTTCTTTTCAATCTCCGTCGTTTCCTTCGACCGTCGCCTCAAAACTTCCATCTCTTTTGCAGGATCCCCGCTCGGCCCTAGCTCGAAGGACCGCTCGAGGCTCGCCCATTCCCGTAAAGGTACGAGCTTTTCTCTGTTTCTGTGGTTTTCCATCCTGTTTGTCGGGCGAAGAAATGCGGGGAAATAGTCGAGAAAACTCCGCATTCATTCCTCAGGCTTTATGCTTCTTGTCTTCGAGCGGTTCCATAGCGTTTTAGCAGAGACTTTTAACAAAAGATAGTCTTCTTCTTCTCCTCTCTTTTCTTCCCTTATTTTGAATTTGTCTTCATACCGGGCTTGTCTGTTCCTGTTCTCTTTTCTGCTGAGCGTGCATGCTACAACATAACAGGAGCAACCGATCGCCTGGAGCTAGGCATTTTACCAAATAAGCAATCGAGTTCATTTAATGCTCTTGATCTGAAAACGACCGATGTTCATTAATTCTCATCAGAGTATCCTCAAAGTCTGTCGTTCTTATTTGATTGTCGATTATTCCCGTTTGCTTGAGACCCCAAGTCAAAGCTCTGGAGACCCCTTACCGTTTTAGGAACTCCTCAGTCCCCTAACATGCGCAGGTCCATCTCCCAGCCTTTCGCTCAGCTTGCCCATTTTTATCCCGAGCATATTCATTCTTTTCCTACTTCGAACGAGCAAAGCTTTACTCGATTTCCTCATTCGATGTGATCTCTGTACCGTTTCTCTTTCGAGCACTGATCCAGATGAAACTTCCTTATTCTTTTTCGCTGTTAATGACTCGCTTTCGATGCTCTTGAAGCCCTAATCATGGCGAAAGAAAAGCTCGTGTTTTCATGGAGATATGCTGCACACCAAAACCACCCACTGCAATCTCCTTCCTCGACAGCGTCGCTTTCCTTCTCTCTTTCTGTTATACTCCCCCATCCCCGCGAACACAGCCACGCGCTCCTCCCACGGGCCACAGCCACGCGCCTTTGTGAAAGCGAAAACCGGAGACGAATGACGCAAGCCCGTCGCGTGCCCTCCCACGCGCTCCCCTGGAGAGTGGGGGAACCATCGCGCTCTGTTGCGTTAGCGATTCCGCGATGGCACGAATTACGTGCGTGCATGCAGAGGCTGAAAAGGGGAGAGAGACCGAAAAGGCGAGGTGATTAGCGATGATGATTACACCTGCATGAACGCAGCATATCATATCGCAGCGATGTATAAATCACCATCATTACAGGCACAGCGTTAATCTTCTTCCCCAGGCTCAACTTCACTCGCTCCCACACGCAGTCGGACAGTAGGGCTAATCAGGTTTTTCCCATTTCCGAGTTCGGTGAAGATCGTCGTCGCCGATCGAAGAGAGAGAGAGAGAGAGAGAGAGAGGGTGACTGGGTGTGGACTGTGACTCTGTCTGTGGGTTTTCATTTGCAGAAAACGATGTACTTGAGCAGGAGGCGAGGACAAAGCAGCCAAGACGGCGCACAGACCCCATGTCTGGGGAGACAGATAGTACTGTCCGCAGCGACACCTCACTGTGCCCAAGGTATTTTTCCTCAGACCCCGATCGATCGTCAGGCCTCTCTGATTCGTTCGTCCTCTTTGTCCCTTCCACGTCTGTCTCCGAGAGCTACAGCCAGACTAGTTTTCAAATTCTCTGTTTCTGGATGACTGGATGATCTCTACTTTTGTTTGCTCTTTTGTTTGCATATGCAGCAGAAGAAGATGTGTCGGCGGGGTTTTTCTACGAAATCGATCACGACAAGCTCTCATCAAAGCACCCAGAACAGCTCAAGCTAGTCCGCGTAGCCATGGTGATAATCAATTGTTGATACGGTTCTAGAGTGACATTTCGCCGATTTTTAAGTTGTTTTTATCACGGGGGTATGTAACTTTATGTATTTAAAATTGTTGGCAGGTGAGTGAAAAGGCTGGGCGGAGCGTATCGCTGAGATTTCCCAGCATTTACTCTCTGAGAAAGCACTTCAGCTCCGGCGACCAGACTGACAGAAAGAAAACGCCAGCGCTCGACGAGAAGTATGTGTTGGGGTCAGAAATTGCCGGCCAACTGCTCAGGAGGAGGATCGCAGCGGCGGAGCTGGCAGAGAGCAAAAGCTCGTGGGGCTTCTGGGCCTACGGGAGAGCGGCGTCGAGTCCTGGCCCCCCCGTCGTTTCTGGGTCGAGCACTGGGATCATCGCCAAGAAGGGCCCGTGCTGGTCAGAGCTCAAGTGCAATGGGATGGTCCGGTGGGGGAAGCGCCGGCAGGTCAGGTTCCTCAGTAGGCACGTCGAGAACAACGACAACCTAACACTTCTGTCGCAGAGCGTCGAGCATGGGCGACCCGAGAAAGAGAAGGAAACAGGTCTAGATGATGAGGAAACGACAGAAGGTCAGGAGATAGAGGTTGAAAAGAGTCGAGAAGTGAAAGAAAAAGATGATGAAGAGGAGGAGGATGAGGCAAAGGAGGACGAGGAGGACGAGGAGGATGAAGAAGAAGCAGAACCTTCAACTGAGATCATTCCTAGGAAGATCCCGAAGAGAAAGTGCAAAGGACAGAAAAGAACACGGGCGAGCAAAAGAGCCAAGCGCGACCAAAAACCGCAAGCGGTTAAGGTTCATTCTCACGTCAAGCGAAAGGGGATCAGAGGTTCTATAGAAAGGTGGTCTGCAGAGAGGTGAGAATGAAGTCTAGATTCGTTGCCCATTGATGAGAAGCACCCAACTCAATCTGTCATTAGTGCCATCTTGAATTGTTCTTCTTTTAATGATGAAGGTATAAGTTGGCGGAGCAAAACATGCTGAAGATACTGAAGGAGAAGCGGGCGGTGTCCGGGAATCCGATCCTGAGGCCGGCTCTGAGGTCGGAGGCACGGAAGCTGATCGGAGACACGGGGCTGTTGGACCACCTCCTGAAGCACATGGCGGGGAAGCTGGCACCGGGCAGGGCGGAGAGGTTCCGGAGGAGGCACAACGCGGATGGGGCGATGGAGTACTGGCTGGAGGGCGCGGACCTCGTGGAGGTGAGGAAGGCGGCAGGCGTGGAGGATCCGTACTGGACTCCGCCTCCCGGGTGGAAACCCGGGGATAATCCCACCCAGGACCCGACCTGCGCCCGGGAGATCAAGCAGCTCAAAGAAGAGATGGCCAACCTGAAGAGGTACCTATTGTACATTTTCGTATTTTCTCGTTGCTTGAAGAAGGTTGCTAAAGGGTTTTTCTTTTCCTTCTGTTTTTCTGAATATTATGCTATCCCCATTTCAGTTATTGTTAGTATGTAGTAGCAAGGTTAAATGATTGCCGTCGTCGTTCAGGAATATTTGTTTATTAGACAGCTAGCTCATACATAGTTCATCCGCTGCATATTTTTTTCGTTTCTATCTCTGATGGAAATAGGGACTCTTCCTCGAGAGGAGTGGGGAAAAGTCGCTTTTACAGAATCTGAGGACGGGATATTACTTCCAATATTTTTTAGCCACGTTTATCGATTGCGAAATGTTTTATAATCCCTTCGACCGGCAGCGATGGGCACCGCGGTGAATATTAACGACGTAGTGATAAGCGATGGAGTGGAATTGCAATTGTCTTGCATTATTGCGTAGATATGTTGATTAATCGAGTCTATATGACTGACACATGTTGATAGATTATTCTCACCGTTTGAGGCTGAACATAGTAACTATAAAAAGTTTTTCTTCCTCAACCATGTGGAAATATTTATTCTTCGATGGTATAACGATGTGCGCTATAATGTTGTAACTAGCTCCTTAAAGTACAGGATACAGACAAAGTAAGGCAACTTTAGTCTTTCTACCAAAAAGAAATTAGCTTTATGCTGCTACTCAAGGGATTTGATTTTTCCGGATGAATAATGAGCAGAGATATGCAAGAGTTGGTGTCCCAAAAGCAAGAGGAAGACCTCGTTGTGGAGACCACCCCAACATCTTGCATGTCTTGTTTGAACTTGGACCATTATAGCCCTTTAGTTCCAATGAAGGTGACTGCCGTTTTTGCCTTCTTTTTCCAAGCGACAGCTTTTGAGTCCATATTTTGGTCGGTTTTACCGCTGTTTGTAGTCTATTAATCAACTAATAATTTGGTAAACAGGAAATGTATGTTGAATTGAAGAAAAGGAAAGCTACGATGGAGGACCAGCTCCGCGAGGTCTCACAGTTTCTTTGTGCAGTGGAGGTACCGAAAGTATTTCCGTGCCAGTTTTCATATTTGTAAATGGCACAAAGCAAGAATTGAGAAATACATGACTGTTCTTTTACTGAGAACGATTATATATCACAATGAAGTTTATCCACCAGCATTTGATGATCTGAGTTCTAACATTTCTGGCATCTCTTTATGTCAATATCCGCGAGAAGCAACGGCTGAAGCAGCAGGAAACGATGGAGACATTGAAATTAAAAACCGCTGTGGAATCAAGAGCCTCACAGGAATCGGAAGAAACAACAATGCCATCATCAACAATGAACCCAAGAACGAAAGGATCGTCAGAAACCGAATCAGGACTAGTGGCAGAAGAAAGGAAAAAGAAACTAGCGGATGCAGTAAGGACAGATGAATCAGAAAAAGGACCAGAGGAACAGGAACAAGAAGACAAATTGCAATACCAAGACAAAATAACAGCGACCATAACAACAGGGATAGAGGACAAAGCAGGCAAGATAGAGAGACTTAAGAGTGGGTTCAGGATCTGCAAGCCTCAGGGCACCTTCCTCTGGCCCAACACCACCACATCCCCGCCGTCTGAGCTGGTACTCGGCGTCCAAGACCTCCTTGTGGCCCATACTCCCCCTTCGGTCTCCTCCTCAACCACCTCGCCACCACTTCTGCCTACTTCGCCAGTCAAGCCACTAGCCGAGAAACGCCTCGTCAACCTCGCTGCTCTGCCCACTACTACTATTATTCCAACTCATCTCCTGTCGGTTCCAATGACCTCGCCGAGATCTCTCATCAACCTCAACGAAGTCCCCACCAACCAGAACATTCGTGACTATAGCAGACTGTGCACTGGAATCTCTAACGACGATAGCGACTGCATTCCGTCAAGTTCATTGGCTGCCCTCACTTATAAAAGAAGACCAAACGGTTCGGTGCTGAGCCCTTCTAGCAGCGCTCCTATTCCTGCTGTATGTATGTCATATCCTTCTCTACCATTTAACCCTTCCTTTCCCAATTCAAAAAATGAGCCTTCAAAACATTCTAATTTGATTGTTCTCTCTCCTCTATGACCATCTTATGCAGTTTCCAGTGCCGTCACAGGGACCGGGAGGACCATTGGAGATGAGCCCTATCCGAGGATCGATGATGCAAGGAGAGGAATCATGAGTTCCGATCCCATCGACCGCCTCGGAGTGTCCTCACCATCAATGTCTCCTCCCTCCTCTTCGCATTGCTTGTCCGGGACCGGACTGCTGCCATGGCTGGAGAGCCATTCCTAAATCCAAATTTATCTCGGTATAACGACGCTCACGGGGTCGACCATAATCATTCTCTTCGTCTAGTATATGATAATTTTTTTTTATATGGTTTTTCTTTTACCACTTCTATTTCATCTGGCTGAAAGTATTATGTTTGAGGACTCGTTGGCCGTGTCCCTCTGGATAGACGTACTGCTGTCATTATTGTACGAGACAACAAGACAAACTCTCCGTGCTTCACCAACCAGCGTCGCCTCCGAATAACCGATGTCCATGTCCTCTTTATTCTCCATTACCTTTTCTCGGATAATTTAGTATGTTGGACCAACTCTTTTGAGACTATGATGTGTTTGATTCATGTATTCATCTTTAAAGCGATTGAACTTGTCTTAAAGAATGATGTTGTTTCTTTTAGTTATACTGAATTTATCATGCTAGTTATAAGGTCAAAAGCTATCTAAATTTCGAATGTTCAAAGTAATTGTGGCTTATGGGTAGATTCTACATTAAAAATAGTTGCTTCCATCGCAGGTAAAGAAGCAAAAGTACATTGTTGAAACAATTGCCTGCGTCTCTAACCCGAGTAAATTTAATTGCACAACAAAATAGATAATCAGCTAGTCATGAATAGGGGAAAACTTCTAATCCCACATTCTAGGATCTGCGCATCATTCGAAAGAAAGCCGGGGAGAAATTTTCCTTGCTGGAAATTTTAACCTTAATTAATAATTTCCGTCGTATTTTTCTTTTCTTTTTTTAATTGCAAAACTAGATGGAATCAAGCCTGTCAAGTTGAGGGACTCAGATGATCTTTTTTTAAAGCACTGGACCAACGGCCAGTTGCCTGGAGTAAACCACTGGAGGCGCTGGACCAACGGCCGGTTGCCGGGAGTAAACCACTGGAGGCGACACGTGCTAGCCACCACACACGTGCCACTAGGTAAGTCACCCTGCGATGCGCTGGGGTTTTGAACCCCTCCCCTTCGTGAGGGGGAGGAAGCCCAAAGCTAACTGCGCCACCCAGGTGGGTGGTGTAATTAGAAGGTTTTGAACTTTAAATATAAAAGGGAATATCAATGGCAAGACTGCATAAGAAAACGAGAAATTTTTATTATAATAATTACAGCAATCATATATTAAAATGACAAAACTTTTGACAAAAATTTTCAAATTTTCAAATTATTATTTTAACGGATGATTTCGAGAAAAATCCTGAACTTTATAATTTTTATTCGTCAAACACAATGATTCCTAAACTTTATCATTCACTTCAAATAGTAGTTTTTTTTTTTTTTTTTGGGAGTAGGGCTATAAAAGGACGCAAATTCAGGTTTTGGCGCGCGCCGTTCGACGCACGCATTCCTCTCCAGAATCTCCATCTCCATGGAGTCCCTGCAATCAATACGACGCCGTGGATCCCCAGCCTCCCTCCTTTCCTCCACCGCAGGCCCAAGATTCACACCGCTGCCTTCCTCCGCCTCCTCCTCCTCCTCCTCCTCCTCCTGATCCTCAGCCCTCCGATCACCGCCGCAACTTTCTCTTCGCAATCATCCGAAGCTCAAAGCCCTGTCAAAGCCCTATCTTCGAATCACCAGCGCCCTCGGAGCGTCTATGGAAACGGTTCCTCGTGCTCTGTGGAGATTCCGCCAACCGGACTTTGATTCCCCGCGGAAGCCTGATTTACAGAGGCCTATCCTCTCTTGGAGCGGAGCTTGGACGCTAATGCTCACGGCGGCACCGACAAGGATTGCTCTGGCGGGGAGGAGGATGCTGCGAGGAGGAGGTGCCGCCGCAGCCGATGGGACCCTCCCTCGTCCGATCGCAACGGCCAGAGTACCGAAGGAAATGACTCCGGAAGCGGCACGAGGAAGGGGAAGTCACGGTCGGCCGACGATGACGAGATGAAGCCTGCCGTTCAGCTGCCTGACTTCATGAAAGATTTGACTGGAGGTATTGAATTTGATCACGAAATTCAGGCCCTGAACGCTAGCCTTTTGGAAATAAGTCGAATGCTTCAGTCTGGTCTGGTGGGCCATTGGATGGTAAGCCTGAGGGAGCTCGTTCTCCTTCACCCGAGCCTATTTATGATAGCATGGGAATCAGGATAAACACGAGAGAGTATGAAGCGCGAGAGCGATTAAACAAGGAAAGGCAGGAAATTATTTCACAGATAATCAAGTGGAATCCTGCATTTAAACCACCTCCGGATCATAGGCCGCCCCAAGTTGCAAAAGAAACTCTATATACCGATGAAAGAGTATCCTGGCTATAATTTCCTCGAACTTATTATTGGTCCGAGGCGAAATACTCAGAAGAGAATGCAGCGAGAAACAGGTGCCAAAATTGTTATTCGTGGTAAAGGTTCGGTTAGAGGGTAGGTTGCGGCAGAAAAGGGATTTGAAGTCTGACCCGTCTTAAAATGAGGATTTACATGTTATGGTTGAAGCTGAGGCACAGGAAGCTCTTGATGCAGCTGCTGGTATGGTTGAGAAGCTGTTGCAGCCAGTGGATGAGGTACTGAATGAGCACAAGAGACAGCAGCTCAGAGAACTTGCCGCCTTGAATGGGACCATAAAAGATGAGGAGCATTGTCGGCTTGTGGTGAAACTGGTCATTGGCAATATCCACATCCTTCATGTACATCTACATTTAAGTGTGATGTACTCTGTAAGATTGGCGGTGATGGGGGGCACCCTACTATAGATTGTCCCATGAAGGGCACTAGCGGAAAGAGAACGGATGATGAGTATCGGAATTTCTTAGCTGAGTTAGGAGGGACAGTTCCTGAGTCAGCTACCAAGCAAAGCAGCACACTGGCACTTGGTCCTGGCAGTACTGTAAGCAATCCTCCTTGGCTTAAAAACACCAGTGGTAAAGGGAATGGGACCGGATCACATCGGGGTTTAGGGTCAAATGTGCTGAAGCCACCCAAAGAGTATGATGATACAAACTTATATATTGGGTATTTGCCACCTACCCTTGATGACGATGCATTGATTCATTTGTTCTCACAATTTGGTGAGATCATTGTGGCTAAGGTCATCAAGGACTGAATCACTGGACTGAGCAAAGGATATGATTTCTATAAGTATGCAGATGTCCAAATGGCAAATGCTGCTATTCAAGCCATGAACAGCCGTCTTCTTGAGGGGAGAACCATTGCCGTAAGAGTGGCTGGAAGACCCTTGCAGCCTTCTGTACCTCCTGCTCCTCCAGCTTCGACAGTGCCCACTCCTGCTACAAGTCAGCCTGCTGGTGCTTATCCATCTCAGCAATTTACTGCAGGTTGTCTCCTTACAGCTACTTCGCCTGCAAGCTGCACAGCTACTCCAGTTCCATGCGGAGCACCTGGAGTCCAACCTGAAAGCATTAGCTCTGCATCATCTGCCCCCACTAGTGTCTATGGAAGCACTATTCCTGCCATGTCAGCAGCTGTTCAACCTCTTCCGGCATCTTCCTTAGGCTGTGCTCCATATTACAGTGTGGTTCCCCTAACGGCTCCAGCACCCACTTCAACCACAGACTGTTCTCTGAGCATGGGAAATGTTTCATGGGCTGTAAATCCTCCTATGCGCCTCTTATCCAACATGCTTTTAACCTTGTGCATTGAAATTGGACTTTTGCAGCATATTAATATCCATCCCCTGTTTCTTAAAAGATTGGAGCTCTTTCCACTTTCGTTAGTTGTGGAATTAGTCGTTAGAGTAAATGATGCTACATTGCTTAGGAGTGGATGCTGTGGCTGATGCAGAATATTAGGCATATGGAGATACGATCCTGTCTGTTTGAACTAAATTGACAGAACAGCAGGATGGCAATTTTATCCCCTAGTTTTGAAAGTTATATTCCACGGGTTTTGAAAGTTATATTCCACGGGTGGGTAGTGTATGAAAACTGCTAAAATTGCTCTCTTTTGGGTAGTAAGTGGTTGGCAACAAATTTTCTTTCTTGGAAAGTGGTGCTTAAGGCATTTCATAGGTGGGTGGACCATAGGAGTTCTATTTTTATCTGTGTGGGTTGAATTTCCCTATATTGTTTCATCATCTGGTGATCTGTGAAAGTAGTCAATAACGTAATGCATGTTTTGGATACCCTTTCTTATGCTGGGTGGTGATTAAGTTCGGTAAAAGAATACTGAGTTTGTTGGACTTGAACTTTGAGGCTGTCATTGCTTGTGGGTGTCCTTTCCCTCCAATTTCTCTTACAGAGTCAGAAATCTAACATGGCGGGAATCAGTACCCATGTCATCTCATTTGGATCGTTTTTACCTGCAATTTGGTTTGATTGTGGTGGGACAGTTAGAATATCTTTTTATCGGGTAGATAACACAGGGAAGCACCGGCAGTTGATCTCTCGTCAAGCAAAATGTGCCAGAAACCTTCTTGCAGTAGGTAGGTTCTCTATCTTTTTCAAATACGGAAATAAACGCCCAGCGGGATATTGAGGATTCAGTGTGTCATGCTCTTGGTTTTGTGTGAATGGGGGCCATTCATTGTGGGTTTCCTTATCTGATGCCTACTCAAATTCTGATGCTGGCACCGTAGTATCCTTATTTTTATAACTTGTGTGTCTCTAATCTAAATCCATGTCGGCACCTTTTTAGAGTGGAGTATCTTTAGAGGTGTAATCTTTGCTTAGGTTCCTTGCGTTGGGATTATGACAATATTGGCTTATGGATATTGTCTAGGGTATGTTCTGGTCACGCATATAGCCTGCCCGGTTTTTTTGGTATACCTTTATGTTATATTATTATGATATTCATTTCACTTGGACTACACTTGAGGTAATTTGTAGTTGTAGACACTCGAGTTTGATGGGTTTGGACAGGACGGTGATTGGACCATCATAAGTTGTTTATTTGAGGTGCAAACTGAGTGATGTGGCTGCCAAAATGAGTTGCAACTACAGTCCATCTCGCCAACAGTGGTTTTTTAAATCGAATGACATTCCAATAAATTCTTTTTGTCCGATTCTTCTGATTAGGTTAATAATACAATGATGTGCAATAGCAATGGGGAGATCTGCTACCTGATCATTCATTATGCTTGGTTGAAGGTTTTCATGACATTATCATCCTAACCTTGTAGATTAGTTGGTCAGGGTTATGATGATGATAAGAGTTCCACAAGTTTGTCTATGCTCATATTGATAGATCTTTGTCGAAGGAATAACTAGGTGCTCTGGCTATGTGGATGGTGTTCCCTTTTTATTGTTGCATACAACCGTATTTATATCTCTTTGATGGAGCCAAAGGTTTTATCCACTTCGTGATTATTATGTTTACTTACTTTTATATAAATCCCGGTGCTCCTAGGCTTCTTTACCAAAAAAAAAAAAAAAAAAAAAAGGGGTGCTCCTCGGCTTTATGTGTTAATCATCTGGTGCGGTATTTTCCTTAAAGAAAAAAATGATACATTATTAGTCATATATGGCTAGTTGGGTTTTCGCTGTTGCCCTGTTACTGTCATCCGTGTTTGTACTTCTTGTTGTAGATTCAATTGGACCCCGTGCATGTGCAACCTGGCCACCTTTTTAATTCCAAGTAACCTTTTTACTGTACTTAATGTTCTAATCTTATCGATCTTTCTTCGTTCCACCTCTAAACTTCCTCCAATTGTGTTTCAATGCGTGGATATAGTATCGATAAGGGGCAGCCAGGTCTCCTTGCCTTTCTTAGTGTTATGGCAGTTTAGCAATCGGAAAGAGACCATATGCCTCATGCACTACACTTGGCCTCTAGCTATGGCAATTTGGGCTGCGCATGACAATGCTTCTTGACTGGAGAATAATTTTTTTTTTAAGAAATGCTTCTTTTCTATTTTTATTTGGGGAACAATTTCGTGTAAAAAACCCCATTTGATAACTACACAAAATTTTTATTCTAGAAATAGAAAAAGAATAAAAATATGTTTGGTAAAAAATAGTTTCTTTTTTATATGTATTTATTTTTTATTTTTGCCGACCGATCGCCGCCGGCCGACCGCCGACCGCCAACGCCGCCTGGCGGCGGCAATCGGCCGGCAACGGCAGCGACCGGCGTCCGGCGTCCAGCAGTGGCGGCGGCAACCAGCGGCGACGACAGACGGAGGGCGCCCGGCGGTCAACCAACGGCAGCAAGAGATGAATAAAAGAAAAAAAAAATTCACTTATTTCGAAACTTATTCCCGGGAACAATAAGCAATTTTTTTTTCTCATTTCTATTCCAAAACCATTCTTGGACTACCTTTTTGTTCCCGGAAACAAAAAATCAACTTGCCGTTATCAAACAGGTTTCTATTTTTTTTTTGTTCCGGGAAAGAAAAGAATAGAAATTCTTGAGTTGGAGAACTTTGTCATGCACAGCCTTGGTGACAGGTTGCTGTGATCGATAATATGGAAAATGGAAAGATTATGCGCATGTGTGCATGTGCTGCTCTTGCGCAATCACTCTCTAGCTGTTTCTTCAGGGTAGAGATTTGTTTTCCATTTTCTTAGTGAAATCCTCCGTTTAGTGCATGAAATCGTTGTTTGCTCGGCTGGCATGGACTCGGCAGTTTTCAAATTGGGATAATAGCCACCATCCGTCAGTCTGAGGCGCCACTACAATAGCAAGCTTTTTCGACTTCATGGGTAACTCTCTCTTCCCATCCATTAATACCCTTCAGTGTGCCTTGCAGCGAAACTGGTAAGCTCTGGTCACTGCTAATGAATGTTTACTAGACCTAGTAATTGGTAAGTTGCAGTCTACCTGTAAAGTATAAATTGCACTCATGGAAAGCCATCGAATTTACTAATCTCTTCGGTAAGTCACCAACATTTCTTTGGATGGCACAGTAGGCCCGTAAATTCACGGTAAAGTAACGTATAAATGATGGCAATGACTGATCAGGTGATGTCTCTAATGGATTCATAATTGGTTTCGCTAATCACGGAATCCGAGAATGATTCTTCCATAAAATAACCGACTGTACAAAACAGAAAATTGTTATGAATAGACAAACGACTAGCTAATCAACCAAATGGCTTAGGTTAGAACCACAAACCTAATTTTATCTCTGTACCCATACCATTCTCCTCTAATTATCATCCTTTGAATCCTTTCTCACTTCATGACCAAACGGATGAAGCTGTTACTTAATTTTTTTTTTTTTTTTTTTGGTAAAGGTAAGGTATGTATTAACTTTAAAACTTTACAAAAGGAATGAGACCCGACACCAACAGAGAGATGTTACTTAATTTTCATACCCGGGTAATCAAGAAAAGAGATATTTCACTTGGAAGTTTTATTATACACTACATTTAACCAATTCAATAATTTTTTGCCTGTTATTTGTCCAGTGAGTCGGTCTTGCCAAAACGACAAAGAAAAAAAGGTGGCGATGAGTCAAATTTAACCTCGTCAACATTGGGAGACGAACTTACAAAAGTCACCAAGCAATCATTATTTATCTGACAGATGAAACAACAGTCGTTCTGATAGTTTTTACTTACCACAAGGAAACTAAAATCGTGCAGTTATCATTAATTACAGCTAAATGCTGAGAAGACAAAGAGTAATCACTGCGTTAATTTACAGAAGTCATGTCGACAAATGATGGTCAGGTCAAACCTTGTGAGCTCGAGCCACAGCCACGACCAGAAGGACCACGACGGATAGCAGAAACGACATTCTTAACTTTTCCTCAAAGGGGTCAGCAGGTCCTGATGAGGCAGCCTCCTCGTTCAGAGGCATCTGGAACAACTCACCGACGAGCTTTTTGATCTTCTCAATCAGTTCCGTGACTTTTCCCACGGTGTTGTCAAACATCCATCTCACCACATTGACCACTTCATTGGAATCAGTAGAGCTACCATCCGAGCTTATATCCGGAAAACTACTAATTTCCGCTGCATGCAGCCATGAAATCTAGAGTGAGGAGGCTAAAAATCTGTACTTATCACCAAGCAAGTCACTCAAGTTCAGCACAAGATTGATGGGTATGAAGAACAAATTTGACACACTGTGATAATGGCTGAGATCAAATCCAACCAAAGAATTAAATTCAATTTCAACTCTAACACCAAAACTCAATGAGAAATCCAAACCCCCGGATCCATATGTTTTACATCTCAAACAAGTAACAACGATATGACAAAATGATGAAAGGGAAATAGGTTCAACAGAAATTGTAGATGTGCCCAAACTGCACCTTTGTCAGAATCAACCACGACTATGATTTAGATCAATCAGCTGATGAAACTACCCCAAAAATAATATGAACCAAAAAAAAAAAGAAAAAAAGCTTCGCTTCTTCATTGGTAAACAACCTGAAACTTTCCTCAGATGATGCATTCTATTGCATGAGAGAAAAGATTCGGCTGAACAAAGAGAACCGCAAATGTACCAAGCAAAATGAGAAAATAAAATGCAAAGACCTAACGGATTCTGCATAAAGGATACCCACCTGCTTGGCATGATTCTCTGAGCTCCTTGACTGCCTCATTATTTAAAACAGCATCCCAGACAGCTCTATCTGATGACAGTGAAATAACCATCCTCTGCCAAAAAGGATCGGAAAAATTTTAGCTCATGCATGAACATGGATTGGGGGGAATGCTGATATCTCTCTCTTTCTTTGGCAAAGCCAGAGCGCTCTTTGACACAATTTCAGAAGCATGTTAAATGTCATTACAGGCAAGATATGGAAACATCAAGATCTAACTAAATCAGAATATGCTGTTTGCCAAATGTCCTCCAAGAACAGAAAAGAAATGAGAAGGGCTAGCGAGGGGGGATAGTATCATCACAAATTAACGATCACCATTATTCAACAACAGCACCATAAATCATCTTCTGCAATCACATATTTATCATACTTCTCGACAGATAAATCCAGTAAATGGATATGCAGACCCTTTGCATATAACTAAGAAAACTAACCTACCTGAACAGATGGGTCCCTCTGCAGCAAGTGGAAAGCATCGTATACTTGTTCATAAGGTTGCAGTGCTCTAGAGTTAGAAAGATGAACAGCAGGCTCTATCCAATCCATCTCCGATCCATAAGAAGAAACTCGAGGCAGCGAATTAGAGGTGTTTTTCACCTGATCTACATTGTTGTCCACATATGGACTGAATCTGTCCCGGACATACTGAGAGTACGGCCCAGAGTCAAATACCCTGTAGAGCAGATAATTCAGCAGCGGCTTTTATAAGGTACGGTACACAACCAAACAGTCAGAGGGGTGAAGAAGAGCATGTTGGGATTTCAACTTGCATAAAATCTATGCAGATATGTTAAGAGGAAGGAGGGCCCGCCGATATGTCCACATATGTTGAAGCACGAGGAGGTTTAAATTCTACTAAATGACACCAGGAACTCGCAAAGGCATATGTAAGGTCCCTGCATCATTATTGGTATATGCCATGCGGGCTATAAAATTAAAGTACATAGAGCTGCTCAAAAAGTCCAGCTCAAGAAAATTCTGCTTTGTCCATAGTTTCTGCTCAATTGAAGCATCTATGCCAACACATGTATAAGGTCTGCTCCTTTCTTATTATCCAGGGGTAGAGAAACTATTGAGTACTTAAAGAGTACTGCATCATTAGTTACGTGGTCCATCCACCCATTCCTCGCGAATTTCTTATTAATTCAAGTATACTTGCCACCGGCTGATCAAATATGATGGACTTACATATAACAAAGGAAACTCAAACCAAAAAGAAAAGGGACGAGCAGCTAAGAAGCAGGACCATCGATAAGAGTTAAAAGTAACTTGATTAGTCCATTCAACCGCACTCAAAATTGACAAATATCAAACCAGTTGCTTCCAATAGAGCCCAGCAGCTCAAATATTATCAAGGAAACTGTTTCCTCTATTTTGCATCTACGTGCATGTTAACCATCAGTTTCAGCATGAAAACTTCGGGCCTAAACTTAACATATCGTCAAATCATACCCATTAATGATTACTTATTGGAGAAAAAACATTTGCTTCTTGGGTAGCACAAGCCACGTGTAATACCTTGACTACATCACTGCAATCACTAGTGTGTTGGCCACAGATAAACCTCGACCACAAGAAACAATGAAACCCCACGTTAGCCCCCTTTTGTGGGCCATCTCTATTCCACCCCCAATACATCAAAGTCATACTTTAACAAATGAAAGCAGGCCCTCCAATCCATTTGAAAGAGACGGGCAAACAATCCCAAATGCACACTCAAAATGCGTCACCTCCTCCTCAGCCTTTCCAATTTTCCAAGAAAGGATTAAAAAACACAAATAATTCCAGAAACCCAGAAGTAAAAACCTCGAAAGAACTTCAACGGAAAGCAGAAAAAGAGGAAAGAGAAACGCATACTGTTGAATAGCAGAAACGGCACCGTGAACCTCGTCGGTGGAAGGAACAGACCCAAGAACGAGATCATCGAAGTGGAGGCTCCTCCTCTGGTCTTCATTCCCATCGGCGAACACCCACTCGTCCTCATCGACCTCGGACGAAGGGGGAAAGGGTAGCCACATGGACACGCCAGAAGAAGCGGCGGATACCGGGACGGTGTTACATGGAGAGAAGGGCGAAGTAGCCGAGTTGAGAGAGAGCTGGTGGCTGGAGCTGAGCTTGTGGCCAGACCCAGAGGCACTTCTAGGAGAAGTAGGAGAGGAATTAGAGGAAGCAGCGAAGGATTCTTGAAACCCACCGCCGCCGACGCCGCTCCCGCCGCCGCCGCCGACGCCAGCTCGGATGACGGACCGACCGAGGGTCCTGAACATGCTGTTGCTTGCTCCTTCCATGCCACCAAACGAACCTCTCCTCATGCTCTCCGCCGGCGATGCGCTGCCGAACAATCCTCCCCAGAGATGGAAGAAATGGGTCGAGCGAGGCGAGGCGAGAGGAGGGCAAAGTTTATGGCTTTTTGCGTGGGGCGGGGGTCGCCGTCTTCGGCTCCGGAACCCAGTCTTGTACTCTTACGCCTCGCTCGGACAAGTGACGAGGCTGGAGATGTGGTTGGCTTGAGGATAGGAATCAAACGTTTTTTTAATCATTTGTATTCCCCAATCTTCGAAAGACTGAGGGGGGAACTTTGCAATTTGGCCCCTCTATTTTTCTCTTATTGTGATAGGTCCCTGCAATAGTTGGGTTAAGCATGGTCCTAGGACATAGACCCAAAAATAAAAAAGAAATCCAATCCGTTAGGAGATGCTAAATCTGTCCATTTATTCCCCATATGAATCAGATTTCTTTTTTTTTTTTTTTTTTTGGTATGCATGATCCAAGATTGAAAAAGAAAAGGGCAAATTTAGAGATTCTATATCTGTCCATTTATTCCCTATATGAATCATGTTTCTTTGCACTAAACATAATCCAAGACCGCAAAAAAAAAAAAAAAAAAAAAAAAGGAAAATTTGGAGATTCTAAATTTGTCCATTTATTCCTCGTATGAATCAGGTTCTTGTATACATCTCATTTGATTATGCATATCCATAATTGATTGTAACTAATACCATAAGATATTGATTTTTTAAATAGTCATTTCGTGTACGTGTACTACTTGTCATGATATCAAAATTGCATAGACCTTTCTTTCGTATACTCTTATCTCAGTTCTGGAGTCTTTTAATGCACGGTAACTTGAGGATGTTGTAGCCTAAAATGTTGTAGTTTCCCTCCATGAGATAGGGCAGCTATTAGTGCACCAATTGAATGCATTGACTTTCTAAAAAGATAGAATTTCAAAGCGACTAGAACTTGCAATCCTGAATAATGGCAACACTTATTAAGCACGGTCCTAGACCCAAAAAGAAAAAAGAAATCTAATCCGATAGGAGATTCTAAATCTATCCATTTATTTCCCATATAAATTGGAATTCTTTAAATTAAGCATAATGCAAGACTGAAAAAGAAAAGGGAAAATTCGGAGATTCTGTACCTGTCCATTTATTCCCTATATGAATCAGGTTTCTTTGCACTAAACATAATCCAAGACCGCAAAAATAAATAAATAAATTGGAGATTCTAAATATGTCTATTTATTCCCGTATGAATCAAGTTTTTGTATGTGTCTCGTTTGATTATGCGTATCCTTAATTGATTGTAACTTATACTATAAGATATTGATTTTTTAAATAGTCATCTCGTGTACTACTTGTCATGGTATAAAAATTGCGTAATTCTTTCTTTCGTATACTCTTATCTAAATTCTGGAGTCTTTCAATGCACGGTAACTCGAGGACGTTGTAGCCTAAAATGTTGTAGTTTCCCTCCATGAGATAGGGCAGCTATTAGTGTACCAATTGAATGCATTGGCTTTCTGGAAAAAGAGAATTTCAAAGCGACTAGAACTTGCAATCCAAAATCATGGCAACACTTATTAACCAAACTTGGCTAATCTTTTGGGCCGCTTCTGGTAATAATCTGGGACGGACGAGGCTAAATGCATCTTTTTTGGGTATTTGGTGATGCCCTTCAAATTCTATAAGATACCGAATATGTTTTAGGGCTTTAGGACGCAGAATACCTTGCCACATCTCCATTTGCCATCAAAGGAAATAAAGAAAACAAAGAGATATACAAACATATGCAGAGAGAGATAATCGCTTGCCTCTACGCATAAGAGTGACTTCTCGGTCCTTCAATTAGCTCAATACAATCGACGAATTTAAAATTGAATAACCAATGATCATTCTCTGTATCTTGCGTGGGGCACACACGTTAGAAGTTAGGGTTAATACCCTGAAAAATCCCAAACTGGTACATCTGTGACAGATTTACCCCGAACTATTTTTTTGACCACCAAAAACCCTAAACTGGTAAACCTTTAACAAATTTACCCCAAACTGGTACACTTGTGATAGATTTACCCTCTGCTAGTTTTGATTAAATTTTAATTAAGTTAAATGACACGTGACAATTGACCGGTATACCAATTTGAGATTTTATACTCCATTTGTCACAGTTTACAATTTTTGTGATTTTTTTGTGGTATTAATCTAATTTAGCGGAGGGTATAATTGTCACAAATTTACCAGTTTAGGGTTTTTTATGGTCAAATAAATTAGTTTGGGGTAAATTTGTCATAAATGTACAAGTTTAGGGTTTTTTGTGGCTAGTCGGGGTAAATTTGTCATAAGTGTATCGGTTTGGGGTTTTTTATGGTCAAAAAAATAGTTTTGGGTAAATTTGTCACAAGTGTACCAGTTTGGGGTTTTTCAAGGTATTAACCCTAGAAGTTAATATGAACCTATAACGATAATAATGAGATGATTATATAGCGATGCTTGCATCGCTATTCAATTTTATGTAAATCATGATTTTTCAATGCATCAAATGCTATTCAATGTCCGAACGTAACAAATATAAAAATACTATCCATCTCGAATTATTTTAGTTATTTTTCAATAATATTTAGTACTGTGATATTAAAAAATTGTAAAACGTTTCTAATTATCTTTTTTTATAGAAGTTGATAGAATTGACAAATCTCCACGTCACTTCGTTAGCGATGGGTATTCATCTTCCAAATTGTTAAGCCCAAGAAAACATTTGGGAATAGGAATATTTAAGTGACAACATACGCAAATACAAAGAATAGGAAGGGGTGCGAAAGCAACATGTTCTATTCCTAGATTATTTGTTTCCCATAAGCAAGAAAATTGCGTCCTATTATAATAACTTCGGGGGGCAGGACTAGCACGTGAATATACAAGCTAAGCGACGAAAGAGCGGTGTGACATGAATTTGACAACCTATGGAATGCGACTTAAAAATAAGGTAAGGTAAATCGCGATCAAATTTCACGTCTTTATTCTCAATGGACACGAAGACTCGTTACATCCGGGTCAAACAAAAGACCGATTGATTGATTGATTGAGACTCGCTTTGGTTGTTCCGCTGAATACCCGACGTCGTCTTCGTAATTATGTGTCGTTGTTGTCTTTCCCCGACCCATCGGATCAGATCAACTGAAGAGAAAATGGGATGTTCGTTGGTGGATGACGGGACGGACAGTGCTTCGATCGATCCCGTCCGGTCCCGATCTAATCCCCGATTACGTTCCCACGCGTCGAACCCCGCTAGCTTGCGCCGAGTCGAAGTGGGGCTAGTGATTTGACGGCACGTCGGATGGGTTTGTACGTGGGGTAGAACGATTGGCCTAATTTAACTTTGGAAGAAGAGCGGGACTACTTGGGTTTAATTCCTACTCCACGTAATTGAGTACGGGACCACCGGAACAAAGGAATCGAGGAAGTGAATTTAATTAGGTGCGCGAAGATTAACTCATCAAGCCACCCAGATTGTTAATTAAAAAAAAAAAAAAGCGGTGCATTGCATCCTACGCCAAAATGTGAAAACAGTTAAGTGCACTTACAATCATGTTGCAATAAATTACTTATTTATCATGAAAATTTACAAACTAAAATACATGTCATAAATTTATCAAAAATTTAATTTTTTATCATCAACACGTTTACGATAAATTTACCATAAATTAATTTTTTATCATAAAAAATCATAAATTGATATATTTGTGACGATATACATTACATTATTTTTTGTTAGATTTGATCAATATCATGAATTAGTATATTCATGACAAGTGGAAGATAAAATTCCAAACTAATACACTCATCTAGAGGTGATCGATTTATGATTCCCAAAAATCGGAGTTGAGGACCACACTGATCGATTCTACGACTAGAAACTGCTCACTTATTTTTTCTCACATTTTTTTCCCATTACTTTTTTTCCCACAATTTTCCCCATCACCTTTTTTTCCCATCACTTGAAACAAATCGATATAATGTTTAATTCGCTTTTTACTATTTTGTTTGAAGAAATAATAAAATAAAAATATATTTAATTGGTCTGGTCCGATTCTCTCTTAGAATTGGATCATTTGACACTGGTTCCATTTTTGGGAATTGCAAATGGAACCGAACTTGTCGATCCAATTCGGTTTAAGCAATTCTTGGTTCGAGTGATCCATTTTGCACATTCCTACACTCACCAATTATCATGTGTCATCAAATTCAATAAATTTATTATCGGTGTACTAATTTGAGGTTTTTGATGGTTAAAAAATTAGTTTAAGATAAATTCATCATAAATATATCGATTTAAAGTTTTTCATGATACTAGCCTTAAATTGATGATCATTTCTTCCATGTCATGGTACCTTAAGGATCTAGTTTCTTACACGCATCAATCGAGTTAAAAGATTGGGACAAATTTTATTTGCAAGATAAGTCCTGGCGACTTTAATTAGGATTAGCAGAACTCGTGTATCGCTCTTGATCCCAGCGGGTTGGTATGGACCGCATTTCGTTCGCGCGGGCTTCGATCCACCCGACCCAAAATGGGATGGATCGTCCGACGACACAGAAAAGCCCAAGGATCAGTCCGGGCCCATTTCTCACCGGGCCTCGTTGCGACACGGGCTCACAGGATGGTCGAGCCCATAACGCGAGGGGGCAATTCAGTCATTCCGCCTCCTTCTTGTCTGGCTAAAACCCTAATCAGAGATTCCCCATCGCTCTTGCGCCGAGTGCTGACCTCTCTCGCTGGGCAGGTAAACCCGAAGAAGAAGAAGAAGAAGACGAGCTGCGATGGGTACGTATTCCTCTCTCTCTCTCTCTCTCTCTAAAGATCTTCACTTGTGTCGACCTTGTTTAGCTGAACGATCGGATGCACTGAAATGGGTACGTGTTCAATGCTTTCATGGAAGCGTAGTTGATGCACATAGCCGCGAAGAATTCAGGATGCTTCCTTTGATTTCTCTTATATTTGTACCCATTATCATGGGCTCGGTATGAGATTGTGCGGACTGTTGCGTGTCGTAGATGATGAGGTTTTCACGACGCCTTTTGGAACAGTATATCTGATGACAGAGTAAACGCGGCTGGCTAGTTGGGTTTGCATTGACATATCCAGGCGCAATTTCGTAACTTGTCGGGGTATTCTGAGGGTAACAGAGATTCTGGAATAGGAGAGGAAAGATGGAAATTGCACTAAACAACCTGTTTTGTTCTTCTTGAGTATCGTTGGTTTGCTGGAGCTTCCTTGAGCAGAATACCGCATTTGACGGCATTAGTAGAACTGATTAAAGTTATGAATTTGTCTTTGAACTTAAGCATTCGTAAAGGAAAATAATGTCCATCTGTTTGGGAAGTAGTTTTCTATGTTGTATTTCTCATTGGGTTATTTATTTTTTTGATAACTTCTGTTTATACTTAGGTGTCAGTCTACACTAAGTCCTAGGTTCCTATTTAATTTAAGAGCTATGTTATGCCGTAGAAACATGATTTTGTAGCATTTGCTGTCGCTAGCTTACACTATTGTTCCTGTTCTGATTGAGGTGTTCTAACTTATGGCGTTTGAATGTTAGGGGCTTATAAGTACGTGTCGGAGCTATGGAGGAAGAAGCAATCAGATGTCATGAGGTTTCTGCAGAGGGTGAGGTGTTGGGAGTACCGCCAGCACCCTTCCATTGTGCGTGTCACTCACCCCACTCGCCCTGATAAGGCCCGGCGCCTGGGCTACAAGGCCAAACAGGTTTTCAATTTTGCCTATGGATATTGTTCTTCTAATTATGCTTGATAGTTTTCCTATCTAGTGTTGCCTCTTATGCCATGCCCACGGGAGGTGCTTCTAGAAATTATAATTGCTTGGTTCAAATGAATCCCAATCACGTCGTGATTCAAATGGTAGCATGATCCTTTGTGATTCTTGCTCATGGTTGAGCCTGCTTCTCCCTTGCTCCATCTTTCTCATGTCTGTTCTAGTGCTTGTGCCCCGAAATATATGCTGAAGTAGGGAATTAAAAAAATGGACTGGTTCACTCTTTCCGCTGCTTTAGAGATCATCAAACTGCTTTTCCAGGGCTATGTGGTCTATCGAGTTCGCGTAAGGCGTGGTGGGAGAAAAAGGCCAGTTCCTAAAGGTATTGTGTATGGTAAACCCACAAACCAAGGTGTCACACAGCTGAAATTCCAGCGCAGCAAGCGTTCCGTCGCAGAGGAGCGTGCTGGGAGGAAATTGGGTGGTCTGAAGGTCCTCAATTCCTACTGGATTAATGAGGTAGGAACTCATTATGAAGCTTTTGTTCAACAATGTTTACTCCTTTCATATTGTTTTTTGCCTAGGAAAATAATAAAGTGATATTATTCCGACTCTTTACCTTACATTGCATCTTCTGAGGCTAGTAGATCCTGGAGTCCCATTCTTATTGGTCTACTTTATGCAGGATTCTACTTACAAATATTTTGAGGTTATCTTGGTTGATGCTGCACATAACACTATTCGCAAGGATCCAAGAATCAATTGGATTTGCAACCCTGTGCACAAGCACAGGGAGCTTCGTGGACTCACTTCTGCTGGAAAGAAGTACAGAGGCCTTCGTGGAAAGGGACACTCGCATCACAAGGCACGACCTTCCAGAAGGGCCACTTGGAAGAGGAACAACTCTCTCTCTCTGCGTCGTTACCGTTGATCTTCATGACCATGTTTGTGATGTCTTACTCTTATTTGCTTTTTATCCTTGGTTTTGAGCTGTATGGTTCTATACTGTGTTAGACAACAGAGGAGTTTGATTGACATTCGGACAATTAGAGTTTTTGCTTCTAAGCTCTATCTTCAAAGTCAATGGCTTCAAGTCCTTTAGCTGGTTAAATTTGTGGTGAAAGGTTACGTGTTTTATTGCCTTTTTTTTTCTCCAAGGTTTTCTCTATTACCCTGTGGTTTGGTTCTGAAATCCGTCATGGCCAATGTAACTCAAGTGAGTATGAGTTGGAATCTTTTCTCTTTCCCTTTGAATATAAATCGTTGTGGAAATCTTAGTGAACACAAAATTCCCACAAAAATCAAAACAGAGAATTTCAACCAAAAGCCCGATTTTTGCTCTGGTTTTGCTATGGGTTAATGACATTTAAATCTTCAAGGCTTTGTATAGGGCTCAACTTGAGAATGTTATGTGAAAATGACTATGCAGGTACTGTGCACTAGTTTCATTTTGAGCTGTAAGCCCAAACATCAGAATGTAATAAGTTGATGAAAATAGTGGATGGCTGGTTAAGCAATCAGAGATAGCGACCGTCTAATCTCTTGTGCACATTTTCGAGGCATCTATGAAGGGTTCTTGAATCTAGTTTAGAGCTCCTAATTTCATGTTTGTTCGGGACAGGAAGACGGAAGCTCTAGCTAGGGTTTGAACTTGTGCTCTTCAATTTTTACTCGAGATAGATAGATATAAAAAGTCTATACTTGCAACAACGGGCCTGAATCTTTTTCAAAATTTGACAAAACTAAAGTTAAATATCGAAAAATCAAGCCGAGAAATGAGGGAATAGCAACCCCGTTAGGAATGGATGAGGGAAGGGACGGCAGGGGCAGGGGCAGGGCCACAAGGACAAAGAATGATGATGACACCGAGTAACGTGTGTGATCGGTTGTCCTCCATTAACGTCGCCGTAGAAAACAAATTTCAAACAGTGGAAGCAGGTAATTATGAGTTTTGAAAGCTTCTGGTGGAAAAAGTAGAGAAAAGGGAAGCTGAAACTCATGATTTGGAGGAGACTAGGGGTTTTTGTGCTCCTCTCTTAGCCAGAACGAAAATAAGATCAAAAGTGACTCCTCACTTTCTAGGGCAAAATGATGAAATCTTGAGTTTTGCTTAGAAGGTGAGATTCCTAAATCCTTGAGTGGGATTTCGTGTGGTGTCTTTTTCCTTTACAATACGGAATTGCATGCGTTTCTCATGTAGATGCATGCCAGGTCTTGTAAAAATCCGTGTAGGCATTTGTCTTTGACAAATATACCGTAAGATGCATGAGATAGTCATTTTGTTCTACAACAGGAGATCCAAAAATAAGCACATGCCATCTGCATAATTATTGTGCAAATCTCATATCTATGTCGTGTGTTTCACAAGGAAACAGGAGAAAAATCAAAGTCGTGCCAAGCCCCCAATAAAGTGAGACGGCTTGAGATAAGCTACAGAAGAACGGCCGGTGAGACGAAACATCGAGTCCTGAATCAGCCCTTTGATGCTTAAACTAGTGAGTGATGTTGAGGAAAGAGAAAAGAAAGCGGGCATGAATTGGGTATTGTGTATGCATGTTCTTTTCAAGAATAAAACTCATAGGCTGCGAAACCCAAAATTTTTCTAGGTACAAGAATTGTTTCTTCCATCAGCTTCTGAAACCTAGATGAGCTTCATATGGAACCACCAGAAAAGCAAGCGGAGCAGGAAAAAACAAAATTTCGTTCCTTTTACTTTCCTTTAGAAGGACTTAAATCGTTGGTCACACATATTGTAATTTTCTGAGTCTTTTCAGAACAAACTGGAGTGCTACTCTACGCTCTGTAATAACTTCATATTAAAGCATCTTTTACTGATGACTCACTAAAATGATAGCTCATGACTGGTAATGATAATACATGGGGCCTTTTATCAAATCAAAACGTTCACCTCCCTTAACTTTACTTTAGACCAAGGAGACGAAATCAATTCACCCTAACGAACATCTCGAATTTAATATGGTATTAGCTAGCTTGTTCTTTCACATGGGTTTCTCATTTGTCTGCTTCCGTTTTTCCCCCGCTTTAACCCGATAAAGCAAAGATCGTTTACCTCTGGCCATTGTTAACACTGCAGTTTCTCAGGATCTATGAAGAGCAAAGATTGAATTACTCCCACGGGGGGGTGTTATATTCACTCTTTGGTTGGTCCACCAACTTGAGACTCGTGATGCAACATGATTCCAAATTGCGTGTTGACATCGAAGGTGGAAAGCGAGAGCTGAATCATTTGTTAACTAGGAATTAAGGCGACAGATTGCTTGAATTTCGAGGGTCTTAAAGTTGATATCACTATTTTTGTTGACTTGAAATGGTGGTCTCACGTGCTTTGCTTGACATAACTTCAAATCTTCATCATTCTACTTTTATCCCAGTCTCATATCTCTCTCTCTCTCTTTCCCACTAACATGCATGGGATGATTCAATGTCCACAGACGTAATGCGAGGTTCAATTGACTATGAATATCTTCGCCCGTTGAATCATTTCCGCCAGATTCACTTTATCTGTGCTAAGAGCTTTAAATTATCATTAAAACCTGGATTGATCTAGCAATTCACAGTCCACCTGCTCTACAAAGACTAGGCCAAGCGATATATCGAGTGTCGGTACTAAGACGTGTGAACTTTTTGCCACAATGCACGGGCAGTAACCAAGTAATCTCGTGATTAGCTTTGTTTAGCATGGACCGTTTTATAATTGTTGCTTATTGTCCGTCACTATCTGGGGTTTTACCACTGCAGGGCACATTTCGGACAAAGATGCGACAAGTCATAGAAAAGGGGAAAGTGGGGTGTTGAGGAACTATCAGCAAAGAAAAAGATCCCACTAACAATGACCTTGATCTGGACACTTCAGTTCGTTTGCATAGAAGAGAAATCGAATTCCACGCTGCAATATCATTCTATATTTCATGTGCTTTCTCTTTCAGCAGCTGCTGTGTTGCGAGAAAATCGAGTAGAAGATTCTAAGCAAAAATTTCAATTATTTCACCAAAAAAATGTTTGTTTTTTTCTTTCCCGCTCCCCACATTTTTCATATGAATGATTGCCTTTTCCTCGTTAAAAGACTCCTTTTTTCTCGAAGGGAATATTCCCATAATAGCTCCCAACCTCTCAGTTCTTTCACCAGTTTCCATGAATGTCATCACTCATCAGATTTACTCAAATAGATCATCAGGTCAACAATAGTTCCGCGAGAGAGTGAGCTCTACTGACCTGGGGATGAGATCTTTCTCACCCTTTACAGGCATAGATTAATAACTCCAATGGAACTTATCTGCGCACTTGCCTTTTGCCTTTTCCTAAATCAAAATGACCCTAGACATGTGATGCAAGCATGACAATCTTACACCTTATAGCTAGACAGGCTGACCCAATGGGCGCCAAACCGAAGGGTCACCATGCTCTCTGTGGGAACTTCAGTGAAGAGTCTACTTATCATTGAATCCCTCATGTCCTGTCACATGATAAACCCTAGTATGTTATCAACTAAGTGAGATCCGTATAAATGATAAGGCATGTGTTGGCTCTCAAAAGGATAACTCCTATATTTGGATGCAAACATCAGGTCATCGCTTAGTATGTTCGGAAAGTATATTTGAGCACAGCAATGCTAAACTTGAGTTCCGGGTTTATAAGAGTTGAAGCATGATGATGATCGCATACTCGATTATACAGACGTATGCGTTCAGTATCGAAATGGTCCAACGCTCAAGTGACTAAACAGCTAGCTATTCGAGTTTTCAGATTTCATTCCACGGCAAAGGAGGAAATCCATCAGGGAAGATTTTTCCTTGAGAAAAGAAGAAAAGAGGGGAAGCAAAACTATGAATACCTAAAACGTTTCATGTCTTCTTTCTTTCTTTATTTTCTTTTTGGTGGTCGCTCAAGTTGCCAAAGCAAGGTAAAGCCATGGGGCAATGAGAGGGGATTCGCAGGCTTTACGCAGAGCAAATGGAAAGGGACAAAACCGTCTTCTCAAAAAGCGAAATGAACGTCATTGGCGCAAATTCGGGACATAAAAATCAAAGTGGCTCCGAGGTAGGCAGGCACGCCGACGACCAACCACCATCGAAATGCTTTAAATTGCTGTTTTTTGTGTATGTGTGCATTCCTTTTTGAGTGTAGTAGGGCCATGCCCGTCACGCGAGGCACCAAGCTAGAAGCACCCTCATCATTCTCCCTTCTCTGTTTTTTTTTTTTTCTTTTTTTTTCTTGTCCATCCATGCCTGATGAAGCATGCTTATGCTATCTGTTCTTACACGTGCCAGGAAGAATTGAATGATATGCCAAAGTAGGATCAGGGTTTGCTCTTGGTGCATGAAGGGTATTAAGGAGACCAAGGTTGATCACTAGGTCCAGCCTCCACCTTATTGTTACTATAAAAAAACTATTTTCTCAATGAATCAGATTCATATCAAGCTAATTAGATCGTGTGGGTCTCAAATGAATAGCACGTGATTTGATGTGTCAACGCGTTGAGTTCAAATAAACACGATATATCTCATAATGAGATCATTCCTCGATAACAATTAACAGATTAATCATATAACTTGAGCAAAATTTACATTAGACTTCACATAAAAATATGATAAAGCGCACGTACTCCACTAGCTTGGAGTGAAGTCACGGTCAATCTTCATCCTCGGCATCCGTCATAAATTCGTGTATGGGAGAAGAAATAATTGGTGCTGTACAACTACGATGAATGACTGGACGTGGAAATAATAATTTCAATCGGGATGTGAGATTGGATGAGCATGCCTATTCTATTCCATAACCATTCTGGCCCACCCACTTGTCTCTTTAACAATTATTCCTTCTGCTCCAAGAGAAAAGCAAGGTTAGAAATTTGGGAGTTCCATTTTTGGCCCCCACAAAGGCTCCAACCGCTCTCCCCCAATTCTCGCTTTTGGTGTGCCCTTTTCTTCCGATGACATTAAATTTCCCACACGAAACCATTGGAGGAACTTCTTTGACAGGAAGTAAGAGACAAAAATAGATACAAGGGCTGACAATGGTATCCCAGTGAGGTCTGCAACTTTTCCTTCTTCTTCTCCTGTGTTTCTTCTGTTGGTACATCAAAAAATGAAGCATGAATCTGCGCTACCCTGGAAGTACCGCCATTCAAGTAGAATTTCACTTACGTTTTCTGGTGCTGGGCACTGGCCTGTTCTGCGATTATGGGCATGATTGCTCATATAAGGGAGGGGCATAGCGGGAAGATGCAACCGTATGTGATGAGAGCAATGAAGTCTGCCAAAGTGATCGTATTTGAAGCTTTAATGCTATACCCTTTATCGTAAGATGTCTCCCGGGGACATCCAATGATACAAAGTACGTGCCATCATGGCCTAGCTTTGTTGAAGTCAAACTTGCGGGAAAGAAACAAGATTTTGGAATATCCTCGGCTTTATGGACACCAACTACCCCATCCCCAGACCCGGTTGCCCACACTTTGCCTGGCCTAGGAATTCACTCCTATTCTTTCCTCTGGCAAAATTCATTACTCGAAAGAAACTACCAGGAAAGCAGCACTACATAGTGCTACACAGTATGGGGATCAAAATGGTTGTACATTGGGTCAGATGAGTTCATCCAGTCATGCACATGATCATTTCTCAATCTTAACCTAATAATCAATGCATTATGATGCCGAGGCGTAACAAAGGGTTTTCCCAAGTGTCCCAAGTAGCTTGAGAAATCGTAGCTTTTACTCTAGAAATCAGTTGCATGACCAGTATACACGTAAATGTGAAACATACGGAGCCAAAATGCTGATTGATGCATAAAGATGAGTTTTTTTGGTGATGATCGCACAGTTGTAATCATGACTCATGATTCAGGTCTCCAAAAAATTTTGAATTTCTTGGTTCCGCATGCCTACTAATGCCAGAATTGTCAAGTATAATAATGTATTGCCTCCTGAGTCCAGACATCAGATGCCCATACTCTATGCCCTTCAGAAGTAAAGCTCTCCAATCACCTCCCTTTACATTAATCACAAATAATGACTAGAACAGAGTATGACAAACCATGGGCACGGACATCGATTTCTAAACATTGTCCATGCACTTAATGCCAGGAAATGTATTCACCTTATTTTCCGAGCACAGTCCACGAGAGAGAGAGAGAGAGAGAGAGAGAGAGATGACTTTCTTGGATCCCGTGAGAAAACGAGGCCACTGTAAGTCTGCAATTCATGCTTGATTATTACCAAAATTTCGTTTGGCTAAAGTTAAAGGAACAAGGAATGTTGAAAGTGAAGCAAAAGAATTTCCAGAAGTTAAAAGGAGAAAAAAAAAAAAAAGGAAAAGCGAAATGAGTGAAGGAGGAATGAAAGGGAAAGAAGAGAGGGAAAGGGAATGAGAGCGATGATGTTTGAGTAGTAGGAGTTACAAAATAAAGGGACCAGAGCAGAACAGAGCAAAGCAAGTAAATGACACGGTAGAATTAAGCATTAGTCGGCAGCAGTTTTCCGACCCTTTCTTCCAACCCACTGAAAGCTATAATCATCATCATGATGAAACCCCCTCTGCACCCAGCACTCCCAAAAAGCATTTCACACCATCATCATCGAATTCAAAACCTCCCTTCCCTTAAATTTTCTGCTCTCGGCACCATTCACCTCTCAACCCATCTCTCTCCACTTCCCTAGGAACCATGAAACATTCTCCCCTTCTTTCGTTTCTTTCGTTCTCATTCTTCTTGCTCAGATTATCCCTAGTGTCGCCTGCTTCTCTCCCTCTGCCACTCATCTCTCTCCTCTCCCTCAAATCCTCCCTCAGAGATCCTCACGCTACCTTCCATGACTGGGACCCCACGCCAACCTTCTCCAACCCTACTCTCCAGAACCCCGCATGGTGTTCCTGGTCTGGCGTCAAGTGCAACCCACAGACATCCCAAATCACTTCTCTCAACCTCTCTCGCCGCAACCTCTCCGGTGCAATTCCGGCGGAAATCCGGTACCTGACGAGCTTACTGCACTTGAATCTGAGTGGGAATGCCTTTGATGGGTTTCTCCAGCCAGCCATTTTTGAATTGACTGAGCTCAAGACGCTTGACATCAACCACAACAACTTCAACTCAACATTCCCACCGGGCATATCAAAGCTTAAACTCCTGAGAGTCTTTAATGCCTACAGCAACAGCTTCACGGGTCCCCTCCCTCAAGAATTCGTAAGTCTTCAGTATCTCGAGTATCTGAATTTGGGTGGAAGCTACTTCGAAGGAGAGATTCCCCCCGACTACGGCAAATTTCCGCGACTTAAGTCTCTGTACTTGCATGGGAATGTTTTAGAAGGTCCCATCCCACCCGAATTAGGATCACTGGCACAGCTGGAGCGCTTGGAGATCGGATACAATCAATATTACGGCGGTATCCCGAGTGAACTTGCGCTTTTATCGAATCTCAGGTATCTGGACATCTCAGCTGCCAACCTTTCCGGTTCGCTTCCGCAAGAGCTCGGTAACGTGACAAAGCTGGAGACTTTATTCCTCTTCGGCAACCGGTTGACCGGCCAAATCCCGCGGAGTTTCTCGAGCTTGGAAGCGCTCCAAGCTCTCGACTTGTCCGACAATCAACTGTCGGGGACGATACCCGAAGGGCTGGGGTCATTGAAACAGCTCGCCACCTTGGGTTTGATGAAAAACAATCTCAGTGGGGAAGTACCACAAACACTTGGCGTGCTTCCACTGCTGGAGACGCTCCAGCTCTGGAACAACTCCCTCACCGGAATCCTGCCCCAAGGGCTCGGATCAAACGCCAAGCTGACGAAGCTCGACGTGTCGTCCAACTCTTTCACGGGGCCAATCCCGCCAAATCTTTGCCTCGGGAACAAGCTGACAAAGCTCCTCCTTTTCTCGAACCGGCTCGTCGGCGCGATCCCACCGTCGCTGGCCAACTGCACTTCCCTCTACCGGCTCCGGATGCAGAACAACATGCTCAACGGCTCGATCCCGCGCGGCTTCGGGCTCTTGCCCAACCTGACATTCGCAGATTTGAGCAACAACTTCTTCAGAGGCGAAATCCCGGACGACCTCGGAAACGGGGTGGCGCTCCAGTACTTGAACGTGTCGGGGAACTCATTCGGGACCAAATTGCCCGACAACATATGGAAATCTCCGAACCTGCAGATTTTCTCCGCCAGCTCGTCCAAACTCCTCGGCAAAATCCCAGATTTCATCGGGTGCAAGAGCCTCTACAAGATCGAATTGGCCGACAACTCGCTGAACGGCAGCATCCCGTGGGACATTGGCCACTGCGAGAAGCTTCTGTACCTGAATCTGAGCCGAAACTCGCTCACGGGCATCATTCCGTGGGAAATATCGACGCTTCCTATGATCACCGACGTCGACCTGTCCCGCAATTTCTTGACCGGCTCGATTCCGTCCAATTTCGATAACTGTACCACCTTGGAGAGTTTCAACGTGTCCTTTAACTCGCTCACCGGCCCTATACCTTCTTCTAGCACTATATTCAGGAATATGCACCCTTCTTCATTTATCGGCAATGACGGTCTCTGCGGGGGTGTGTTGGCGAAGCCGTGCGGCGGAGGCGTCGCCGACGCGTCCGGCGTGGATGACTCTGAGGCGGGTCAGCAACAGCCGAGGCGGACGGCGGGCGCCATAGTGTGGATCATGGCAGCCGCGTTCGGGGTAGGCCTGGTGGTGCTGATTGCTGGCACTAGGTGCTTCCATGCCACCTATAGTCATCGGTTCATCGAGCGCCAAGGGGTTGGCCCGTGGAAATTGACCGCGTTCCAGAGGCTCAACTTCACGGCGGAGGACGTGGTGGAGTGCCTGTCGATGAGCAATAAGATCTTAGGGATGGGATCGACGGGGACGGTGTACAGGGCCGAGATGCCGGGCGGCGACATCATAGCGGTGAAGAAGTTGTGGGGCAAGCCCAAGGAGCACATGAGAAAGCGGCGAGGGGTCCTGGCCGAGGTGGAGGTGCTCGGGAACGTGAGGCACCGTAACATTGTGAGGCTACTGGGGCGTTGCTGCAATCGGGAGTGCACCATGCTCCTCTACGAGTACATGCCCAACGGAAACCTGGACGATCTGTTGCACGGTAAGAACAAGGACCTCAACCTGGTGACCAGTTGGGTGACGCGGTACAAGATAGCGCTGGGCGTGGCTCAGGGGATCTGTTATCTGCACCACGACTGCGACCCGGTGATCGTGCACCGTGACCTCAAGCCGAGCAACATACTACTAGATGCCGAGATGGAGGCCAGAGTGGCGGATTTCGGGGTGGCCAAGTTGATACAGAGCGACGAGTCCATGTCAGTCGTTGCAGGATCCTATGGCTACATAGCACCAGGTACATACGATTATGCCGATGTTCTAATTCCAGAATCAGCTTGTCGTTTCTTTTTTAAGGATTAAAGTGTAGTTCCTACCGCACTGTATCATGTAATGTATGCTGACTCTACATGTTAGTTCGAATATTGAGTCTAGATGTTGATTGATATTTTACACAGAATATGCATACACGCTCCAAGTCGACGAGAAGAGTGATATTTACAGCTATGGAGTAGTGTTAATGGAGATGCTGAGCGGGAAACGGTCCGTGGATCCTGAATTCGGTGAAGGGAATAGCATTGTGGATTGGGTGAGGGTCAAGATCAAGAGTAAGGACGGGATTCACGATGTTTTGGACAAGAACACCGGGGCATCTTGTGCGCCCGTCAGGGAGGAAATGTTGGAGTTGCTCAAAGTTGCTCTGCTCTGCACAGCTGCGAACCCGGCTGACCGACCTTCCATGAGGGACGTGGTGCTAATGCTGCAAGAAGCACGTCCTAAGAGAAAATTGCTCGACGACATGAGTGGTGACGATAGTGTTCCTCTGACTAAAAAATCCTAAGGGATTCGCTAGTATTGACTTATTGTCTTATGTACTTACGAGATTATTACTGGGTGGGATAGGTATAGGAGTATTGTTCTTCCTGCTATCTAAATGGATCTTCTATTGGTTGATTGTGGCCAAGACAGACTCGATCTTTTGACGCGTCGAACGGATACATTACCAATCCTTTCCGCCGAAAAAATGATCAATAATTGACAGCGGGAGAAACGATGAATCTAATTGAAGATAGACGAATTTAGCGGGTGCGAACGGAACCAATTTACAGCAGCTTTCACCGTCTCGACTGCACCTCTTCTATGGGACTAGCTAGCTGAGAGCGTTTACACGTGAAAAAAGGCACACTTTTCCACCGCCCGATGAGAGGACAGACCTCACCGTACAGAATCCATACATGTCAACCTAACGAGATATGTTTTTCGTGAATGGGATGGGAGGCAATGAGTGTGTGCGTTGACGTTAGGGACGAGATGCGATGAGTGAGATCCAGAATAAACGCAGGACTCAAAACACTGTTCTAGTCGCACAAAGTCCCAAAAGATTCATGCCCTTAAAAGCTGACTAAGTGCTATGGTGAATTGTGATGGGGTTGGTGGCGTTCTATCAGAGGAAAAAAGGGTCACTGCGAATAGTGCCCCGTTGTCCATGCCCGCTCTGTAGCCTCTTATCCTCTTGTCATCTTCTTCCAATCCACGCAACCACCGTGGCCTTTCCCACCGTCTGCAGGCGGATGAATGTGAGTGATTTTGGAAACAGCAATACCAAGCACGAGAGGCCAGTGAGTATATGGGGATGTGCGCTTGTACACTAGTTCTCAGTGCTTTTCAGACAATCGAGACACACTCTTTTGTGTCTAGGATTCAGATTTTCCTAGTGTTTATCGAGGACATGGCACAGGGCCTTTTGCCAGAAATGTTCCTGATGTAAAATCATTCTAATCTGCTTAAAGTTTTTTATGCGTGCCTTGCACGCGAGAGAGCTATTGAGAATAAGCATGATTTTAGGATTGAAACGGGAATCTAAGAACCGGACCAATGGGAAGAGTCTTGGTTCCAAGTTATAGAATATCCCAAGTAGGTTTTAGATCCCCACAAATAGGGAATTTGTTTTGCCAAGTAGGTGTTAGGACTTGGAACCCGGAATAAGTCTTTATATTTTTCTTGTTCTATGTGTTCATGTAATCCCACGGTATTCCACGACGTTCAATAGGGGTGATCGGGTCCAGGGTGGGTAGGGTCTAGACCTGGACCCTGTTCCCGACCCTGTTATAACCGGTTCTCTTTTTTTGGACCCTGTTCCCTACCCTGTTTATATTGGACCATGTTCCCGACCCATCCTGTTTTTTCGGTCCGGGAACAGGGTCAACCCTGTTTATATTGTAACCTGTTTTGCAAAAATTAATGTACATCACTCATATTTAAAATAAAGCGTTTAACATTCATATCGATCAGTATAAGCACATCCACCGTTGTAGCAAATAATTTGTACCTCATAACATCACTAGAAAAGGAAAAGAAGCTGTTAGGAAAGCAGTCTACCAATGTATTCCAGAACAACATTTCCTCTATCAGATAAACTACGCATCACTTTCGAAACACGTGGGCTGGAATCATGTTCATTCAGTCAATAGAAATTGCAAATATCTAAGAACTTGTTCAAGAAGCTGATCGCATCCAACTAATTGTGGTTTTCCTGATTTTATCATGTCATGGGTCCCTGCCAGTAATAAATTGATCAGCACTTCAAACTTAAATGTAATTTGTGAAATGCAATCGCCTTTATAGTGCATCAACTCATATGTCCAACAAAGAAGCTTTATTTTGGCATATCTTTATTTCGTATCAACCTAAATCAGAAGAACACAACTTTCATCCCACAGCTTCTAGATAAGACCACAAGCTACAAAGGATACACTCAAATCTTTAAAAGTTATTTTGACACGTCTCCAAGACTACATCAAAACAGGCTTAAACCTATAACTTGAAGTTGAAATGAAGTAGAGCCTGTGTGCATAAAACCTGAGCTGCTTAAATCATCATATAAGGAGCAACTTTCATGAGAAAGCATCTCAAGATTCCTAACACGTGAATTTCTAAAAATCTAAGAACACAAACATGTCAGTCAGGAGCTGAACAGGGCAGTAGACGTCACTGCAGCCTCGCAACGCAATAATTTATACCCATTCGCCTCATACCACACTCCATCCTACACAATGCACCTATTTTTCTATCTTTTCGTGCTTCCATACTGCACCAGCTATCGTTCTTATGACAGAGAATCTCATCTTTAATACTTTCAAATGCTTCATGTTCCCAACCAAACCAGGTAGCTTCTCTGTGTGCATGTTCAATTTATCAAACTCAGCAAGTGATTCCTAATTCCAGATTGAGTCTGGTAGTGTCTTTATTGACTTGCAGTTTCTGGAAGACTAGTGTTCAAGGCTCACGAGGGTCCAATCGAGTTGGGTAGCTCCATGATCCCAGCTCCTCGTAGAGAAAGTCTCAATGGGGGATCATCCATTCCATTTTACCAGGTTCCTTTGGGAGGTGGTGGTCAGTTTTTCTAAATTCACATGTACCTGAAATCTAGCATCTAACAGCACCGTTTTGACATTGAAAAGGTCAGTCTTTTTGTTCGCGTGAAGTCCTCCGAGAGGTACTAACCGAGATATGCTCCTTTCATCATTGTATTCAAATCATTTCACCATTCACGCTGCTCCAATTTTATAGCGGCGTCATCAATTGGACTGCCGTCGCCGGTGATCTTACTTGTGGTTGGACTTCTCTGGAAGAAATCTTCGAACAAGAGCAGAAACAAAAAAGGGTAGCAACTGTTACTACACAGGGCAACTTCAAGTGGTCCATCGTTTCGCGCTAGCACAATCGGTCGACCTCAACGATTCCCTCCTGGGAAAACCAACCCAATCGAAATCGCACCCTAAAGCACACGGAAAACCTCCCAAGCAGCAAGAAAAACAACAGAAATGAACTCCAGCACAACGAAGAAACCGAGATCTATACCGACGAAGTGGCAATCCGAGGCCAAGCCAAGCATACCTCGTGGGTGAGGACGGGCAGAAGCAGGGGCTCGGCTTCTGGTAGTGGCGCGGGCGAGCTGCACAGTAGCGGAGAAGCAGCGACGGGTTGGGGCTTTGGGTCTCAGGCGGAGAAGCAGCGATGGTTGCACCAGCTTCGGGAACGACGGTGCACTAGCGGAGAAGGAGCAGACGCAGTAGCGGAGATTCTTCGCCGGAGAAGAGCACCAGCTTCGGGAACGACGGGATTCGGGAAGGGGGTGAGCGTGAGACTCGTGCGTGAGAGAGAGAGGGGCAAAATTAGAAATTAGGGTTGGGGTTTGTGAGGAAAAAGGGGTGCCTCCCTTAACCGGTTCTCCAACCGGGTCCAAAACCAGTTCGGTCGAACCGGTTCCCGGGTGGGTAATCCCTCGGCACCAGTTCCCGGACTGGTTAAAACAGGGTCTGAGTTGTTGGAACCGGTTCCCGACCCTGTTTTTCGGGTGGGCCGAACCGGGAACCGAGTTGACCCGGTTCGGTTGCACACCCCTAACGTTCAATGACTAGTGTGTAATTTAAATTCATTTATGATGATATATATATGATGAAAATTTTTATTTTATTAATATTTATAATTTTCATGTGTTTAAATATGAGTTATAATCAGTAGATTGTGGCAAATGATAGTCATTAAAGATGATTATTCATTGTAATAATTCAATTAAGAGTACATGTGGATCCTAGTTAGATCTTCAAACTTATAGCAAAGTAGGGTTCGTGTTCCTGAGTATACGAAGTAGGTTTTAGATTTTCCAAGTTCTATTTAGGTTTCACTTGAAACCTAAAACCGCTCATCCCTAATTGGGAATGTACGTGAAGATATGTTCCGATGTCTATTATCGATGGCTCATAGTTTTAGAGATGATCGATCGAGTGAAGAAGCCATTTGCAATGTTTTTCTTTTCTTACTCTATGAAACTATTGAAAATCATTCATCGTCCATCCCATAGTTCCAAAATCATGCCATGGCAAAACTGGTAGTCTCTGCATCTCTAGCGATGACCTTTTAGGGCGATCTTTCCTATGTATTTTTTCATAATCCTTTGACCTGCTCATTTGGTACTTAAGGTGCTGGGTGCATAACCTCGCAATCATTGCGAATCCCTTAATTACTCTCTGCTGTGAATCCCTTAATGTTTTCGACGTAATCTAAACAAGGATTAAGTATACCTATCTCATCATCACCGCAGATGTTCAACTTTAGTTGAGGAACAACTATATCTCTATAGTATAGTTATCCATCTTCCACCATACTGCATTCTACGAATCGAATCAATTCGAGATTTTAACATGGTAACATCAAGAATCTAAACCTGAATCTATAATTTCAGGAGGAAGATTTTCAGCAATTGACCGGTAAGTGGTTGGGAAGGAACGGGCTATATTCATGAATGCAGGGAATTGGTGGTGGATTTCCACGGGACGCTGATTAAGCATATCTGTCGTGAAGCAAACCGAGTGGCGGACGTCTTAGCCAAGTTAAGAAGAGACTCCTATGAAGATTTTGCTATCCTGACGACTGTCCTCAGTCTTCTGTTCATGCTTCGACGCGAACTTCGGCTGCGTTTGGAAAGCCTTTTGGGGAAAGTCCTTAGGAAAATGCAAAGACCTTTGAGTGAAGAGTGTTTTCTAAAATGCAAATTGCGTTTGGTAAATTATAGTTTGAAAGCCCTTTGCGAAGTACCCTTGAATAAAATAGTGTTTGGGAGACAAAAAAGGGCTTTTGGGAAAATAAAAAATAAAATAAAAATAAAAAAATGAAAACCGACAAGGGCAAGGGCGGTGGCGTGGCGGCCGGTGGCGACACCGGCGACCCTGGATCTAGGCCGGCGAGGTCGCGCGACGCCGTCACGACCTCCGGCGACCTCGGATCTGGGTCGCCGGAGGCAGGTCTGGTCGCGCGGCGAGGTCGTGCGACCTCGGCGAGGGCGGCGCCTGGCCGCGCGAGGGCGGCACCGGGTCGCGCGAGGCGACCAGATCTGGTTGCGTGGTGAGGTCGCGCGACCTCGGCGAGGGCGGCGCCTGGGTCGCGCGACCTCGCCGGCAGTCGCCCACCCGAGCAGCTGCCGCTGGAGCCACCCTCGACGGAGACTCGAGCAGCTGGCGCCGGGACACCCGGAGGAGAAGATGAACAGTGCTCCTCACAAGGGGCAAAAAATGGAAAAAGAAAAAATTTTTAAGGACAATTTCGGAAAAAAAAAAAAAAAAAAGTATGAACAGTGGCCGCGCGCCTTTCGGAAGCCGAAAGCCCAAGGCAGGTCCCCCCTGCCTTGGGCTTTTAGCCTTCACAAGGCTGGCCTTCTCCCAAGGGGCCTTCAAATTTTTTGCCAAACACCCCAATACTTGGCCAAAAGGCCTTTAGGTGTCTAAAGCTGCTTGGGAAGGCAGTTCCCAAACGCAGCCTTCATCCAGCTACCCGGAATTAAACAATGATGTCCAACTCCAATCCCGGGCCAGATCAGATCCAACCGCTGTGCTGGATCGTTCTGTTTCGTGTGGCATTTGCCTCAGACGAAGGCCCAACGAGAGTAGATTTGGGCTTTCTAGGAGTAAAGTCCAAGGCAATATGGGTTCAACAGTCGAGATGGCATGCCCGCCCGCGCCCGCTAATTATGGCCTCCGACGTCTAAGGTCACCGAGGAAATTTGACCGACTTCTTCTCCATGAATGTCTTGTCTTCACGAGACGAATTTTCCTCCCTTCATCTTTCGAAAGTTGAAGCGAATGCAATCTGTAGAATCTGTCAATACGTACTGAAGTCAGATACATGTAAAAGCATTTGTTGTATTTCACGTGAGTAAGAGCAAGAGTAGAAAAGAGAACTTGGGCAATCAACATTTGAAAGATGTAAAGCCCATGAGGAATCACCGGCAAGAAGGAAGAACACTAGTGAGAATGCATATTTGATGTGCTGCGACAGTAGTATCCTTGTTTTAACTATGTCGTACCGAATGAGGAAATCTATCTTAAATCTTTAAATCAAAAGATATTCTAATGAAGTTACAGCTAGTACATCCCGTGCATTAAGTTTTTCTATCCTCACTGTCATCCATATGTACTCATGCTCAAAATAGATGTAGGGTTGGATATGCTAAGACTAGTTTACAAAATTTACATACTAAATGATAAGTCAAAATTCTTTTAGGATATTGAATACAATTCGCTCATTTAATTAAATGGTGAGTTTATTCATGAAAGATAAATGATTTGAAAAATATTTTCCTAAAAATAATCATTTGTATTACTAACAAAAATGAATGAACAAAAGAATATTTTTGACATTTATGAAAATGTTTACACATAAATAATTGTCGATAATAAAAATATTTTTATGGACTAATTATTTCAAGCGATAATGATCATTTTTAGAAAAAATATTTTTGAATTATTTTATTTCAGCAAAACAAACGGAGCTAAAGCGTCCACTTATAATAGCATGCGCCACTTATTAAGTGAGATGAATATCAGTATGTTAGCCTAGTATGTTCTTTAGTGCAGCTAGCATTACGGCACCGTTATGCTCAAATTGTAACGGTGAATTTCTGACCAGAAACATTACTCTATGTTAGATGGCAACCGCATTATAAAAAGGGAAAGACGAGCCAACTAAAGACACATATCGGACGAATAGGAACTTTGAAAAGCTGTGGGATTATTTAAGGAAATAAATCCGATTAAATAATATTTAAACAGTAGATAATTTATGAAGAACTTATAAAATAGTAAATATTATTCGATGGTTAAAATGCCTGAACCATCTCATTACCCTTTAACTGATATCAATTTTCCAAATCAGTATGTTATATAATTTTTTCCGTAGTTCTTTATTCTATGCCAAATTGTGTCTAAAGTCTCGTATTTTATTGGCCAATATGTGTAAGTTACGTACAAATTACAGAACTTAACTAATTCTTCGTATCAAAATCCTTATTGTGGTTGTTTGAAGCATATACTAAATCGTGCCCAAAGTACCATTTTTTATTGTATAATATGAATAAAGTTTCAAGAACATATTTTATGCATCGAAAGCCCTTGACATGTAAAGAAATAAGTCATTCACAACGAGCATTTTCAAGTTTTAAACACAAAATCGGCTGTCGTGTGAATCACTTTGATAATATGAATGTACGACTAATTTGTCTAACTGCATCAACCATGTAATGAATGCATAATGTATTTTCTTTTCAATTTTCATATGATCGGTCATTACGAAACAATGAGATATATAAATGTAATTTGGAAACGTCCGCCGGCGGCGGCGGCCAACTTTCGAAAATAGTCTTATGCAGTAGTTTTTATACATGCAAGAAAAACTCATGCCTAATTTTTTTTGTGTAAAATTTTACTTATCCAAGTTAACCAAATGGATTTGATCTATTTCTATAGGAAAAATCAATTTTTAGAAGTTAAACATATATGATCGACAGAAGTTCGAACTCCGAAAATCAAAATATTAGTTTGTGATCCGATTGCTACATTTGAATTTGTGGTGGAAAGCACTTCAGTATTTAAGATTAAAAAAACACAGCCCTCATTTAAGTTTTTTTTTAAAAAAAAAAAAATTATCCAAGAGATTGAACGTAACCCACTTATTCAAAATTCATTTATGATGTATTATATCCATCTAGCGATTGCAGTCTACATAACATTAGCAGCACGTCAAATTCACGGAGTAGTGTTACGAGTTCTTGGCCATGACCAACGGCAAATACTCTCATCGCATCAAAAAGCCAAAAACTGAGTAAGTGCTTCGTTGACTTTTGGGATATTTTGACGAGAGAAATGAGGAAGAAACAGTTAGCCAAAAAAATCAGGTGGATATGCTTTGCGAAACAGATGTGGCAGCTTTCAATGCTCCTCTCGTAACTTCTCCCCGCACACAAGCACACAGACGTCCCTCAGGATAAACTCATAATGAGCTCAAAGATAACATCATCGCATATCAAAACCCAAAATTTCAACTCGTCGATATCATTAAATAAAGGGAATGAATCTGCATTTAAGTAAGCAGCGGAACTAGAGCGACGACCGAGAAGAGGACTAGGCCTGTAGAGGGTATACACTGCTCGCAATGGAACGATGGAATGAACTCCTCGCATGTCATCGAAGCTCAAAAGATGCTGTGGCTCGGTCAAATTCAGAGACTCTTTTCGTCTTAATGGTAAGATAGAACCTCAGGTGCGCAGAAATCTCGAAAAGGAATATGTTTACACGAAGTTGTAAACGGAAACTGAAATTGATCAAAGTTTGTTCGCAGGACTGGGAAAAAAAAACGAAAGGAAAGGAAAATGAACCGGGTTCCAGACCTAGCCGACCCGGTTCATTGGACGCAACTTTTCTTCTTCACTGATCGGGAACAGCAGAAGACTCAACCGGTTCAGGGCTGCCTTCTTCCTCAGGTGATGGTGGTAGGTTAAGATCTATCCTAGACTGTCCGACCTTATTCTCGGCATCGTTGTCGTCGTCGTCGTTAATGTTGCTCTTACTAACTGCACTATTAAAGAGGTGAACTTTCTTGTGACCCCCCAGCCCTTGACCTGAATCGAACGCTTTGTCGCAAAATGGGCACTTGAACAATCTCTTATCAGTCAAAGTTTTGGTTTTTGCACCGCCATCGCCCCCCTCCTTTTCTCTACTGTCGAGCAGTTTCATCCTCTTGTGGCTGTGGCTGGCCTTGTGCCCGCCGTATGCTTGGTAAGATCTGAATACTTTGTTGCATGTCTCACACCAGTACTTGGGGCGAGGTCGATGGTTCGCCGGCGTCGCGTTAAATGACTCATCGTCGTCATCATGTTCATCGTCCTTCTCGTCCTCCTCAGCCAATTCGTCGTCGACGGCTTCTTGAACTACTTCCTTGCCCTTTCTGGTCCAGCTATCTCGCAGTAGCATCATAAGACACAGTGCGACATCTTCCACAGAAAGGTTCTCGGAGTCCGAACTCACCTGCTCCGATGTCTCAGCCCTCGCCTCGTTCATGGCCGGCTTACAGCACCGGCTCGATCTCCTCCCCTTTGGGTTCCTCAGTGACTCGGCTTCGCTCCCCTTGTCGTGGAGGGCAGGATCGGTGCTGGCAACGAAGGATGATTCGGAATTGGCAGATCGGTCGTGAGGAAGATAAATCTTAGGCGACCCACGGAAGTCTTTCAAGGTGGCTTCGTTTCGATCTGGGTGCAGAGAAGACGAAGAGAGAGCTGGCACTGGGGCCGGCTCGGTCTGGACGTTGGGCTGCTTGGGAGGGAGAGGGAGCTTCGCTAAGTGAGATCTCATGTGGCCTCCCATGGCCTTGCCGTTGGCGAAGCGCCGGTTGCAGATGGTGCACACCTTGTTCTTCTCCATCTTTTTCCCTTTGACGAAGACAGATGAACGAGCACGCGAAAGACGAATGTGAAAGAGCGACGAAGTGTGTAGGAGAATTAGTAAGTGACGAAGAACGACTTCGAAGGAGGGAGGAGGGCTTCAGAAAAGCAGGAGGTCTGCAGTGAATGTGGCGAAATTACTTGGTGTCTTCATTCGGTGTGCTGGTGCGAAGGGCTGCGATCCTGGCCGTTGGATGCGTTGCAAGACCTTCTGTGCATGCTTGTGGGTATAAGATCGTGTATGGAGTAGAGCTGTGTATGATGTTGTGAGCTATTGGGTTGGGCATCATATAGGCTTTATGCAGAGTATAATAGACATCATTAGGAGCATTTAAACTTGGTAGATGAATCTGCCTCTATTGGTAAGTAAATTTAAGTACCTGCCAATTTGTTAGTATGTAATCACTAAATCATAGAAAAAATAGGCTGGATTGACTACCTACTCATTCAAATACCTAATTTCTCGAGATTTACCCCTTTTAATTTTTTGTATTGTAAAAGAGTATGAAAAGTCCGACGATAGCATGTGAATTACATGCCGCGTTGTTCTATATGAATTTGGAGTATTTAACCAAATGAATGCGTTAGGAAAGTAAAATCACGTATGGTCGGGATAAAATAAGTAACAAATCTGATGACAACATCTTTTACGATTATCGATGGTACAAGCATTGAGGTTTCTAAGCATGGACGGTACCAAGTGTGATCCGTAGTAGTATTGTCTATGCTCAAACTTTCTTTTGCTTCCCATGCCAAAGATTGTCCTACTTTATCATGGGGAAAAATACCAAAACAATCCTAAACTTATTGTACGACAACCAATTTAGTTCTAATTATATTAATTTGGGATTGTTTAGGCCCAAATTTATGATTATTTGCCAATATAATTCTTCCAGCTAAGCCAATATAATTCTTCCAGCTAATCTTAGTTGAAAATTACTATTGTGGACATCAACAGTCCTAATGGCATGCTAACATATAATTTTTTTTTCTAATTTTTTAAATTTTCAATAATTTTTTTATAAATTTTGTAGATTTTTTTTCTTTTCCTTTCATTTCATTGCATAGATTTGGAGAGGGATGCAACCCCCTCACTAACCACAAGTCCACAATGAGGGCTTGTGGCCCCTTGCTTATGGCCAATGGTTTGCCGACCGTTGTCAAGGCGTGGATTGTCGAAGGAAAATGAGTGAAAACGAAAAGGAAAAAAGAAAAAAAATAAGAATTTAAAAAAACAAAATTGTCCACGTTACGTAGCAATGCCATTTAGGATGATAATGCCCACATCAATAATTTCAAGCCAAAATCGGCTGGAATGATTACTTTGACAAATTATCAATTGGTTAAGAATAAATTAAAAATTTTAAGCTGTACAATAAGTTTTATATATATATATTGGTAATATCCCTTTTATTGTATGTTGTGGGGATGAGCATCCACCCAGGGTCAACCCCAAATCGACCTTGGACTAGCCCAACTTGTCTGGTCTTGGGCTAGTCTTGAGGCGGTCTTGGTCTAGTTTCTAGGGGGATTGAGTTGATCCTTGATCCTATAATCGCTAGACCCTGCACTATGTGAGATGATCTTCGGTTCTAGGAGTTTAGGGTTGGTTCGGACCAACCTTGTATATATATATGTTATGTATTATATATCTAATATTATGTAATATACATTTTTGTCTACTTTAAATTTTAATGCCTCCTCATCTATTCTTTTCGCAGTTCAATTTATTATGTAAATTAGAAACTACAGACCCAAACCAAATTTGACCAAAAAAAATAAAATAGAAACTCTCTTCACTTGCTTCGCTTCAACCTTGCTCACCCGCCTTGGCCTCGCTCGCCTTGCTCATGACTCGCCTCTCTTCACTTGCCTCACTCACATTGTTGCTTGCCTCAATTTTTTTTTTTTTTTAGTCAGTCCTACTCTACTTCTATTCTAACGCTCACTCTCAGACTTTTGCTCTGCCTCCTTGCAAGGCGTGGAAGTCGAAACCCACTCTTGAAACTAATTCATCCCTACCCCAACCCCCCTGAGAAGGTGGGGATTCGAACCCCTCACCTCCCCCTTCAAGTTGGAAGGGTGGCCACTAGGGTAAACCTCAGTTCACTTACCTCGTTTCTCGCCTCTATTCTCTCGCCTTCCATGTTTGTTTTTATGGCTTGTTGCTTTTAGCAAGTGTAACTTTATCTTATTGCCTTATATTGTATTTATGTTTGATATGTATTGGTGTTCACAATTTGATTACCCAATGTCGCATTGTTGATGAATATGTAATTTGAAATAGTACATTTGTTCTTATAAGAAATATAAAAAATGAAACAAAAAAATAAATGGTTGATTCTGAGTTGATCCTCAAACTGGATCGAATCCATTGGTTTCGTTCAATCCTTTGTCTCAAGCTCAACAATGTTAGTCCTTAGTCCCAAAAATTGAGAACTAACATCATACGAGTTGGTTTATTAGATCAGCCCAACTCGGATCATACTCACCCCTAACATATAATTTCATTTCCTCCATTTCATTCCCTATGTTCAAAATGAAGTGTGCACCCAAAAAGGCTGGACTTTGTTTGTCTTTAATACTTGTAAAAAGTGTCACAGGATGATCATTTGGGATCCAGATCGTGCAATAACTTAGGCTTCCTTGGATCGTAGAGAGAAGGTTCTAAAGAGAAAAGCTCTAGAAAAGAAGAACTTTGTATTATTGAAATGTAGCTTCACAACGAGGTAAAGGGCACCTCTTCTTATAATAGTAGCCTTCTCCTTACAATCGTTGATGTAATTTCTATTCAACGAACAAGGTCTTATCTCTTGACCTACAAATTACTGACATTTATATCGAGAGAACTCTAGAACTCGACACAATTACTATCTTGCCTATCCCTAATAACATTCAAAAAACTCTGGTGGAAATACTAGGTGATTTTGGATGGTCTTATTCTTCTTCTTCTTTGGTCAATTGGTCAATTCGGTCTAGACAATCTATCACGGCGAATCAGACTGGTTGTTCTCAATTCCAAATTTTTAAAATTGGGTAACCGAATTGATCCCTTTTGGTTTAGTATGGTCAGGTTTGGTCCAATTCAATTTCCTAGTTGGACCGGACCGATGGACGCTCTTAGTTTCTTTAGCCTGAATGAGTATTGCGCTTTCTCGCCATTTGTCTTCTCAACCTCAGAAGCCGGAGGCGACAGAAAACCCTCTCGGCCTTGTTGGCGACTTCAAGAGAAGATGATCAACAACATCCTCTCGGTCATAGTCTCAGTAGTGATTCTCGTCTTCCTCGTCAACGACTCTTTGCTTTTCTTCCATGTACTCCTACCGAAGAAGAGAAGAACCTACATAGCCCCCTGACCCCATGGGAGACACAAGGGTTTTTCCCAAGCCTCCGGTGCGGTCCAAGACATGGGAATGGCTAAGGAGAGACCTAATTATATTTTTAAAATAAGCCCTTGGCTCTTAAGGATATTTCCAATCGATTCTCTCTTTCTTCTACATCTGTTTATTTGGTTTTGGATGAGAAAACAAGTAAATGAATTATTAAAATAAATAAAAAAAGTAGGGGATTGATTCTATTACACACGCAAGAGACGAAATTAGTCAATAATGTCCAATAATTACAAAAATACATATATGTAGATATATATTTTGTCAAAAAAACTCCAAAATAATTAAGTAATTGAGATTTAATTTCTTTAGGTTCAGTCCGAATGGGCGGCTCTATGTCTAGAATCGACAACCATACCACCCCTATTAGAATAGCCAGTTTTGGGCGATCCGGGTGGTTCCTAGTTTTTTTGCACACTCCTAAGAATAGGAATGAGAACTTGGGCAATCAACATTTGAAAGATGAAAAGCCTGTGAGGAATCACGGGTAAGAAGAAAGAACACTAGTGAGAATGCATATTTGATGCGCTGCGACAATAGTATCCTTGTTTAACTATGTTGTACTGAATAGGGAAATCTATCTTAAATCTTTAAATCATAAGATATTCTAATGAAGTTACAGCGAGTACATCCCGTGCAGTAAATTTTTCTATCCTTATTGTCATCCATATGTACTCATCCTCTAAATAGCGTTAGGGTTGGATATGCTAAGACTAGTTTACAAAACTTACATACTAAATGATATGTAGGAATTCTTTTAGGATATTGAATATCATTCACTCATTTAATTAATGGGTGATTTTATTTCGCAAAAAATGAATAATTTGAAAAATATTTTCCTTAAAATAATCCCTTTATATCACTAACAAAAATGAGTGAAGAAAAAAATACTTTCGACATCCACGAAAATGTTTAGGCATATTATTTCAAGCAATAACGATTATTGTCTACAATGTTTAGACATATTATTACCGATACTAATAATATTATTTACTAATTATTTCAAGTAATAACGATTATTTTTAGAAAAGTAATTTTCAAATTAGTCATTTTTTCCGAAACAAACGGAGCGAAAGCATCGACTTATAATAGCGTGCATCACTTAGTATATTAGCTTAGTATGCTCTTTAGTGCAGCCAGCATTACGGCACCATTATGCTCAAATTGTAACGGTGAGTTTCTGACCAAAAATATTACTCTATGTTAGATGGGCAACCGCATGATAAAGAGGGAAAGACGAGCCAACTAAAGACCCATATCGGACGAATAGGAAATTTGAAAAACTGTGGGATTATTTACAGAAATAAATCTGAATAAATAATATTCAAACGGTAAATAATTTATGAAGAATTCAATCGCAACTTTTAAAATAGTAAATATTATTCAGCGGTCAAAATGCGAAAACCATCTCATTACCCCTTAACTGATATCAATTTTTCAAAAAAATATGTTATATTTTTTTGTGGTTCTTTATTATATGCAAAATTGTGTCTATAGTCTCATTTTTTGTTGGCCAATATGTGTAAGTCAGGTACAAATTACAGAATTAAACTAATTATTCACATCAAAATCCTTTTTGTGGTTTTCTAAACCATATACTAAGTCATGTCAAAAGTCTCATTTTTTATTGTCCGATATGAATAAAATTTCAAGAACATATTTTATGCTAACACATATAAAGAAACAAGTAAATCATAATGAGCATTTTCAAGTTTTAAACACAAAATTGGCTGTTATGCAAATTGCTTAGATAATAAGAATGTATAACTGATTTGTTTAACTGCATTAACTGTGTAACGAATGCATAATGTATTTTGTTCTCAATTTCTATATAATTGGTCCATTAAGAAACAATAAGATATATAAATGTAATTTGGAAACGTTCTTATAATTTCGAAAATAGTCATGCAATAGTTTTTATACATGCATAAGAAAAACTAGTGCCTAATATATATTTTTTTTCTGTGTAAAATTTTACTTATCAAAGTTGACCAAATGGATTTGAGCTATTTCAATAAGAAAAATTAATTTTTTGAAGTTAAACATATACGATTAGTTTGTGATCCTATTGCCGCATTTGAATTTGTGGTGCAAATCACTTTGTTATTTGAGATAAAAAAACAAAGCCATTATTTAAGTTTTTTTCATATTTATCCAAAAGATTGAATGTGACTCGCTCTTTCAAAGACCCATCGCGATTGCACTCTACATAACATCAATCGCACGTCAAATTCCACGGAGTAGTCTTGCGGTGCTTTGGCCATGACTAGTAGCAAATACTCTCATCGAGTCAGAAAGTCAAAAAATTAGTAAAATAGTGTTCCGAAAATATTATATTTGTAAAAGATTTTTGTTATTAAAAAAAAAGGCAAAAAAAGAAGATTTGGCCTGTCGGCGAAAGGCAGGCGTCTAGATCTCGATCTGGGTTGCCGCAATCATCGTGCGAAGATTGTTGCGACCCAAACCACGCAGTCTCGACGACCTTCGTGTGAAGGTTGCAGCACGGCGAGGGTCTCGTCACCCACATTGCGTGACCCTCTAACACGGGTCACTGCGACCCACGTCGTGCGACCAAATCATGATCTGGGTCATAGATTGCGCACCCTGACAACCTTCGAGGCGTGATGGTTCGTGCGATAGTTCAATGAGGGTCATCATGATTCAAATATCACAATTTAGGTCATTGTAGTCATTGAATGAAGGTCATCACGGCCAGATCGCATAGCCCTAATGACCTCCGCACAAAGGTCAAGGCGCGGTGGGTCATGCAATCATTTGGCGAGGGTCGTCACAACTCACACTTCGCCGGTGACCATGCAAAGATGCTGGTCCTGTTCAATAGAGAGAAGGAAAGAAGATGAATATGAATAGTCATTGAAGGCAAAATCAGAAAAAACAAAAAGTTAGTGAGGATAATTATGGGAGAATATTTTTTTTACTATGGCCAGCATGCCGAGAATTCAATCCTCTAAAGACTTGTATTTGGGAAATGGAGTTCAAGAAAAATTTGCCAAACACCCTTTATATGGCCCAAAGGAGTTCAGAAAGGTAGTTCCCAAGCGCATCCTAACTTTACTAAATTTGGAATATTTTGACGAGAGAAATAAGGAAGAAACAGTTAGTGAAAAAATCAGATGAGTATGCTTTGCAAAACAGATATGGTAGCTTTCAATACTCCCTCGTAGCTTCTTCTCCCTGCTCCATCGCGTTCCTCAAGATAAAGTCATAATGATGATCATCAAAAGATAACGTCATCACGTGTCGAAACCCAAATTATTCCTTTATTGTATATATATGTTGATTCATTTTCTCCGTGCCCAAATTATTCCTTTATTGTATATATATGTTGATTCGTTTTCTTCATTTCATTTCTTACGTTCAAGAAATGAAGCATGCACCCAAAAAGGGTGGACTTTATTTGCCTTGACAATTATAAAAAATGACTTAGGCTTCCTTGGATTATAGAGAGTTCTAAAGAGAAAATATGTGGAAGAGAATGAAGAACTTTGTATTACTAAAATGCAGCTCGCAATGAGAGAAAGGGCATGTCTTTTTATAGGAAAGCCCTCTTCTTACCACCATTGATGTATTTTCCATTGAGTGAATGAGATCGTATTTCTTGACCTGCCAACTACTTGCATTTTTTTTTTTGGTAAAGAAACTACTTGCATTTATGCTGAGAGAACTCTAGAACTTGGCATAATTACCATCTCATCTATCCCTAAAAATGTTTTGAAAACCCTAGTGACCCTAGGCAATTTTGGATGGTTTTCATCCATCATGCAATCTTTAGTCACGAGAACCTTGAGACCTTGACACTAGTCTTTTTTAAGGGTGAACGATTTTAGAATGGGTTGATTTTCACCTTGGAACTTGTAACTAGATCGGGCAGTATGAATTTCCTATTGCTGATGGATTCCAAAATGAATTATTCTTCTTCCTTTTTTTTTTTTTTTTTTTTTTGATTTTTTGTATTCCCTACAAGTGAAAATTTCCTTAGTGTTAAAATAAAAGAAAATATTTATTAATTACGGTTTGCTTCGGGATAAAAAAGAAGAAGAAGAAGAAGAAGAAGAAGAAAATTTTGGCTAATCCGATGGTTCGGTCTAGGCAATCTAATTAGTTCACTACCTTATGCGAAATGGAGAATCAGACTAGTTATTATCGATTCCAAATTTTTAAAATCAGGTAACCGAACTGATCCCTTGGAGAGCCACTCAGATCGGTTCGGTCCGGTCCAATTCGGTTTCCTAGTTGGACCGGACCGATGCGCACTCCCAGGTCTCTTTGACCCGAACGAGCAGTGCCCTTCCCGCCATTCGTCTTCTCGGCCTCAGAAGCCAGTGGCGACGGAAAACCCTCTGGGCCTCGTTGGCGACTTCAACAGAAGAACGATCAACAGCATTCTCTCTCTCTCAGTCTCAGCAGCGATTCTCATCTTCCTTGGTCGACGGCTCTCTTCTGCTTTTTTCCCATGTACTCCTCCTGAAGAAGAGAAGAACCTGCAGAGCAGCCCACCCGGACCCCCATGGGAGACGCGAGGGTTTTCCCCGAGCCTCCGGCGCGGTCCAAGGCGGGGACCATAGCGAGGATCCGCTTGGAGAACTTCATGTGCCACAGCAGCCTCCAAATCGAGCTCGGCGACTGGGTCAATTTCATCACCGGCCAGAACGGAAGTGAGTCGGCCTTTTTCTCTCCGCCCGTGTCGCGCCTGTTCCGGTCCGGGAGCGCGAGGAACCGGCGATCCCGCTCCCGGACCAGAATTGAATTGCTCTATCCACCCGCATCGTCGCTGGTTTTTTCTTTATTACGATTTTCGAGACGGCATGGGGCGTGATTTTAGGCATGAAGGGAGTCGCATGGTGCTTAATTAGTTAGAGGCCGACAATGCTTCGGGAAATCTTTATCTTCTGTTAGGTGTTTTGAGAATTGGTTTAGGCACGCATGATTCGAGTTCGAGCTGTCGAGACGAGAAATTTTCGAGTTTGAAGGACGCTCTAACTTGTGAGCTGCTGTTGCTCTTCGTTGCATCACAGGTGGGAAGAGTGCCATACTGACGGCGCTATGTGTTGCCTTCGGATGCCGAGCTAAAGGTACTCAGAGGGCTTCCACATTGAAGGATTTCATAAAAACCGGTTGCAGGTCTCGTGCTTTTTCCCTTGCCTGTCTGATTCCTAAATGTGTTTGTCGGGGACATTTCTGTTACTGGTACACTGCAAGTTGTCAGGTTGCCAAGACGAGCAGACACTCAATTGCATACTCTAATGGTTCTAACGTTTCTCTTTGTTACTTCTTCTTGTTGTTGTTATCCCAGTTCGGCTCTCGTTCAAGTTGATTTGAAAAATTGTGGAGAGGATGCATTTAAGCCCGAAATATATGGAGATATGATTACTGTAGAACGTCGGATTTCTGAATCTACTGGCTCTATGGCATTGAAGGATTGCCAAGGTTTGGACCATACGCCTGTGTTATTTCAATCCATATGTGATATTTGTTCCAAGGAAGTTCTTGTCTTTGACTTTTATGGCTGGTGACTTGTCTGATAACCCGAAAAATTTGATCATCATTTTTAAACTTTTTTTGTCTAACATTGTTCGATAGGCGATACTGAAATTCCTTCTAAGACAGAAATAAGCTGTTGATATAGCAGATCGATAGGAGAGCCGGATTTCGACATGCAAAGTAAACGTGTTAAGAGTCCTAGTGTACATATATTGACTGATGGAATTGTTCAAACTTTTTGCTCTTAGACCTCAGTTTGTTTTGTCTTGGTAGCTGATGCTAAAAGCTATGTAGTTCTGCTTGATTTTTTCCTTACTGAGTCATCTTGCAGGAAGAAAGGTTGCTAGTCGGAAAGAGGAGCTTCGTGAACTTGTTGAACACTTTAATGTGAGTTTTCTGAAATATACTGAAGTTATGTGCCTCCGATCAGTGGATGACAAATATGGATGCAACCAACATGTAAACCTAACTAAAGATAAATGCGCGCTTCTGTGATCCTTCTGTTACATTCCAGCTGTTTTAAGTCATTAGTTATGTTCATTTATTTTTTTAAAAGTTAGTACATTTTTGATTCGGAAAGATATGGGCACCCTGGTGGTTCAATGGAATTTGCTGGATGGTGATGGGTGTACCCTGAACTTTCCTTTAAAGGTAGATTTTGCTTAACAAGGGTATTGATCAATTATACATAAAGTCCAAGACGTGCTAATGAAATCTATCCTTTTTTCAGAGTTATTCTCAACCTGTTAAGTGTTTTCATCTCTTGCACCAAACTAATTATTTTATTTCAAGCACTTATAGGTCACAGTTGCACGTTTGTTCAATGTAGTCTTGACATATCTTGCTCCAATGCTTGATCTGGAATATCAGGAAAATCAAGTTATACCAGGCCTACTTTTTTGTATAATGCTAGAGATATTAAAGCTCGTATACTAAATGGACTTACTAAATGATGTGGCAGATACATGTTGGGTGTCTAAATGGTCTTATTGACATGAATAACCAGTTATAGTTTGTTACATCATTTAATAAACCTATTTAGTATACGAGTCTTAGTATCTCTAGCATGCTTATATTTTATAAATCCAATTTTAAAATTTCATATGTGACCTAAACTATACAAACATACTAGAATTGCAAGCGAATCTATCACTTGACCTGCACAACTTTTTATTATTGTGAATCTATTGATTTCAATATTTACATGTATCTCTATTGTGAATGTAAAAGTTTCATTGTTTTTTGTTAATAACCCTGATGATTTAGGGCCCTCCCTCCCTCCCTCTCACACACACACTCGCACACACGTGCACGTGCAAACATCCAACACAATCCTGACTAAAGAACCTTAGAGGAAACAATTGACGTATAAATGCAATTGTGTGATTGGACTGAAAGACCTCATAATATCTAACCAGGCTTTTGACTGCATTTCTCTTTTTTAGCTCAGAATTCTTATTGGGACTGCTGAGATATCTCAAAACATGTTTTGTTTACATTTCAGTTGTACCTCCTTCATAATTACGCTCAGAAGCCATGCTTTCCTCATGCAGATTGATGTAGAAAATCCATGTGTAATTATGAGTCAAGACAAGAGCAGAGAATTTCTGCATTCTGGAAATCCCAAAGACAAATTTAAGGTACAAAACATGCCTCCTCTGTCTAGAATTCTGCAAAGCTGCTTGACTAAGGGTATGCTTCTCAGTTTTTTTTCAAGGCCACACTACTTCAGCAAGTAAATGATCTTCTTCAAAATATCCGTGAACATTTGGATTCAGCGAAGTCCCTTATTGAGGAATTGGAGGCTACGATAGAACCTATAAAGAAGGAACTCAATGAGTTGGTTGACAAGATTAAAAACATGGAGCTCGTGGAAGGAATTTCTCAGGAGGTACAACAACTGAAGAAGAAACTTGCATGGGCATGGGTATATGATGTAGACAAGCAACTAAAGGAGCAAAGTTCAAAGATTGAAAAGCTGAAAGCTCGTATACCTGCTTGCCAAGCCAAAATTGATGAGCAACATGTAAGTTTTGACTTTCTTCTTGTTATTCATTTTCAACTAAAACAAAAAAGGGAAAAAAGGAAAAATAAGAGATGAAGAAATTGATTATTTTGATACTGGCCAAACCCCATAGACAAGCATTGTCTGATACTTTAACAATGGTAACTGTTTTTGGCTTCCGCTTATCAAGTGCTCAGCAAATTAGTCTGGCCCTTGGTTGGATGAATTGGGTTTGAGCGTCTAACAAATATACAGATGACATTTTGTAGTGATGAAATTAATGGAGGATTTTATCTTTGCATTATTTTTTCCAATCCAGATTAATCTAACAGGAAGCAATCTATTTTTTGTTTGTGTTATCACAGAATATCCTGGAAAGGTTGAGGGAATCTTTAACTGAGAAGAAAATGCAGATTGAGCATCTGATGATAAAAACATCTGAAGTGAAGAAGAAAAAGAGTGAATTGCAGCAGCGTCTTTCCTTGGTATGATAATTCATTCATGCCTAGATACTTATACTCTCAAGAACTGTTTTCTGTTGATGATCGGGTTGGTTTCTATGTCTTTTGTTGAGATTAGATCCTTCAATCATTAATGACTGTCTAAACTCAATGGTCCTTGCAATTCCGGCTATGGCTGAATGAAATCATTGCACCACTAGCCCTTTCTTGGACAAGAACAACTACTCATCCCTTACTGAATTTGATGAACAAGAAAAGTGAGATTGCATGTGTACTTTCCAAATGAAAAGTCATTTTGACTTTGCATATGAATATAAATGTGTTAGTATGCTATTCTGCGACTTGGAAGGTTATATTTCCTTAGTGGAGATTTTTTCTTCCCATATTTGCCAGTTTTTCCTAAATCAATTTAAGTCATATCTATCTTTTTCAGTGTGTTACTCTCTTCTTCATTCTCTCATGAATTTATAGTTTTTCCGTCCAAATGCATTGATATGTCCCTTGCAAATGACGGTTTGTTTACTTAGGCTAAAAGAGAGCGCCATGAGCTCCGTGAGGAGCATGGTCGCTTGACCAATCATATCCAAAAGTTGATCAAGCGTGTTCAGTCACTTCAACGGCAAATTCAGGAGATGCAGGAGCAAAATCTTCAGAGCACACAGGTTTGTTTCTGATGTACTTGACTTGTTGAAGTGGCCGTTGAATCAGCTTTTCTTCCTCACCAAGGGGGCTGGATTCATCCTTCCTCATGGCTGTTTTGGTGAATGATGAGGAATAATACATGGATTTTTCATTTCACGATGATGATCATCTTTTTCAAAGATCCCTGCATGAATCATACGCTTATCCCATTTTCAAAAGAACTTCTAGGGTCTGTATTCTTGTCCACTGTAAGAGAATGTTGGAAAGCTGGGGCTGTGAGGTTTTGTGAATTGATATAGTTAATTAAGCAAACATTGTCTCATTTACTTCTTACTAGAACAACTAAATGCCTACTGTAACGTGTATTCAAGCCCAACCTCTCGTTACCTTGAAAAAGCCTTGAACAGAAATTAGAGTTGTTTGAGGAAAGTATGCTTTTTCATTGAAGTAAGACCCAACAGAGGTCTTCCAGCATCAGTCTCACCTCCTCTCTCTTCCTCCCCTTTTATCAGCAATTATTCTTGTTTTCTGAGTTTGCTTGTTCATCATATTTACTCTTTTTTAATTCCCACTCACTGAACCTTCTGGACACGTGGGCAGTACTGTTGTGACAGTCTCTTCTTCTCTTTTTCCTTTTTGAAAGCTATAGTTTGTATTTCTTTTCATAAAATAGGGTCAGTGTGGTGTTAGGACAATTCTGCTAGAAAATCTAACGAGATTTGGGAACAAGTAACTATCTACTGGCCTATGCAACGACCAGTTTAAAAGTCTTTATGTCTGTATCATATTTCTTCTTTTGCATGTTTCTGCATACTAATGCTGTAAGTCGTTCTGCCAGTTCATAATCAGTACAGGGGCATTGCATTTTCATTTGTTGGGATTAATGATGTTTCTGATGTTTCAGAATGAAGAATTTGAGCTAGAAGCGAACGTCAGGGAAATCCAATCTCAGATTGATGCCGTGATTTCAAAACTCAGAGGGTAGTCTTTTCTATTTAGTGCAATTTTTTTCATGAGGTGGATTAAGTGGCACTGATCTGCTGGCAAGCATATCTTTTGAAGATTTATTTATTACCACTTTATTCAATGAACAAATGTAGGTTGAATGAAGATGAAAATGCCTTGTCAGACAAAATTCAAAGGGAAATGGATGATATGCAAAAGATCACAAATGAGGTATGGAAGTATGCAGGGTAATTAGACATATCAATTTGAGATGATATAATGCTGATTTCCCTCTGCTTTTTGTTGCATATCTATGCCAAATATGTTCGAGCTTCTGGTCTGATCTTAAGTGATGCAGGACTACTTTATTTTGTGCTACTTCTTGACAGCACTGCTAAGTATTTTAATCTTTCTATTTGCTTTGTGGTTGGTTTATTTCACAGTTGTTAGGTAGGAGTTACAAAATCTGCTAATGGAATAATTGCCAATATAATTTATTGTATGCTCCTCATATTAATTTGAAGTATAAGAATTGGTCATGTTTGTAGATTGAAGACCTAGAGAAGAAGCAGCGTGAGGTCTCTACTAATATCCGTGAACTCAAGCAACATAAAAGCAATAAGGTGCTGGTAGCCAATTCCTTTCCCTTGCCTTAGGTTCATTTTATAGATCTTAAATTTTTTAGGATGAAGAAAGCAGTTGTTTCAGTGCACTCTTATTTTCCTGCCATCATTTCTATGACAATCTATTTTCTTGTTCTCACTTGAAAGGTTACGGCTTTTGGTGGAGAGAAGGTAATCCATCTTTTACGTGTTATTGAAAGACATCAGAGCAAGTTTACAAGAGCACCAATTGGTCCCATTGGCTCACATTTGGTTAGTAGTGATCTGAAATGGTTTATGTGGCTCGTATGTGTAATGATCTATGTCACAGTCTCAAGTTGTCAAGAAAAGAGACATTATTGGAAACAATTATTTGATTACAGTTCTTTCGATCCTATGTGATTTTCTTATCTGATAAGACACTCCCTCTCCATGAGTCCTATGTGATATTGTGGGTAATATCTTCTCTGAATTTTGCAGCAGTACTAGTCCATGAGCATCCATGTTTATTGATACTTTTTTTTTTGGGGGAAGGAAGCCCCGGGGGGTTGGGGGGGGTGGGAGGGGCGGGCGGCGATGTGCCCCATGCCGTCACTCTGCCTTATCCTATCCTTACTTTGACTCTGATGCTTTTGCTCTTCATCACTGAACTAGAACCTTCAGGTGTTTGATATTTTACTGGCAGATTACTATATAAGATATGTTACTTTGGGGCACCCCTTAACCATTATTCAAAAAGAAAGATATCCATTTTTGGTGCACTTGGTTGTGCATAACATGAGAAAGACAGTGCTTTGAAGCTGACAAAGTTTCTTTGTGTCAATGTTAACTAGTGCCTTTGGGGCACTCGCTGAACAAAATTCTATAGATAATTCCATTAATGCCTTTGCTCCCCAATCTACTCTTATTCATTTTTCTGTTTGGAGCTCAGACACTTCATGCTCAATGCAGAGTTTGATCCATGGTGGCCAATGGGCTCCAGCTGTTGAAAATTCCATAGGGAGGTTGCTCAATGCTTTTATTGTGACAAACCATAGAGATTCCCTTTTTTTGAGAGGATGTGCGAAGGAGGCGAATTATAATAACCTTCAGATCATTATATATGACTTTTCAAGACCAAGGTAGATCCGTGGATATTCTCTCACCTCTTCTCAATCAACTTTTATCTTAATGTTTGACCATTTCTGTAGGTTGACTATACCACATAACATGCTTCCACAGACTGAGCACCCCACAACTTATTCTGTTTTACGGGCAGACAGTGACACTGTGTTAAATGTCTTGGTGGATATGGTATGTTTTATGCAATGTCCCATGCAATTTTCATAAGTTCACTCTTTTGCTTCACATTTATCAACATAGAGTTGTGATGTGCATGCCCTCTAAATATATATATGTCCAGGGTTCTATTGAGAGGCATGTGCTTGTCAGAGATTATGATGAGGGGAAGAAAGTTGCTTTTGACCAAAATATCGCAAACCTGAAGGAGGTTTACACCCTTGATGGTTACAAAATGTTAGAGGCAAACAAAGCTTTTCTCTCTTTTCAATTCATGCATTTACTTTATATTCGTGCTGTGTGACTGTAGTAGTTGAATTGTGTACACTTACATGTCCAGTCAATAAGTGAGAACTAAAAGCATTTTTAGCATCTCTTGTTAAAAAAAAAACTAACTGTTTGCAAATGACTACAAAATATAAAGTCTTTCATTTGTTTCTAAAGGAAAAACAAGATCTAATATACAAATTATTATTTCACAAATGAAGAACATAATTGAGGTAAACCTTAAAGAAAAAAATTGATTTAAATAATCTAGAAGAGAAAGCAAGAATTGTGAGAGAAATTAATTGAAATATGAAAAATTGAATTAGTGTTGGAAACTTGCAATCTATTAAAGAGAAATATTATATCGTGTTGATTAAAAGGTTACTGCTTAATCACATGGTATTTTCTATTTATATTTAATGCTATTTCTCAATTGTTTCATTGAAAATTGGACATTGTCCCACTAAATACAAAAAGAATATCTTGTGTTTAAGACAAGAATGAAATTTGAATAGAGAAATACTTTATACTGCAAAAACAAAAATGAATCTATTTTAATTACAGCCAAGAAACAGAAAGTGGAGTTCAACCTAAACTCATAGGACATAGGCATATTGTTGGATTCTCTTGATTAAAGATAAGCTTGCCAGTCCATATCAGAAGTTGTATTCTGATTTCCCTTAGGTTTGTATTCTGATTTCCCTTAGGTTTTCTCGGGGGTCTGTCCAAACAACTCTTCCTCCAAACAAGAGAGCAAGGACAGGTCGTCTCTGTGGCTCATTTGACAATCAGATTGAAGATCTGCAAAGAGAGGCGCAGAGAATGAAAGTACAAGCTGATCAGTGTAGGAAGAGGAAAAGAGATGCGGAGTCTTCTGTCCGTCATCTTCAGGATAATCTTCAGACTGTAAAGGTAGAAAGACTTATCTGATGATGTAATGGATGCATGGATATGTGTCTCTAGTTTGTTTTGTGGCACATTCTGTTTGTTGTGAACATTACTTTTGGGTTTCTGCCTAGTCTGCATTATGCATGCAACAATTGGTGTTAGGAAGTGTTTGCGCAATACTTTGGATCAGCAAGCGAGGGTTGGGTCCCAATGTTGCCATTAGTTGTGATGTTTCTTGCCCTTAGTATTTCAAATAGAGATATCTTCCTTTTGTCCTGATTGGCTTGATGGACATTATCAAATTCATCATTAATTATCTGAGTAACTTTGTCAATGCTATATCCATTCAAGTCAGTGTATTTTAGCATTAGGGTGTGTGCCAAACTTAACTCAGACCACACACCCCCCCAAAAAAAAAAAAAAAAAAAATCTCTCTCCCTTGCCATATTTGTCTTTGCATACATTCATTTTCTATTTCTACTTGAATCCAGGTCTCTTGGTCTCATTCTTTTTGTTGCCCAATCTCATGCAGGGGAACATATTTTCTTTTCTGGCTTCAGATTATGCATCATTCACTCTAGCTCTTTTGGCTTTTGTTGTCATTTGGCATATTAGTGATCAGTGGGAGAGAGTTTTGAATCTTTTGAGGTTATATTTGTTGTCCAAAAAGGGTTTTAGGTGGATGGTAGTTACTTTCCATTGCTATAAATATCCTTATAATGGGTATTTTCAAGAAATGAGTTAACTTCCTCTTATTATATCTTACCTTCGTGTTCCATTCTTTTTGTCTTACCTTTGTGTTCCATTCTTTTTGCATGATCTCCTACGTGTTTTGGATAGAGGAGGGGCAAAAGTGTGGAGAGGGATTTAGCATCTAAGAAGCTAGCTCTGGAAGACTTGAAGAAGGCAAATGTTGTTGAATCTAGCCTATCAACGTCAGATGTTGATGAGCTGCATCAAGAAATTTCAGTTTGTTTTGCAAGCCCTTTTATTTTGTAGTTTTGGTTGAATTTACTATTATCTCATGTCATCTAATGAGCTTCTCCTATCAAATATGTTTTTTTTTGCTGGCCATTTAGAAAGTGGAAGATGAGATACAAGAAAATGAAACTCTGCTGGAGAAAATCAGTCTCAAAATGAGTAATGTGGACGAGAGTGCTCACAATCTTAAGCTAGCATTCGAGGAGTTATGTGGTACTGCTGGGAATGCATTCACATTTCTATTTCGCCCTTTAGAACACATAGCTAATGCTTAGAATTTATTTTGGAAACGTAGAATCAGCAAAAGTGGAAATTGATGCTCTCGAAGATGCAGAGAGAGAGCTAATAAAGGTTGAAAGTACCATTAGCTCAGTGGAAGCGGTATGTGTTATACATCACGTCTCATTATGTCTGTCACCCCAAGGATAGTAATGCACTAGTGGTTACTTCAATTCTATACTATCTGTACACTGTCTTTTCTGACAGTATTTATTATTCATTTAAAGGAAAAGACCCATTATGAAGGTATTATGAGTACTAAAGTCCTCAGCGATATCCAAGTGGCAGAGGCACAGCATCGAGAGCTTGAACATAATCGTATGGTATGTAATGTCCATCTGAGCTTTATATTTCAATGTGATGGAGCTTTTTATTGGGAAAGGCATCTAAATTTAATGATGGTTAGTCTTGATGAGTAAGGAATTCGAATAAAACATGCTTTTCATTCTTTGTGGTTTGTGAGGTCTGTTTACTGGATACTTCTTAATAATTTGGAGGACTTGCACAGTGCAGACTAAAAATATCAGCTCTGCTTAGTGACAAGTCCTAGTATCTCCTTGGTTCCATTTTTTCTTTCAGCCTCTAAATTTGTAAAGTTTAGAATAAAATGCTGCTACATGCAATCTGTCTCGTGTTATTCTTTTAATATTTCTCAAATTTGGCCTAAGATATTATGTTTCCATGATTGGTTTTTGCTCTGTGGCTAGTTCTTTCATTTTAAGGTTTATCATGAGCTTGGTAATTTGCAGGAGAATTGCAGAAAAGCTTCCATTATATGTCAAGAGAGTGAAATTGAAGATCTGGGAGGCTGGGATGGACGTACCCCAGAGCAGCTTAGCGCTCAACTGAACATGCTTAAGCGAAGGCTTCAGCTTGAGAGTCAACAGTAAGGATATACATTCACAGTTTCAGCTGAAGAACAGCAAAGCTTTCAATATTGGATGGCCTGCTCTCATGTTTGTTATTTGAGCAGATATTCTGAATCAATCGATGATCTCAAAATCATACATGACAAAAAGCAGCGGAAAATTGCACGGAAGCTGGAAACTTATGCAGGTTTACGGGAAAGGCTGAATGTAAGTTTTGTATGATACCTTTTACCGTTTAGAAGTTATGATTGCCGAGGCACGCTCACGATGCACATATTTGAAAGTTCCCTGTAATCTAGCTTCACTGTGATGGGTGTGAATGGTGAACTGTACTGGTTAAACTGCTCTATTGAATTTACACCTTGCAGTGACCAGAAATAGGAGATGTACTACTCCTTTAGCTTTTGTGCAGTTCAATCTTATTTGCCACATGTGGGCAGAGTTTTCTAGGGGTCATTAAATAGCAGTTTCTCTGAGATGTCTCGAGTTTGTCTCTTTTGGTCAGAAAATCAAATCCAAAAGCTTAACTAGTTAGAGAGAATGAGATCACTTATTAAAAGGTCTAGACAAAATCCTGTAGACCAGCCATTTGGGATATTTTAATACCTACCATCCAAACTGTTCTGGCACAAACTTATGTGTCTTGTCTTTTTATCTTTTAAGTATTTTGGCAATTCTATTTATGCAATCCGTGTCCGTGCCTTCTTCCACCCTGCCATAGGTAAAAAACTTAAATGTTCGAGTTTCACTGTGACAATGAGTGGTAGACCTATTCTTTAAATAGACTGGACCCACTTCAACTCCCTTCACCACTAGTTTTGACCTGAATGACTTTAGATATATATTACTCAAGGACTACAATGGCTATTTCCTTGTGTTCTTTCATGTTATTTATGGACAATGGAGAATGAAAGGTGTCAGAGCATGGATGGTGAAATATTGTTAAAAATGTCATTATTCAAAAGAACATGCCAAAAAGTTAGGTGAGTTTTAGAAGGACAGCCCCTTCTAATTGCTGCTAGTTTGAGGAATTGATTGATGTATGTACTTTATTAGATTAATTTGATGCCGTGTATGATTGTCAGAAAAGGGATAAAGATTTGAAAAGGAGTGACAACAAATCGAAGTTCTGCATTTTGTTCTTTGATGCATCTGCAATTGATCAAACTGAACATGTTACCTTGATGCACACTTTTAGTGCATAGTCTTTTCTGAAAAGTTACGGCTGTCCTGAGTGCAAAATTGTCGACAACAATTTTGACTCTTCCATTGCATCTTATTGCCTGAAGGTAACATTGCAGTCATCTTTTTGCTGGGGCTATCAGCGCCTTTATGGCCCTTGTTCATCAATGGGGCAAAAAACTAAATTGACCCGCAATTCTTTCCTCTTGCTTTTTCATGGCAATGAGCAAATTATTGCCAACATATCAGGGTAGTGGAGTGGTCACAGGACAGTAATTAGTCAACGGTACGATGAATTAGCTGTATATATGTTCCTTAATGTATATGTGCACTCTCTTTATCTTCACTAAGAGATATCATAATGGATGCTAAAAAGTTGGATGGAATGTTATAAAACATTCAATAGAAGAAGTAAGCTAGGGTGATATTACTTAATGATTTCTTTCATAGATACTCTTTAGAGGGGAGTCAAAGCCTGATGGAGTCTGAAAAATCATGAGAAGAAAGAGACTCTTAGGAAACAGCATGTGATTGACATGTGACTATAATGGGGTAGTTGCCAATGGAAATTTCGGGGCACTATTTCCCTTGCTGTGAATTACACACTTAACTTACTTTATGCTCTTTTCAGATGTGACTCCAGTGAATTGACATGAAACATCTTCTAGACTTTTTTTTTGCACGCATTTGCTGTCAAACAATCAATGGATTATCTTAATTCAGTCTCTCAAACTTTTTAATTCATGCATGTCCATAACTTGACAAGTGCTGACTGCAAACGTGAGATCAGTTTTACTGCCTTTATTACCAGAATTACCAGTGCTCCATATGGTTTTATGTAGGTTTGTTCGACTTAATTGTTGTCATCATAACACATCTTAGTCTACTTCTTCAGTTCCTCTAAATCAAGAATTGCACCTTTTCTTATTGATCAACTGAGTCTGAACTTGGAGAAACAACGTGCTGCTTGAGTGGAGGCACATGTAACTATTCTATTTGTTTTGTCCTGCTGCTTTTACACCCCGGCAGTGTTAGTCCTACATAAATATATCAGGGTCTTACCAATGAATTCTGTATCTATATAATCACATCAAATTTCTCTCTGATGTTATGACTCTTGAATATTCGATAAACCCATCATATATTTGATGCTTTAAATGCAATTATTTCATCCGTGCATGCAAAATTAATGTTCTCAGATAGAACTCCTTAAAACTATTGTCTACCAGGCTTGTGAAACAGCCCTCAAGTTGCGATTGGACAAATTTCAAAGAAATGCAACCCTTTTAAAGCGACAACTGACTTGGCAGTATGAATATCTATCTCTTAGTATTAAAGATATCTCTTTGCATTTAATTTAGTGATTCCTCTTAGAGAAGGTACACTTGTCAAACCACAATTTTGGGCACTTTCTCAATTAGTTTCTTATTACCAGATTTAATGCACATTTAGCAATGAAAGGTATCAGTGGGCAGATTAAAGTCAGTTACGAAGAAAAGACCTTGTCAGTAGAGGTACGCCATTTTGCATCAATTATTAACATTGTATGTCTAATTTGTGTCAATTAATTGCTACTTGAGTGTGCCTCACACCTACTTAGGTGGATAAGTTTAAACTATGCTTGTATGCCTTTGTCATTTTTTTTCTCTTCATCAGGTCAGAATGCCCCAAGATGCATCAAGTACCACTGTACGTGACACCAGAGGACTTTCAGGTCATACCACTCTATATGTCTATTTATTGGTAGCTTCTTCTACATATTTACTATAAAATTATAAACGGATGAGAGACAGCGACTTGGCTGTTTTATGCTTGCCCATGTTGGAGTCTAGTTTATTAAGCCTCGGGAGTTCTCTTTGGGTTAAGACCTTCTTAAAACATAACCTGTAATTGGAGTTGAATCATATCTACAAGTTATTTGTATATTCATCTTGGCCTGGATTCTTCTGAGCATATAGCCACATCACCATTTTTATTACAACTTACTTAAACTGAGAGATAAACTAAAGAAGATAGCAGAAATACTTTTGTCATATCTCCCTCTACAAAAATAATAACCCAACGGTGGGCAGTGCAGTTGGTTTGGGCTTTACTACCTCATCGCCAAGGGAACAAGTTTGAATTTCTGCGTTGTCAACACGTTTTAAGCGGGGAGCCATGGTGGCGGGATCTTGTGCTAGCTTCCCCCGAGGTTTACGTCTAAATAGCGGCTTGTGGCGAGGCCCGACGGTGTCACCAAGCTCCGGCGGGTCTTGTGACTCCAAATAGCATAAGCGAAAGGGGGCTCCGGCGGTTCCTCAGTATTAAAAAAAAATAATAAATAATAATAATAATAATAATAATAATAATAATAATTTTTTTTTTTTTTTTTTAAAAACCGAGTGAAAGGAGAGTAGTTCAGCCTCTTTATCATACTGCTCTCAAACTCGCAGTCCATCAAGATGCTTGGCTGTGAGATTTTATGTCAGAAAGGTGTACTGATGATTTGGATCCCAAAGTATAATGCAAATGTAGGGCAAGCTCATAGTCGATGAACTTGTGTGTGCATGCTTGTGGACTCTCCTGTATACGTGTGTATGTTTCTGTGTTTGGCTGCATAATGTGGGCTTGCATATTGGCGGTCTGGGCTGTTTGTCGCAAGCATACGGATCCTGTTCATTGTCGACTGTCTTCATTGTTGTATCAATGTTTAATCAGGTGGAGAACGATCTTTCTCGACACTATGCTTTGCACTGGCTCTTCATGAGATGACAGAGGCTCCATTTCGAGCGATGGATGAGTTTGATGTGTTCATGGTAAACTTGTATTCATTAGTGTTGTCCGTGTGCTTTTCCATTTTCAAATGGAAATTTCAGTTTTTTGACAGTTGAACAGCACTTGGTGGTATTTGGAAAATGATCGGTACACTCATCAATATCTTTCTGATGCGTGATGAGTATGTTTTCAGGATGCAGTCAGTCGGAAAATCAGCTTGGACACTCTTGTTGATTTTGCGTTAGCACATGGGTCTCAGTGGATTTTCATAACACCTCATGATATTAGGTAATAAATCAACAACTGACCCATACGGCATAAGGTGGTACTTTGGGGTTAAGGCCCTCATTTTAGGTTAGACTTGCATGGCTTACAACAACAATGTTCTGTCAGCATTTTGCTTATGTTTCTGAGGGTGTGTACCGCTCTGGGTGGGACATTACATTTTCCCAGAACTGCTGCTGAGCTGTAAAACTATATCAAGAGTGACTTATGTCCGGGGAGAATCAGAAGCTAAGTGAAGAGATGAGTCAAAATGCCCCAGAATCTAAGTTTTTGTTATTCTCGTCTACTGCATGTTTCCTGGTCGTGAAAAGGTCCAAATGGCTCTCAAATGGGGTATAGCCATGTCATTTTGAGGGCGATCTTTTTTTATTTCTGGAGAGATTGATGCAGTGTTGAAGCCTAAGAAACACAAGACCAAAGAGCCAACCCATGAGCAGTTGAAACAGTTTCAAAACTCAGTCTTGGTAGTCCACATGTGAAAAGTGGATGTGCGTGTCTTTCAGTGAAAATTCATATGTTTAAACCAGTTTGACTAAATACGCGTCATGCGATTATTTTTTAGTCACAATGTAACTTGCAAGAATTGAAGCTTGTGATGCAATGTGCTTTAGAATACAGAACTCAGTGGGAATTGGGTCTCAGGATAGGCAAAATCTGATTTATTTATTTTTTTGGCGGGGGCTTTTGATGCAGCATGGTAAAACATGGAGAGAGGATAAAGAAGCAGCAGATGGCAGCTCCTCGTTCTTGATTAGTCATATACATAATTTCAGGTGTGTAAATTAAGGACCACTCGCATGCCTTATTGTTCTGTGTTAGCATATGTTCTATTTAAGGAGTTACCACTTCTGCTATTACAGGCTTACTAATTGACTTTATGCATCTTAAATTCAGAGTTTGATTTTGAATAGATTCTAGAAGCTGACTCAGGAGTGAAGCCGGGGCCATGACCATATTTTAAGAAGTAGCTAAGTTGCCTGAACGGGAAACACTAGTACTCTGCAAATGGACTGCGAAAAAAATGGCTGATTAAGGCGTCTTTCTAAGTCCATCTACAGCATTCATGGCAAGGGTTAGTTAAGAGGTCTGGGCACAAACTTTGGATGAAAACTTTATTTGGGTGACATTCTGATTTGTGCGGTTCAACAGATGTTTTCTAGCCCTTCTCTCAAGCGTAGTGGGAGGTTCCGTTCTCAGTTTTTGGTATATATAGGATCCGAACTCTTCAATTGTTATTTATGATGTCAGCTTCTTGGTTAAATTTTCTTACGACCATACTCCATATTTTGTGGTTCCATTTGAATATATATGAATGATGATGCAGATCACAAAGCGCTTTGTTCTTTGCACGGGCACGGAACTGTTTCTTGAGGACCCGGGTTCGATCAATAGATTAGATCCTTTCGTGTACATGGAAGGGTTCTGTCTTGGATGATCAGTGGTGGTTTAGTTAGTACCGCCTAATCCGTGTAAAAGCCCATGCCATATGTGGCTAACTTGGGATAAACATGGCCTCAATTAAAGGCGAAGAGGTTGGAGGATGTCTCATTCAACCTGGCTTGGATAAGGGTGAATGAGACGAGATTTTCAAATCGAGCTGTCAAGTTAGGAGAAATTCGACCCCAAATAATTACTTCGGGTCGGGCTGAATGGCCCCCCGGAATTACTCTATAATGCGGGGGTCGAATTGGAAAAGTAATGAAACTTATGCGATTCGTACTTTTAAGTTTTAGGTAGGTCCATGGAAACACGTGATTAGATTGATAATCACGGACCAGCGCCAGTCCCTCATGCACGCACACCCAACAACACGGTACAAAATCTGCAGATGGTAACAAAAAGCAAGCGCCACACAAAATATGCATTTCCAAAATAAATAAAAAAATGATTATTAGTCCTCGAAAGATAAATCTGGCATAGAAAAAAAAACAAAAAACGATAAATCTGGCATAGAAAAAAAACGAAAAACGAAAAAAAAAAAAACAAAAAAAAAAAAAAAAAAAAAAGAAGAATGATACCCTTTGTTCAAATCTCCAGACCCCACAGCCCCCAGAAGTCCGTTAGCCAGAAAGTCCACACAGGAGAAAGAGATTGCTCTTCTTCTTCTTCTTCTTGTTCTGCTTCTTCTCCTTCTTCAAATGCAAATCTAGAGAGAGAAACCTAGAGAGAGAGAGAGAGAGAACACATCACGACCTCGCAGCAGAGAAGGTGCAGTCGGCAACGTACCTGAGAAACGTTTCCCAGGTGGAGAGACTGGAGGAGTGAGGAAAGAGGAAGGGATTTTGACAGGGGGGAAAAAGGGGAGAGGTGGGGGGGATGCGAAGGCGCCTGAGCTCAAGAAACGGAGGAGGACGAGGTGCAGTGCCTTGAAGAACCATGTCGCTCCAACCATCGCCGAAGAAAGCAAACCCTAGCCCCAAGCCCAAGCGAAGAGCCTCCAGCTGGTCCGACTTCTGGGTCAAGAACACCCACTCCAACAAGCCCCTCAACCCAGTGATTTTCACGATGCAACTCCCTCCTCTCTCCAAGAAAGACCCGGATAACCCCAAAGCCCAGACCTTTTTCTCCAATTTCTCCAAAACCGACCGTACCCTCTTGTTGCCCGACGAGGTTCTGCTCAACATACTCGGTAGAATGCCTGATTCCCAGAGGCTCTCTAATTTCCTCGTCTGCAAGCGTTGGCTGAACATTCAAGGTCGCCTCGTTAGGTCCTTGAAAGTCCTGGATTGGGGCTTCATCGAATCGGGCCGATTGATTGTGAGATTCCCGAATCTAACGCACGTCGATTTGAGCCGCTCCTGCGTTGTTTCGCCCCGGAACTCGGGCATTTTGTTGCATCATGGTAGTATTTCCATGCATTTGAATACTGGATTTTCTCCCATTTGTCGCATTCTTGAAGAAAATTTGCTCTCTGTCGAGGTTATTGACAGGGGATTGAAAATGCTTGCGAATGGTTGCCCCAATTTGTGTAAGCTTGTGGTGGTTGGTGCTAGTGAGTACGGGCTATTGAGCGTGGCTGAAGAGTGTTTGACGCTGCAGGAGTTGGAATTGCACAAGTGTAGTGATAATGTTTTGCGTGGAATTGCTGGTTGCCAGAATTTGCAAATCCTGAAACTGGTTGGGAGTGTGGATGGATTTTATGCTTCTTGGGTTACTGATATTGGCCTAACTATATTGGCGCAAGGGTGTAGGAGGTTGGTGAGGCTTGAGCTTTCTGGATGTGAGGGAAGCTTTGATGGAATTAAAGCCATTGGGCAGTGCTGTCAGATGTTGGAGGAATTGACCCTTTGCGATCACAGGATGGATGGTGGTTGGTTGGCAGGACTCTCCTACTGTGAGAATTTGAAGACTTTGAGATTCGAGTCTTGTAGGACCATTGATTCTAATCCAGGGCCAGACGAGTTTTTGGGTCTTTGTCCAGCACTTGAGCGATTACATCTGCAGAAGTGCCATTTGCGGGATAAAAACAGTGTGAGGGCAATGTTTATGGTGTGTCATGCTGTGAGGGACATTGTTGTGCAAGACTGCTGGGGCTTAGAAAATGATATCTTTAGCTTGGCGAGTTCTTGCAGGTAATTAGTCCTCGAAACTGCTAAGTCCTCTATTAATATTGAAGCAACTTGTCAATTTCCTTTTCCATGCTAAGTGAAATACTGATTTTGATGAACTGGTTATTTACATAAATTAGGATTTTTTTTTTTTTTTTTTTTTTTTTTTTTTTTTTTTTTTTTTTGTCATTTCCCTTGTTGCTGCACCTTTTTTTTGGTTCCTTTTGGGGTGGTGGCGATGAGGAATCACCCATGTTTCAAACTCTTTTAAGAATCGAGACAGTTTGGTTGGCAGTGACAGAGCATGAACCCATATACTTGAACCTTGAAATGCTATTTATTCATAGTAGTACTTGCAACTAATGGTTCTGGATTTTCTCACAAGCTGTTGTCAACTCCAAAGTTGGACCTTTTTTATAGATTGTCCAGATCAATTTGCGTTGATAGTTTCAGTCATGACCTTGGTGTTTTCCTAATGAAGTAGTATGTAGCAAATCTGGTGCTGCAAACTGACAGTTGAATTTTTCATGTAACAGGAGGGTGAAATATCTTTCTTTAGAAGGATGTTCTCTGTTGACGACAGAGGGTCTAGAGCCTGTGATTTTTTCCTGGAAGGAGCTTCAAAGTCTGAGAGTTATATCATGTAAAAGTATGAAGGACAATGAAGTCTCTCCAGCACTATCAACACTTTTCTCGGTTCTTAAAGAGTTGAAGTGGAGGCCAGACACCAAGTCTCTTCTTGTGGCAAGTCTTGCGGGAAGTGGGATGGGAAGGAGAGGTGGCAAGTTTTTCAAGCGTACATGAAACTGGGGTCGCTAACTTATAATCAGCTCCTGGAACTAGATTTGATAACTGGAGAGCGTGCTAGTGAGGAGTATTTTGTTGTGCTAACCCACTGGAACGCCTAGGTCATAATTGCTGCATCCATTTTGATAATCGAATGGATCAGGTGGGAGCTCCGACCTCCGTTGCCAAAGAAGTCTGGCGAATTGGATGGCCAACTTGCTTGGTTTGACCATCTCGTTTGGGCTTGTCCTCACACCACAAACAATTCTGCCATGGGATCAACGCTTCTACAAATTTCCAAAGGCAAATTTGCCAAATTCCTTTGGCGTTTTAGTACCACTAGTGTTAGTGTAATTTTGCTTCTTACAATTCATATTTTGGAGACTGACAAATCTGTCAGTAGCTTAGTCATGGAGGTACGCAGAGTAGTTTCGGGCGGACAATGTTCGCTAGGACTAGTCCTCTTTATCGTGTAACAGTTTCACATTCAGCTTATCAATGAAGAAGAATCTATCAAAACAAAGTCCTGTCCAGTGAGGGAATAGCAATGTAGAATCAACTACTTAGCATAATAATGCCAAGTCAAGTCAGACCAAATTGGGGGTTACCATCGAAGGTCTTCCTTTTGTGTTCTTTGTTTGGAAATTGCTACTGATTCTAAGATACCCCCTGTAACATTGTCTATGAGAGATTCAAGCATGTTGGTGGAGATGTTTTATATAGCTTTTTACCTACGCAGTTACAGTGGCCAGCTTATTAAATCGGTAATGCGTGGTTTGATTGGTTGCTCACTCGAGCTGGACTGCATTTTTACTTGTGTGTGTGGATTGTGATGCTGAAAGAATAGACATTATAGCGATAGCGGTCGACAAGATTTTCAGAATTGAGAGTGACATTCAAATTCTTGCAGCCGGCAGTGTCCAATTGAGTGTTGTATGATATGCCAAGCACTCAAGTGGAATTTTTCTCTGCTTTGTTGCTTAAACACGTTTCTGTTGCTTACTTTCCATGCTGATCCTCGGGAATCGTGACTTTACTATATATATATATAATGATGATGCCCTTTTCACTTACACGGCAACAACCATACGTACACGATGAAAAACACAAGCAAGTTTCGTTGGGGTCGCAAATTTAAATCTCATCGTCCCAGAGCTCCTCAAGCGTCTTGTAGGGGCTTGTTGTCTGATTAACATAAACATCGCCTCTGAGGATCTTCCTCTCCTCGAGCTTGTCGATGTTGAGAATGTCTCGGTCATCCAACCTGAGATCAAGGGCGCCCATGTTCTCTTTCATCCTGTCTTTGGAGAAGCTCTTCGGGATCACGCTCGCTCCTTTCGATACTCCCCATTGGAGTGCAACCTAAGCAAACACACGCATTCCGTACTACCATGTTATTACCACTTCGTGCTATGCATGATTGTTACTTTATTCGTGAATTGCGTGACGGTGCTCATGGCCGCTTGATCCGCGGACTTGGGATTTCGTTTCTTTTCTTTTATCGGTCTTTGGTTTCCGCAAAAGGAAACGGTAGACTAATCTGACGGGAACAAAGTAGATGGTACCTGAGCAGGAGTGGCATTGTGCTTGAGAGCAATGGATTGGATGATGGGACTGTCCACAACAGCCGTGGATCCCCAGGCGTTGCCAGGCGCTCCAAGGGGGGAATAAGCGCTCACAAGAATCTTGTTCTCTCCACACACTTCTCTCAACTTCCTCTGTTTCCACATGGGGTGCATCTCCACCTGTTCAATTCAATCACCATTCACATTTCACTCTTCCAAGATTTGAGGTTATATCACCTGATGCTGTCATCTATTGGGTATGTATGATCCACTATTCTCATGATTAGGTACCATCCATTACAAGATTTTTATTGAGATCCGACTCATGGGAACCAGATCAAGCCCAACCATTCGATGTGGCAGATTCCACATGTTTTAGTAGGGTCTGTGCTGATGGGGTTCGCGGCATTCAATTGCCTACTCTTGCTTTGCTGTATGAGGCAGGTTATTCGATTGCTAATTTGGTGATCCACTTCACCAAAGAGGCAGTGCTGGACATCAGTTTAATAAAAAACCGGTGGTCCGGCATGGTTATGGCCGCCCTGAGATGTTTTAGAATCATCGGTCGTTTGTTTGAAAAGGAAAGGAACTTTTTTCTCTGCAGCCGACTCTTTTATTCAAAATCATTACCTGTACATTTTTTGACTAAGGACCTTATTATAGTTAAAAGAAATCTGGCTCATCAGACATGAGCTTCTTAAAGTCAAACCTGACCTTTCAAGTTTCGAAAACCCTTCATCCCCTCGATCAATTATGTGACGGTTTCGAATATTCTAATACCGACGAAATGGACTCAAAGGATCATGACGCTGGCGGATGGATTTGCTTTCTTTCCTTCTTTCTTTTGTTTCTTTTTTCTTTTTCTTTAAAGAAATCTCACTCCTGACGAATCCGCTCTCCATTTCATTTCATGTTCATTGACTTATTAGCGATACTATTAAGGATTTGAAGCAACATGCGGCGTTCTAAGTGACTTTTGACCAAATGAAAAGTGATGAGACATTAATTAATGCTTGTACCTGATTGACGGCGGGAGGGACGGAAGCAAAATCCAAAAGAGTCTCAATCTTCTTGGAAGAGAAATTGCTGACACCAATCGCTCGGCACAAGCCCAAGTCGAAGCATCTCTCCATCCCACGCCACGTCACTTCCATGTCCAGCTCCGGCTCGAACTCTTCTTCCTTCGGCACTGCGTTGTTCGCCCCTGGCTTCAGCTTCACCGGCCAGTGCACCAGGTACATGTCCACGTACTCCATCCCGAGGTTCCTAAAGATAAGGCAGCATAAACATCATTTGGGCTCAACCCTCTTATTTTATATGAGAGACGTGATGAATACAGGCTAGAGCTGACTATTTTACTTGGCAGTTCCCTATATCTTTCATGAGCTCTATTGTAAGCATCACGTTCAAATGTTTTTTAGTAGATCTAGCAGATATTGTGGTCGCGCGTTTAATTTAAAGGGAAGTGCGTGAATTTTGATCTTGTACGAATCATTCCTTCATTGGGATCGATCCACCCAATTCCAAGATCTGGCTTGAGTTATCCTAGGACTACAGTGTGGGGGTGAGATTTGAGAAGAGATCTGGTGTGGATTCTCTCTCCCTGAAAATACGAAACGCTACCCGTTCGCAAAGGGACAATAATTCAATTTGCTAATCGCGTGGTGCAATTTAATGCGGCCATTTTCGCTATCATTCATTGCAGGTCAACCGATTAGCTTGAATCGGTGGGCATGCAAAGTAATGAAGCTTTATCTTATGCAATACACTTGCTGTATATATTTTGCTTCCCCCACGAGTTTTTGCTTGAATCGAAAGTTTTATCAGAAGTTGGGAAAAAAATTCGTCTTACGTGATATTTAACCGAGACAATGGGAAGTCGAACCATGACAGTAGATATACGCCCTCCTATGATATATGACCTAGTATTACTCCCGTTATTCCGCTTCTCTGCCCAAATTAATATTCTTGGATTTTGTAAACGAAGGTGCAGAAGGCAAATGATATAATGATTGCTTACTGGAGAGTTCGCTTGAGAGCGGAAACAGGATCATGGTGGTCACTGCCCCACAGCTTCGACGTTAGAAAGACATCTTCTCTCTCCACAACGCCCTCGTCAATGGCCACTGTCAAAGCCCTTCCAACCGCTGGCTCTGATCCATAGACTTTTGCAGTATCGAAGTGCCTGTAACCTACCTGCAGAACATGTATTTTTGCACGCCATGGGTTAATAATTACTTCAAACATGAAATAACGCAGGATATTCTCATCCTCTGTAAACTTCTATCTGAAAGCAGAACATGCATGGACAAACGATCGTGGGCACTGAATCGGTTACAGTAGTGTTCTAGTCCAAATAATATGCATCTAACGTGACAACGCACTTGTGGAGTGGAAGAAAAACCTATAGCCTGTCGGAATATATATTCATTCAGCGGCTCCATGCATTTCTTTTACATGTTATCTTACACGAGTGTTACATGCGGGGCCTCGCCAAAAAGCCATTTCCTAGACAGCTTGTTTTATTACTCTTAACCGATCAAAATTCTCAGCATGAGAAGTGCAAGAAAACTGACAGATTGGAGTGCTTTGATGCCTTGAAGAGACATGGGAGATGCAAGAAAATTTCGGGGCAAAAATCGGGTAACAAATGCCGGAATGAATTTAAGGCGTGCAAGTTCTGCGAGTTCAGCATGCATGCATTTGCATGAGCTTTACCTTGAGAGCCGAATGGATGGCCAATTCTGTGGCCTTCAAGTCAATCGGGTAAGAGTAAGTGCCAAATCCCAGGACTGGGATTGTTGTCCCGCAATTCAAACGTGCCCTGTCACTCCTCATCTCTCTCTCTCTCTCTCTCTCTCTCTCTCTCTCTCTCTCTCTCTGTAGAAATTCAAGATTTGCAGGGAGGGAAGACACAGCACAATGCCCTCCAACCCTCAACCCAAGGCTTATATATAGGGCACAAAGTCAACCAATATAAAAGGGCAATTTGTAAGGACACTTCACCACATAGACCACCTCGTTGGATAAGTTTAATGCGACGGTGCGAAATAAAGAAAGGAGGTTGCGACGTCTGCATATCGAAGCTTTAGGATCTCCCATGTCTCCAGGGATTTCCACCAGGTTGGCCCCAATTTCAGCACCCCTAAGAGCCAGATGCCGCCTCAATCTCAAACCGTCGTTTTCAAAAGAGAGGACCAAGGAGAGCGAAAGAAAAGCTAGATTATTAAGAGCGCCGAAAGTCTAATCAAAGATAATCAAAACATTTTTATATAATCTGGGTTTTATACAGAATATTCTTTAGAGTCAACTGAAGAGTGATTAATTAGTGCTAACGTTTTGAGTTTGGCAATCAAATCAAGCGAAGGTAACTGCCCACATAGTTCGATTCTCTTCCCTTAATTCCTATTGGTATTTCAATTAGTCAACGTATGCACTTTCGTAAGCCGTGAGTCCCTCTCTCTCTTTCTCTCTCTCGCCTGCTCTTGTTTTTTTTTTTTTTTTTTTTATTAGGAGTTGACTTTTGATTGCGAGTCAAATCGGTGAATTTTGTATGGATGAAGCCTCCAATCTTCTATCTTCTATTTATTATATTTCCACGTTTTGCTTGATACATCTGACTTATGATTTTTCTCTTTTTTTTTCTAATGGGTGACTTTAAATTGATATGATCCCAAAATATTTTATTAGATCAAGTCAATGGTATTGACAATGACTTAACGTTCACTCGAAATAAATTGTTAAAAGGAATACCCAAAATTATAGGAGTTGAAGCTATTATTTAAACTATAAGAAAATTGTGGCTTTTAGGCTCCATTGTGGAAAATGAAATGTTATTTGGAAAATACTTTCCTAAAAATGATCACTTGTATCACTTAAAATAATTAATCAATGAAAAATATTTTCATTGTTTACAATAATTCATGTCTAAATATTTTCATAGGAATTGAAGCTATTACATAAACTATAAGAAAATTGTGGCTTTTAGGCTCCATTTTGGAAAATGAAATGTTATTTGGAAAATACTTTCCTAAAAATGATCGCTTGTATCACTTAAAATTATTAATTAATGAAAAATATTTTCATTATTTATAATAATTTATGTCGAAATATTTTCGTGAACAATAAAAATAATTTCCATCAATTCATTTCTATTAGCAACATAAGTTATTATTTTTAGGAAAATATTTTTCGAATCATTTCCTTTGACATGGGTACTTTTGTTTTATTGACAAGGAAATCATTAAAACTCAAGAATTTTAGTGACACTAAAAATTATCAATAAAGATAGACGAATGATAAGAAAACACATTCAATAGACTTTCTCGTTTATGAATATTCTCATAAACAAAGACGATACAAAATTTATGTTGCTTCCGGCGTTTTCAAGTTGGATTTAGAAGCAATTTGAAACCTCAATGACTATCTGACCACCAAAAAAAAAAAAAAAAAAAAAAAAAAAAAAATCCCTTACTGACTAAGTCTTCATGATTCATCGATGGTGTGCCTTGATTAGGACAAGAAACGTAGATGAAGGGTATAACGCACCTCCTTTTTCTTTTTCTTTTTTAAGTGCACCGCCCAAATATGTGTACAGATCATAGAAATCCTGCCATGTGGAATCAGGATTGTGGCATGTTCCTGGGATCTCAAGAAAAGAAATGCCCACCCCTTAATTCTTGTCATCTCTCTCTCTCTCTCTCTCTCTCTCCTCTCCTTCCAAACGAGTATCTCTGGGAGCTCGAGTGATGGAAGCTGCGGGACGATTAATAAACAAGTAAACGAAAGTGAGGTTTAAGCACACGCTGCAACCACCTGTACCTTTGACCCTACGGATTGACATGTCTCTCCATTCCCCAGAATTTGTAGACTCGAAGGCGAACATAACAAATCCTCGTAGATATAGCACCGATGTTGAAGATAATAAGGCAATTAGATTTTGCCAACACTAGACCACCGAAGATCGAGGAAGAAAGACATGCTTTAAATTGCATAAAACGCAACCATGTCGATGAAACAATGACTCAGCCCATGTTTCTGTGTGTCATTGTTGGACAAAAAAATCTTCTAAAGTTGAAGTATCTCTTCAATTGAATGTTTTATTCTGCTGAATGTCAACTCATATCATGAAGACATACAATCTGCGGCTTGCTCACTTGCTCTGCTTGGATGCAACCGGGTGTCGGACTGGAAACACCATTGACGAATTTCGTAGGGAAGATTTTGTAGGTCGTTAGCATTATTGAACACGCCTTCCTTCAAAGAAACAACTATGGACTGCAGTATACAAAAACCAAAATCAAGACAAGACTGTAGAGACCAGTGCAAACAGTAACGGCAATGATATCTGCTGCAATGAGAGCTGCATTAATTCTCAAAAGTACGTTATGCTCTGCCATCGAGTTTTCTTTCCATTAATTTGTCTTACTGGACAAAAAGCCATGTTGCAGAGCCCATGCAACCGACTTAGCTGAAAAAGGCTTGATTTTTGTATGTATAAACGATATTCACTATGCCCATAGAGTTCTGCAGAGTATTGTGATATTTTCATGATTGTCCGTAACCTCAACCATCTCCTCCATACTATATACCATATCATAAGAGTTCAAGTTGCCCAAGAGAATCATTGATCTTGACAAACAAAATTAATGTGCGTGCCATACACCCCTTCCTGTTTGACAGGCTAAGAATCTCAGCAAATACTTAAAATTCACTTTGAGCAGTTGTATAATAAGTGATACCTGCGCTATTATTCTATAAATATTAAGGTTTGTGGCCGTGTCCCCATACAAAGGTTACAAATGACGTTTGTCAAAGCAATTATCTTCAGATTTTCACCTGGACACCAGACTGAACCTGCAATACCCCATGTCATCTGCGCAATCCATTGCATATCATGATATACTGAGAGCATTACAGGTTATTCTCATGATTCTCATGCTAGTTACGCTTGAGTTCTACTAAAGTTTCTGTAACTGAGAAGGGAAAACTGATTTTTAATCATCCTTCCTAAGTTGTATGTGTGACTTAGAGCAAATGCTGCATCAACCTGTCGACTATCCTCATTTGCAGAGCATGGACGAGAAAGAGACCAAATGCATATCAAAGCACATCTTATAACTAATAATTTGTACAGAGGAGCTGGTTTGAAGAGAAGCAGGTATGAAAAGAAGAGGGCTAGGATTAGAGAAACTGCACGTAGAGATCCCGGTCCCCACTCATATTTAATAGGAATTGCTTCAAGACGTGCCAAATGCTACTTGTGCTTTCCATAATTTTATGACTCAAATGTATCTCATTCTCTTAGCATTTTTTTTTTTTTGGCCAAAATTTCCTTCAGTTCCTCTGCATAATTTTTTTCTACCCCATTACTTGACACGATAGCAAAGCTCTAAGCGGCATCCTTCCAGAGGTTCACGCTTTGCTATTGTGCCAGATAACAGGATAGCAAATATTGATCCAAAGACTGAAGAGATTGTTGACAAAAAATCAAGAATCCTAAGACAATGAGATATACCTTGAATCATACAACTATAGAAAGCACGCAAGTAGCATTCGATGGCATCCTGAAGCAATATTTTCATTGTCATAACTTTGTTGTTTACACTTTCGTCGAGCCTTCAGAAACCAAACGATGCATAGGCAATCAATTGTTGAACACAGGGTATACGAGAATTACTGACGTTTTTTATGAAAAAAGGAAATGCCAATGCAAAGAATTGAAAACCTATATGAAGAGTACAAAGTGAATAATTCACCAGGTTGCTTAGCTTCTAGTTTTTCAAGTTCCCCCTAGCTTTAAATGGATCATAGGAAGCAAAATCATCACCAATTTCGCTTCTTTCAGAGAGCTGCCTCTCAGAAGCAATCCAGGCATGCTTCTCCATCATTTTTTTTTTCCGCCTTGAGCAATATATTTCCGTTCCATTTCCATAAGCTTTACCCAAAGGGAGTCAAAGACAGTCTTTTTAGGGCCTATGTGGTTATTCTTGATTCTGTTCCAAATCTACTTCCGGAAATAAAAAAAATAAAAATTTGTGTCCGAGAACAAAAATTTTACCAAATCCGATTTTGTTCCAAAACTACTCCCGGGAACAAAAAATCAGAATCGGGTACTGTTTGGATGATTAGAGGCTGTTTGGTAATCATTCAAACAGTACCCGATTCTGATTTTTTGTTCCCGAGAGTAGTTTTGAAATAGAATCGCGTTTGGTAAAATTTTTGTTCCCAGGAATAAATTTCTATTTTTTTGTTCCCGGAAATAGATTTGAAACAGAATCAAGAATAAAAAAATTAAAAAATTGATTCTTGTTTCAAGAACAAATCTAAAAATCAAAACCAACTCTTCTTCTTGTCTTTTCTTCTTCTTCATCGACCGCCAGCTCGCAGTTGCTGCCCGCTGCCGTCCCCCGCCGATTGTCGGCAACCGGTTCGACAAGCTCACTGGAGGCTCGCTAGGGCAAGGCAAGGTCCAGCGAGGCTAGGCAAGCCTTGTGACGCCCAGCCTTGCCGATGGCCAGGTGGGCCTTGCCCAGCCCCGGCGAGGTCGACCTGGCCACCGGTGAGGCTCGCCCAACTGCCGGCGAGGCTCGGCCGACGAGGGCCGGCGATGCTCCGGTGAGGTCGCCGAGCCCTCGTCGGCCGGTTGCCATCCGAAAATCGGCCACAAGAAGAAAAAAAAAAAAAAAAAGGAGAAAAATGAGAAAAAAAAAAAAAGTAAAAAAATTATTTAAAAATTAAAAGAAATTGATTTTGAATAGAATTAATGAGCACGGTACCAAATACAATTTTATTGCAAAATCAGAAATTTTGGATGGTTACTAAACGGTTTAAAATGCTTAGAACTTGTTCCCAAGAATAGAATAAAAAAGAATAATTTATGATCAGAATCTATTCCCCAGAGCAGAATTGTTACCAAACACGCCTTAAGTTACATATGCTATAAATATATTTTTTATGATAATATCAAAACAAACATCAATGATTCAATCCATTAATCAATCTCATTAATTCACACTTTAATGGTTCATTCTATTAGTTAATCTCATGTCATTTATTCCATTGATCCATCTCATGTGAAACTATACATTGATGGTCCATTCGAACAACTAATCGCAAATCACACGTCGATGGTTCATTCTATTAATTAAACTCAAATCACATGTCAATAGTCCAATGATCCACTCCATTCACCAATCTATTACTCAATATCAAACCCTAGTCACAACGTAACACCTAATGACAAAGCAACCAAAATTCCCTTTAGGTAAGGTCTCTACCTATTATTAGCCGTTGGCTTTGTCCACACCGATATCCTAGACTAATATACACATACCCACAAGCCCCTCATTGGGCTTACAATGGTGTTGAGCATCAATATCAATCCACCACATCTATAAAGCCAGACTCAAATATCATTTCATATATCACAATACATTTTACAAATCAATCGCAGTCTTTCGCAACTCAGCTCATTCGCCAAAAATACTTTTTGTAAAATATTTCTTAAATCATTTCAGGATTCATCTTATAAACTGATTTTACAACCGAATCAAATCAGATGCATGAGAAAAAACATTTCACAAATCGATATTGACATAACATTCCATAAACCATCTCAAAGTCAAGTTTTTTGTAAAAAGGTTTCACTAACCCATATCTATAATATTTCTCAACTTTGTTCATCAAACAAAATATATATTTTTAGTGGAAGTTCTTACACCATTCACAAATATCAAAACGTAGTAAACGTCCAATCCAAATTTTATATAATAAACATGTTTATTCATTACTCATAACATATAATATTTATCATTTTGAAAGCATGAGTTTACAAATTCTTAAAAGAAATAGAACCACTCGCCTTGGATTACTTATGACTAAATAACAAGCGTTATTCGAATTGTCAAACTCGCAATCCTATCAGATAAGCCAGAAACAATGTTGAAATAGAGTAAAACGCTACCTCAACTGTGACTTGACTAAATTTAGCTTAAACGCTTACAAAACGACCCCCACGCACCAATAAATTGCTCACCCAAAGCAATTACTAAAAGCCGCCCATAGGCGGAGCCTAAGCATGAAATTTTGTCAGGTCATAGTTTTCCCCACTAAACCCCATTTCAAACATCTTATAGCCAATGGAAAGCTCTTCCAACGTACTAGAAATACCTAAAATTAGTTGACGCAAAAATAAGCCGAAATCCTAGACGCACACTATTCATCTCGCGCGAGAAATTTCAAAATTTTGTTTCGGGCAAATCGTAAATTCAAATTGAAATCCGTAAAATCCTATAACTTCAATAACACCATAAACTATCATTTCTATGTAAAAATGCAGCTCAACGACTGACAAATCAAATTTCGCTCCACGAATTTCACATATTTCCAAATTTAAGTCATAACCTTGAATATAATCTAATTAGAAGAGCAAGAGGTGCGAACATTTTAATCCCTAATTTTAATCCCAAATGAGCTGTAAGGTGTCGTTTTTCCTAAGCCATCCACATATAAAAGCCACGTAATCATTTTGGTTGGAATTTCTCGCCGATGGCACTAAAGTGAGCTTTTTTCCTTCGATTTGACACTTAAGTAATCCGATAGAAATTTTTGGCACCAAAGTAAGTACCATACACAACTTATGACACTAATAGTGTACTTATCCCCTATAAAAAGAGACCAAATTTTTTAAGTGACAGCTGATGGAAATGACGAGATTATAAAAGAGACCAAGCAGAGCAAAGATGAAGAGGATGAACATACGAGACGGAGAGAAAGTCGACGATGGACGCAACGTTGAAGATTGTATGCTGCCGTTATATGCCGCTACGTTCATACAGATAAACAAACGACCATCATCATCAATAATCACCTCCCCCTTTGCGGTTTTTCCTTTTAGCCTCGGCATGTACACCCGTAAAGCATCATGTTTTTAACTCTCTAGGGAAGCGCTTGGGATGACGCGATAGACTTTCGTTTCCAGTTTTTCTTTGTTTCTAAAAGCCCGTGGCTGTTGGCCATGTGAGGAGGACGCGTTACGTGCGCAAAGGTGAATATGACAGAACGACACAGAACACTAGATCGATGGAAATTATGGTGGGGTTTGTGGGAGCAGCTGCATGAAAACGCAGAGCTTTTTCTCCGGCCATGATCAGGCGTTCAAGAGCATCAAAACGAATAATTAACAGACACAAAAAGAAGGGTTCATTTGGATCAGTGCTCGCAAGAAAACAAAAATCACATGGAATCGGAAAAAGCTAAGTCGGAGTTAAAAAGGAATGAATATTGTTCTAGATAAAAATGGCAAACTGAGCCAAAAGTGTGGAGATGGTCTGTGGATTCATAGAAAACGGTAAGGGTTTTCCAGATCTTTGACTGGTCTCAAGCAACACGAATCATCCACAGTCCAATAGAAAAGGACAGCAAACTATAGTGATATGCTTATGAGAATTAATGAAGAGAAAAAGCACTACATAAACTCGAGATTGCTTATTGGTAAAATGCCTAGCTTCAGGCGATCGGTTGCTCCTGCTATATTGCAGCATACACGCAGCTGAAGGATGAGCTAATTCAAGATATCGCCGCTCCAACAATACAATTAGAACTTAACTAGTTGACGGCCCACCAGTGATCTTCTTCCTTTTTTCTTTTATTTTTACAAGTTAATGGTCCTAAAGCTAGATTGTACATTTTGAAAACGCGGTGGACTTGTTCTCGATAAAGTCAAACGACTTCTTGCAGCGATGCAACATGCGAGAGGGTCGTCGTCTCGTTCTTCTTCTAACAAGCAACCTCCATTGCCACCCAATATAGAATCGTGTTGAAACCCCCATTTCGAATTTCCTCAACTTTTCGTTCAAAACTACTCTTGTTACTTTTCAAATATCACTAAATTTTCAAACGTTTCTATTTATTTTTGTTTCAATAAGAGTTTTAACATGGCCATTTAGTATGATGTTCGGCACATATGAACGTTGATAGATCGTCTTAATCAATATAATCTATTATAAATAGTTAAAGCAGAGCCGAGAAGGATGTTCATGTGCTCGTCAAAAGTTGCATAAGTTTGCCTCATATAGTTGTCATAAGTGGAGCCACGTTGCACAACTGTATTAGAATAATGAGATTTACTATGATTTAAGAATTGCTTCCGAACACCTCCAAATGCCAACTGAAACCTCAAGCCAAGCTGCATTCTTCAAGAGGCTCAAGCTATGCTGTCGTGCCAGATAACTCGGAAGAAGACATTAATCCAAAGTCATTTGAGAAGGAAATGTTGACAAAAAATTAGAGACACTAAGAGAATTACATAAATCTTAAATCATAAAATTATAGAAAGCACCCAAGTAACTTTTAATGTTTCCTTGTGTTCTAAAATAGTTCTTCATAATCTTCTTTTATCTTCGATTTATCATTCTACCAAGGCCAGCTACAACATATTAGAGTAAGAAGAAATCCAAGACAAAAGCATAATCTGGCCGATAGACAGCAATATTTTCTTGGACACCAAATCATTATATCCATCTTCTGCTTTCTCCAACAATAAGTAATAGTTACTTAATTCTTGTTACTTTTCCTTCATGTCTACTCTACTTTTTTACAACGAGTTGGAACTGCCTTTGGCAGTTACGTTCTTTTACTTTTAAAGGAAAAAAAAAAAGGAAGTACTCTCTCTCAAGGCTGCAATCAAGGCATTTAATATGTGGAAGTAAAGTATGTTCTGATATGTAATATATCCGGTTCGATCAGCGATTTCTCAAATATTAAAATATGAAATGTTTCAATCATTGGTATCAGAGCATTTTATACTTGTTTCTTGATCATGAAGACCATGTCATGAAATCAAAGAAAAATCAATGTTCATATTTCTTTATTTGAATTTTGTTTTTCATGAAATTGTGTTGGGATATGTGCAACACAAGTCCTAAAACTTACAAGGAAAGTGCAATTGAGTCCTAAAACTTACAAAAAGTGCAATCAAGTCCTAAAATTTGTCAACTTGGTTCAATTGAGTCCTAAAGTTAACACCGTTAGCCTTTTCGTTAAATATTGCTGACGTGGTATTTAAAATAATTTTTTATTTCCACGTGGATTTTTTATTATTTTTTTAAAAAAAATTAGATTTAAAAATTAAAATATTAGATTTAAAATCTTTAAAAATTAGATTAAAACTACTGTTAAAAAAAAAAAAAAGGCAGCGGTGGTTTCCACCGCCGCCCAACGCAGAGGGCGGCGACGGTTGCCGGCCCGGGGCGGGTGGCCGACCCTCGCCCGGCGAGGCCTCACCGGCCCCAAGCGAGGGCGGCGAGCCTCGCCCAGATCGGCGAGCGGGGCCTCGTCGGCCCTCTCTCGGGGCCGGCGAGGCTCGCCGGCCCTCGCTCGACCACCACGCCTCGCCAACGCCACCTTCGCTCGAGCACGCCTGCCGGGCGCCGCGCCCTTCCCCCGCCGTGACTCGCGACAATCCGACGCCCCGCGGTGCCTCGCGCCACTCCCGACCGACCCGGCGTTCGACGAGCCGCGATCCGGTGCCAAACCTCCTACCGTCGTGACCAAGCCTCGACGAACCTGGCTCAACCGAGACGTTGACGGAGCTACCGCCTTCCTCGGCGCCCGGATTCGCCGGCCCTCGCGGCGGACTTGGCGGGGGTGGCCGGCCCTCACCAGGGCCGGCGAGGCCTCGCCGGCGAGGGCCGGCCACTCCGCCGGTCGCCGCCCCTCCGGCGAGGGCGGCGGCGGAAGATCACCAATGGGCTTTTTTTTTTTTTTTTTAACAGTTTTGTTTTTTTAAATAAATTTAACTTTTCCTTTTTAATTTTTAATCTAATTTTTAAAGATTTTGAATAAAAAATAATTTTAAAAATCATATATAAAATAAAAAATTCATTTAAAAGATGACGTAAGCGCCACGTCAACATCACGTCAGCAATTTCCGTTAACTTTATTGACGGTATTAACTTTAGGACTCAATTGAACCAAGTTGACAAGTTTTAGGACTTGATTACACTTTTATAAGTTTTAGGACTCAATTGCACTTTCCTTGTAAGTTTTAGGACTTGTGTTGCATATATCCCAATTGTGTTCATTGAACCATGTTAGAGGCAGAAAATTTATCAATTCATGGAGTTTTAGGACGTATGGTTTATACATCATGAAAGTAGACATGGCAAGCTCTTCAACGGTATATCATAATTACTTTTTTGGCTTAACAATGAGAAAGATTAAGAGAGCCTTGTACTTGCCGACTCAGTGAGACGGGCTTGTTAGTGATTTCTCCTTATATTTTTGGTGGCTATCGGGCCGCCTATTAAAAGTGCACCTAAGGCGCGTGGACCTCACATACCAAGAGGGGGTCAAGCAAGTCAATCCCACATGCCGCCATAAAATAAGTAATTCAGAAAATTCTAAATATTAAAGTTGTTTTTTTTTTAGAATAAAGTAATTTAGAAAATTCTAAATATTTTGTTTTATCTTGGACAAGTAATCCTTTTATTCTGTATTTGTAACAGAAACAATAGTAAGGACCATTCGCACTTTAAAGATACTAAGGATTAGAGGCACAAAAATTGAATCTTTTAAGGTTAAGAAAAGAATCGATCGTTTATCAATGCGATGGTAACGTTAATACATTAGAGCATGTTATCAAGGTCAACATATAAGTTGGGAAGATTCCCTTATTGAATTAGGAAACACCAGTCCTAAATAAGGGGAATTTGACAATGTCCAAAATATGATATTCTTATGGAAGCTATTATGAAGACATCGAATCTCGTGATGAATCCGACCTGGCGGAAATATAAGTGACCTGCAATGGTCTTCCCTTGACTACCAAATTCAACCATAAGATTTCTTAAGGAATTTTATGGGTCCATCTTGGTTCTTGTGAAGATTAAGGAATATTAACTATACTTTTAGGATTTACTGTCATCAGTGAACATTTCTTTGTTGATATTCTATTACTTGCTAGACTTAGGCATAGTTCATCAGATATTTAGTTATGAATAGTCAATAGCATTATTTTAAATTAATATTAATTTATTCATGTTATATTATAAATGGAAAGTTTTAAAAAGTTTTATTAACTTTAAAGAAATCAATTTTGCATATATAATTATATTAATGATAATTTCAAATTAAGATTCTTAGATGATGATTGGGACTGTGGTGACCTTTTGAATCTAAAACCTAATGTGAAATAATATATTAATGTAACTAGCTTGTGGAAATTTGATGCACTTATGTTAGGCATTAATAATTCATGCATATTTGATCATATATTTTTTACAAGACTGGGATACCTCATTATAAGGTTTGACTTTTATTAAATGTCTCACAAACAAACCATGAAACAACATTTGAGGCAAATGTCAAACATGATGAGTGAACCAAAAGATGCTCGTCATATATTAATTGATAAGCAACAAGTACAATAGTAATCCGTTCCTTCTCTCAAAGCTTCTCTCAAAGCTGGGAGCATATGAAAATCCACTAAGACTTTTGAGGATGCTACCCGCCATATCGAGCTAGAGGAAGTCCGCCTTCTGGCGGCTAAACTAGAAACCGACATTTGTTTTGCATTTTTTAGGTCATAGGGGGCTTTGGAGAAAATATTGACTACAGTTCGGATTCCACCGTATCATAATCCGAGTCCACTCACCAGGCAACACGTGTTGCCTGGGTCCTACCATGCCTGAACCCTCTTAAGATCCACACCCTCTTGCCTCTCTTCCCTCTCTTCTTTTTTCCTTTATTTCTTCTTCCCTTTGTTCACGAAGGGGAGCCTCGACCTCAAGATCCCCATCGCCGCCAAGCTCGCACGTTTCGCCATCCACCCGTCCTTCCCCCTTTTGCAAGAACAAGATCAAAAGTTTTCCCCCTCCAAACCACCCTCGTCCCCTACCTCATGCCCAACGCCAACCCCCCCTTCCCCCCGGGGGCAATGGCGTCACATCCCCTCCCAAGGGACGAGGCAAAGGCGACAACGCAATCTTCCACCTCAGCAAGTCCGACCTCAATAGGCTCGCCAAGAAGTGCATCTTCTCCAGCAAGGTCTGCTTGAAGGTCTCCATCTACACAGGCTGGCGTGGGGCGACCTACAAGGTGAGCTCCGAGAGGTTGCTCGTGAAGGTCTCAATGCCCCTAGACATCGTGGAGGTCGAGTCTAAGGCCTGCGTGTTCCACGGCAAGTGGATTAACGTCGGCTAGGAGACCAAGTGGCCGTCATCGACGCAATTCCACTTGAGTGTGAAGGCAAAAGCCCAAGCCCCGCTTCATGTTCTAACTCGACGGGGAGCCCAAGCGCAACCCCCAGGTGCTCCAAATACAGGGCAACATCAGGTAGCCTGTGATGGACGAACTTTGATGTTGTCCCCATTGGAGTGAAAGGGAAGACCAGAGGGAAGAAGATATAAAGGAAAAAAGAAGACAGGGAAGAGAGCATGGGTGTCAAAGGGTTCCAACACAGTGGGGCCCAAGCGACACGTGTTGCCCAATAAGTGGACTCAAATTATGACGGTAAAATCTGAATTGCAGCCAATACTTTCTCAATGGCTTTGGGCTCCAAGCATAAGCATCATGATGGGTTCAAAAAGTGAAATGGTAAGAAGCAAATTTTTAAGGAAAAAAACCAAGGTTTAACCAACGTGGGAAAAGAAAGAACATCACGATGCTTAAAGGCAAAAGGAGTATTTTCATAATATACTAAAAGCACTTAGAAGGATATGTCTAGTGAAAGTGTAACTGAATTTGAATATATCGTCATATTTTTTAAGAAGGTATTTCCTAAAAAGAGCAAAATTGGTGAATATTATTCTCTATTTGAAACTTTAGATCATGATTATGAAAATATTTGAGTTAACATACCATCATTTCATCCGAGTGAAAGCCGCATCCACCAAGGTCACTCTAGTTGGATATTGTATTTTTGACACTCAAAATTCTAATATGCAAGTTCGTCCTAAATAGCACATTGGACTCTCATTTGCACAGTAAGTATCAATCCCATAATGATCAGCTAACTTAATCTTCGTTATGGTAAGCATGCATAAGTAATGTGGTATGCTTAGTTATTTTAGAGCGTAAACTCCAATTAATTATAATTCCCCAAATGTCATTGCAAATACCGATAGCCCTATCATGCCTTGGCCTAAGCATACTACGTTACTTATGCATGCCTATCACCACAGAGATCTCTAATCATTAGACATAGATCTCTAATCATTAGGGGATTGATACTCATTGTGTAAATGAGAGTCCAACGTGCCATTTAGGATGAACTCATATACTAGAATTTTGAGAGCGTTGAAACTACAATATCAACCTAGAGAAATGGGATGACTGTGGCGATGCAACTCCCACTTGAATGAACTAATGGTTTGTTAACCAACATTTTCATAATCACGATCCAAAATTTCAAATAGGTAATAACATTCACCAATTTTGCTATTTTTTGGAAATTCATTTTCTAAAATATCACATCTCATGATTCAAATTCAATTACACTTTCATTACATATACACCCTTTTGAGTGCTGAGTATATTATGAAACTTTTTGCCTCTAAGACCTAATTTCATACTTATGAGGGAGCTCGTGAGTATAAGCAATCCATTCCCAAGGTTTATGAAAACTTAAATCAAGTTTTTAACTTGTCCATAACTCATATCAAGTGGAAATCACTAATTTAGAAGGCAAATAGTTAAACATAAGAGTAGCAATTAACGAAACATCACTCTAAAATGTGATTGGGAAATTAGTTTGTGCCATCATAAAACTAACCATTTCAATTAGGATTCTATTTCTTCTCTCTGCAACACCAATTTTGTTGACGAGTTGCTAGAATAATCAATTGTCTTTTTATTCCATAAATATTCTTGAACTTGATCAAATACCAAGCTCATGAATTTTTAAAGCAATTTAATGCCTTAGATTTATGAGAAATCAAATTGATATGGCTAAATCAAATATAATCATCTATAAATGTGATGCAACATACAATCCCATGCATTGCTCTTACATTCATTGGATGACAGGTGTCCAAATGGGTCTATTGCAAAGGAAACTCAACTCTTGTATTTTTTTTTCCCCGAATTGTATTCGAGTTGTTTTTCCCGCTAGGCAATGCTAGCAAATAAGCAAATCAACTCTTTCAATATTGCCCAATAAGCTCTCTTTGGCTAATCTATTTATTCAGCGTTAGCCAATATGATCAAATTTAATATGCTATATATCCACATCATTATCATAAAAGTTTGAAGATGAGAATAAGGTATAATAAACATCAACATAACTGTAGTTATTTCAATTATAATGAAATCATCCAGAAAATATTCAGAACCATAATAATTTGTTTCCAAAGACAAGTCAATACAATTGTTATGAAAGTTTAATATAAAACCAAACTTAACTAAAACCAACACAGAAGCTAAATTCTGACAAATTTCTAGAGCATATAAACTCCGAAGGAAATCCATAATAAGAAAATTTATAAATAGAAGGAAGCTATGCAAATTGGGATTTTATCGAAAGAGATTTTCTCTTTAGTGAAAATAAGGTGGATTTAGTTGTATTGGGAAGGAAATGGCCCCACACTCTAGTGCTTACCATCCTCAGATGCATAGTAAGTCCCGTCCTCTCAATCTAGCCATGCCATGTATACACTTTATTCGCGAGAATGGGATAGACCCACATAAAGTCTACTTAATATATTAACCTCCATACATGGAGACGAATGTATACATTCCATGAAACGAAACCATTTTCCCAGTTGAAATGCAGCCCGATAAGCATCATAGATATTTCATTTTCAGCCAAACTATAATAGGACACCAAAAGTGGAGTTATACTTGAAACAATTTGCATCGTGATCATATGGTTACCATACTAGCAGCACAACGAGAGCTTTGTGAATACGAGAGCATCTCGCCAAGTGGTAAGAGACTAAAAGCAACATTTACTACTATTCGTAGCAGACTAGCCGGTTCAAGCAATAAAATGTGCAAAATTTAGAAATTGAGCAATTTAGCGGCTTTCTTAATATAGAAGCACAGTAGGATTAATCAGAAAAAGAATGAAATATCACGTAGTTATTTATTTGCACTGTTTACCTCTAAAAGTTTCAGGATCAAGGAGGTTTGCAATTAGCTTTTCAAGCCTTCTTGAACTCAAAGTTGGTTTAACAACAATAGGACTCCCAGAAACCAAACAAGGATCCTTACCTGCCCTGCCGCTTCCCATACACCAAGCACCAGGTGTGAATCGGCCATCTGACCTCATCAGAAGCTCCTTATCAATCCTATCAAGAACAGGGTCGTCCTTCTCAAACTTACGAGCAAATGGAGCTCCACTCCGGACCATGTCATCTAAATGTTCCATCGTCAACGTGATGGGATGCTGCTTAGGAGGATTATCCCACCTACTGTAATGCAAGTCATGATTGACGGTCGTATTCTGGTAATCCTTATGGTTACAGACAACTGTGTGAAAATAACCCTCAGGCGACGACAGGAAATTTGTGTAGTACATGAGAAGCGTGCGAGGGAGATTGTCCCATCCCCAGACACAAAATTCCAGGAATGACTTCGTGAGGACAACCCATGCAGATCCTGGTGATGGAGATGAATTATTAAAGACAGAAGGGCACATCGACCAAACATTTATGATGAACTCAAGTAAGAAAATAACCTCACACTTTCTATTGCAGAATTACAGCATTTAATGGTTTGCACCATTTCCCCATTAATAGGGTGCTGCTCCTCTATTAGCATAAATATTGCAAGTATTGCAGAGAACACAAAATGCAACTGAGAAGTAAAGATTCAGCACGCATGCAAACGGACATACGCGCCAGTAGCACACATAGGATTTCCCCTACTCAGCCCAACAGTCGCAGTCAAAATATGATTTTAATATAGATAGGCATCAACAACCAATAGACTTTAAGCGTATCAAATATGCCCTAGATAACAACCTATGCATGCAATTTTGCAACTTTTAATGCTTGAGTAACATAAAAAGTCCCTGACAACAATTTTTTTTATAATTGATTTCCCTAATAACAGTTACCAACCAGTAAAGACTAAGTTGCACTTCACTCGTCCAAAGAACTTTGAAAATTCAATTTGAGGGAAAACTTCTTTTTCAAATACTAAATAATTGTGAGCGGTTGTGCTAAAAATATTAGTTTCTGATCAATTTGGTGCAATGAGACTCTGAAATTAAACTGGTGTTTTACCCATAAATAGTTTGAAAGAAGCTGGTAAAGATCTTCTCTCTTTTGCGTAGAATACACCAGATTTCTTCAAATGATACAAGCCCGGATCTATAATGATAGGTCTTGCTCGTTCAACCCTGCAAGCTTGTACAAGAATTTTCATCAGGAAAAGTGACTGCAGATGTCCAAATTCAAAAATGTACAACACAAAAAGGAACAATACTACTGGCATGACTTTCTCACTCTTTATAGCCGAGGTCACCACTGTGCTCAAGGAAATTTAGATCCCTAGGCAAGTATGAGAAAATGTGCAAGAGATCTGCATTTAAAAACATATAAAAAGAAAATAGTCAAGCTTCCATCCAAATTTCATACTTACTCCAACCCTAATTTGTACAGAAGCAATATTAGACAAATGACAAATCATGATTGCACCTAGCAGAGAGTTAATAATAATAAGGAAGACTACTGTAGAATGTTATGGGACTGAAGCTTTTGCACAGTGATACTTTGTGTCCTTACAAAAGGTTTGGCCATGCGACTATGGATTTAAAAATGCTCAATCTGCTGGAAAGTGAACTAAGAGTTCTATGATATCTGGTGCCATCTCCATGTAACTTACTAATCTCATAGAACATTACGGGCATGATTTAATACCACATAAATCATACTGAGAAAGGACTAAGTTAGGCAATACTCATCATTGGTAACTTATTAGAAGTCAAGATTCAAATTAGCCACCGTGACTAGTGTGAGGTCCTTGAATAGGTGCATCAAGCTTGGCATGGGCTGCGGCCTTGAGTTCGTGCCGAGCGTCAATCATGAGCATGGGGTGGCCGTGCTTGGGCAGGGTAATGGATGATCAGTAATAAATCAATGGCATTTCGGAGGGATCGATCCATGCAGATGGGAATCACAGAGCTTCATCAAAGCACGGGTTGCTGTTCTTAGATGATCCAATTGCAAAGGGGACTGGTTCAGGATCAAAATGCACAAGCACAGTGCTAGTGCATAATATAGGCAATAGGAATTAGCATTATATAGACTTGCATCGGCTAGGGGGCTCATGATGATCAAGTCTTGAGCATGGATGGACCGACTTGGATGATTGACATGAACAACACACTATATGGATTGGATGCTCATGCTCTGTCTAGTGTTCATGCATGAGTTATGCCAACAGGTGGACTGGTCATGTGAACCAGACATGTGGTGCAAGTGCGAGTCAGTGGGTCATGTGATCAGGCTTTATGAGGAGGCAATCTAGGATATGACCAATGAGCATGTGTGTGAGCCAGTGAACAAGCAGTGTGCCTGAGTGTGCCAGCTTGTACCCAAAGTTGCAACTCAGTCATGTGTGTCCATGAGCGCCAAAGGCAGTTGCTGAATGTTGCAAAGTTCTGCTGGACAGGTTCCGGGGCAGTTAATTGCATATAAGGCCTGAAAAATCCAGAGGGATTGGTCTAAAGCAAAGTTGGTAACCACAGGACACTTGTAATAATCCGAGTAGTATGTTGCAACCACTTGTCCCTTGTGTTTATTTTGAGTCTGTCTGGGTGTATCCAGATCAGAAACTGTAACTTCCATGAGTTTGTGATGAGTCTGAGAGGCTCAGACATGTCGTGTTGTGTGAGTTTGAATCAATAAGATTATTGGAAGGTTTCAGCATCTCTTGTGCATTTCAATCCCTCAGTGTGTGTGAGCGTCTGGGCTATTCCTAACCTTGTGCTCAATTCTGACTTGTCCAATGAGTGTCTCTATGTGTTTGGAACGTGAACAACCCTTGGGAGTGACCAGGTTTTCACAAGCATGAGAAAGTGTTTGTGACTTGGTCACCAGCTTGATGGGGTGTGCGATGTGACCAAGGCATCCTGGCCTGGTTTGCAGGCACGGGTGCTGTGAACATGACAGAGGGGAAGCTGGGACCATGTATGCTTGCATTGGATCATGCTACACATGGCCTGACTTGTGGGATTGTGTTTGTGATGTGGCCTGGCCAAGGCGTGGTGTGCTTGACAGCATCATAGGGCAGAGAATTTGGCAGCCAAAATTGACCTCGTGATAACTAGCACACTTCACGCGATAGAAGACAGAATGGTTCCAAATGTGAGTGATAAAAGTCGCCACTATGCATCTGATTAAGTAGAGATATAATGACTCGTCTCTATCACCCCTTCTCCAGTCCATGCCCATAAAAAATAGAGATCCACACACAGAAGTGACGACAAATAAAAGAGTCGAGACTGTTTGGAAATTATTCCAACATCTACCATAAAAACTTAATGATGAATACTCCAATGTGCACCCACATTCAAAAGGCACACTTCCATTCAGCCATCTCTAAATCAAGCAATACCAAACGGGCAATCCTTTGCACAAATAGAAGATATGCTCAACAACTTGCAGAGGCCCAGCACCAGCTACTTCTTTTGAGCTTTTATTTTGATTTTTCAATTTACACTCTGTTTAGACAATTCACATGTTAAAAGCAGGCAATTCAAGAGTGTATATTAGTACTTAATAGCTCCAACTCCCCCATTATCTCTTCCCCACTCCTCCAATAAAGAAAAGGAAAAAAACCCAGCCCCCTCCCCTGTCTTCCACGCCATTGCATTCCCACCATCAACGGCCCTTGTAAGGCCTCTAATGTACACAGGTTTCAATTTTCACTCCTTCATAGAATGGTTGCTTCGACAATCTAACTCCATAGCGGGCCAAGAAAATAAAATTATTTAGATTGGTTGCTAAGACAAACCTAATGATGCCATAAAGTCCATACCTTGCAATTAGCTAGTCACTTCAAACTTCATTCCTATGGCTGCATCGATAGTGAAATTTGATGTTTTTGAAGTTCAAAACAAGACTAGGATTGGATTAGACCTGTTTTCCGCACACATAACAGACACTGAAAAACTCCACCCCTTAAGTCTTCACATTGCAGAAATGATGGATTAAACTTCACTACTACAGATGTTTAGTGAGCTCAATTTCACTTGGATTTAAAAGTTCAACCAACAAAAGAATTCTGCAACAGAATGTAATCCACATAAAACAGGATTGCATCAAAGCAGTCATCGTGAACGAGAAATCTCAGTAAATGATCGGCTCGCGTAAGGGAAAATAACAAACCAACCATCTTGCGGCACGAGAGGATAATCCGAAGCGCTCAGATTGATGAACCAGTCCCAATCCTTGGCCCGCTTCAACAGGACCGCGACCGCGTGCAGCGTGGAAGCGATCATCGTCGGGCCCTGCGCCGTGACCAAGTCCGCATCCCCGATCACCATCACGTTCCCGAACTCCCTCACCACGCCCTCCGACTTCACATACCTCGCGAGCTCGAGCCGCTCACTCTCAGGCGCCTCCAGATCCAGGTGGATCAGGTAATAGTTCCTCGGGTGGTACACCGCCTGAAGGAGGCGCTTCACGCGGGCGCCGTCGTCCTTCGTGCCGGTTATCAAGTACGCGAGCCTGGGCAGCCGCGGGAGCTCCGAGGACGGGGGCAACCGCTGGCCGGAGAAGCCGGAGGCGGGCGGCGGGAACTTGGCGTTGATGAGGGAGAGGGAGAGGAAGAGGAGGAGGGAGAGAGAGGAGGTGATGAGCAGCGGGGCGAGCCATTTGCGGTCGAGCAAGGGAGGAATGTGGCTCCTTTTCATGGCGGATTCAGCGAGATGAGGGCTCGGAGATGAGGGCTCGACGCTGCGAAAACTGTCGACTGAAGTCGAGTATTCTTGGTGGGGGAGAGCGGTTTTTATGTCGTTGTCGTCGTGCTCGGCTTTTGCGGTTTGGTAGGGAATGTGCGTCGGTCGTGCGGTGATGTGTCGGTGTCGAAGTTGCGCTCAGGAACTTGGTTACATTAAATTAGGAAGAGGGCGGGACCAACCGAGGGACCTGCATTAAATAAGAGTCATAAAAATTGCCTGCCGAAGCCTGATTACATTCGACATATCCTTCCGTCGTTTACTAGCTGTTCGACGGATTCGTCTTCCGAAGGATAACTAAGCTCCTAAAGCATGCCCTCCACTGATGTCCGACGATTTAATCTAACTCAAAAGAGAGAGAGTCCCCCCACACGCAAACATTATATCGAACACTTCTCGAAATTTTGATCAATTTCCAGAGAAGCTGTGAGAAGAAGAGGAAAGTAGGTGAGTGGTTACGACCGAAGAAGATTTGAGTGATGGAGGTTGGAGGATATGTTTAATGTTTATTGTTATGAAAATGACCTCTACCAAATATCTCAGGAGGGATAATGGATAAATTTACTTCTAAATTATAATTTCTTCTGTTAGATCAAGTTACTCATAATAATAACACAATTAGATTGAAAAACTCAATGTTCACTAGGAAAAAAATGTTAAAATGAATACACAAATCGATAGGAGTTGAAACTATTCTTAAATATAAGAAAATTGTGACCTTTAGATGAGAGAACTTTTGTTTCATTGACTTAAAGAAAAAACACATTCGGCAGACTTTCTCGTTTATAAATTTTCTTACAAATAAAGAAAGCCAAAGACAACAAAATGTATGTTGCTTCCCACGTTTTCATGTTGGATTTAGAAGCAAATTGAAACTTAATGACTAAATTTTCATGATTTGTTGATTGTGTAGCTTGATTAGGACAAGAAGAAAAAGAAAAGGCAAAATGGGTAAATCCCAAACAATAAATCAAACAGATCAACAGAAAAGTATATTGAGAATGAAACGCACACAATCTGGTTAGCGAATCATCATGATCATGATGGAAATCATGGAAGCAAGATCAACAAGATAACCAAGCGATCAATAATCACATTATTAAATCAGAAATTGCCTAAGTACACCCAAATATGTGCACAGATCGTATGTCCTAAGTTGAGCCACTCAATACCAAGTTCAAATAGATTCACGAAAGCTCTCTTTGACTGACATATCTACATTCCAGAAATTCTAGACTCCAAGGTGAACATAACAAATTCTTGTAAATATTGCCCCGATGTTGAAGATAAAGACAATACGGTTTACTAACCCTTGATCACCAAGGGTTGGGGAAATGGACGTGTTTTAAACTACATTAAAGTCATCTGTGTCAATGAAACATTGACTCAGCTCATGTTTCCGGGTGTTACTGTTAGACAAAAGGACACTTTCAAGATGAAATATCTCGTTGATTGAATGTTCTAATTTACTGACTGTTAACTTGTGTTGTGACAACATACAATTCTGCAGCTTGCTACTTCCATGAAAATTAAGATCACTTGCTCTGCTTGGATGCAACCGTGCGCTGGACAGTGGAAACACCGTCGACAAACTTCGTACGGAAAAGAACGTTAGCATTATTGAACATCCCTTCCTTCAAAGAAACAACGATAAACTGCAATATAGAAACACCAAAATCAAGACAGGTTGCAGAGACTAAACAGTGATGACAATGATATCTGCTGCAATAGGAGCTGCATCAATTGTCAGAAGTACATTATGCTCTGTGAACAAGTTTTCTTTCTATTTATTTGTCTTCCTGGACAAAAGGCTATGTTGCAGAGCCCATGTAGTGGACCTGATTAAATAGAAAGAGGCTTGATTTTTATATAAAAACACTACTAACTATGCCCATACAATTCTGCAAAGTGTTCTGTTATTTTCACGCTTTATCCAAAACTCAGTTCCTATTGATAATCCAGCTCCTATTGACAATCTAAACTTTTGGTCCGTAATCTCCATTATTCCCTCTGAATTATTTACCATATCAAAATAATACAGGTGGCCCAAGTTCAATCATTGACAAACAAATTTAATATGCACGCCTTACACCCCTTCCTACGACAAAATCTGAATCTACCAGCAAATACTTAAGTTTCACTTAGAGGAGTAATGGCTTAGTAAGTGAAACCTGTGGTGTTATGCTATAAATATCAACGCTTGTGGCTGTTTTCACGTATAATAAATGCAGATAAAATTTGTCAATGCGATTCTCTTCAGATTTTCACCAAGACACCAGACTGAACCTGGTATTCCCCATATCATCTAAGCCACCTATAATGAGCATTCAGGTCATCCTCATGATTCTCATGCACGTTATGCATGTCTTTTGCCAAGAAGTTTATGTACCTGGGAATGAGGAAAGTGAGTTTTAATCATCCTTCCTATGTTCTGTGTGTGACTTAAATCAAGTGCCGCATCAACCTGTCAGGTATCATCATTTGCCGATCATCAACAAAAAAAGAGACCTAATGCATATGAATCGCATCTTCTAACCAAAAACCATACCTCATCTAGTATATACAAAGGAGCTGGTTTGAAGAGAAGCAGTGCAAGGATTAGAGAAAGAGCGAGTAAAGATCGCTGCCCTCCACTCAGTTCTGATAGTGACTGCTTCCAGACACCTCCAAATGCAACACGAACCTCAAGCCCATCTAAGAAGTTGCATCCTTCCGGAGGCTCAAGTTTTGCTGATGTGCCAGGTAACAGGGTAGAAAATATTGATCCAAAGTCACTGAGAAGGAAATGTTGACAAAAAATCAGGAACATTAAGAGAATTAGATATATCTGAAACAAAAAACTATGGAAAGCACACAAGTAGCATGAAAGAACTTACTTGTTAACCTTAACCCAAGTAACTTTTAGTGTTTCCTTCTTCTTCTCATCTAGTTCTTCAATAACCTTCTTTATCTTTGATTTATCATTCTGCCAAGGCCAGCTACAACATTTTAGAGTAAGAAGTCCAAAACAGAAGCCTAATCTGGCAGATAGAAAGCAACTGACCTCAATAATGTTCTTCTTGGACATCAACCCATTATATTCATCTTCTGCTTTCTCAAACATTGCCATAACTTTCTTGTTTACTCTTTTCTCAAGCCTTCAGCAACCGAAAGACGCATATGCAATCAATTTTTGAACACATAGCATATGAGAAAAACTTACGTTTCTAATAAAGAAAAGAAACGTAATTGCAAAGAATAGAAAAACTTGATTAAGAGTACAAAGTGAATAACTCACCCAGACTGTTCAGCTTGTAATTTTTCCAGTTCCTCGCTTGCTTTGTATGGATCACGAGAAGCAAAATCATAATCAGTTCCACTTCTTCCAAAAAGCTGCCTCTCAGAAGCAATCCAGGCGTGCTTCTCAATCATTTTTTCCACCTTCAAAGAACAATCTTTCTGTTCCGTTTCCATGCGTTTTACCTGATAAAGAGAGTGAAAGACAAACTCTTTAGTATCCACAATGGTTGATTTTCAGTGCAAGAGAAGCTGTTTGCACTTTACCTCATTTTCCATCTTCTTCTTCTCAAGATTTGTCTCACTAAGTGCAGCTTGAAGCTTTTGCTGCTCCTTAACAAAGCAACTTATCTGAGTATCACATTCCTTCAGCTTCTGTCGGATTTGATTGAGCTCTGCCTGGGCCTGTTCATGAGTCTTCCTTATAGAAGCAACCTGCAGAAGAAGATATAAGTTGCCATTCTAAACAGCTATAGAATTTCCAGAAAGTATTCTTTTGTTACCTTGGATTTCTGTTCCTCTACATCAGAAGCTATAGCATTGATTTGACTTTGTAAAGAAGCTACTTCACCTTCCAAAGAAGCACGTTCCTGTACGACTGCTTCCATTTTCATGATAAGCCTCTCCTTTTCATTTTCATGCCCCTATTAACAGGCATGGGCAAAGAGGAAGCATTCAATCCCCAAACTAGGAGGAACAAGAACAGTCCATATTATTGATCAAAATGTTGATAGCTTCATTGTCACATTATCTCATCCAATTAACACTGCAATTGCATACAAAATCCTATGCAATCTAGAAACAATCAATTATACAAATGTTTTCTTTCATAAATGATAGAATACCGAGCCATCACAGGTATGCTCATGCCTGGAATTTCATGAATCCATATTGTGAGGGTCAAAAGAATCTAGCCCACCTTTAAATCCTTTGACACCAGTTGCATCTGGGTTTTTATTGCTTTGACACTATTTTGCAAGTCCTTGAGTCTGCCTTCCCGATTATTTGAATGCTCTTTAATAGATTTCTCAAGCGATGACACTGTAGCAACACAGTTCTCATACAATATTTGCTTTTCTTTGGCTGCAGACTTTGATTCTTCAAGGTCCTGCTCAATCTTCTTCACTAATTCACCAAGCTACAATGCGCATAAGAATCACAGTTTACAGCATTAGAAATATAGGTTTCATCCTTCTCTTGCGTTGATTGGAAATATAGGTTTCATATTACAAATAACAATATTATTTCCATGGAAAGCAGAGGAAAGAACCTTATGATGCTGATTCTGCTCAGCCCTGCTCTTAAATAAAGAAAGGTCATACGACTTCAGCTCTAACTGTGATTTGAGATCCAGGAACTTCTTTTGAAGGGGTGACAGCTCAGCAATCTGTGGTTAATGTTAGATAATGAGAAAAGCTAAAATGTGCGACCATCAGATATTCGGGTTATAAGCACAGCTAAAAGCCATGGAAAGAGGAAAGCAGAATAGTACATATTGAATCATCAGCACAATATCTGCTCCCATAAAATAGTGCTATCTAATTGAAATTCCGTGATTACTGCAGATTTTATGACATTTCTCACATTTTTACTGGATTTTTCCAGTTCAAGGACAAGTTGGACCATTATGAGGTTTCAGAATCCCAAAAAATAATCTCTTCCGATTATTCAAACGTCAGTTTTGCCCCAACATTACAAACCCTTAACAATTAAAAATGTTACACATAGTAATTGTCTGCTATCTTTATGTAGAAATGCAAAAGAGGTATGCAATGTCTACCTTGGCTTCGATTGCCGATAGTCTATTCTGATGTATAGCAAGTTTTGACTCAGCCTCTGCCAAATCACGAAGTTGCCTCAACAGGTCACCTCCACCCCTGCACCGTTCAATGATATTTAGCATGCGGCAGCTCTATTCCAAAAAGAATAACACCACATGTTTGACCATTGTGACAGAAACAGCATCCATGCACAAGAAATAACGAAAAAAAGGAGACGAGGAAGTTACTTGCGGCTTCCACCGGTTAAAAGACCGCTTGGCTGAAATATATCACCTTCAAGAGTGACACTTGGAGTATGAATCTCCCTATGGAAAGCAACCTGTGAAGCACGCAACATGTAAAGATCATATTCTGAATATCCTACAATAGACGACATTAACCGTATTACCAATGACAACAGTCACATCGTAAAATGTTTCGGGAATTACATCAGGCTAAGAACCTAAACCAACGTTTCTTGCAGGGAAGTACAGTGTACTGACTACCAAGTAAAGAAGAGGAAACGCTACCAGGACAACATTTCCATAGTTCACTTATGCCTATTCAGGTAGGATATGTGATGCTGTATCACAGACTAATAAGCACCTCAAGTCACTTACACTTAAAGCAAAGCCCAATAAAGGAAAAGTCAAAAATGAATTTAAGGCACCAGCTTTCTACATTCATTAGAGTTAGCAGTCATATATTTGATGAACAAATTGGGGGTCCATTTTATGAAACCACAGAAAAACTAACAACGCCTAAATTATATCTCTTCTACTTGAACCATGGTAAGAATACATCTAGAAAACATATTTGAAAAGAATGATGCCTGCCTTCACACATTATGTTCTGGAAACTTACATGGAAGGACAATAACTAACTCAATGAGGCTTCAAAAAATAATCAAGTTCATCGTGTCTTTCAAATTGGGTTGCCATAATATACCTCTTTTGCAGCATCCATTGTTTTGCAGACAAAACTTGATCCAAAAACATATTCCATTGCGCTCTGCAAAAAAAAATCAATGACCTTAAGGCAACTGATGAATTGTCATAAATAAAACCCTCTTGATAACAATTGACAGATCAAACTCATAAAAGAAATTGACAGTCTATAACGAGCATGTGCATAGGCACCTTCAATGCCTTGTCATAATCAACTAATGAAAGTGCCAGTTCTGCATTCTCCTTGCCAACCTGAAAATGCAGAATTTGTCTTTGTTAATGACCTAAAGACAAGACATAAATACCTTAACAGATAAGCTTGTACTGCATAAGTCATTTTCAAACAGTGACTGACCACTCTGGCAGCAGCATGCTGAACACTAGGAGACACCACATTGGGCTGGATTTTATTTAAAGGTATGAAAGTTACTCTTCTTTGAAGATTTCCATTTTGTAGCAGTTGTTTTCCTGTATTTTCTGTATCAATGACAACATTATACAACTTTCCACCAGCTGCAGCCTGCAAACATTCCGACATGTGAATTTATTTGCATGTTATGTAAAAATGGGAACTTCAGAACAAGACGCCACTATACTATTATACAGCTCCCACCTCTAAGGCAATCATTGTTGCGCTATCCTTCACTTTGAATAGTCTTGAAACCACACCTTTCACTTTTGATCGATCGAAATTCTTGATGGGATCGCGATAATTAAAATTAACATTTGCCAACTGTGCTGAAAGAATCCGTATGTCTTCTTTCAACTTTTGCACCATCTCCAACTCCAGCGCACGATCCTGGAAGTCATTGAAAGTCAAAAGAAGAAATTGAGGAGACACATTTCAAGATGATGTTGAAGGAAAACACAGAACTAGTAAGAAGAATTCACAGACCTTTTGAAGAGCTTCCATCTCCCCCTCCTTAAAAGGAACAGATTCTAATGCTTTTTGAACATTTTCAACATCTCTTCTTCTACTATTAAGTTCATTCTCTACAGCAACAGCTTCCTCATGCATTGACAACAGTTGCTTCCTTTTCTCCTTCAGCTCTTTTTCCCAATGGCCTATCTTTGTTTTCAACTGCTTCAGTTCTGTATCGGCCCTTCCAACTGCTATTTTAGCATCCCCTAGCTGGTCCTCAAGGCACTTTTCCTCATTTCCACTGCTCTTTCCAGCAAGGATGCCCTATTCATGGTAATTACACTTGGTACATCATAATTTATGACTGCAGAGAGTGGACATCCACATGCATGTAGGCATCCAGATATAAAAATTACCAACTAATTACCTGGTAATCACTTTCTTTCTCATTCAAAGTCTTCAAGAGTTCCTCGTATTTGCTCCTAAGACCTACTGTCCCTTCTTCAGCTCTTTTGACAGCAGAGGCACTCTCTTCCACAGAACGCTTTAGATCTTCTATGTTGCTAAGAATCTAGTACATCCAGAAGTAAATTGTAAAAATCACAAAAGGAAAAAAGTCCACCCACCAATAATATAAGAAAAGGCTCATTTTTGCAAGTAGGCGCAGCTACAAAATGGCAACTAGAAAAAACAAAGACTCTGCATCAGCAACCATTTACCTTATCAGAATTCTTTTTCTCAGTCTCAAGGTTGTCGTTTTTGTTATTAAGAATGGACACTTCCCTCACGAGATCTCGAGCAAGAGCATCTACTTTGTCAGACAACGTCTTAACCTCCCCACCCATACTGGCTTCCTTCTGTGCAGTTAAATCAGAAATATTCTTCTCCAATTCTTGTGTTTCTGCTTGCATCTTCACTTTATTTTCGTCTAGCTCAGAGATTTTCGCCTGTATCTGTTCCACACCGGAGACCGCATTTTCCTTTATCTTCTCAGCTTGAACATAATCATAAGCGATGCAGAACCTTTTAAGTCGATCTAACTCTGCATTCCCGTTTGCCCATTGCATGTACTGCATACGTTCTTTCCTCAACTTCTCCAAGGCAGGCAAAATTTCTTGGTCAAGAAGCTTATTTATCTCATCAACCTTGATCTGCTTCTTCTCCAGCGTTTTTAATGCAGCCTCCTTCTTTGTCTCATACATCCTGGTACCTGCTGCCTCCTCGAGCATGGACAAAATCTCAGGAGGCTTCATATTTAGTACCTTAGTGATGCGCCCTTGCATAATGAGGAAGTGTGGATTGTTAACATTGAGCTGTACTGAGTGAAAGAGGTTCTGGACCTGACTAGGTTGGGCAAGCTTTCCATTTATCAGATACTTATTCCTTCCGCCGACAACAATCTGCAGAACAGGATAACTCATAAGCTCAAATATCCTATAGATCATCTTAATTCTATGTACGGGATGGGGCACACTTCAATATCAAATTTCTCAAAGATTGTCAATAAAAGCATGGGTCAGTATGATGTATTGATTGATACTTTCCTTTTGCATTCTTGATCAAAATAGCTCACTCAAAATTGAAAGAACAACCAAAATTGAAAGAACAACCAGATAATAAAGAAAACTAGACTTAACACCATCCAATTCGCCTCTAAACTCCCTCCCTGCAACTCACAGTTTGGTTTTCCCCCATTTTGAGACAATGGCTCAAATCTCCAGAGCTGGGGCAGCCCAATGTAACAAGACATCTCATTCCCGAATTTCATCTACAAACGGTCTTATACACTGCATAATTATGTGAAAGCCACTGCCATTCCGCCTAAGGCAAGGAGTAGCAATTCAAGTGCTTTCTGAACAAAAAAGCGAATTTCCACGACCACCACGCACCTGCCGCGTCACAGTAATCTCGGAGTGGTCCTCGTATCCCAGCGGGCTCCGGCTCCGGTCCGAATTATCGAACACGATGGAGACGGTGGCTTTCGTAATCCCGGCCTGGCCTTGCTTGTAGACGAGCTCCTGCAGGTTGGCGGCCCGGACCTGCTGCAGGTTGGTGATGCCCAGCACGAAGCAGATGGAGTCGAGGATGTTGGACTTGCCAGAGCCGTTGAGGCCGGTGATGGCGTTGAAGAAGGGGTCGAAGCCCGGGACGATGGTCCGGGTCGCGTAGGATTTGAAGCCCTCCAGGCAGACCTCCTTGATGTGCATCGCGCTCGATTCGACTCGATTCGACTCTACGGGGAAGAAAGGAACGGGACGGGACGAAAGCCCTTGTAGCTGGGAGCGATCGGAATGAGAGGACGACGAGATCGTCAGGAATCAGCCACGGAAGACCGATTTTGGAAGAAACGATCGGATTTTTCCCACCTGGATTTGAGGAGGTCGGAGAGAATCGGAGGAACTCCGGGGAGATTGCGAGACGAGAACGAAAGCGGTAAAAGGGCGGGAAGTTGCCTTCCTTTTTGGCGTTTTGAGTCTTTTTGAAAGGGGGCGGAGCGGGCTGTCTACGTGTCTTTCTTCTTCTATTTTATTTAATTTTTTTCCGTTGGGGGCAGGAAGGAATATTGCCAATACGCCCTCGGAATGGACGGAACTTCTGAATTTGCGCCTTACATTTAAGTTTGTCTTAGTTTAACCCCTGAATCAATTAAATTTGCTTTCAATATAAGCCCGATCTAATGCTACTACTTCAAACCTTTTTCTTTTTCGTGTTTTTGCTGCGGTTGAACAAATATTTTCAAGTTCGGGGAAGATATGGACTAGAATCCAATGCCTTCGATTTAACTAGGGAAAACTGTTTAAAAAGTCCTAAACCTTTTATATTTGTGCTAATTTAATTCTAAATATTTTTACTTGATGCCAATTCAGTCCTTTTTGGCTAATTCTGGGCAAATTTCGGTGATTAAATGACGGCCAACTAACGTGGCACAATCAATGCTAAGTGGATAACTTTTAATGATATTTTAATAATATTAAATTTTTATTTTCTTTTTTCTTTTTTCTTTTTTCCTTCTCCTCCTTCTTCCTCCGACCGATCACTGAACCTCACCAATCGACCAAAGGCGACGGACGACGAGGTTAATGTCAACCTCATCACCCACTGGCGAGGCTCACCCTTGTCCAATCTGGTGAGGTTGAGCCTCACTAGCCCAATGCAAGGCCACCCTTGCGGCCTAGGCTGCCTCAAGCTGGCTTTGCGCCAAGATTCGACAAGGGCAAGCCTTGCCAATGGCCGGCAAGGTAGACCAACCTCGCTAGCTTGACTTAAGGCCACCCTCATGGCCATTGGCATAGGCTCGAGCTTCGTCGACCGTCGCCTCTAACTAGTCATCAAGAGAAAGGAGGAGGAGAAGGAAAAAAAAAAGTTCTGAAATATTAAAATATTATTAAAAATTATCAATGTCAACGACGATCATACCACGTCAGCTGACCGATGCCTAGCAAAATCTGACCAAAATTAACAGGAAACGATTGAATTGGCACCAAGTAAAAAAATTCAAGACTAAATTAGCACTAAAAAAGGTTTAAGACTAAATTGATACAAATACAAAAGATTTATGACTTTTTTTAACACTTTTCCAGATTTGATCGCTTCATGGTCCAAACACATATGGCGGAATATACTTTGATTTAATTATTTGCATTTGTGGCTCTGTCAGATATTTGAGCAACGTTAGTTAAGATTAAATTATCAAACTCAACTTTAGTTCATGCGCCATATGGTTAACCTACAAATGTGAATCGAAATTTGTAAATTAGCACGATAAAAGTGCATTGTTCTAATACATCGTCATTTCATGAGTTCCAATTATTAACTCGGGAGATCTATATATAATGGGGTCATGCAATTATCAAATTATTTAGGACAACAAGAGTAACCTAGCAGAAAAGCATTTGATGCAAATTTTATTTATTCACTACATTTTAGTCACAATGTTGAAAGCAAACCTATATAAATTACTATGTAAAGCCCTTGATGCTCTCCAGTGTGATTGAAATTAATCAAAGACACCATCAGTTGCTAAATCACTGACGTTATAACAGGATTGAAATAAACAGTTTCATTGTTGTTGGCAATAACCTATTTTTCTTCTACCTCGTTTCTCTTGCATCGTATGAAGCGAAATAAGAAGATACGAAACTATTCCTGCTATCAACTCAGTGAAACAAATTAACTAAACACAATGCTCGTTCTTCCGGCATTAGAAGCTAAAGAGAAGATATGCCAGCTAAAATATGCCATCACCACGCATGCTTATTGCCATTGGCTTCCAGAGTAGGGTTTATTTACCTGTCCATTTTCTTGTGCAAGGGATGATTGCATATTCTTAAGTGAGTCTTACTATAGATTTGGAACACTTCAATTTGGAAACAGCATTAGAAAGCTATCTGCGATGAAGGCGTGTCTGTCAATAAGAATCAAACACTGATTTCAATCAAAAGTAAAAATTTGGCATTACATATCATCTGACATTTATTAGACGACGCAATTACGAATTTACACATTGAGGTATGAACTTCCAAAACAAACAATGCACTTCCATATCTGGAGGTATCATAAGAGCTCAACTTAGGGGAAGGCCTTCCGATTTGTTCGCCCCTTTGTCCGTGTGGTATTGAGAGAACTCATGATGAAAATTCTCCAGCTCCATCACCGAACGTAACATCAACTCTCAGCTTCTCCGCACCACAAGCCCAGAAACTCCAGGATACCTACTGTAACCCGAGTCAGCTATCCACGTTGCAAGAATGTGTTCAGGTAACAAGTTCCCATTCCATTGTGAATGTGTCTACCATCAATTATGTACTAGTAGTCGCAGAAACTAAAGCATCAAAAATTCCATTTCGGTCTCACTTCCTCTTCCTTCTCCGTCAGTTCTTGGTATTGATACCACTCTGCTCCAGCCTTGCCCACTGGCATAGGAGGTCTAACAAATATCTCGACAGGCCGGGGAACACGGACTGAAAGATGTAGTTCTTTGGGTGTTTCCTGCAAAGCTAACTCAGCATTTGCAAGTGACTTTTTCACCAGTTCAACACGTATCCACCCAAGACCTGATATAGCCACATCACAAGCAGGCCTGACAAGCAAGAAGGTAAATTTCAATAACCCTAAGTTTAAAGACAAAAGCAAAAAAATTCGGTGACTTCTCACTGAGGGATCTCTCTCACAATAATAGTATCCTGTACTCACCGAAAAAGATTCTAAAGAAAAAATAGTCATATGTTCGATATAACCATTCTTAGTCCTACACAGGTATTTAGTCCCTGCTTGAGCTCCACTAAATCTAACAAACACACACCTGTCTATATCTTCGATCTTAATTAGCAACTGACGCTCTATTTCGAGGCCTTTCCAGTCACATGCTCTGTCTTTACCAGTTGGAGGAGTCAAGAGTACTCCAACATTTTCCTGCAGTAATCAGTAAAATCATCCTCATTGAGATTGCACGACATATGAGAAAATTGGTAAATGAATGCCCAAGACAGAGAAAAAAAAAAAAATTCTATCAACCAGGACTTCTCTACCAAAACAGTAGTTCCAACTGCTAAAAACAGATTATGTCATTTTATCTCAACATGCAGCTAAACTCTGCAGCTTGTATGCAACATCAATGAGAAAATTGAATGAACCACTATAATTCACTACCACAGACTACCATTTACTACAGAAGTTTTACAGTCAGTTATGCTGCACTAATTCAACAAAGCATCCCAGACAGACTGCACTACCTCTGCAGTCAGGAAGAAAACAATTGTAGTGAAGAAACAATAGCAACTAAAATAAGTAAAATACCTCCATAATAAATTCAATGAAGAAAGAGGAGGACAACCAGAAGAAAAGTCGCACAAAGAATTACCTGGTAAAAACTGTCTGCTTCAGCAGTGGGTACCATATGAATCTGTAAATCTCTGGGCCCATAAAATGTTAGATTTGTTTCTGGAAGAACCTAAACCGAACAAGACCAGATATGAGCTATATCCAGATACTATTGCATTGAAACAATGGGGGTTGGGGTAAAATCAAATAAGAATAAAGTTGATGGTCAAAACCTTTATAATGTCAATCCTAACGAGGCCTCCCCAAAATAGTGAGAACCCGTTTAAGCAACTGGGTTCAACACTGCTAGTCACCTAAGATACGTTGGGGAGCAAATCAGACATATAACAACAGATATAGTCTGCTATTACAAACACAACAAGGAAAAAGAGCATTTACCGGAAATTTTTGACCCCTAAGCTGATTTTGAGGAGCAAGAGCAGGTAGGTCTTCAGCATGAACAATTGCTGCTTGCCTATGGTGGAGATGTACTCCAGGTGTGTCGTACAGCTTCTGTGGAAAGAAAAAATTTTAGCAGGGTCTTAAACACAGCCACACATGCATCGATGCATGCAGAGAGAGAGAGAGAGAGAATCTATAGATAGCATACTAACAAATCTTGCATACCGCTCCCCCTGGGAAAGCCTCAATTTGAATTGGCCCTAAGGTTGTTCCAGGGACAGCAGATTCCAGAGGTTTATATCTCGTAGCTGCTGCAGCAATAGGGTCTTTCTCTGCCATCAGCCCTGAAGTAAACATGAATAAACGGATGGCAGTAAGAAAAGAACTAAGCAAAAATTGATAAGAAAAAAGAACAAACATAAATATCATGAAAAAGGACTGAATTATAAGTCCATGCACAAAGTATGATGTGCAAAAGGGAATCATATCATTGAAAGACATATCAGGATCCTTACAGGACTGAAAATGCCAGCAACAAAAAAGGAGAGCCATCTAGCAGTACAATCCTTGTGTATTATCAAAGGCACCAGCAATACACCTCACATTTTGCAACATCAAATCCTATATCAATTTGCTATATGTCAAAAGCAATTGTAAATGCAACGGAAAAATGCCATTGAAGCCACCAAAGATTATTATCATCTTTAACAGTTAAATTACTTTTGGAGATGATATATTATTTGGAAGACCTATTCTGATGAGCAAAGAAAGTACTTACTCAGTAAAGCACTGATAAATGCGGATTTACCTACGTTGGCTGAACCCTGTATTAACAACAAAAATTAAACTGCCAAATAAGTACCTCCAAAGACTAGATTTTCTGTTAAAGAAAATAAAAGATCTATGGGCCAAATGTTCATGACATGTTGATTAAGATAAATTGACCTTTCACCCTCAAGTTTTCGTGTTGAACTTGAGAGTTGGGTAGGACATCAAAAATCAAGCAACAACATGAACGAAATCACCAAAATAAGGAAAAAAGAAAAGCATCATAAAGTTGAGTGTAAATGTTGAAGTTTCCCATAAAATTTATTTTCGCCACACTAAAAGCCAGGTATAACAATTTTCTCGTCTAGACTCTCAAGATCTGATATCTTTGCAGTTGCTTACATCATTTGGCTTTTTTCTTCAAACTGCAGATGGCATAACATTAACTTTTTATAAGGACTCTTTTTCTTTAACTCCTATTTTCATAGGAGCATAGAATTCTTTTTTGAGTTCTATGGTATGGTGACAACAGCCCATATGGACGGATACAAAAAGTGATCCTTGCTGTAACCATGATGTTGCTTTTAGAGCTTAAGCTTCAAGCACTATTTCTTTCACCATATTACCACCTGGAATGGAAGGTCCACAACCAGTGAAATTGACCCGTTACAAAGGGTGCCTCACCTTTCTTGGCGTTCATTCTTAGACTCCTTTGTAACATTCTCAACAGCTATATAGTGAGAAATCAAGTTATATTGGAAGTCCATAATAGAATTTTTTAAAAAATGGCATTGCGAGGGAATTGCTGCTATCACTAGAGAAAATGTTGTTGAGACACGTGGTATATTTCCTGTACCTACTAATAGTAAAGACATAGTTATCTGGAAAAATGGTTTCATCACTATGAACTTTGAATCCAGAAACTTACTGACCAGGATGTAAACGTCCCGTCCCTGCAATTGAGAATCAACATAAAGGAGTGAGAATCTATTATACAGATATACCATGTCGCATAAGGTTCACTTCGGACATTTGGGTTAAAATAGTCGTCCCTGACAAATAATATCAAGAGATCTAGTATCAAAGGACAAAAAATTCCAACAAGAACAATGACTACATCATCCAGAGAAGTGCTTGGTAGAGGTTAATTAGAGGAACAGATTAAGACTTGGCTGTATTCCCCCAATGTTAATAATGAATTTCAGTTAACCGAGTCATTAGAGTTCATTTAAGTTCAGCTCAAATTTGGAGAGAGAGAGACAAAGAAGAATTGGCATTACTGGGTGGCCGATGGCAAGGTGTAAACAAGAAGCTGATTCAATTTTCAACAAATATTGTTCCCATGAGATTAAGGATATTGCAGTGGATTTGGAACTTGAACATATGATGCAATTGTGTGAAAGAATCTATGTACTTGAGCCAACCTATAGGGAAAACTCTTCTCATATGGGCCACATATATAAAAGACTTAATTCCAGGGACACAGTAAATTAGTAAGATTTGGGTGCCAATTCTATGCCACATCCAAACCTTAGCAATACTGTCATGCTCTGGATGCATAACCTACTTGAGGGGAAATTTGTTATCAGATAGATAAACACCTTTTTCTCCTTCTGGATTTCTGAAATGACTCCAGCAATGCCAGTCAATGACTTCGAACTAGTAAGATGGACACTAAGAACGCTGCAAGGCAAAAATACTCATGAGAAAACTATTCACAACAGTGATTTCAGCATACATATAAACAGCACTTAAATTCTCAGAAACTCAACCGAAATGGACTGGCACATCCTCTTTCATGGAAACTAAAGAGTAGCTAAGAACTTACTTGAGCTTTTTCTTTGTAGTAGCTTCAACAACCCAATCGCCAATACAGTTAAGATCAGACCCTTTAGGAAGTAGATCCACCTAGCAGGGTCAAACACTGTTGACATGAGTAACTTAACTGGACTAATAACATATAACATAGCAAGAGCTAAATTATTGTTTTATTACCTTTGTTACAACCAATATGATGGGATTTGCACCAACAAGATCACGTACACGAGACAGAAAACTGCCATTGAAATCAACAATGTCAACCTGAGGCGATCATCAGAAGAAAAAAATGGAGTTACCCACCCGCCAACAATAAGCAATACTTTTGTCTCACTTGATTGGCTCAAGACTGACCAAACAAATCGAGCAGGAAAATCCCAATCGGAACCAGGATTATTTGTGGAGCTCTTGGTTGAATTCTGTTCAAAATACCAGCACTTACCAATTTGATGATGAGAGCTTTCTCGCGACGCAAGTGAGATAACTTGTCTCTCAGCTCTTCAGCAGTAACAAACTGCTTACCACCAGAATAACCGCCATTTCCACCAACAGCGGTTATCATGTGGCCATGAGACAGGAGCCGGCACCTCCGGCAGAGCACCGTCCTAAGCTGGTGGTGTTTCTTCTTCTGCATAATCATGTACAAGAAGTTCATCCCAATCAAACCCTGAGACCTCGGCACCCAAGTATGAGCACACTAAAGGCAAGCCGGACAACTCGTCCTATGCGCCGAAAAACTCAAACACTATTCTCACTTCTCGAGCAGACAAGCAAGCCGTGATTGCCAATTCGGGCTGAAATGAACCGGAGAATTCGCTCACGCATTAAACAAAGCGGCTGCGTCCGTACGATTTCGGAGCACGTACCAATTGGTAAGTGTCGGGGTCGATGTAACCCGGAGCATCCATTTCCGAGGTCTGGAGCGGCGCTCCGCAACCGTAGCAGGAAGCGACCGCGGAGCTGGCCTTCGGGAGCTTCTCCCTCTTCTTCTTCTTCCTATCCTCCGCGTCCTTCGGCTTAACCTCCTTCATCGCGAGCCTCGCGGCCTCGATGGACCGCTGGCGGAGGAGGAAGGTATCGCCGCGGGTCGGGGATGCGGCCCCGGTGCCTTCGGGCTCGGGTCCGGCGAGCTCGGGCGGGGAGACGAGGGGCCTGTGCGGCGGCGTGGATTTGCAGAGGATGGGACGAGGGGGCGACCTGTGAATGGTGAAGGCTCTGGAATGGAGGTTGGTCAGGCGGTGAGGGAGAGGGAGAGGGAGAGGGGAGATGAATGCGGAGAGGATTTTGGGCGCCATTGACTGACGAGAGTCGGGAGGTTTCTCTGGGTTCTGCAAAGCGTCAGGGGGGCTTATCGGCAGAAATAAAATAGAAAAGGAAGGGGTTTTAGCTTTTTCTTCCAGAACGGGTGTCCAATAAGGACGCCATAGAGCGACCAAAATCTTACCAATACGGGAAACTTTGCGAACTTTAAGGAAGGATGCTATGCTACCATGGAAACTCTCGGAATCTTTGGACGTTGTGTTCATTGAAATTTCATTGAACGCTTATAGTATCTATCCTAACTACCGGAAAGTGTCATTAATTAACAGAAAGTAGGAAATCAGGGTTGGATAAGTTACCCCAAGATTTTGGTAATTCTTCCTTTATTGCGTTCAGCTTATGATATTAGCCCATGGGGTCGAGCTTGGGAATTACCCTTCTCACTTCTCCGAATCGGTACGTATAAAAATCCGCTGTTGTCGGCAAATTGGCTCAGGGATTCAAGCCCGTTTTAGTGGGCACGGCAATGCTAGAAATTTGGTGCACGATAGCAAGAACTGTCAAACAACCCTTAAGAGCGCAATTCATCCAAGACAGCGGACAGTGAAGACAACGCGGGTAACGAATGAAAATAGCTTTAAGAAGGAAAACTAAAGAATTCAGACGGAAAGACTAAAGAGTACCAATTAAGAATTCCAGGCCACTAATCGTAGAGTTCAGGACTTCCTGTGACTGAATAAGCTGCATTCTAGATACAAATCTCGATGTGTCCTCAGTAATTAAGCAAATCTACTAAGAATGTTTTGGTTTACAGCACGGCCTTCGTATGAAAAACAAAATTGAAAAGGAAGACGGAAATCTTAGCTGCAGACTGTAATCCTGTTATACAAATGCCGCACTTCTGTATCAAAAATTTATTTCCAAACTAGTCCAAACTCACACGCCGCATTTTACATACAAGATTTGCTGTTGGAAGATCTAGTTGGTTGGCTGCATCTGATTTCACAAGGTCTTTCAACTGATCTCTTGGGGTCGAAAAACACGTCTGGAAAGTTGCAAGCACAGCAGGTACTGGCATTGACAAGGCAGAAAGCACATTACTTAAGTACTCGATGTCAACTGACAGCTGTTGGGCTCCTCGATCTGTCATATACTGTATTCCTCGCAACTGCTCCATGAAAAGGGCTGTGGCACCTTCAGCAACCTTCCAACAACAAACAACAAGGTTTCAGAATGGGTTGATTCATGGCTAATTGTTAGGTTTAGTAATTTGTACTAGGGGACAAATAATGAGAGTATTTGAGAGAAGTGAATCCAAGTCAGGGTTCTCAATAAGAACCAGCTAAGTCAGGCCTTTCAATTCCTAGTGAAGAAGCCTAGACAGACTTTTCATTTACTCTATAACCAAGTGAAAACCAAGTTATAGTAAAATGCCGAACCGTAATTCAAGTTGCCTAGGGTTTATCCCCTTAAAAAAAGGGAAGCATAATATCTCCAACTTTGTTATTTTGTCACCAATCAAATGGCCTATCAGATGTCCCAACAGGCACTTTGGTATCGATCCCTTGTTAATGTCCAAAACACAGCTCCTCGTTTTATTATACTAGTCAAGGATTCTTTCTATCCAGAATGAAACTGAAAAGATTTTGCTTGAATCACCTTGAACATCCATTCGGTTGCAAAGAACTGCGCATCATCATTGCTTGCATCACCACTGGAGATGCCCTCTGCAAGTGGCTCCAACTGTTGGGGTAAAGTAAGAAGATATTCACCAATACTTGTCACATAGGGCTGTGGATATGAACTGAATGTTGGTAGGTGAAAAGCACTTGGTTCTTCAACTGAGGACCATACTGGCAGCCGAGACACATCATAGAGCCGTTGTCTCACTTTAGATATAAGAACGTCATAGACAAGTTCATTGACTGTGTCAGCAAATGCTGCAACTCTCTGAGATGCACGTGGAAGTGCATGGAACCGAGGATCTTTCAACTAAAAAGAAGAAAATAATTAAATCAGTGAACCCTCTAAAGTGAGACACAAATTTACAAGGCGAAACCAAAATATAAAAGACATCAACAGTTGCTACACCAAAAACAAGCAAAAGAGAGCACAAGTTTATGGAAGCAAGCGCTAATCGATGGTCTAAAGGTTAAATAGGAAAGTTTAGTAGGTGAAGGAAAGAACCGTTAAGCCACAGACTAGGCTTATTTACCTGATCTAAAAGGTTGAAAAGTTTCCGTGCTTTTTCAGGAAAATCAATGAGTCGAATGGCTGCAACATCAAAGGCAGCCCTACCAACCAAAGATCGTTCCTCATTCCCCTCATCATTAACCAAATGTGACTGGTTTTGGTCCAAACCTGAACCAAATACCGCAACAGACAAGCTAGTGCCCAGCCTAGCCAAAGTAGCTCTCAAGGAAGCTTCAAATACAGAAGATCTGCTTGTCAAACAATCTGCTACAGTGAGGATCTGCAAAGCTCCCTGGACGATGGACCACTCCTCCTCATTAGAGCTTGTTTCTACCTTTCTTGCACTTTGAGTTGCCTCTTTTTTGTCCAACCCTGTTTCTTTCTTTAAGCCACCCTCACCAGCAAGATCCACACCGCAGACAGCTCTTAATGATTTCAGTGTCTCTTGCAGAGAAGAAATGTATTGTAACATGATGTCATCAAGCGCAAGAATTAGTTCATCTGCCTCAGAACCACCAGTAAAGCTGATGCACCTTTCTACAGCTGCTTCAAGAACAACAATAACTTGGGGAATGGATTCCTCCATCCTCCTAACTGTCTCACTGAGTTCAACTCCCTGGGCTCCCACACCACGAGTAACAGCTCCTCTTAAATCCACCACAGATATCTCATTGGTGAGTATAGCACGTTCTAGCTGTCCATATCTGAAATACAACAACATCAAGGTGAAAAATATATATAGCCTAACCAATAAGCAATTCGCTGACAGAAAAGCTTCATCTGAGAGAGGAGGCATATGTGATGAAACATGAAGAGGCTTGGAATCCTTCTCTTTCTTCAGTTATTGATTTTAATGCATCTTGCATATTGACTCATGATTTGAACAATGATGACCCCAGATGCAAAATATCGGATAGCCTAAATTAAAACAATCGTCACTAAACAACATGGACAAAATTCTGACAGCAAGATTAGACTACCAAATATGACCATGTAGAGCTGGCTCCAAAAGTAGAATGATCACTAGATCCAAACATTTCACAACTCCTGTCACTAGAGGGATAAAGTAAGATTTAACATAAGTTAGTCATGGATTACAAAGACAGGAAGTTATTGAGCTATGCAGGTAAATGCAGAGATGAAGCTCATCTTGGAGTGGATGGTGTCGCATTGGGCTGTTCATTCACTGATGATAATAAAGGATCCTTAAAATCTTAAAGCCACTTGTCATATTCCTTGCACCAGTCAAGGCGTGACGTGGACAGTGTTATGTAAAAGTTATCCTTCAAAAATGGTGAAAAACTATCCCCGTACCTTTTAAAACCCTGTTTCTAAGTTTGGAAAGTCCAAGATAAATTCCTAAGTAGAATACTGACATAAGCAATCCTCAACATAAGTTTTATGAAATGACTGCCTAGAAACCACACTTTAGAGCCGAACTCAACTTCTTCTGGTGATTCCACTATATTAGTATTGGTCAAATTCAACACTACAAGGGAATTTCCTAAAAAACCCATAGTTAAAGCTTCTACACTGCAGATATGTACTCTCGGAAAGTTCACAAAATACAACAGCCTTCAATTCGATTGCTTACTTTTGTTTAAAAGTCTCGTAAGGAAGGTAAACTGCCTTCAATGTATCCATCAGTACACGGAGATCTGACTCCGAAAACAGGTGCTGAATATTCCTGGCAAAAATCCCTGTTATATTGTGTAACTCAATCAGGGCCTCAAGATGCTTTGGTTGAATCTTTATAGCCTTTGGCATATCTCCAGACAAAATATCTAACAAACCTGTGGTCAGAAAAAGGATATTATAAATACAATGAGTAGAAAAAGAACCTGGGGCAGAAATAAAGGAATCAGAATTGTCAGTACAGAGTAGGTGTGACCATCCATGGGACAGACTACCTCATTCTGGAAGTTTAAAAGAACAAACCAACGGCCCAAACACTCCCAAGTCTTGTACAAGACAAACAAAAAAAGTCTTTTGGAGAGTCATACTTTTCTTTTCTTGTCTTGTCTCAAACTGGATGTATCTTTATCACATAATGGAGACATAGACATGAATAGCTCTGTTGTGAATGCACAAAGAGGTTACCCTTGGAGAAAGCTTTTGTCTCAGGGACAACATCTCCAGTTGCAAAGTTGATTCGAGAAACGAAGGTTGCCCCCACAGCTGCCATTGTTTCCATTAGCAGCTTGGGAACGAGGCTCTTGTAATCACCGGGGAAAGCAAGCATACACCTGCACATCAGAGCGAAACTAGTTGCTTAATATCCAAATATTGAAAATTAGTATTTCTTCAGTTGCAATAAACAGAAAAGACTAAACCACCGGTTGACTAGTGACTGGTAGAGCCACTTGGAGCTTTATCTTTCCTTTTTTATCTTGATCCATGCCGCTTTGGAGTATTAACCAGATTATTCGAGATGAAGAACAATCCAACCACACAAATAAGCAACTGACTGGAACAACATGTACTCCACAAGTAATCTTGTTTGAGCCCCAAAGCAGGAGAAAGAGCTAAATCGGATACGGTAAGTAAGACTCAATCAAGTAGCAAAAATTTGCCTCACAAGACTCAATCAAGTAGCAAAAATTTGCCTCACAAGACTCAATCGAGTAGCAAAAATTTGCTCACATTCTTGAGCAGAGGAGAGAAGAATCTTACAGGGTAGCCTCCTGTACAGATAAAGTATCTTAGGAGGAAAAAGAAATGGCTTTACTTCGATAATTCATTGTGTAGCAGATATGTTTGCAAAAGATATGGAGTAAATGTTGTGCCACCGGACCAATTTATAGATAACATTTCAGTTCTCCCGAACAGTTCCTCAACAAGATAATTGCAAAGTATAAATGTTAGATATAAACCATACCACTTCCATTCTTGCTCGAGATAAAGAAGCAATTCATCATAAAAGCTTGGCAACCAGCTGGAGAACGAAACTGTTCGAACATTTTGTCGGAAGTTGGTACTGCTGGACAGCCTTTCTGTCTCATTCTTATCATTTGCCATCTTACTGGCCCTTTGTTTGGAGTCAAAGTCTTCCCAAAGCTTCTTTATGGGTTTCATATGAACTTTTGTGTATTGAAGTTCTAAGGACTTAAATCTCCCAATGCGAATGAGGATACCTCGCAAATCTTGAGCAACCTCAACCTATTAATAAATGTGAGCAAACTCTTTAGGGTAGGTACCTATATGTATTAAAAACCCAAAGAGTTGCATGAAGTTGAAGTTATCTAAAACAGCTCGAAAGAAGATTAGTGCATGAGAAATCTGACCTTGCGATTTGACAACGCCTCTGTCAGACGAGGCTGCACCATATTGTCCAGCCTATCTTCCAACACCTCAAGTTGTTTCCTGACATTGGCAAATTCAGCCACCTGAAAAGAACAAATGGAGCCAGGCATGCTATCAATGCGGTTTCAGTTTCCTCTAGATTCAGAACTATTGGCATTGTCAGAAATGGTCCTATCTCTCTCAATCTAAAACTAAAGAATTAACATTGTTGGAAATGATCCTACCTCACCGACAGCAGACAAGCAATGTCTCATGTTGGCCAGAGTGTCTGCGGCTCGAGGTAGATCACCACTGGCAAACACATCCTCAACTGTAGAACTCAACTGAGTTAAACCAGCAGCATCCTGATAATAAAAGGACGAAACGAACAAATAAAAAAAGAGTGAGTAACAAAAACAGTAACGTCCCCGGAAAGCTTGCTATTTCAGAATCATCGTACATCTCTACCTGCAATGTTTCGTATGCAGCTTCCATTCTCTGTTTGACGGTGTCAACTTTAGCAAGCGCAGCAATGGATTCAGCTGAAGATCCTTCTGCCTACATACCAAAGGCATGGAAAAAGTGTTCAGCCAATTCAGATACTGTTGGAAGTGTTGATGAACAACTATAGATATCGAATATGTGCAAAGACGCTCCAGTTCCATTGTAGCAAAACTAAGATCCTACAGGTCATTGCTGTAGCCTGCCAACATCAGCCACCGTATAAAGTGATTATATTCAGATCAAATTTCGTGATTCATATACAGTGAAATCGGAAAACAAACTAAAGAACGAGGAAAATTATGACACGACAGATAAGCAAGGGGCTATCAACAAAAATCAGGAGAACAGCAAATTCATGTGGAAATTACTACCCGCTGAAGATAGCAAACAGGCACCATGGAGAACCTTGAGTCCATAAATTCACTTACTTTCTTTCCGATGATTCTCGAATTCTAAATGAATATAGTTGACTCGCTGTATCGACATTAGTTTTCATCTGCCTAGCAAAGGAACTACATTGCACTCAGACGGATAAAGGAAGAGGAGGGAGAAACGCTGACCTATACCTTCTTGAGCTTCTGGAGGATCCCGGAGACGGAGTGGCGGAGCGAGACGGCGTCGTCGCGGAGGCGGACGATGTCGCGGGTGGCGCGGGGGACGCGGAGGAGGGCGGCGCCGCTCTGCTCCTCGAGCGACGCCGCGATCTCCTCCGACGTCATCTGGAGCTTCATCTCCAGATCCACCAGGTGCTTCTCCAGCGAGTCCTGCGGGTGCCGCGCCTGGCACGCCGAGTTGATCCATCGCTTCGGATCGAACTTCTCGTCCGAGAAGGGGCCGAGATCCAGCATCATCTCGGCGGCGCGTCGGTGCGAGCGGCGAGCCGCGCGACTGCTTCGATTTCTGGAGCTCGGATCAAGAGGAGGACGACGACATTGGAGTCCCTGATCTGTGGGATTTTCTTCTGGGACTTAACGGGATTGCTGGTAATTGAAGAGGCTCGTTGTTCGCGCAGCAAGCGACTGAAATTTTTAGGGGTCATCTCCATTTTCCGATTAAGCCAATCTAACCCTCTATTGAGAAATTTTTACAATTACGTCCTTAAAGATTTTTCATGCAAATTTGGTTATGCGACTTACTTGATTTCTCCTTTTTCACTTGTCGTACTTCATTATATCAGAGTAATTTGATGTGCCTACTACTTTTCTGATGTTTGAAAGAAAAAGTAAAAAAATCATTTTAATATTTAAATTTTGGGATAAGTAAGGAAAAAATTTATAAAAAAAAGTATATTTTTTCTATTATATCCCCATATGTTTCTCATTATATTTGGCATTAATAAATTGCTAGTTTTTGTTTATTATACTAAGTTATGGAATATTAAAACTTAAAAATAAAGTCTAGATCAAATTGATAAAGAGTGGAGCCTTCTAACCAAGATCATAAAGACTCGTTTATAAAATCATCCATTTCATTTGTAGCATGTTTTGTTTTTATAAAATATTAATTTTGGATTTTTTTATAAATTTTCATTTGGTATGGTCACATTCCGGAAGATGGTTCTCCCTAGCAAATGGATATCCTTGTGAGTTATGATTAATAGAATGTTCATCTACCTCACAATTTATAGCTCCTTTCCCTTTTACAGAGATCTTGTTCAGACTTGGACATAATTTTTGTTCGATAATTTCATTTTCTTTTGAGGAGTCAAAGCTTTTTACTTCTTCATATCGCGTAGTCAAATCACATGTAGCTTGTGCATATAGAAGGCACTCTCAAATATACATGCTAGTGATATTCATTTCTTCATTGTTATTAAAATATTGTAGGGAGTTTTCCAACAAACCTTGTTAGAGATGATTTGATCAGATGGTTTGGATCGTGCTAGGGCCTTGGATCGGGCTAAAATTACAAAATGCCTTTAATCCCTGATCAAGCAAAGTCAACCCCTATAGATATAAGCCCTTGTCCATAACCACCACAAAATGCCTTTGATCCTCGTCGCTCGGGTTGGGCTTAGATGGATTTGTGAGTTGTCGGACCTATGATTAAGTCTAAATCACACACCACCTATTGGTTTTTCGGTAAATGACAAACCAACGGAATTGATAGCTAACTTCTTATTTTTCTCAAATTTTATCATTGATTTTAAGATATTTATAATCTTACGCTTAACTTTATCTTCTCATTTCAACTATAACCTTTTCTTATCAATCAAATCTCAGTGATTGAGGATGCAAGCCCAATCTAAATGGCGGATCAAGCTATATTTCCACAAGATGCGGTACTTTTATATTTTTATAAGATTAATTTTTTTTTGTAATCAATTTCAATTTGAACGATGATGATTTTTAACTTTTCAATCAAATGATGTTATTCTATTAAAGCATGGTAACCATGAGGGACCATAGACTCACCCCTAAATAATCCCTAATCAAGATAGAATCGATGTAAAACAAAAGTTACAAACTCTAAATCAACTTTTATCGACATTATCATTAGTCATGACGGTGAATGCAGACTCACCAATGGGACACTACAGAGATCGATGAAGGCTTCGAGCGCAACACACTTGTAGTCAAAGGCGAAGGTACTGCCGACGGAGAAGAAGGATCGGCAGGGACTGATGGGCTCAGGTACGGTGCGAGCTGGGTCAGATCAAGGCGGGGACGAAGGAGAGCGTGGTCAAGATCGTCGTCCCCCGAGTGGAGGACCAAGACAGGGTGGACCTCTTCGACCTCCACCACCGCGTGCATGTCAAGTAGTGTTGGGCTAATGACCCAAAAAAATTAGAGTTGGGCTACCTCGGTTCGTTCTGGGCTTGTGAAACTTCTTGGTGGATTAGGCCCATCAGGCGAAGCTTAACATTTCGGTCCTAACGGCGACCTAGCGTGTTTTCGTGGTTAATATGTGAAACCGTGGTTAGGGAAACGTTTTGGGTTACTGGGGGTTCGGTTGCTCTTGGATATCATGTTGTGTTTGGCTAGGGTGTACAGTGGTTCCAATTCAATTCGGGAATTGGATCGGACTAAACTGAAATGATTGTTTTTAGGTAGTTCCCACGAAGATCGGTTCGATAACTAGTTTAAAAGTTTTAGGACTAGAAATAATTAGTCGAGTTCCAATGAGGAATTAGATTGAATCAGTGAAACGGGCTCATGATATATTATTTTTTTTTAATGAAGAGCAAAAAGTACAGATTATTCATTGGAATCTATTTTTTGTACTTGTAGTTTTCCTATAATTAGTAATTTCCTCCAACACTATATTTGGGAATTGTCGAGAAAGATAATTAAAAATTTAAGAAAAAAATTAATGCCGGCAATTCTAACGTAGATAGGGTTGATTTCCGATTCACCAATTAGGAGTCAACCCCATGTGATCCAATTTTTTGTTCCAATGTGAAAACTAACCCACCCCGAAAACAAACGCCTCTCTACTTATATTCATGACACCATATTTGACTTGGGCAAGTCATTACACTGCCCTCGTTTGGCCTCGTGTGGACCCTAACATCCCTTGATGTTAAACACATAGGGGGTGTGGGAGTTTTCCCCATTAAAAAAAAGATCTAAGCAAGCCCTTAAAATACTTTAGAGACATATTTTATGCCTTAATAAATATAAGATCATGGATTTAAGCAAGTACAAACATAGTCTCAACTCGGGCCATATTTGGATCTCAAGATCTTCGTGATGCAAAACAACGAGAAAGTATTTCCATTATTTAGGGCAGAGAAATATATGGATATTAGGGATAGGAGACATGTGGGCATTGACATATATAAATAAGAAGTATATCCTACCAGTTCCTTGTCCCTATAAATCAAAAGGACCGACGTAGGAGGTCCTTGTAAGAGGAAAGGTCACCTCTTAATCGAATACCAACGAAGGGTGCGTTTGAAAACACTTTTGGGGAAAGTCTTTAGGAAAAAGCAAAGACCTTTGAATTAAAGGTGTTTTCCAAAATGCAAACTGTGTTTGGTAAATTATACTTTGAAAGCCCTTTGTAAAGTACTTTGAGCAAAATGCTGTTTGGGAAATTATATTTACAAAGGAGCTTTGTATAGTGTATATTTTTTTTTTTGGTCAGTTGTATAGTGTATATTTGTGTATATATATATATATATATTTAGTTTTTTAATTTGTAATGTGCTTTCTTCTTTGGCTATCCACGCTATTGTGCTTCACGGGTCTCCTTCCAGCTTCGAAGAGGGCGGTCGTCTTCGCGTCCGAATCACAGACACCGACCACCGCCGATGGAAAGTCCCCGACGACCTCATCCCTCGCCGATCTCCCTCCCCCTCCCCACCGCGCTCTCCCCGAACACACCCTAGCTCCGTCGTCGACGCCGGCCTGCCTCTCCCAATGCTACCTCTCCGCTGCCGCCTCCTCCGACCTCGTCTTCGTCCTCCACAACACCACGCCCTTCTCCTTCTCCGCCTCCCACCGCTCCTCCGGCGACGTCCTCTTCGACACCTCCGCCTCCGACCCGTCGGCCTTCCTCGTCTTCGGCGACCTCCGGCGACCCTGGATCTGGGGCGACGAGGTCGCGCGCGTCGCGCGACGTTGCCTCGACCCCGGCGACCTAGATCCGGGGCGTCGAGGTCGCGGGAGGACCTCGTTGCCCCGGATCTGGGTCGCGCGACCTCGCGCGACGCCGCCGCGACCCAGATTCGGGGGCGGCGAGGTCGCTCGACCCAGATCCGGTCGCCGCTCGAGCCTCCGGCTCCAGATATGGTCGCAACCAGACCTGCGACCAAATGGGTCGCGCGGCCTTGACGAGCTCCGTTCGGAGGTCGCGGTGCGGCAAGCGACGGTCATCGGCAACGCCGCGACTCGCGGAGGTCGCCTGACTCTCCGACGATGATCGCTAAGTTGTCGCGACCACGCCGGCCACCCCCGTCGGAGAAGACGGAGAAGATGAACAGTGCCTCACAAGGGCAAAAAACGGAAAAAAAAAAAAACGTTCGAAAGGACAATTTCGGAAAAAAAGAAAAATTGAACAGTACCGCCTGGCATACCGAAAAAGCCGAAAAGCCCAAGGCAGGTGCCTGGGCTTTCAGCTTCATAAAGCGCAGTATTTCGAGAATGTGAGTTTGCCAAACGGGCTGGTATTTGCCCAAGAACCTTTAAGCGTCCAAAGGGCTTTGAGAAATCCTTCCCAAACGCACCCGAATTAAGGCTAGCCTCATTAATTGATTTGTCCGTTTCGGTTTAATGTTTCAAGGCGAAATCTAACCTACCCTAACCTACCCTAAAAGCTATGGCCTCGCCTCCGCTCAACCAATGCTTTATTTGATGGACCCAAATAATAAAAAAAAGGGTCAAATTCTCCATCTCACCACTTGGCGCAGCCCATAGGTGGCAATTTGCGTGGCCGCCGGTTTGCTTGCCGACATGTAATCCACTCATCTCTCGTGCGTATCGTAATTAATGCTGACAACGACGCGCCCAATCCATCACATCGGAACATAATCATGCCATTGAAAGAAAAAAGAAATCTCAAGTCTCCGCATAATTCTAGCGCTGAAGATTAGAATAGAGTTAAATACATACACACGCACCGTCGAGTCTTAATCCTCATCGTTCAGCAATTCCGTCTATGGTCTGGAGTTCGCTTCGAGCTCCGTTCATACATAGTCAAAACATTTCGTTGGGTTCCCCACACATGCTTTACATCTGCCTAACGAAATCGTGGTCGCTCTTTGTTTACACGCATCAATCGCTTGCTTTGTAAAAAGTCTCAGCGTTCTCGGGACACGAGATGTCGTAATGGATAGGCTCGCTGTCGTGCGCGGTTTCACCGCACTTGCTAAAAGTGGATGTTTCATGTGGGCAAAACTGCCTCCCCGCAAAGGCTTTCCCGCGCCAAAAAGGACCGATCCCCCGTACAATTACATGTCTTTAAATCTGGACCAAATGAAAAACAAAAAAAAGAATTCCGACACCCAATGCACGAACTTCTCTCCTCGATAGATGGTCTCCGTCAATCATTAAAGACTACAAAGCCAAAAGGAACCGTTAATTCGCAGTGGAATCGCTGATGCCGACTCGCGAGTTGCACGGAGCCAAGAACGGGCGTTTCCACGTGTCGCGAGACGGTTCGTCGGTGCGCCACTGGCGGGTCTTCGAATCGGATCCTCGTGCCCCGAGGCGGGACGGTGGCCGGGGACGGTGGCCGGGGGCGGGCCCACGGGCTTTGGGCGAATGGGAATCGTCTTCAGTGGATATTCGAATATGCTTTGATACTGCATCTACCGATTTGGGGCCGGGCCGGAGAAATTACCAATGAGCCCATGAGGTATTGCGGAAATCGGGAGGTCCATTATTGCTTGCTGAAAGTTTTGGGAGATTTTGGGTCGAAATTGCCCCTCTTGTCCGCTCCATTTTTAGCTGAACTGGCCTCGAATTCTGAAGTCATCGTTATCCAAACATTCAAATACACGCCATCGTCTTATTAGAACGGAAAAAAAGAAGAAGTTATCTTAAGAATCCCATTTAAAGAAGAAATTTTGCTTTGGCTTTCTAGGAAGTCCAACACTTCACGGCAAGGTCTGTCCTTTTAGGTGAATGTGGATTACGATGAGATGCACACATTCTAATGAGATGAACATCCGGTTTCGTTGTTTCCCAAAAAAAATAAATTAGGAAAAGGAAAATCAATCTTTTACTTTTGTTAAGAATTTGCAGCCAAGGTCTTCAATAATAAATAGAGCACCGTGTGGTGTAGTCGCCTCATGATTTGGTGGTTGTCGATAGATCTTGATGAGTTTTTAAATTAAGTTCGCTAGAGAAAATAAATCATGTGATAGTTTAAGGCCATAATTTATGATTTTTTAAAGTGTGTTTGCTATAAATATTGTATTTATCATGTTGCATAAATTACCCTTTTTGAAGGAGCGGAAAATTGGCATCATTGATAATATTAACGATAATTTGTGTCTACTATCGAAACGCCATGTGTCCGATGGACACTTCTACTCAATCATAACTAAGAAATTCATTCCTTGTTGCTTGTGCAAGAGAGTGTATAAATTTCTCAAGTAAAATTGTACATTCAATCGACATGACACTTTTTTGTCGATCTATCCTAGTTCTATTTTTCATGAATAAGTCGATAAGGTGAAGTTCAAGGTACTTTATATATTTGAAAATAAATTGAGTCGAATGCTAAAACAAGCTATGAGTGGAATCTTGTGGCCATTTTCAAATATGCTCATTTGTTGGATTCTTGATGCGATTGAATTAGACGAGTGATGTGGAAAACAAAATAAGGGAATTTCTATATATTTCAGTGTATTTATAGAAAATAGTAAATGAAGTCTATCTATAAACTCTATTGGCTAACAAATATGGAGAATTATGAAAATATCTTAATATGGTAATACCATCAAGAGCAAGGAATATTCCTTAGACATAGGGAATATACACCTTAACGAAAGATGGTAATTTTCTCGAACCCCTTTCTTACCTTTTTTTTTAAGGCACTTACCATGAGGCTGATCTTTTTTTTTTTTTGGTCGAATACCATGAGGCTGATCGCCCTCTGAAAAACTGACTGAATCACCTGATCATTGTTTGGTGTGCACGCCTCCGTGTGCCCTTCAGGAAGCGATCCAAAAGGTACGCAATTCCCGCCGGCACCGCCGATCCACGTCGCCCTCTCCGACGAAGGGCATCTCCGTAATCTCCACCCGGTTTCTCCCGAGAGGGAAAAGAAGGAGAAGAGAGGCTGAGCCAGGGTCAAAACGGGAAGTTCGCTGGGGCGCCATTAGAGGAGGGAAAAAAAAAAAAAAAAAAAAAAAGGGGACGTCGTCGTTGTCGTCCGGCGCTCGCGCACCAGCTTAAAAGGACTTGCTCCCGCTGCTTCTCCAAAAGCTTCAAGCTTTCTCAGCTCTCCCCTTCCGTCCAGTGCAAGCAACCGCGAGGCATCTCCAAGTCTCGGCGCGGATTCGATTGCTTCTTCGTGCGAGGGACGGTGATCCACTGCGCGCGGCTGAGGAAGAGCAGGTACCCAGTCAATCTTCCGTTCTCTACTTTTCAGTCAATCTGCCGTTCTTCACTTTCTCTTTGCGTTTTCTTCTTGACCGTGTTTTGCGCGTTTTACTTCCAATTTTCCGTCGAGACATGTTAGCGTGTTTTTCTGGGCGTGGTATTGTCGACCTTGTGTTGGGGGAATTCGGTCCGAAGCTCACGTTTGGAGTTGTGGGCGCGTCTGAGCATGTCCAATTGACGTTCGGACCGGTCTGTGTATTTCTGGAATTGATGGGATGATTTGTTCTATCGTAGTAAATGCGGCGATTTCTTTGTTAGATCGTGTTATTACCTTCCCGGTAAAAATCTGGGTTAGTTGAGTTTTGCACTTTCCTCATTCGGTCAACTCTTGCCGACAAAATTAGAATTCGAAGATAGCTCTTGAGATTCGATCATTTCTATCCTGAACTAAGATCTACGAGGATTATGAAATCGAATGAACTCGACAAAATTATAACTTGATGGTTCGGATGGTGAATGTTTGCAGAAAATCGAACGACTTTTGCTTGAATCCCGCTGTATATGGTGGATTGCTTTGATCTTGTAGTGCTTGTTTTCTTGTCCATTAAAACCTTGCCCTTCCTCTTTCTCAGAGCGAGAATCCACATGGGATCACTTCCGGAGCCCGTCCCTGATTGCAATCGTGCCAAGCCGCTCGGGATTCGTTTCGTCGAGCACATAAAGAAGGGTGGTCTTTCCTATCGGAGTCACCAAGCCATCGTCTTGGTCGTGACTTTTCTCGCCTACGCGAGCTACCATGCCGCTCGGAAAACCACCAGTATTGTGAAGAGCGCCCTCGATCCCCAGTCGCCTGATGTGGGATTGAAATTTGTCCCATGGAAGGCCAGTTACTTCTTCAACCCACCTGTAAACACGACCTCAACGTCGATGCAAGGAAATGGTTGGGCTCCGTTTAACGGGTTGGACGGCACTACATTGCTTGGTGAGCTCGATGTTGCTTTCCTCGCAGTGTATGCTATCGGAATGTACTTCTCAGGGCATTTGGGCGATCGAATGAATTTGAGAATATTCCTAACAGTTGGAATGATCGGAACTGGTGTGTTCACATCGCTATTCGGTGCAGGATACTGGGCTAATATTCATAGCTTTTATTTTTTCTTTATCATTCAAGTGCTTGCTGGTCTGTTCCAGTCAACAGGATGGCCTTCGGTTGTTGCTGTGGTTGGCAACTGGTGTAGCAAGAGCAAGAGAGGGCTGATCATGGGCATATGGAATGCTCACACTTCTCTCGGCAACATTTTGGGTTCTTTGATCGCTTCTGCTTTGTTGAGCTATGGATGGGGCTGGTCATTTGTTGTGCCTGGTTTTGTAATTGCATTTATCGGTTTGGTCGTTTTCTTGTTTCTACCGGTCAGTCCTGAATCTGTTGGAGCTGAGAGAGATATAGACGAGTTGGATTCGCCTAAGAAAAATGGTGAGAGCGAGAAGGAACCTCTGCTGAAGTCAGAGTCAGATGAAGAGGAAAAGGCTGTAGGGTTCATGGAAGCATGGAGGATTCCAGGAGTGGCTCCTTTTGCATTTTGCCTCTTCTTCGCCAAATTGGTTGCTTACACTTTCCTCTATTGGCTTCCTTTCTACATTAGCCATACAGGTACACTTACTCATACCTCGTTATCTCTGTTTCTACAGTCTTTTCCACCATGGCAACGATCATTTAATGTATACTTGCTTGTCAATTCTATTACCATGAACATCATCAAATACACAGTACTACATTTTGCCTGTAGAGAGACTGCATTGTTAGGTTCTTTACCCCTATATTGTTCGTTAAAGATCTATCAATAAATTCATTGCTATCTGGGCTTGCTGCTCACACGATCCTTCCTCCATGCAGCTATAGAGGGCAAGTATTTATCCAGTGGGGCTGCTGGAAATCTGTCTACATTGTTTGACATTGGAGGGATTTTGGGCGGAATTCTAGCTGGCCACATTTCTGATCACCTCAATGCCAGGGCAATAACAGCTGCAAGTTTCATGTACTGTGCCATCCCCGCTCTCTTCTTCTATAGAAGCTATGGTCACCTCTCATTGACCATAAACATGGCTCTGCTGTTCATCACTGGTATGTTTGTGAACGGACCCTACGCTCTCATAACAACAGCAGTCTCAGCCGACTTGGGAACCCACAGCACTTTAAAAGGGAACTCAAGGGCGCTGGCCACCGTTACCGCCATCATAGATGGGACAGGCTCTGTTGGAGCGGCAATTGGACCTCTGTTGACAGGTTATATATCCGCCAGGAGCTGGAGTGCTGTTTTCACAATGCTGATGTCTGCAGCTTTAGTTGCGGGTTTGTTCCTCACAAAACTCGTGGTGGCTGAAGTCGCTGCAAAGTTCGAACAGTCAAGGCACAAGGAGAGGCTTCATGAAGATCTCGCTTGAAAGCACTTAAAACATGATGTAATTAAGAATATGATGGGAAATTTTAATCCCGCGTTTGATTCTTGCAAATTGGTCCGGTGCTCTCCTACTTCATCCAACGATAGTAGGAGGGATATGGGGGAAGGCTCCTCTCGTCTCTCTTCGGCGGAGAAACCCCGAAGACAGAAGCAGTTGGAAAAGTCGAGAAGATGGTCTTTCAAGGCCTTCTCCAAGATTTGGAAGCTGGCGAGAAATGGAATAACTCAGTTGATGTTGCTCTGTTTGCTTGCATGTAACATATGTAGCAGTATTATCTATGAATAGGAAGGAGGAAAATTTCCAATGAAGCTTGATGGACCACTCTGTCTCCAAGTTCATGTTTTTTTGGCGGAAATTGATGGAAGTGGCCCTTGTGTCTTGTTAGACTCTAAATAGAAGAATTTCTTATGCTTGGGAACACAAAATCACACTAAAATTATCCAGAATACTCCTGAAAAAACGGAAAATCTGCCGGATGCAACTTAAGACCGTGAGGCATGAATTGAAGGAAGCACGACGGTCTTGGTTGAAAGAGTTTTCAAAGTTTCCTCTCAAAAAGAAAGCGCAAAATTAGTCTATTTAGAGCTGCCTGAATATAAGACCATAACGAACAACCTCTTTTGCACGGTCAGTAAGACATCATTAAAAGCCGTGCAATTGAACAGGTTCTTCCTTTCGGCCAATGATTGGACAGGTTGGAATTGGGCAGGCAAAGATTGACACATTAATTCAGTCAGCACAACTCGTGCATCACGTGAAGGAAGAGTGGGACATTCCATCAGAGCTTTTGGATCTCAGCAATACCCCGTACTTGTAAAGATGTGAATGCGACTATTGATATAAGAATAGCCACTTACTAGTAGCATGGCAAGCCATTTTCTTGACAGTAGCATATATAACATGAATCATGCCTTGGAGGCCAAGATAATCCAATAGCACAAAACAAACATGTATCATGGCTAATCAGCTAAGAATGGGCTTGATAGAATCTAAAAGGAATTGCACTTTGGCCATCCTGAACCACTTTCCACGGTCTTTTTTCATCCTCGACCAGTTAAATCATCTAGCAGCAATTGAAGCATCATGGTATGCATTCAATGACCTGCAGTCTCCCACAAGCTCCTATTATAAGTAGATGTCCCTCTTCCAAATCCAACTGTATAAGGGGGAATGTAAGAAGTCAGACTTCAATACATGCTTAAATGTTGAAAGTGATGACGAGAGTGAATTAAGAGGATTAAGTATGTAGAATAGCCTAAGTACAAGTAGAACTCTTGTTTCCACCACTTAAGGTCCGCAGGAAAGTAATCATCTATCTAGGAGAGCAATTAAAACCAAAAAATGTACCGATCAATTATACTGGCAAAATGGAAAACCTCATGACCACCATTCATGTCAAGGAACGAGAGAGAAAACGGATCCCTCTTTCCATAGGAAGAATGTAAAGAATGTTCCCATTAAATCTGCTTGCCAAGAAGTGAAGTGTTTCTCAAAACACTGACTGCTTGTTCCAACTAAAAAGCAGAAAAAGATGACATCCTACGATCTATTTAGCAACTTCTGAATAAAGTCAAGACTAACAAATGTGTGTATCAGACTTACAGATCCTAATACCGGAAAAACTCCTTATCGACTCCCTGGACACTTCTTAAATAATTATTGACATTTATTCACCGACTGGTTTGCCCTCTCATTAAGTCATCAAGAGACCAACATCCTGAATCCTCCAAAGATCAGTGCCCACCATTTCCATCTTCCTCCTGCAATTTCTTTAGTTAAATGATGGAATTCAATCCCCTGTAAACCCAGCTTTTTCTTTGTATACCAATAGAGACACGACCTCGAAAAACAGATAATAGCTGTCCCGTGACCATTCCATGGCAAGACATCTTCCATGCCTAACATCACCAATGACCTCTTCCCATGCTAACATCTCCCTCCTCTGCATCGGAACACTTCAGAGTAAAAGTCACCGCTCTTCTTTAGCATTTGGCATCGGGATAAAGTGGACATGACAATAGGATCAGTTCATCTAGCTATATAATAAAAAACTCATCAAAGAACTCATTTTGAAGAGCCAATCTATGTAATTAATCTAAAGGCCATCCATGATTGCCTATTTTTTAAGTATGAACATTCTAGTCACTCCATCTCCAAGACCGTGAGGACATAGTATAAATAAAACCTTTCATCATCTGGACAAAATCGATCATACAGAGCAAATCAAGATGGCATCATTGAGATGTCCATGATGATCTATTCAGATAAGATTCGTAGAAACAAGGCCTTTCCAAGCACGGATTGGCAGGATATACAATCATCGACACCACATGTCTCGATCATCAAAGGGTCACACAAATAATCAACAAATTGAAATTAGCAATCTCCACTGGACTCTCTATCCTCTCCTTTTCAATCGAATTAGTTTATATTCCTAATAGGGTTAGAAGATGGGTTTGAAATCCTTTACTTTTCACTTCAACCCAATCCCTCTTTTGATTTGGGGAAAAAAAGGATCTTTATCAATATGCCACTACTTCTACACACTTACTTACAACCGGCGATAACGCTAGTTAGATAATTAAATTCATCATTCCACCAGAAAGGTTACCTCGCAGAGGAAATTCAAGAAAAAAGAAAAAGAAAGCTATAACTTCCTTGATATGACAAATTATCCAAAAAAAAAGCCATCCAATGCAGAACGAGGTGACCAAAATCTGCCAAAAGTGCGAACCTTTCTCAGTTCAATGCTGGCTCAAACCATCAGATCGACTGCCATTCCAATTGTCGAGCCTCCGATAAAGAAATCCGGCAAAGGCGTCGACTTTAAACCCTAAAACCGACGCCCGTCGTCAATCGTCGTCGCCGGGCTTCTTGGGCTTGCGGTACTTCTCCTCGTAGAGATTGGCCATGAAAATGGCGGTGCTCGCGAGCTTCTTCACGTTGGGGACGTTGTAGTTCTGGGCGACGTATATCCCGCAGACGATCCCGGTCAGGAACGAGAAGCTGCTCTTCAATATGCCCATAGCAATTCAGGATTCGAGCTCTAGGGTTTCGACTGTGATCGGATCCATCTCAACAGGGATGTCATCCTGGATTTTGCAGAAATCCAGCTAACTTCGACGGTGGAGAATCTTCTCGTGGGGATTTATGCCGTAATTTTGGTTTTCCACTTTGGTTTTTCGTACATGACCAAAAAAATGAAAAATAAAAACCTTTTTTCTCTGTTATTCGAGTCTTATTGCTCACTTTTTAAAAATTTTTTTTTTCTAACTTTAATTACCTGTAATTTCCATATTTATGTATATTGAGACATAAGTTACAGTGTGATTTTCTAATACTTTTTAAAATATACATCGTATTCAAAAATTTTCGTCAGAAAGCGAAAAAGTTAATTTGTCTGGAGCGTCCTTTTTTTCTTACTTTTGACTTTTAAAGATCTAAATTGTTATGAAATACATGAAAGGATAGAATACATGAATGAATATTTATTATATTCATCTTATCCAATGTACTTATTATGGTACATTTGTATCAAATGTTCTAAGTACATCTCCCTATACAATGAACGTTCGTTTCCCTTATCCCGTACATGTATCATTCGATACATTGATATTAATAATAAGTACATTCTTGTTCTCCTATAAATAGGAGTTTAGTTTTGATACACAATCACACAGAAGCACGATAGTGAGATACTAGAAATAAAGCTCTCTCATCTTGGTACTATCTCTAGTGTTCACTTGCTTTCTCTTCTTTAATCTCTTCTCTATTATTTATTCACCACGCGATATTTTACAACACGTTATTAGCACGAGGATCTACCGATTGAGTAAGTAATTTTTGCAAGGTGGGTATTATTTTTATTGATCAACTTATACTTCATCTTCTTCTATCAATTCTTCATTCTTATTTTTCTTGGCCCGAAGCCAAAATTTTAAATCTAAAAGTATCCTTCGCTCCCGAAGTAGCGGTGGATATTTGGAAATCCTTTTAATTAATTTAAGGATTTATTTTGCAAGGATTATGGCAAATATTGAAAAGCCCAAATTCTACATCCTGGAAGTGAGTGGAAAGAATTATCTATCCTGGCGCCTTGACATGGAAATACACCTCCAAGGGCAAGATCTCGCTAATACAATTACGAGAGGATGGAACCTCAAATGAAAAGGATAAAGCAAATGCGCTGATTTTTATTCGCCGTCATTTGCATGAGAGCTGCGAGACTCAATATTTATCCGTTCGAGACCCGCATATCCTTTGGAGGAGGTTGAAGGATAGGTATGATCATACTAAAACTGTTATCCTCCCTCAAGCACAATATGATTGGCAAAATCTCGGACTGCAAGATTTCAAATCGGTGTCGACTATAATTCTGCTTTATTTGATATCGTTTCTTGGCTAGAGTTATGCGGTATCAAACTCACGATGCATAATTGCTTGAGAAAACTTTTTCCACCTTTCATGCTTTGAATATTGTATTGCAACAGCAATACCGGAAACTTCAGTTTTCCACATATTCTGAATTAATTTAGTTGCTTCTCACTGCTGAGCAAACTAATGAATTGTTGCTAAAAAATCATAATTTTAGACTCGTTAGCTCAAAAGCATTGCTTGAGGCGCATGCTAACTTTGAGAAAAATACTAGCCATTTTAAGGGCTATAAGCGCAAGCAAGAACATAATCCTAGAAGGGATGGCAAGAAATTTAACCGTCCTAAGAAATCAAACTTTGGCTTGAATCATGGCAAAGAAAAGAAGCAAAAGAAGGTGATTAATGAAAGTATTTGTCATCGCCGTGGCATGATTGGACACCGGTCAAGTACTGTCGTACGCCAAAACATTTTGTTGACCTATACCGGGCATCTTTAAAGAATACGGGCAAGCGTGGTGAATCTCATGCCATTGAAATCAATCCCTACTGCCATAACCACTTTGTTGATGCCAACAATATCTCCGTTGGTGGGACTCCTCTTGCTCTGAAGTAGCAAATGCATCATTGGATGTCTCTGATTTCTTTGAGGACCTCTGATTACTTTGATGAATCAGATTGTTAGATAATAATTTGAACTTTGAAATTTATGTTGTTTCGCTTTAAATGTATTACTTTTTTTTATTGTTCTTTATGAAATACTTATGAACCTTATATAATATTTATCTTTGAAATTTTATTCGACTATATAACTAATATGCAACTTTTATGATACTTGACACTGAAGTTGTCAATATAAATGCAAATGGAAAATACCGAGAAAAAAAGAAGATGTTTGTTTGCTTGATAGTGCAACAACACGTACTATATTTTGTAGTAGACACTTTTTCTCGAGTATGACATTGCGTAAGGCACAAATCCATACAATATCAGGTTCTGTTCCGATTATTGATGGTTTTGGGAATGCACAATCCTGCATATTGAGAATGCATTTCTAAGCATTCGATCAAAAAGGAATCTGCTCAGTTTTAAAGATGTACGCCGTAATGGGTACCATATTGAGACTATTTATGAGCAAGATAAAGAATATATTGGCATTTCCTCCTATAAGATGGGCCTGAAGACCATCCATGAGAAGCTAGAAGCTTCTTCTATGGGTTTGTATTGTGTCATGATTAAAGCTGTTGAAACCTACGCTACCACATCTTGGAGATTGGTAAGCCCTGATCAGTTTGGACTGTGGCATGATCGCCTTGGTCATCTGGCGCTTCAATGATGCGTAGGATAATTCAAAATACAAAAGGGCACCCTTTAAAGGATATAAAGGTATTGTTGTCCAAAGATTATAATTGTGAGGCTTGCTCACAAGGAAAGCTCATTATCAAATCTTCTACAACAAAGGTTAATTTTGAATCTCCTTTATTCTTGCAAAGAATTCAGGGTGATATTTGTGGACCAATACAACCACAAAGTGGACCATTTAGATATTTTATGGTATTAGTGGACGCATCCTGTAGATGGTCCCATGTTTGCCTATTATCTACGCGCAATGTCGCATTTGCACGTTTACTTGCGCAGATTATAAAGCTCGGGCACAATTCCCGATTATCCAATTAAGAGCATAAGGATGGATAATGCTGGTGAATTTACATCAAAGAGTTTTGATACATATTGTGCTTCACTCGGAATCGAGTTTGAGCACCCGGTTGCATATGTTCATACTCAAAATGGATTGGCAGAATCCTTGATTAAACGTATCCAAATCATTGCCCGCACTCTATTATTGAGAACGAATCTCAACGATACGGCATGGGGTCATGCGGTTTGCATGCGGCAGCTCTAATAAGATTACGCCCCCTTTGCTAGTATTTTACAATCTCCCCTTCAAATGGTTCTTGGCTATGAACCAGATATTTCACATCTACGCACCTTTGGTTGTGCAGTACAGGTGCCTGTAGCACCGCCAAAAAGGACGAAAATGGGTCCCCAACGCCGTTTGGGCATTTATGTTGGGTTTAATTCACCATATATCATTAGGTTCTTGGAACCAACTACTTCGGTGATCTTTTTTTGCCGGGTTTGCTTGATTGTCATTTCGATAAGACTAGGTTTCCATCAATTGGGATACCTACAACTTCCATGATTTGCAAAACAAAAACCAATTAAGGTTTTCTCCTGGAATGAGAAAAATTTATCTCAATTAGACCCAAGGACTCCGAATGTGAAAACGAGGTGCAACGCATAATCCATTTACGAGGCTATGACCAATAGACTTCCTGACGCATTTAATGATGCTACTAAGGTAACGAAGTCTCATATTCCAGCTGCAAATGCTCCAGCTAGGATAGCTGTTCCCGAAGAACAGGCTAAAATGGATCAAAATCCCCCGCACTTGAAGCGTGGTAGACCGATAGGATCAAAGATACTTGCTCCTCGAAAACGAAGGGGAAAGAATCGGGAATCCGCTCCGAGAAGAGCTGGCGTTGTGCTTACTCCCAAAGAGCTTATTGCCCCCGAAGAGGCGCAAACCCATGAAAGGAACACTAGCCCAGGAATGCGAGAATTCCATTACATATTGTAATGAAATTTGGGATCGAAATGAAATCATCATTGATGATGCTTTTGCATTCTCAGTTGCTCATCAAATTATGGATGATGATTGTGAACCACAATCTATTATTGAATGTCGTTAAAGGCAAGATTGGCATAAGTGGGAGGAGGCAATTAAAGCTGAATTAGCTTCCCTAACTAAACGAGAGGTTTTTGGACCTATAACTCGTATCCCCGATAATGTAAAGCCCGTTGGATATAAATGGGTATTTATCCGAAAACGAAATGAGAAAAATGAGGTTGTCGGGTATAAAGCCCGACTCGTTGCCCAAGGATTCTCCCGAGACTCGGGATTGATTATAATGAGACATATTCACCGTGATGGATATGATTACATTTCGTTTTCTCATTAGCCTAGCACTCTTTGAAATATTGGAAATGCATCTTATGGACGTTGTGACGGCATATCTATATGACTCATTAGACTCGATATTTATATAAAAATTCTGAGGGATTCAAAATGCCAGAAGCATGCACTCCCGCAATTTATTCTCAATAAAATTGCAAAGATCCTTGTACGGGTTAAAGCAATCCGGTCGCATGTGGTATCAACGCCTAAGTGAGTACCTAATTAAGGAAATGTACAAAAATGATCATATCTGCCCATGCGTGTTTATTAAGAAGTCAGAAACCGGATTTGCTATTATAGCAGTTTATGTCGACGATATAAATTTAATTGGAACTCCGAAGAGTTAGCTGAAACCGCTGAATATTTGAAAAGGGAGTTTGAAGTTAAAGATTTGGGTAAAACCAAACTTTGTCTTGGTCTAGAGCTTGAGCATAAAGCAAATGGAATAATCGTCCATCAATCGGCATATGTTGAAAGATTGCTTAAACGTTTCAACATGGACAAAGCTCACCCATTGAGCACCCCTATGGTTGTAAGGTCTCTAGATCCCCAAAAGGACCCATTTCGTCCTAAAGAATCGATGAAGAAATACTTGGTCCTGAAGTACCATATCTCAATGCAATTGGGGCTTTGATGTATTTGGCACAATGTACGAGACCGAGATATCGCTTTTGCGGTAAATTTATTGGCACGTTTTAGTTCGAGCCAACTCGGAGACATTGGAATGGAGTTAAACATATTTTCCGTTATCTCCGAGGAACCATAGATTTGGGATTATATTATTCCAAGGATTCCACTAACTCGGTTTAGTTGGATATGCCGATCTTGGATATAGATCCGATCCACATAAGGCTCGCTCTCAAACCGGGTATTTATTTTGTTATAAAGGCACCGCTATTTCTTGGCGTTCTACGAAGCAATCGCTAGTAGCTACATCTTCTAACCACTCGAGATTATTGCTTTATATGAAGCTGGAAGAGAGTGTGTTTGGTTAAGATCCGTTATAACACATATTCATAATTCTTGTTACTTAATACCGGTTACAAATTCTCCCACTATAATTTATGAAGATAATGCTGCTTGTGTTGCACAAGTCGGGGAGGATATATCAAAGGTGATAGGACCAAGCATATCTCGCCGAAATTTTTCTATACTTATGAACTCCAAGAAAGTCGACAAATTGATGTTAAACAGATTCGATCCATAAATAATCTTGCAGATCTTTTTACCAAATCATTGCCAACATCAAGTTTTGAGAAATTAGTATATGGCATTGGTATGAGGCGAGTTCATAAGATGTAAGATTAATTAGCCCCGAAGTGGCTATATGGCTATATTGAGGGGGAGATATTATGAACTATGCATTGCGGCATTGATATGCGGCTAGTTCACAAGATGCAATAATGATTAGTCCTAGGAGTGGCTATACATTGCACTCTTTTTTTCTTTATGTCGGTTTTTTTTTTTTTCCCATAGGGTTTTTCCGGCTTAAAGTTTTTAACGAGGAAATTAATGCATCCATAAAAGGGAGAGATCATAACATGTGTGCTCTGCACTCTTTTTCCCTTTTGTCCGGTTTTTATCCCCCTTTGGGTTTTTCCGACTTAAGGTTTTTAATGAGGCAATATCATTCGATGCACATTCGTAATGAATATGATGAATATTCAAGGGGAGTGTTATGAAATACATGAATGGATAGAATACATGAATGAATATTCATTATATTCATCTTATCCAATGTACTTATTATGGTACATTTGTATCAAATGTTCTAAGTACATCTCCCTATACAATGAACGTTCGTTTCCTTATCCCGTACATGTATCATTCGATACATTGATATTAATGATAAGTACATTCTTGTTCTCCTATAAATAGGAGTTTAGTTTTGATACACAATCACACAGAAGCACGACAGTGAGATACTAGAAATAAAGCTCTCTCATCTTGCTACTATCTCTAGTGTTCACTTGCTTTCTCTTCTTTAATCTCTTCTCTATTATATATTCGCCACGCGATATTTTACAACATAAATGATATATTTTTGAGTTTTAAATGTCAATCACACGAACATCTTATAATATAGATATATTGATATGTAAATTTAAGTTTTATATTTTTTCACAGGTCAAGACAAACAACGCCCTGTTACTTTTTATTTTTGAAAAGTCCAACCAAAACAGGTTGAAAGAAAAAAAAGAAAAACAAAAGAGAGCAAGGACATAGCACCGAAATTCTCAACCATGTTTAAGATGGCAATTGATTTTTGAGTTATTAACTGTGTAATTCAAACCGTGCTAAAAATGAAGTGAACCTTTTTATCGACAATCAATATGCTAAAATATATCTAAATACATAGTCAACAATCACATTTTAACAATTATCATCTCAAACTGCCACAATGGCAATTTTTGAATATTGGATCGTCATTTTTTTAATATGTAATTGAACGGACTTAATTATTCATGTTAGAATCAATTGGCGATAGGACTTTGCAGCTCAATTAGGCTCTATACAAGATTTTAAGAATTTTATTACACTTAACATTAATACTTATTCATAACGCGAGATTTCAAGGAAATGTATGATTATAATAAATTTACTTTAGATCTTGGGACAAAAAAAAAAAAGAAGGGATATGTGCAACATAAGTCATAAAACTTACAGGGAAAGTGTAATTGAGTCCTAAAACTTACAAAAAGTGCAATCGAGTCCTAAAACTTGTCAAATTGATTCAATTTAGTCTTAAAGTTAACACCGTCACATTTACTAACGGAAAATGCTGACGTGGCATTTTAAATGATTTTTTATTATACACATGGCTTTTAACATTATTCTTATTCTTGTTTAAATTAGATTTAAAAACATAAAAGAAAAAGCTAAATTTATTTAAAAAAGAAAACGTGCAAAAAAAAAAAAAAAAAAAAAGAGCACCGATGGTGCTTCAATCGCCGCCCATCCCGGAGTGGCGGTGATGGTTGCCGGAGTGGGCGGCGACGTCGTCGCCGACCCCAGGCGGGGGTGGCGGCCCTCGCCGGCGAGGCCTCGCCCGACCCCGTGCGAGGGTTGGCGAGGCTCGCCCGGATCCGGCCGGCCTCACCGGCCCCGAGCGAGGGCCGACAAGGCCTCGTCCGGGGGGTGGGCGCGGTTGTCGGCCCCGGGCGAGGGTCGGCGACGGTCGCCGCCCCAGGCGAGGCCTCGTCGGCCCTCCCTCGGGGTCGGCGAGCCTCGCTAGCCCTCGCACTAGGCCGGCGAGGCCTCGCCGGCGAGGGCCGGCGACCGTTGGCGGCCCTCCGGCGTTGGGCGGCGGTGGAAACCACCGGTGCACCGCCCTCTTTTTTTTTTTTTTTTTTTTTGAAAATTTTTTTTTTTAAATAAATTTTGATTTTCCTTTTTAGTTTTTAATCTAATTTTTAAAATTTTAAATATAATATTTTAATTTTTAAATCCAATTTTAAAAAAATAATTAAAAAATCTACGTGGAAAATAAAAAATTATTTGAAATGCCACGTCGTAATTTTTAATGGAAAATGTTAACAGTGTTAACTTTAGGACTCAATTGAACAAAGTTGACAAGTTTTAGGACTTGATTGCACTTTTGTAAGTTTTAGGATTCGATTGTACTTTCCTTATAAGTTTTAGGATTTGTGTTGCACATAAAAAAAAAAAAAAAAGACTAACAAGTAGATAAAAAAAAGAGACTAACGAGTAGATCTCGAGGCATGTTGAGAAATGTTTTGCTATCACTTTATTTATTTATTTAAATTTCTGGTTTTTGTACTCGCGTTGCGAGTTTTTATTAATTTTATTTCACCAATAAAGATTCAAAGAACGTGTAAAAACCGACCCCGAGTAAGAAAAGAACATGTAAAAAATCTATCTTAAAAAAAAAAAAAAAACTCGACCAAAAAAAAAAAAAAAAAAAGCGTGCACGCACATGCACAGCATTGAAGTATCCGTCAACTCAACTTTTCTAAATTATAAAGCAAAGTCGGATGAAGGCCGGCTTTTAGCTGGCGACATTCAGCATTTGGCCCTTTTCTTTCTCCCTCTACGTGGCGTTAATATATCGGTGTTAATTGATAAATCCAATAAGAATGCTTGTGGGAACCATGATCACGTGCACATGATAATAGACTAGTCAATGATCGAATATAACCATATCATATACTGATTACATCATTATAATTCATTAATGAATTCACGCTGCGGTCCGATCTTACGTATGAAAGATATGACTAGAAGAGCAACGAAAGGGCATGGACCATTCCTTTAGCCATGATAAACACGATCCATTCGAATTAAATAATCATACTTATGAAGTTAAATCGAGTCATTGCCTTCATAGACAAGTTTTGCTTTGTCAAAGAGGAAGACATTCACATCGAATCTCCACGTTACTGGTCAATATCTAATACTCCTTTCCTTACTCTCAATCCATAATTTTTTGTTTTTTTCGGAGGCCAACGCGTAATTTTTAAACCTCTCGATCATCATCATACCGGGAGCAATTGTCAACGGGAGTGATCATGCGGTGCGAAGAAAAGGACGCAACGATCCCACCCTCGGATTCCTACACAGGGGAGCCCAGCCCAGCCCACACCTTACACCGATCGCGATCTCAATTTTACGGTGGTTTGGTCGGGGGAGGAATGGGGGTGGGGCCCACCGCATCAGACAACTTCACGTGGTCCCCATATCTCCCGTCCGGCTGACCCGAGATCGCACTCAGCTGAGTTAGTACTACACAGATTCTCACTGTCCCCCGGTAATTTCGCCTCCCCCCGCCCCGCCCAAGGTCATTCCCGTCCTTTCGCCCCCCTTCTTTACGCGGCGACGCCCCCCGATTTTCCATCTGCAATCCAGCTCGGTCAGCTCGAATTCCCATTTCTACCCCTCGCGGAGCTCGCCTTTCGGCTCCGCCTCGTCCCCTGCAAAGACTTTTTGTCTTCTTCCCTCTCAATCCCGATCGTCATCGCCGCGAGATTCGCCTTTATAACTCGCCTTTCCCTGAAGCCCCAGCTCGACTCAATCCCACCGAGTCGAGCGCAATGAGTCTACTCAGGCGAGTCGACATCATGGACCCTTTCTTCTGCCGGCCCTCCTCCTTCGTCGCCGAGTCGGCCGCCGTCTTCGCTCCGGGGGCCTTCGCATTCCCGCCGTTCCTGGATGAGCCAGAGGACATCTGCCTCGCGCTCGATCTCCTGAGCCCTAACCTTGCCCTTGCCCCTGCCCCTGCCCCCTTCGGCCTCCTCGACACCGTCGAGGACGTGGTCCGGATCGAGCGGACCCCGCGCTCCACCTCCTACCGGAGGGTCCTCCAGCGGGTCAGGCCCGAGCCGGAGCCGCACTACCTGCAGTCCCTCTGCGACCGCGTCTCGGCTCTCGAGTCGAGGTTCGACCGCCTCGCCGGCGCCGCGGCCTCCGCCGATCGGAAGTACACCTGGACGGCGGAGATCGAGGGGGAGGAGGCGGACCGGAAGTACAAATGGACGGCCGAGATCAAGTCCGGGAAGAAGGAGAAGGAGAAGGAAGAAGGAGAAGCATCACCATCGTCTTCATCATCACCTTCTGCATCACCGCGGCGGAGCGAAGAACTACAAGTGGACTGCGGAGATCAAGGAGAAGGGCGAGGAGGGGTATACACGGACGTACACGTGGAAGTCGTCGACAGGTGGCGACCACGATGGCGAGGCCAAATCGCACAAGGACAAGAAGGAGAAGAAGAAGGAGAAGGAGAAGAAGAAGGAGGATAAGTGCGCCACGCGTGTGGTGGAGATCGAAGAGCCCAGCCGTCATGGAGCCGTTGTTTTGAGACAGGTTAGTCGTGTCAATTTTTCAAGCTTTCATTATGGCTGCTCACTCTACACAGATTCATTTCTTCGTGCCTTATCTTGTTTTGTTTTCTTATAATTTATGGAGGTTTGATGTTGAAGATGCAGATAGTGACATTTCTTCAACGATTTTGAAACGCTTTTTGAGCACATGCGCATGTTTCATGTAGAGCGTCATTTTCAGCTGTCATAAGCGTCGAGCTTCACATTTTATCTGTTGTGCTCAGATTTGCCCGCATATCTCCCCTACTAGTTTCTGGGGTTTTAGAATTTGGAAGAGTAGGTTTGACTTTGTGATCATTCTTCAGAATGTGGTAATGGATCCGTTGAGTTCAAACAACTTATGTGTGTACGATCAACTTCAATGGTTTCTTGCAGTCCCCTCTAATTAAGATCAGATCACAGAAAATGTAGATCGGTGTAAATGATTGCCCGTCCGTTGACACGAATTTCCTATGGTCAGGCTTTGTAGACTGATTGGTCTGTACCTCTTCCTGGTCATTCCATTGTAAATACTTTTCTCTTTGGAAGAAACCCATCGTTGACTGAGTATAGTGCATATGGAGATGGATAATGCAGTTGAAGAACAGAACACCGACTGTGATATCTGGGAGTTAGGTAGAATTTTTCGTTGATTAGGAACTATTTTTCCTTATGATACTTACATGAGCAGGGGAGAATTTTTATTCCTCATAGAGCATACGAACCTACAAATATCTGTCATACTTTGTCGGTTAATACTTATGTTCTATATTCTTGAGTTGCTCCCACAGGTTTAATTTTGTTCTGTGGAAAAAAAAATTGTGGTTGTCAAGGTTTATGGTTGCACTTTCACTGTGATTGATGGGTTTTCTGTGTTTTTGCATGTATCGTGGTTAAGGCTTTTGCCAAGAGAACCGAGGCTATCCGAAGGGTGAGGGGAAAGAAGAAGGAGCTGTCTCCTCTAGATGCAGCTGTAATGATCCAGATGAGCTTCAGAGCTTATCTAATCCGTAGATCCCAGGCTCTTCGTGCCCTTAGAGAGCTGGCAGTAGCCAAGTCTAAGTTAAAGGAAATTCGGGGGCTTTTCCATAATTTCTCCTACCGTCGTCGTGTTGCTCATGATGCAGAGGAGCGTCAAAGGTTCGCTGAGAAGATCATTGTTCTGCTCCTAACTGTTGATGCCATTGAGGTAATACATTTTCAATTACTTCAATACTTGTAGGCCAACAGCTACTAAGCGGCTTATGCTGATAGTTTTTCAGATAATTGTAGAGAGATGTCTTTATCCTGCATTTAGTGTTATTACCACGCCACCACTCTGCCCATGTTGATTCTTATTACGTTGCAGTCTGCGTTTTAACTTGTAAATATGTGCATATAAACCTGTGGCGAGTACTTTGATGCCTCTGCTCTGTTTTTCCAATTGGGGAAGGATATGGGCTTGTCTTACAGAAAGCAACAAATGATACATTTCATGTTTGATCCTCTTCCTTTGTCCAGTGGAACTTCCTCTCTCCCCCCTTAGGGTGTCTTTGACGGGGAGGAAAAGAGGGAAGAAAAAGGTAGAGAAGAGGTGCAAGGTAAGGGAGGTGAAAGTTTTTGTGTTTGCCGGGTTGCTTATGGGTTCAGTTGAAGCATGAAATAACTTGGATACTTTGTCCTGAAAAAAATTTTAAGTTTATATAGGGGTTATCAATTTAGTTTTTATCTCTTTGTCTTGCAAAGGAAAATAGCAAATATCAATGTTCTCTTTTCAAGGATGCACCTATGAGTGACTTTATGAGTGACTTTCTTTCGCTCGGTGTATGGTAAGAAGTGGGAAGAGCCTTTGATCTCTTGGAGCAGCATACATTTTTTTTTGGGAAAAAACCACGAAAAACCCCGAACTTTACCCTGAGTGACACATTTACCCCGAACTTTTTTTTTTTGCGCCGTGAAAAACCCCAAACTTTCCAATCGTGACACATTTACCCCATAAGGGCATTTTTGTCTTTTTAGTTTTTCTTTTTCTTTTTTTTTTTTTTTCCTTCTTTTTCTTCCCTCCGCCGGCCATGGCGGAGTCGGCGGAGGGAAGCCGGCGCCGGCGAGGGTCGCCCTCGTCGGCGTGGGCGTCGGGTGGCCCTCGTCGGCGTGGGCGTCGGGTGGCCCTCGGCGAGGGGTTTGGCGGGGATGCCCTCGCCGATCCGGCGAGGGCGTTTTGGCGAGGATGCCCTCGCCGGCGCGGCGAGGGCGCCCTCGCCAGATCGGGCCGCCCTCGCCCCATGCCGGTGAGGGCGAGCCTCGCCGGAGTCGGCTTCCCTCCGCCGGCTCCGCCATGGCCGGCGGAGGGAAGAAGGAAAAAAAAAAAAAAAAAAAAAAAAAATTTTTTTTAAATGAAAAGTCCCAAATGCCATTCAATTTTGGGGTAGATGTGTCACACTTGGAAAGTTTAGGGTTTTTGGTGTTACAAAAAAAAGTTTGGGGTAAATGTGTCACGGTTTGGAAAGTTTGGGGTTTTTCACGGCGCAAAAAAAAGTTCGGGGTAAATGTGTCACTCGGGGCAAAGTTTGGGGTTTTTCATGGTTTTTTCCCTTTTTTTTTTTTAATCAAATGAGTATGGATATAAACAGAGTTAGTGGTGGAGGCTTTGTTGAAGAAAAGGGCCAGCCAGCTGATGTTATGGTGCAGGCAGAGAATACCCATTTAGAAAGTGGAGGCAGGGTGCTTGCGTATGTACATAGACATTTTGGCCCTTTGTTTCTGGGTTTTAAATTCCCAATGACAAAACTGACCAGTAATCAAATCTTGAGCATATTGGCAACTTTAGAACTTAACTGGAGAAAAACTCATTTGTTTTTATCTGATTGAACTGTTATTTGCCATCAGTTTGTTATTTAGTCTTTAGCAGATTTCTCTGAATTAGTGTTGATTTATCAGTGGAATGCGAATGCTTAGGGTGTTGTCCTCTTAGATAAATGCGTAGCCCCCTGGCACAGATGGGACGTGAGTGGGGAATCATATGTTTGTCTTGTTTTTGCATTGCTCTATTCCTTAATCTTGAATTCTAGGTAGGTGATCACATTATGCAAAAGCTGAAGTCGGTTTCGTTTTTCCCCTTTTAATGTCAGGGAGCTGATGTGATGGTGCGGGCTGCAAAGAAATCAATGATTGACGAGCTGGAAGCTATGCTAGATGTGGTGGATCCCCAGCCCCCGGGAAAATCACTTTCCATGAGGAGGAGGACTTTTGATGTGCCTGATGGGGTCATCCAGAAGGAAATTGCAGATGGCGTGGCACAAATTGTGAAAATGCTTGACCAGGAGGAGAACAGCACCACCACTTCAGAGGCTTAATTGTCTGCAGATCTCTCTTTGGGTGTCCTTGACCGCGGTATTTGCTCCTAGATTATGTGTTTTATTCTGAAGAGGTGTCTTTTCTTTCTGTGAGTCAATTGTTTCGAGTTTGGTGAAGCTTGCTTTGGTTGGAGACCTGTGGTGAGAGGAAGTGACATGAGATCCACGTGATGCTGAAGGTTGCTTCTGTTGTATCTTAATCTTAGTATCGTCTGAATATACTGTAACTTCCCAGGTCTTTTTTAACTACCCCATGGTGCTTTCTTATTGCTTCAAATATGAGTTTTGGGTTGCCCTCTTTGTAATCACTCGTCACAGTTAAACTCTACTTTTGTAGGTTGAAGATAATGATAATGTTGAAGCAGTGATCCATTCAATTAGAGGTGGTAGGAGAATGAGAATGGCCGAGTTCCAGGTTCTAATTCGGTCCTACTTGAAAGCCCGCTTTGTCATAATTGGACATCTTAGTTCCATCCGATATATGGCCCAAGTTAAAGAGAACAGCCTCATAACTTGGTCCAGTCAATCGTTGATTCTGTTTCCCCTCGCCCTTGATGGTCTTGGCTCGTGGAAACTAGCATGCTAGCGACGTTATTTCAATCTTATTTACGCCTGTTAAAATTGGTCTTAAACTCATAAATGACTTAATTTTTGGAAAGATGGGTTATATGTGGGTCTTTGAGGATTTTAAAATTTAAATTTCATTGTATGAGCAATTTAATCGAAGCGAGATTTTTACTAGCAATTCCAATGGCAATCTAATCTTCTTGTATCATTCGTGTCCAAAGGGTTGTTTGGATAAATAATCTTCAGAGTAATGTCCAACGGTAAGCTTAGAATTAGAGGAGCATAAAAGGAGGTTGTGGTGCTGAAGCAAGCGACAAGATTTTGAATATGAAATTCAAAAGTTCAAAGAGAGCTTTGATATTACACGCTAGTCTATGAGCTGTATTTGTAATCTTTGAGAGGTAATTATTAGAGTTACTGAGATAAGATCATATAGTTGAGGAGAGAATACTCAACTCTACAACCTCTTATTCATTTTGTAGCTATTAGAACGTAAGTTTGCAATAATCCAAACCATTATAATTTATGTGTGCAAATTACTTTGTCCGATTGACTCTTTTGTCCCATTGACTCTATTGTTTTGCACACAAGAGAATCTGGTTACTGCATAGTTTCTTATTATACTTTGTTCTTTCACGATATTGGACTTGGTTGCTTTAATTTCCATTTTAATTTATGTAGATCATGTATAATCACCTATTTACTCCCTTTAGCTCTCTTTAGGTGATGGTGTGATTTAAATCTTGTCAAATCAGTGTAATGAAGTCATTCCGTTAATTCTGTTCAACTTGATTTATAGAAAATGTTGGGAGTGACTTTTTGAAGTATTCTTTACTTCTTTGTGGTGATGACATGACTAAATATGAAACAGAATGCTAAAATGACGTCGTTTTAGTCCAAATCTGATTTTGTATACAAATTTTATTAAAATTAAATAAAAAATAAGCTAAATTTTTTAAAAAAAAAAAAAAAAAAAAAAAAGAAAAGGAAAGTTGGAAACCAACGGTGGGGACTTGTTGCAAGCCTTCGTCATTGCCCCACCATTGGCGGGAAGGGCTGGGGCCCAGCGACCCCCGGCCCTACATGGGGGCTTTCGCTGGACCTGCCTTCGCAGCAGGGTTGGATTCCTCGGAGGACGAGAACGTTCGTGAAGCGGGGGGGATCGTAGGGGCTTTCGCTGGAGTCACCTTCATGGCATGGTTGGATTTCTCGGAGGACGAGAGCGTTGATGACAAGGACAAGGACAAGGACAAGGACGTTGATGATGCCGGCGCGGGCGCGGGTGCGGACGAGGACGGGATCGTGTATGATGCGGACGAGCTTGTGAATGATGGGCCGGTGGGAGAGAATCTCGACTACTAGGACTTGGGTGTCGTGTCAATAATTTAGTTCGATTCGAGTTCCATGCTACCCAAATATGACCCAAACTGAAATTGCGGTTTAAATTGGATCGGTCTTTTTCTTTTTTTTAATTCACACAATTGCAAGCTTTCACACAAAATTTGAACAGAAACAACACTATCCATAAAAATGAGAGAATGGGGCTCTTCACAAACAATACTGACTTAGTAACCAAATGGCTAGTGAAACTTGAACAACCTACTCAAAGCATCCACTAAAGGTAGATCAACCGATTGTTGAGCTTGCTTTCTTACATCATAGCTCTTGCGGTCACTAGCTATGTGTTAATCAATAACGTATCCTTGAGAGGAGCCACAGTTTCGTGCTTTAATAGGGTGTTGGGTGGTTTTGGGTATTTTTTGCTCCATAAAAGAGCTCAAAGAATAAGGTATTCTCTCACATTTATAAATTGGCCATTAGCCTATTCCACAACCTCAATAATTTTCTCCTCACACATCGAGTCTAGGTTGGAGTCACAACAACTCGTAATTTTCTCCTGTGACCATTGAGTTTAGACTTGTTGGTAATCTAGACTCTGATATCAGTAATGGGTGGTTTTAGGACTCTTTTCATCTCAAAAGCTAACTTAAAAGATGAAACTTTATTATATACCTATAAACCAATCACTGACCTTATGTGGAATAGGACCAACAATCTTCCCCTTACACATGGGTTTCGGGTTAGAGATAGAACAATTTGTATCTCTCCCATGTGACTATTGTGTCCAGACTTGTGAGTAACTTGGGCTTTGATATTAGTGTTGAGAGGTCTTGAGTCTCTCTCACTCTAAAAGTTAGCTCAAAAGCCTATTTTACCTCAAAAGTTAGCTTAAATGATGAGGCTTTCCCTCATGCCACCAACCTCAACAATCTCAACAATTTCCTCCTCACATATCGGGCTTAGATTAGAGTCGTAATAACTCATAACTCTCCAGTGTGACTATTGAGTTGTGGCTTATTGGCAACTTGGGTTCTGATATCAGTGATGGGTGATCTTAGATCTCTCTCATTCCAAAAGCTAATTTAAAGAGTGGGGTTTTCCTTCATACTTATAAATCAACTATCAGCCTTATGTAGCATAATCCCAATAATTTTCCTCTCATACATCGGGTCCTGGGTTGGAAATGCAACAACTTGTGTTTTTTCTTTGTGATTGTTGGGTATAGACTTATTTGTAACCTCAAAACCATAATAGCCCGTAATTCTAAAGTGTGACACTTCAATTCAAACTTGGTGGCAATTTGGCTCTAATACTAGTGATGGGTGGTCTTGAACCTCTTTGACCCAAAAGATCAGCTCAAGAGATGAGAATTTCTCTTATATTTATAAGCTGACCACTAGCTCTATGTGGGATAAGTCCAACATAGCATATATTAGGTTGAAAGGAAGTAACGTGATTCTTTGGTTATCGCTTGTCTTCTTCAATTCTCCTTGCATATTCCTCAACTCTATTATGAGGTCTAAGGCTCTTGCCTTCTGCCTCTTGGAGAAGTGCTTCCAGCTTTTGAAATCCTTCCTCTTTGGCTCACACACGCTATGTCTGCTTCAGCTATATTATAGAACAAAAACCAGCCGCAAATATTATCATCTTCTTCGATGATGTTAATCATCTGTTTGACTTTGGCATTCATATCTGTTCAAAAGGAGAAGGCGAAGTTCATTTAACATTATATGCAGACATGATCGTAACTCAGGAGAAATTACGATGAAATCGTAAGAAAAGATCCGAAAGGTAGAATATGCACCGCAACAGCTCAAGCTACAAATGGCCCGATACCTCATGGATTACATGTATAATTATCGAACAATTGATAGGTAGAAACCAGAAATTTTGGTCTTATAATTGAAATTCTAAAGTTTTTAGCCAAAACAGATACTAGAACTAAATTTAACCGCTCCTCGAGACCTTGATTGAGATAGCGGCCACCCTTGTCTCCTTAGATTATTCGAAAACTCAATATCTTGGAATGTGAACTTTATCGCTTAACTGCAACACTGACGCTAGCGTTGCCGGACCTCCTTTTGTCTTAGATTTTTAAGCAAATTTTCTTGTCTGAAGGAAATATTAAGTTGAATTGTAAGAAAACACTGTTATATATTCGTCGTTTTTGTGTCAATACTTTTTACTTCTCGATTTTTCTTTATAAAAAAATAGTCATTGTTTTCAATTGTTTTCCTTTTGAGAGTTATGGGAGAAATACCTATATTGCTATATGATATTTTCGTTTGAGACTTTGTTGTATTCTGTGGGATTTTTGTTAGTAATTATTAGCACTGTATGGGTCAAATAATTTTTTAAAGATAGTGTATTCACACCTCAAAAGCCAATTCCATCCTTCTCCCAATCTATTTTCTCAACACCTTGTCCTTCTCATAGCATTGCTTGTCAAGTAAAATGTTCCCACAAGTCATACAAAAAACCTTAATATGATTTTCTTTTGATATTGAATTGAATATCACCATAAATTGAAATCAACTTTGTGAAAATATTATATGCATGAAATAGTAAAGTGACAGATTATTTGATTATTGCAAATTTCTAATTACATAAAATTTCTTTTGAATTTTAATTGGGCCATGCTCATGTGATGGTGATGGATGCAATTAGCAAAATATGAAAATGTTTATGACTCATTTAGCCAAATTAAAAGGTCTAAAATTGAATTGATTATGACTTTTTATTTTTATAAATTATCCGAATAGTCTGCGGCCAACTCTCGAAAGCGTGTGAGGTGGTCATCAGCGCAGATCCATGCATGCGTGGACTGTTCGCCTTTCTTGTTTTTTAGTCGAGTTACGACATTACTTTGGGAGTTGGGGGTTGGTTTGGTACGTGAAGTTGCATGGATTTCGTACTTTTGATTGATATTGGTCAAAGGAAGAAACCATTGGGGCTCGGTGGAGCGTTGGATCGAACCTGCACCAAATGAACGAATGAGAGAGGGGGAGAGAGAGAGAGAGAGAGAGAGAGAGAGTGGGGAATCATATGTTTGTAACCATTCTCTTGAAAAAAAAACAACATTGAAGTATATGATAAGTGCTTGAAATATCTTGTGTATATCAACATACGGATACCTTTGAAATGGAAAAGAATCGATTGATTTACGAAGTGATGAGAGAGACTCATCTTTAAGTGCCCATGTCCATCACTTATCATTTAAAAATTAATGGATTAATATCCTGAAAAATTCTAAATTGATACATGTGTGACAAATTTATCATAAATTATTCATTTGCCATTGGTTTGTTATGTTTCCTTTATTCTTTAGCAGATTTCTCCGAATTAGTGTTGATTTATCGGTGGAATGCGAATGCTTAGGGTGTTGTCCTCTTCAATAAATGCGTAGCCCACTGGCACGGATGGGACGTGAGTGGGGAATCATATGTTTGTCTTCGATAAATGCATTGCTCTATTCCTTATCTTGAGTTCTAGGTAGGTGATCACATTATGCAAAAGCTGAAGTCGGTTTCGTTTTTCCCCTTTTAATGTCAGGGAGCTGATGTGATGGTGCGGGCTGCAAAGAAATCAATGATAGACGAGCTGGAAGCAATGCTAGATGTGGTGGATCCCCAGCCCCGGGAAAATCATTTTCCATGAGGAGGAGGACTTTTGATGTGCCTGATGGGGTCATCCAGAAGGAAATTGCAGATGGCGTGGCACAAATCGTGAAAATGCTTGACCAGGAGGAGAACAGCACCACCACTTCAGAGTAGGGGTGATCGGGTCCAGGGTGGGTAGGGTCTAGACTTGGACCCCGTATCCGATCCTGTTATAACCGGTTCTCTTTTTTTGGACCCTGTACCCGACCTTATTTGCATTGGACTCTGTTCCCGACCCACCATATTTTTCCGGTTCCCCTGTTTATATTAGGACCTATTTTTGCATAAAAATTACTATATAACACTCATGTAAAATAAAGCGTTTGAATGCAAAATGCTTTCATTGATCAATGTAGGACACTTCTAAACAACCTACTTTTACTAGAGATTTCAACTAACAGCTCTCTTGCAACACATTTTCGCACCATATGTAAGAATTAACAGATTACATCGATGCTAAAGAAAATTTAATCCTCTCAACATGGATGGAACCCAGGTTTAGACAGCTCTTACAAGGAGATGACTTGTGTGGAAATCACTTAAAAAGGAAAAACTCAACCAACGATCCACACAAAACCAAAAAAAAAAATGCTGCTAAGAACGTTTGACTACCTAATCACGATGCATTCATCCTGTTGTAAAGGCAAGACCTGCGATCCTTACAGATCATTCGAGTCCAAAACCCTAAAATCACCAAAACCCCCAAATCGATCGATAAACGAGAACTTTGACATACCACCGTGGGAAAGAAAAAAAGAAGAAGAGAATCTTCAACAATAAAGACACACGGCGGGCATTACAGAGCTCAAATTCGAGCAATCACAGCTGGAATCGCAGCTCCACTGTCCATGACCGCGCACGAACAGCAAAGATCAACACAGATACACACTCCAACTCGACGACGCAGGCCCGAATTCAGCTGCTGTGACGTCATTGACGAACGAACCATCCAACGACCGACGGAAGAAGACACCCAACAGAGCAAAAACAAATGGGAAGGCGAAACGACGACGCAGCGAGTGACGGCCACATGCCGAATTTGACGTTCTTCACAGTGGCGAACCCGGCGACGGCTCCCGCGGTGGCGTTCTCCCACTGACGGATCATCCATATCAGCCCAAAGCAAACTCCAAAGCCGGAAGCACCCGAGAGAGAGAGAGAGAGAGAGAGACCTTGGAAACGGGTGCGGACGACGTCGAGGGGTTGCGCGGCGGCGACGGTGGCGAACCCGGCGACGGCTTCGGCGGTGGCGTTCTCCCACTGAGGGATCTGGCGATCGCGCGACGAAGGAAAAGCAAGTCTGCGGGTGAGTCGCATGACCGTGTGAAAGCCTAAGAGGTAAAGTAGAAATGAATTAGGGTTTTCAATTTTGGGGTTGCCTTAAAATCGGTTCTCAAACCGGTTCCCAAACTAGTCCGGTCGATCCGGTTCCCGGGTGGGTAATCCATCGGAACCGGTTCCCGGACCAGTTCAAACGGGGTTTGCATTTTGGGAACCGGTTCCGGGACCGGTTTCAACCGGAACCGGTTCCCGACCCTATTTTCCGGGTGGGCCGGACCGGAACCGGGTAAACCCGGTCCGGTTGCACACCCCTACTTCAGAGGCTTAATTGTCTGCGGATCTCTCTTCGGGTGTCCTTGACCGCGGTATTTGCTTCTAGATTACGTGTTTATTCGGAAGAGGCGTGTTTTCTTTCTGCCAGTCAATTGTTTCAAGAGTTGTCGAAGCTTTGTTTGGTTGGAGACCTGTGGTGAGAGGAAGTGACATGTTACCCTCGTGATGATGAAGGTTGCTTCCTGTGTATCTTAATTTTAGTATCGTCTGAATATACTGAAACCTCCAGCTCTTTTGTACTACTCCATGGTGCCGTATTGCTTCAAATCTGAGTTTTAAGTTGCCCTCTTAATAATTGCTCGTAACTGTTAAACTCAACTTTATAGATTTTAAGATAATGACAATGTTGAAGCAGTGTTCCTTCTATTAGACGGTGGGAGGAGAATTGACGCTGGCCGAATTCCAAGTTCTACGTCGGTCCCGCTTGAAAGCCCGTTTATCATAATTGGACATCTTAGCTCCATCGATAAATGGCCCAAGTTATAGAAAATTCATTATCAATAACAAATCAAAACAAAATTAATTATCAATTGATGATAACTAAAAAAAAAAATCCATTATCAAATTATCCGACAAAAAAAAATGTCATCACCAATCAAATTCAATTAATCCATGAATTTGGATTTAAAGAGGAATTCTTCATTCCCCCATTCCTCCATTAGCTTAATTGATTTATTCGAAATATTTGCACGAAAAATTAATATTTAAGAACGTTTGAGTTTATTGTTGCACTTGAATGCAACAAACAAATAAACATCATTAACTATCTAACGAATACATAACATGAAAATTAGTATTTACAATAAAATAATGCTCGAATCACAAAAACACAATTACGGAACTTGATAAGTGAGCATGATCTTCAAATTGGAAAAGAAAACAACTTAAACGAGAGAAGAAATTCCGACTTTACATAGAAGAAAATTAGATCGGAAAACCAAAAAGAAACGCATTTTTCCCCCAAAAAAAAAAAAAAAAAGAGAAACCGAGCAGAAAAATGCGAATTCTAGCGCGCGAGTGCACCGGACACTCCTCCGCGGCGCGCGTATCTCACTGGTGGCTCTCAAAATTCCGATTCCCCCACCAAAAACTGTTGGTGGGGGAATCGGAATTTTGAGAGGCGGCGAGTGAGATACGCGCGCCGCGGGAGGAGTGTCCGGCGCACTCGCGCGCTTGAATTCGCGGGAGGAGTATGTTTTAATTGGTTTACGCAATGCTTGATGTTTTCTATATTTGGTTAGTGGAACGCTGACATAACTCGTAGTCAGCACCTACAATTTCTGGGTTGAAAGAAATTAAGGGGTGATCTCAAGATAGTATATTCTTGGATGGTTTTGGTTGGCAAGTCACAGTTCGTACATTTCATAGGAAAATGATAAAGATGCCAAGCATTTTGTGACAAAGAAACATAATAGGTGCAAACATAATTTCATTTCCTCAAGTCACTTGTTAAAAAAAAATTAAACCAATTAAAACATACTTAATTTATACATCATAAAATTGTCGATTTTGCTACTAGATCCATTCAATAATTGGAAATCAACTAGTTTATTAATTAACCACTAGTTTATTCCTTCTCTCTCTCTCTCTCAGTCACTTGCTCGACTTTTTCTCTCTCTTCCTTTATTTACTAACCCCCAGTTTCTTTAAATACTCCAACATTTCGAAAGTGACAGACCGTGCCGAGGTATTAGAAATGAATTTCTTTTTTATCAAATATGATTGACAAGTACTCAAAGATATTCGTTAACTAAATTCATTCTTTAGTTGAGGCTGATTACCCTCTGTGCGTGTGTTTTTGTGTGTGTATGTTTCTATTAAAATAAAACCCTTCGTTTAAGCATGCAAAAAAATCGACAATTTTAAGACGTATAAATTTATTAGTGAAATGATTAGGGTGTTGTATTCGTAGATAAATGCCTGGCCGACTGGCGGCACGGATGGGGTGTGGTTGGGGAATCGTATGTTTGTCTTGTTTTTGGCATCGCTCTATTCATTATCTTTACTTCTAGGTAGGTGAACACATCATGCAAAGCTGCCAAAACAACCTTCGAAGACATCATTGAAGGAAAATCCGGCGAATGCCATAGCGATCACATTCCAAGATCGACTTAATGTCATGAATAACAAAAAGACGAGCCATCTCTGTCTCTTTGCTCCTATTTACTTACTATTTAATAGAATCACCAAACTACACCATTCTATAAAATCAAAACTTGCTTATATCAACAAGTTGTTTTACCCATTAGCAATTATTTCAAATTTGGCACATTTTGTTCCATGATATTTTGTCAAGTTTTTTAAATCACCTATTGATCCCCTTAGAGGTGATACTATTAGTCAATCTCAACTGTGTTGTGCGGAAGAACACCCTAACTAAATGAGAAAAGTGAACAAGAATAATCAAGAACACGGAGATTTACGTGGTTCGGCGAAAGAATCCGCCTACGTCCACGGGAGAGAGAGAGACAATTTCTTATTAGAGCGTATCGCTCAAGTACAAGGTATAATGCTGAAATAAATATAACTTGATTCCCACTTTCCTAAACTAACTAATAAATCTTCAGCGAGTATCCCTATATATTAGAGATATCATGATATATCCCGGTTACATTGAATCAGGACTATTTACCATGAAAGACTCTTATAGATAGGTCCAATCTAGGAAATATATTTGGAAACAAATAGCCTGCAATCTTCAAGCCTTCCTAGATTTCCCGATTGAATTTGTGGAATTCAAGACAACATCAACAAACTGAAAGTGATTATTTGACATTGACATTGGCCCAAACATGAGAAGTCATTGTTATAAATTGGTCATTTCCATATCAATACTTTTTACTTATTGATTTTTCTTTATTTAAAAAATATAGTCATTGTTCTCAATTATTTCCCTTTTGGGAGTTTTTTTTTTTTGGTCAGCTTTTGAGAGTTATTGAAAAAATACCAAAATTGCTACATGATATTCTTGTTTGAGACTTTATTATATCTTGGAGAATTTTTGCTAGCAACCATCAACAACGTGTGGAGTAAATAATTCTTTTAAGGACAGTGTATTCATGCCTCTAAGTTTGACTCTATTCTTCTCTCAATCTATTTTCCCAACACGTTGTCCTTCTTTCCTGGTTGAATATAATGTTCTCATAAGTCACAGAAAAAGCCTTAAAATGATTTTCTCCTGATATTGATTCAAACATTACCATATGTATATTTTCATAAATTGAAATCAACTCCGTGAAAGTACCACATGCACGAAACAGCCCAGTGACTAATTAGTTGATTATTGCAAACATCTAATCACGTAAAATTTCGTTTAAATTTTAAATTGGCATCAACTTAGGCCACGCCCATGTTATGCTTGGATGGGCTAACTGCTGCAATTCTAAAATCAAGAATTTCTTTGCCTAGTCGTGTGGGGGTGAATCTTCGTACGCCTTTACGTCGTCGGTCAAAGAAATTCTTGACAATCTAGAAGCTTGTCAGTAACGGGCACGGGTTGACCGAAAAAACCTAAAGAGAAAAAGCAGAACAAGGGTCGCGCACATACGTTGCGTGTGGACAAGTCGTGGAACCTTCGATGCCATCTTCACTCCAATCAAAATTAATAAAGCAAATCAAAATTTGCCGTTGGCTGAGAAGAGTTGGCGATCACAGGTGAGGGCTCGTGGCCCTTGCTATGCGGTAAGGGCCTAGGCAAGGATTACGATGCCCTCGCCAGATGAAGAGGGTGTCGCAGACCTCGCTCATAACCAGCAAGAGCATTTCAGGCCCTCAATCCAAAAAAAAAAAAAAAAAAAATGTATATATATAAATAAAAGAAAAATTAAAGAAATCTTTATAATAATATTTAAAAAATGTTAATATTAATATCGGCCGCATGACATAGAACGGTCGTCGTTGACGTCAGCGGTTTTTCATTAAAATTGATCCGATAAACTTAATCGATAAAATGTGAAATAATTTGTAACTTAATTGGCCCAATTGAAATATTCAAAATTAAATTGATATAAGTATAATTAGTTTATGACAATTTTTGATAAATCTTTTGAATTATTTGGGGCCGACCGTCGAAGCGTGGAAGTATTTCCATGCATGCGTGAACTGTTTGGCTTTCTTTTCTATATTTACGAGTCATGAGGATGACATTGCTTTGGACTTCGGAGGTTGGGTTGGTCCGCGAAGTCGCGCGAGTCTTGATTATTGGATAGAGACATTGGGCAAGGCGAAAAGCCATTGGTTTTCTCAAGCGGCAAGCCACGAGCACCGAATCGGATTGACCCGAGGAGAATGGTGGAGGGAATCGGTCCGTGTGCGAGGCGTTCACACCGGCCAGCCAACCATGTCCAATGTCCAAAGGCCGAGTAGCGAGTGGCCAATCGCCGAGATGCCACGTTTGCGTCCATATCCTTTGTTGCTAAGGATCTTGCAACCGGGCCCACCTAAATAACCTTCGAAGAGCTTAGTATAGATATTTTTGTTTTTCCGCATAAGATTATTAGTGTAATTTTCCAATAGGACATTTCGCTAATCATGAGGGAAAGTTACAAAAATACCCCATCGCCACCAAGCCCTATAAATTCTCCCTATCCACTCCATATAAATTCTCCCTATCCACTCCATACTCCACACTCCCTCCCCTTTTTCCCTCTTAACTACTAACTTCGGCTGGCCTCAACCGCCGAAAGAGGAAACGCTGTTGAAAATGGCGTCGTGCTACGAGCTGGAGGTGACCGTGTCGTCGGCCAAGGACCTGAAGAACGTGAACTGGCGCCACGGCCCGACCCGCCCTTACGCCGTCCTCTGGGTCGACCCCAACAAGAAGTGCTCCACCTGGCAAGACGACAAGGGCGACACGTCCCCGATTTGGGACCAGACCCTCGTCATCCCCTTGCCCCTCGGCCCCGTCGATGAAGCCACCCTTTACACCGACGTCGTCCACGCCGGCTCCAAGGAGAACATCAAACCCCTGATCGGATCTGCTCGGCTCAATCTCTGCGACGTCCTCGATGAGGTCGGCTTAGGCGGGCCTCTCACGCGTAGCCTCCAGCTGAAGCGCCCCTCGAGCCGGCCGCATGGCAAGATCAAGGTCAGAGTCTGCGTGAGGGAGACGCGTTATCATGTGCCCGACCCTTCTCGTGCGCCTTTCTATGTGTTCCAGCTAGCGACTGGGGAGTACGCGCCACCGCAGTATGGGCAGGCACCGCAGTACAGATATGCCGGGGAGCCGGCGGCAGCGTATGGGCAGTACGGGCAGGGGGAAGGGGCGGAGAGGAACTTCGAGGGGATGCGGACGGCGTTGGTTGTGGGAGTTAGCGTGGGGACGGAGGTCGGGGCTCTCGCTGGACTTGCCCTTGCGGCGAGGTTTTATTCCTTGGAGAATGACAACGATGACGACGCCGACGAGGACGAGGACGAGGACGGGATCGGGGTTGGAATAGCCTGCACAACACTCTTGATCAGCACTTCCTTCCCGGCTTTGGTAAGTAGTTGTTCCTTCCATCCCTCTAGCTTTGAATTCGCTCGAGTTAGAATCAAGCAAAGACTTCCTTTTTTGATTGACCCCACTCCGTAGGAAGCCCTAAATATTTTCCTGTTTTTTCCACCAAGCAAAGGTTGATATTCTTCCTCCTCTTGACTCAGATGATACTGAGACTTGTGTTGATTGTGTGAGGGGAAAATTAACTAAAACCAAGAAGAAAGGCGCTACTCGCAGTCAAAGTCTATTGGAGATAATTCATACTGATATCAGTGGACCATACACAACCACTTTGTGTGGAAATAAGTACTTCATCACATTCATTGATGATTTCTCCCGTTATTGTTATATTTATCTAATTAAGGAGAAGACTGATGCTCTTGAAATGTTCAAAGTGTTTCGTACTAAAGTTGAGAAACAATTGGAAAAAAGTATCAAGATTGTCAGGTCTGATCGCGGTGGTGAGTATTATGGGCGATATACTGAGATTGGATAGCAAAAAGGACCATTTGCAAAATTTTTGCAAGATTGTGGTATTATCGCTCGAGTCCTGAACAGAATGGTGTAGCTGAACAGCGTAATCGCACACTCATGGAGATGAAACGAAGTATGATGGGCAGTTCTAACTTGCCTGAATATTTATGGGGTGATGCAATTAAAACAACAACTTATATATTGAATCGTGTACCTAGTAAATCGGTGCCGAAAACACCTTTTGAATTGTGGACAGGGAGGAAACCAAGCTTGAATCATTTTTGAGTTTGGGGTTGTCCTGTAGAGGTGAAAATTTATGATCATTCTCAAAAGAAGACCGAATCTAGGACTACAAGATGTTATTTTATTGGATACCCTGATCATTCTAAAGGGTATAGGTTCTATTGTCCTACTCGTGGCACTAGAGTCATTGAATCTCAAACTGCCAAATTCACGGAATTAGATGTTGATGAAAAGAGTTCTTCTCAATCTTTCGAAAGGGAAGAACCAAACAAAACGGTTTCTATTCCATTGCCCATCTTGCATGATGATTCCATGCGGGAGCCGTGCGAGTAGAAGTTCGGCGGGATGCGATATTTGGAAATATGTTGGTAGATCCTCCTACCACAAATGAAATTTCCCAGATGAATGATGCAGCTCCGAAATGCTGTGCGAAGATCACGGCGACAAAGAAGACCAACACCTCTAAATGATTATCATGTCTATTTCGGAGAAGCTGATTTTGACATTGGAAATATAGTTGATGCGACGACCTTCAAAGAAGCACTTAATAGTGATCAAGCAGATAAATGGTTAGGAGCAATGAATGACGAGATGATTTCCATGTCAACTAATCAAGTATGGAAACTTGTTGATTTACCTGATGGGCATAAACCGATCGGCTGCAAATGGGTATTCAAAACCAAGAAAGACAATAAAGGCAACATAGAGAGATTCAAGGCAAGGTTAGTTGCAAAAGGGTACACATAGAGAGAAGGCATTGATTATACTGAAGTTTTTTCCCCAGTGTCCACCAAAGACTCTTTTCGGATAATCATGGCATTAGTGGCTCATTTTGACTTAGAGCTTCACCAAATGGATGTTAAGACAGCTTTTCTAAATGGAGATTTGGATGAAGAAGTATATATGTAGCAACCTGAAGGGTTTAAAAAAGCTGGAAAAGAGCATATGGTGTGCAAACTTCAAAGGTCCATCTATGGTCTCAAACAAGCATCACGTCAGTGGTATTTAAAGTTTCACAAAGTTGTGAGGTCATTTGGCTTTGAAGAAAACAAGTTTGATCAATGCATCTACATGAAAGTAAGTGGGAATAAATATATTTTCTTAGTACTTTGTGTAGATGACATTTTGCTTACTAGCAGTGATGTGAATCTATTGAATGACACAAAAAGGTTTCTATCTACAAAGTTTGATATGAAAGATCTTGGGGAAGCTTCTTTTGTTCTAGGCATTGAGATTCATCGTGACAGATCTAAGAAGGTTCTGGGGTTATCTCAAAAAAATTATATAGATTGTGTTTTGAAAAGATTCAATATGCAGACCTGCAAGTCAGGTGATGCTCCTGTTGTGAAAGGAGATAAATTGAGTATAGAACAATGCCCCAAGAATGATGTTGAAAAAGAAGTCATGAAGAATGTTCCATATGCTAGTGCAGTTGGTAGTCTTATGTATGCACAAGTATGTACCAGGCCGATATTGCTTTTGCAAAGTGAATACTCTTGGAAGATATTTGTCGAATCCAGGTCAAGAACATTGGGTTGCAGCTAAGAAGGTGATGAGATATCTGCAACGAACAAAGGACTTCATGCTTGTGTATAGCGAGTTGAGGATCTAAAAGTGATTGGATATTCAGATGCTCATTTTGCTAGTTGTTCAGATGATAGAAAATCAACTTCTGGATATATTTTTATGATGGCTGGAGGTGCTATTTCTTGGAAAAGTACAAAACAAACCTTGATTACGAACTCTACAATGTATGCTGAGTTTGTAGCGTGCTATGGCGCGTCAATTCAAGCGGTTTGGCTTAGAAATTTGATCTTAGAATTACGAGTTGTGGACTCTATTGCTAAACCTATGGTGATCTATTGTGACAACACTGCAGTTGTGTTTTATTCAAAGCATGACAAGATTAGCAATGTGTCCAAACATATGGAGATCAAATATTATTCTGTTAAGGACTTGGTCAAAAAGGGAGATATTGTGATCGAAAATACCAAAACTGAGTCCATGTTAGCTGATCCTCTAACAAAAGGCTTACGACCCATTTTGTTTAAAGAACATGTAAAGAATATGAGTGTCTTAGATTCTTTTGATTTCTTTTGTTAGTGGGAGATATATAATTTCTTTTTTTGGATATTATAGATATATGCAGACTGATAATGCTTTTATGATGTCTATTAAAGCATTTATTTTCAATGATTGTTATTATTGATTCTATTGTTATCCTTTCTCCCGTTGACTCGAGAAATGGAAATATAAAACAGTATCTTTAAACAAATTTTAGTTTAAAGATGACTGGATGTCACTGATTATGAGATCTCATGTTGGATTATGACATAGTCGTGCAATTTCATGTTGTTTAGAAATTGCGTTGATGCAATTTCATGTCGTTGAGAAATTGCATTGAAGGACTGATAAGAAATAGTGAATATTTTGATCACATGTTGGCACTATTTCTTACTACACTACTAGGCCCATGATCCATGAAAATATAATACTTATTATATGTGATTATGGAAGATCATGTGTTGTGGTATTTTCTTAACACATTGATCTCCATAGTCCTATACCGAGATTATATAGGAATTGGATTGGTTTTGAGAAGCCATTATTGGAATATTTTTTTTTTTTAAAGTTGTGGCCACATAAAACAAAATTTTCAGTTATTAACCCGATAGTGTCGTTTTCAATATAAAATATTTTTCAAAATAAAATAAGTTAATTAATGTAGCCCAAGTGGGAGAATGTTGGAAATTTTCTATAATATAGGCTTACATTAATTAATTGATTTCCTATTTTAAATAATCGGGTTAATGGATATTCCAATATTTATTGAACCCTATAGTGATCTGATTAAATTGGGTATTGGTATCTATTGATAACGGGCCTAGTTGAGCAGCAAAGTGTAGGCAATTGTGTTTAAGCGAAGCCCATAATGGGAAAAGGGCTTGATTAACACGCTATTGAATAGATTTTTGCTAGGTCCCCTCTCTAGCCTATAAATAGGATATGTTATACCTATCAGTTGCTTTGCTCTCATTGAAAGTTGCTAGATTAAAATAGGTCAAGAGAGAAAGATCTGGCATTCCGATAAATCCCTGATTATCAGAGTGATCTATTTTCTTCACCTGAAGCGATGGCTCAAATATGTACGCTTTAATTCCGCTGTGTTTATTGATATTGGTGTTTTACAATCACATATGGATCCGTTTGTTCTTGATTGATTAGTTATTTGTGTAAATAATATTCTACATAGGGCACATGATAACGCGTCTCCCTCACGTAGACCCTAACCCTGATCTTGCCATGCGGCCGGCCCGAGGGGTGCTATAGCTGGAGGCTACGCGTGAGAGGCCCACCTAAGCCGACCTCATCGAGGACGTCGCGGAGATTGAGCCGAGCCGATCCGATCAGGGGTTTGATGTTCTCCTCGGAGCCGGCGTGGACGACGTCGATGTAAAGGGTGGCTTCGTCAACGGGGCCGGGGGGCAAGGGGATGACGAGGGTCTGGTCCTAAATCGGGGACGTGTCGCCCTCTTCGTCTTGCCAGGTGGAGCACTTCTTGTTGGGGTCGACCCAGAGGACGGCGTAGGGGCAGGTCGGGCCGTGGCGCCAGTTCGCGTTCTTCAGGTCCTTGGCTGACGACACGATCACCTCCAGCTCGTAGCGCGACGCCATTTTCAACAGCGTTTCCTCTTTCGGCGGTTGAGGCCGGCCGAAGTTAGTAGGTAAGAGGGAAAAAGGGGAGGGAGTGTGGAGTATGGAGTATGGAGTATGGAGTGGATAGGGAGAATTTACAGGGCTTGGTGGCGATGGGGTATTTTTGTAACTTTCCCTCGTGATTAGCGAAATGTCCTATTGGAAAATTACGCTAATAATCTTATGTGGAAAAACAAAAATATCTATACTAAGCTCTTCGAAGGTTATTTAGGTGGGCTCGGTTGCAAGATCCTTAGCAGCAAAAGATATGGACGCAAACGTGGCATTTGGCGATTGGCCACTCTGCTACTCGGCCTTTGGACATTGGACATGGTTGGCCTGGCCGGTGTGAACGCCTCGCGCACGGACCGATTCCCTCCACCATTCTCCTCGGGTCGATCCGATTCGGTGCTCGTGGCTTGCCAGCTTGAGAAAACCAATGGCTTTTCAGTCTTGCCCAATGTCTCTATCCAATAATCAAGACCCACGCGACTTCGCGGACTAACCCAACCTCCGAAGTCCAAAGCAATGTCGTCCTCATGACTCGTAAATACAGAAAAGAAAGCCAAACAGTTCACGCATGCATGGAAATACTTCCACGCTTCGACGGTCGGCCCCAAATAATTCAAAAGATTTATCAAAAATTGTCATAAACTAATTATACTTATATCAATTTAATTTTGAATATTTCAATTGGGCCAATTAAGTTACAAATTATTTCACATTTTATCGATTAAGTTTATCGGATCAATTTTAATCGAAACTGGCGACGTCAACGCGACCGTTCTATGTCGTGCGGCCGATATTAATATTAACATTTTTTAAATATTATTATAAATATTTCTTTAGTTTTTCTTTTATTTATATATATTTTAATTTTTTTGGGATTGAGGGCCCGAAATGCTCTTGCCGGTTATGAGCGAGTGCGACACCCTCTTCATCTGGCGAGGGCATCGTAATCCTTGCCTAGACCCTTACCGCATAGCAAGGGCCACAAGCCCTCGCCTGTGATCGTCAACTCTTCTCAGCCAACGGCAAATTTTGATTTGCTTTATTAATTTTGATTGGAGTGAAGATGGCATCGAAGGTTCCACGACTTGTCCACACGCAACGTATGTGCGTGACCCTTGTTCTGCTTTTTCTCTTTGGGTTTTTTCGGTCAACCCGTGCCCGTTACTGACAAGCTTCTAGATTGTCAAGAATTTCTTTGACCGACGACGTAAAGGCGTACGAAGATTCACCCCCACACGACTAGGCAAAGAAATTCTTGATTTTAGAATTGCAGTAGTTAGCCCATCCAAGCATAACATGGGCGTGGCCTAAGTTGATGCCAATTTAAAATTTAAACGAAATTTTATGTGATTAGATCAACTAATTAGTCACTGGACTGTTTCGTGCATGTGGTACTTTCACGGAGTTGATTTCAATTTGGCAACTCCGCTGGGGACTGGTTATTAGAGTAAGAGGACTTGAGGCCGTTTATAAATGGTTGTTGTGTTTTTAAACTAACATGTCTTGTGTAGGATCGTCTGCATGTCAAAGTCACGTGGAAAATGAGGTTAGTCGCTAATCATGTGTTAAATGGTTTTGTAGGTGGGAGTTATAAGGGGAGGTGTGTATGTAAACCCCTTGTCTTGCAGGTGGTGTAAGGATGCATGTGTGTATGTGGGTTTATATTGAAGTGCTGGATGTTTAAATTTAAATGCATGTTTATGAGCTTTAGCACTACACCGCACACACAACCGCGGTCTAAAACCCCGATCGCCCAATTTAGGACCTTAGGAGGGTTTATGGGTGGAATCTGCGAGTGAATGCTCGTGGTAATCCACTACTTACATAAACCCGCTCATCCCAATTGATAAAGATAGCACTGACCGACGATAGTAGCGGTGGGTAAACTATCTTTATCCTTTGGGATGGGAGCCTTGAGCCTTTTTAGCACCCTCACCTTAGGTGTCGAAACCTCACAGTTTCATGCGACATGTGACTTGTGATTGCCATGTGTTTGGTTGGTAAGAAATCGTTCCTTTTTTATCGTCCTTACCTTTTCATTCTCCCTATTTCAATTATGCGTTTTATATTTCCAACGACGATATGTTTTAATCATGGGTGCCCCTTTAGGTTTAGATTAGATGGATAGACCTGAAGTGGATGTGATCCTTGTGCGTGGGAATCTCAAGACTTTATGGGAGAACCTCGACTCAAGACAGTGCCTGGGAATCTCAAGACTATGGGAGAACCTCGACCCAAGACATCAAGACTACGTGGAAAAATTCCTGAACTTCAAGATTTTTTTGACAAGTTCATATTAAGGAACAAGAAGGCAATGCCTTGATCGATGAGGAACGCTTGGCCCATGATAACAAGTGTCTCTACACGATCCCATCTAGTTCTTAGGTTTCCATTTTATATGCTTTTCTTGTAAAGGGGTTTCCTTTGTGTTTCCCTCCTTTCTATTGAGGTTTACTTGTATTCATTTTCATCTCCCATGTAAAAATCATATGTAAAATCGAACCACTTTGTAAGCTTCAAGAAAGCAAGGTTCTGTTCTCCCTTGTAATTGTTCGATTAAAATGAATGAAATCATGTACATTTTCATGTAATTTTTAGAAAAAGGGGCACTCTGATTAAATATTTATCGTCGTTCATTTTCAATTGTATAATTTCTTTTGAGGAAATTTTGACAAGAGGATGTTATATGATACTGGGATCATATATGCTTCTTATCATTATTTCGTCTCAAGAAAATATAAAATCGACTAGGATTTGTACCTTAATGATTTCTTTTGAATGGTACTAATTAGAATCATTTTCTTTCAAAGGAGGTTTTTGAAAAACGGCTGAAGAACGATCAATAATTCGCACTCGCCATCAAACTAAGATGGAAAATGAAGACACTCGTGCTCGTGTCCTCAACATGGAAAATCAAATGACCCAAATGATGACATTATTGGCGGACCTCTCCAATCAAGTCCGGAACATGACTTCTGTGGTTCCTGCCTCTTCTCCTGTAAATCCTCCTGCTACATCTTCTGAAGTGCCGTTAGCTCCGGCAGTAGAGCCCATGAGGAAAGGGCCAGCTAAAGAGATACCCACTGCAATCCCGATCGTTATCGGCTATGAGCCTCAGTCTAAGGAAACCCCGATCACACACCTTGATGGGGAAAGTTCGAGGCGTTTGGCTAAGATCGAAGAGCGCCTTTGCATGCTGCAAGGCTACCAACCACAAGGGTTTGACAAATTGTCGCCTTTCGCCAGGGTCACAGTACCCGAATTTTATAAAGAGCCGGAATTTACAAGAAAGTACGATGGCATCGGGTGCCCCAAGACTCATCTGAAATACTATTTGGGCAAAATGGCCCGCTACTCGGATAACCCGCCGCTTTTGATCAACTCTTTTCAAGATAGTTTGATCGGGCCTGCACTAACGTGGTTCATCGAGTTGGATTTAGATAAAATCCACACTTGGGAGGATCTTGCTGATGAGTTCTTTCAACAGTATAAATTCAACACCGAGATTGCGCCGACTCGAGAGGAGTTGGTCCGAGTTGAGAAGAGGAGGACCGAGACATTTAGGGCTTACACTCAAAGGTGGAGGGTCATGGCATCTCAAGTGAAGCCGCCATTGACCAAGAAAGAAGCCATGAAATTACTGCTCTAGGCCATACCACGGGACTTTTTTGAGAAGATGTATAATCACACTTGCATCAACTTCGCTGCGTTGGTGGAGTTAGGCGAACGTATCGAGGGAATTATGCGTGAAGGGAGATTAACCGAGACCACGAGTCGTCGATATGCCCCAAAAAGGGATAAAGAAGCAGCTGTGGAAATCGCCTACATACAAAACTCCTCTTCCCAGAAGTCCTATAATCCTCAAACTCACAAACCCGCCATGGAGGTAACGGGTCCTTCACGAAATTTTGAACGAAAGGGAAAAGCTCCTCAAAGACAATTCACTCCATTGCCGAGGCCCATGTCTCAGCTGCTTCCAATGTTAATTGAAAATCATCTGGTGGCAAAAGAAATTCCGAGAGACAATCCTCCAAAGTTCGTTGGGTTTGACTTTAGCAAAGCATGTGAATATCACATGGGGGAAAGGGCCATCATGTGGACAATTGTTGGGTGCTCCGAGCCAAAATCCAGAATCTGCTGGATAAAAAGTTGCTCACATTTAAGGATTCAGCACCAAATGTCCAACAAAATCCCCTCCCAGGGCATTCTTAAGATGTCGACATGGTTGACACTATCAATGGGAATGAAGAACCTTCAAATTCTCACTGTGTAGGGAAGGTTTCTAGTTTTTAGTTGTATTCCTTTCTTTTCTCCCCTACGAGGGAATTCCATTCATTTTTCCCTGCGTGGGAATTTCATTCATTTCTCCCCGCAAGGGAATCCTTTTCTTTTCATTTCATTTGTTCATGCTTGTAACAATCTGGATCACAAACTTTAAAGATCCAAGATGCTATACTTTGTAATGCAATTTTCGCATATCAATAAAACTCATGTTTTGTTAATAGACGTGTGAGGATTCCAAAATCAGTCCTATGATGATGCTTTGAGGCTTGATTCTCCACACGATCTATAGTTTCAAAATGTTATAGTGGAACGAGGACGTCCAATGACATGAGGGCTATAGTTCCCATAAACATTTCTTTTGAGAACTCGAATTCGAAAATAATTTTTTCATGACCATTATATGCATTGCATTCATTTATATGCATATATACTAACCATTTTTCGATTGCATCTCAAGCATGGCATTTCACATCATGATAGTCATTTGCATGGCTCGGATTTGTATTTAAAAGATTGTGGCGAACCTGATTGTTCCAACTAGGAGAATGAAGATGATCTTCGAGTTATTGAAAAGTAATGGCTCAGACATGAAGAATCCAAGCCTCCTACCACTGAACAGCCAATCACTGTTAATTTGGGAGATTCAGATAACTCTAAAGAAGCCAAGATTGGGGGCATGTCTCTCTCAAGTGGATGCCAACAGATTAATTAGGCTTTTGAGAGAGTATCAAGATATTTTTGCTTAGTCATATGCCAATATGCTGGGGCAACACCATTCTCATTGGTTTATGGGATGGAAGCTGTATTACCCGTGGAAGTGAAAATCCCTTCACTGAGGGTACTTCCTCAAATCAAGCTCTCTGAAGATGAATGAGTTCAATAAAGATTTGAACAGCTTAATATGATCGATGAAAAGCGAGTAAAAGCCTTATGCCATGGACAAAGCTATCAGAAGAGAGTAGCTAAGTCGTTCAACCACAAGGTTAAGCCAAGATATTTCGAGATCAATGATCTTGTCTTGAGAAAGGTCTTGCCTATCATTCCAGACCCTCGTGGGAAATTTACTCCAAATTATGAAGGTCCTTATATTGTGAAGAAAGTGCTACCTAGTGGGGCACTGATTCTTGTAGAAATGGATGGTCAAGAATTGCCAAGACCTATAAATGCTGATGCTGTCAAGAAGTATTATCCATGAATAAATTGAAAGGCCTTTGAGCCACTTTTGGATTGAATCTGAGCCATTTTAGGATGTTTGCATCATGCATCGCATGCATACGCATGCATACATATTGCATTTGCATGTTTGTTCTTCTTGCAGGTATCTGTGATGAAGGTCTTACCTGTTCGTGAGAAGTTCATCTCAAAAAAAAAAAAAAAAAAAAAAACAAACAAAACAAACAAAGAACAAAAAGAAGAGCTTGTTCTTTAGAACTTAGAAGTGACATTGTTCCTCAGAATGCCGAAAGAGTCATTTAGAATTCTAGAAGTACAGTTAGAACTCTAGAGGTGAACTCTTGTTCTGAATAAAGTCTGTTCTTTCCATAAATTTTATTCTACCTTATTTTCAAAAGTCTCTCCAATAGAGTCAAAGAAACATGTGTTTTCAAGCAAAATTTCATTGCATTTTCATTCCCCAAGGAGTTGAATTTAACTAAAGTGGGTTTTGAAAAACCTGAAAAAGATTGTTAAAATATGCCAAGTGGTAATGCCTAAAATGATGAGAGGCAACCTCTTTATCAAACACGTCCTTATACACTCTTTGAGAGAATTGAGTGGAAAGAACCGTGTCATATGGCATAGGATTCATTCACAGTGAGTACATGATTTGAAATGATAAAAGCATTTCATTTCTCAATCCCAAACACTATTGATGTCCCTTGCAAGCCACTTTGAGCCAAATAGGGAGTATTTCCAAAATAACCCTGTCAAGAACAACTTCACATTGGGGCAAAATAGGGGGTCTTGGTTGAAAATTATGGAGCAAAAGATTAAGAAAGATTTTATTGCTCTCACTTGCATCAATCTTCTTGTGTTAGCTTCAGGTGATTTCTTGTCGAAACTCGAAGCATCCCAAAGTGAAGAAGATCATTCCATTCACTACCACAAACACAATTACCCTTTGCTTAGCCAATTTGAGCCTTATACAATTCTTTCATAACCCCAAGTGATGATTATCTGCCCACACTGGGGCAAGGCACATGATTTACCAACAAAATTGAGAATATTAGTCACACCACTCGAGAGTCCTAGATACTCAAAAGAGAATGAAAATTAGGGGGCATGAAAAAAGCAGTGTGCCTGGTAAAAGCAAGGTCAATGCCCATGAAAAAATGCAAAGAAAAGCAAGAATGCAAAAAAGAGCAAAATCCATGATCATGCAAAAGATCATTCGTTGAAAAAACAAAAGAAATGCATTGCAAGAGAAAACATGTATTGCAAGCAATATCATTATAACAAAGAGCAAAGCTCTCATGTCTCAAGACAAACTATTCAAAGGACTCTCGAGATAGGTTAAATTTCAAGAGTCGAATTTTTGAGAAGTCGTGTGATGGTAATGATGCCAAGATAATCACTCACTTTTTAACCCTTTGATAACTGAAAGTTTTTAAGCCTTTCTAAGCCTCACCCGAACCAACATTACAACCCTTATCCGAAGTCTCTTCTGATTGGGATGGTTCGAGTTGAAATGAAAATATCACATAGGAGCTATCGCTAGAAGGAGTGGAAGCAATCCTATCTTATCTTATCTTCAAGGTTCTTGACTTGTAAACCCGATGAAGATATAGATTGAATATTCATTTCTTGGCCTCAAAGTACATACCCTTTGTGTAAGCCCATGACCAAGCCATTATTACGGTCCCTTCTAAAGACCTTTTGATTAATGGATTGTACTCGCCGTGAATGTTTCCGAAAGCCTTAGACATAGGTTGAGTGAGACTTCTCTAGTGAGATCTAAACAAGTTTCCCATATCAATGGTTGGGAACAAAAGCCCTTTTTGAGAGCTAGTGTGAAAGACCTCTTTTGATTAGAATATTTCCACTTGGCATGTTTTGATTTAACCCTTAGATGGTTAATCAAATCTCATTTTTGTTAGAATCTTCTCTGAAAGGATTTGACAATCAATATGATTTTGCAAGATTGATTCTCCAGCAATTTCAACAATCACATTCGGTCGAAACCCGTTTTTACACGGTGAGACCTTTCTCCAAGTCAAAACTCGTTTTTACACGATGAGACTATTACATTTGGTCAAAGCCTGTTTTTACACGGTAAGATCTTTCTCCCAAGTCAAAACCCGTTTTTACACGGTGAGACTATTACATTCAGTCGAAACCCGTTTTTACACGGTGAGACCTTTTTCTCCAAGTCAAAGCCCGTTTTTACACGGTGAGACCTTTCTCCAAGTCAAAACCCGTTTTTACACGGTGAGACCTTTTCTCCAAGTCGAAACCCGTTTTTACACGGTGAGCCCTTTCTCCAAGTCAAAACTCGTTTTTACACGGTGAGACCTTTTTTCTCCAAGTCAAAACCTGTTTTTACACGGTGAGACCTTTTTCTCCAAGTCGAAACCCGTTTTTACACGGTGAAACCTTCCTCCAAGTCGAAACCCGTTTTTACACGGTGAGACCTTCATTTTTCCAGTCTAAATCATACGGTTTATAGATCCATCCTTAAACCACTTAGTTCTAGGTCAACTTAAAACCTTGTCTTTAGGTTCCAGGTTATCCTTAAAACCTTGTCACTCAGTTCTAGGTCAACTTAAAACCTTGTCTCCCAAGTTCTAGGTCAACTGAAAACCTTGTCCCCAAGTTCTAGGTTATCTTTAAACCTTGTCATTAGGTTCTAGGTTATCTTTAAACCTTGTCTTTAGGTTCCAGGTTATCCTTAAAACCTTGTCTTCAAGTTCTAGGTTATCTTTAAACCTTGTCTCTAGGTTCTAGGTCATCTTTAAACCTTGTTTTCTTGAGTTCTAGGCGATCCTTAAATTTCATCTTTAGGATAGTGGCTATCCTTAGATCATTCATTTCATCCCACGAGAGAGAGAGAGAGAGCAAAAGACATAATGAATAAACCCCAACGAAAGTTCAGAGGTCTCAATAGGCAAAGGTAAGTATCAGGTAGGTCCACAGTTGAATGCCTTTCCTTTTGTTTTCCTCTGTTTTCAAAAGTCGAGCTGACTAAAATTCCGGTGTCAATTTTTATCTTTGAGTGGAATCTCTTCGAGCTCCCACCCAAAGAGAGGTAGCTGTTGACATCCGAATTTTTTCGGCAATTTAGATAAAAAATAAAAAATTGTTTGAAATTGAATAAACAAAAAAAAAAAAAAAAAAAAGAAAGAGAAAAGAAGAGCAAAAGAAAACCGAAAGAAAACGGAAAGAAAAAAATGGAAAATGAAACAGAAAATAAAAAAAAAGAGAAAAACTAAACGGAAAATAAAAGAAAAGGCGAAAAGCGAAAAAGAAATAAAAAAAGTCGGAAAATATAAAAGGGGAGCCTGCGACACTTTTTTTTTTTGGCCCCCTTTCGACCGACTCTCTCTCTCTCTTTTGTTTATTCAATTTCAAACAATTTTTTATTTTTTATCTAAATTGCCGAAAAATTCGGGTGTCAACAATAATGTTTGAATCAATATCAGGAGAAAATCATTTTAAGGCTTTTTCCATGACTTGTGAGAACATTATATTCAACCAGGAAAGAAGGACAACGTGTTGGGAAAATAGATTGAAAGAAGAATAGAGTCAAACTTAGAGGCATGAATACATTGTCCTTAAAAGAATTATTTACTCCACACGTTGTTGATGGTTGCTAGCAAAAATTCTCCAAGATATAATAAAGTCTCAAACAAGAATATCATGTAGCAATTTTGGTATTTTTTCAATAACTCTCAAAAGCTGACCAAAAAAAAAAAAAAAAAAAACTCTCAAAAGGGAAATAATTGAGAACAATGACTATATTTTTTAAATAAAGAAAAATCAATAAGTAAAAAGTATTGATATGGAAATGACCAATTTATAACAATGACTTCTCATGTTTGGGCCAATGTCAGTGTCAAATAATCACTTTCAGTTGAGATTGACTAATAGTATCACCTCTAAGGGGATCAATAGGTGATTTAAAAAACTTGACAAAATATCATGCAACAAAATGTGCCAAATTTGAAATAATTGCTAATGGGTAAAACAACTTGTTGATATAAGCAGGTTTTGATTTTATAGAATGGTGTAGTTTGGTGATTCTATTAAATAGTAAGTAAATAGGAGCAAAGAGACAGAGATGGCTCGTCTTTTTGTTATTGATGACATTAAGTCGATCTTGGAATGTGATCGCCATGGCATTCGCCGGATTTTCCTTCAATGATGTCTTCGAAGGTTGTTTTGGCAGCTTTGCATGATGTGTTCACCTACCTAGAAGTAAAGATAATTAATAGAGCGATGCCAAGAACAAGACAAACATACGATTCCCCCACCACACCCCATCCGTGCCGCCAGTCGGCCACGCATTTATCTACGAATACAACACCCTAATCATTTCACTGATAAATTTATACGTCTTAAAATTGTCGATTTTTTTGCATGCTTAAACGAAGGGTTTTATTTTAATAGAAACACACACACACACACAAAACACACGCACATAGGGTAATCAGCCTCAATTAAAGAATGAATTTAGTTAACGAATATCTTTGAGTACTTGTCAATCATATTTGATAAAAAAGAAATTCATTTCTAATACCTCGGCAAGGTCTGTCACTTTCGAAATGTTGGAGTATTTAAAGAAACTGGTGGTTAGTAAATAAAGGAAGAGAGAGAAAAAGTGGAGCAAGTGACTGAGAGAGAGAGAGAGAGAAGGAATAAACTAGTGGTTAATTAATAAACTAGTTGATTTCCAATTATTGAATGGATCTAGTAGCAAAATTGACAATTTTATGATGTATAAATTGAGTATGTTTTAATTGGTTTAATTTTTTTTAACAAGTGACTTGAGGAAATGAAATTATGTTTCCACCTATTATGTTTCTTTGTCACAAAATGCTTGGCATCTTTATCATTTTCCTATGAAATGTACGAACTATGACTTGCCAACCAAAACCATCCAAGAATATACTATCTTGAGATCACCCCTTAATTTCTTTCAACCCAAAAATTGTAGGTGCTGACCACGAGTTGTGACAGCGTTCCGCTAACCAAATATAGAAAACATCAAGCATTGCGTAAACTTGAGGAAATGAAATTATGTTTGCACCTATTATGTTTCTTTGTCACAAAATGCTTGGCATCTTTATCATTTTCCTATGAAATGTACGAACTATGACTTTCCAACCAAAACCATCCAAGCATAGACTATCTTGAGATCACCCCTTAATTTCTTTCAACCCAGAAATTGTAGGTGCTGACCACGAGTTGTGTCAGCATTCCACTAACCAAATATAGAAAACATCAAGCATTGCGTAAACCAATTAAAACATACTCAATTTATACATCGCCGGCCCTTCCGTCGACGGCGGCGAGGACTCGGTCCTCAACCGCCTCCTTCGGCCCCTACCTTTTTTTTTTTTTTTTTTTTTTAAAAGTTTTTTTAAGATTGTTTTAAATAAAATTAAGTTTAAATTAAATTTAATTAATTTTTATATTAGTTATTTACACATCAAAGCCAAAACGACATCGTTTTTATATTTTCTCGCCACGTCGGCGTGCAAAACGACACCGTTTTGCACCCAACTCGCCGGAAAATTGCCACGTAAGCAATTTGGCCGGATTTTGGCCGGAATGATACTTAAGTGATCCACTTTACTCCGAAACTAGCACTTAAGTGTACATTTTTGAAGTTTTGGCACTTAAGTGTCCCTCCGTGCCAAGTTTTGGCACTTTGGCTATTCTTACCTCGATAGGTAGTAACCAGAAATTTTGGTTTTATAATTGAAATTCTAAAGTTTTTAGCCAAGATAGATACTAGAACTAAATTTAACCGCTCCTCGAGACCTTGATTGAGATAGCAGCCACCCTTGTCTCCTTAGATTATTCGAAAACTCAATATCTTGGAATGTGAACTTTATCGCTTAACTGCAACATCGACGCTAGCGTTGCCGGACCTCCTTTTCTCTTAGATTTTTAAGCAAATTTCCTTGTCTGAAGGAAATATTAAGTCAAATTGTTAAAAAACACTGTTATATATTTGTTGTTTCTATGTCAATACTTTTTACTTCTCAATTTTTCTTTATATATATATATATATATAATCACCGTTTTCAATTGTTTTCCTTTTGAGAGTTATGGGAGAAATACCTACATTGCTATATGATATTTTCGTTTGAGACTTTATTGTATTCGGTGGGATTTTTGTCAGTAATTATTAGCAATGTATGGATCAAATAATTTTTTAAAGATAGTGTATTCACACCTCAAAAGCCAATTCCATCCTTCTCCCAATCTATTTTCTCAACACCTTGTCCTTCTCATAACATTGCTCGTCCAGTAAAATGTTCCCACAAGTCACACAAAAAACCTTAATATGATTTTCTTTCGATATTGAATCAAACATCACCATAAATCGAAATCAACTTTGTGAAAATATTACATGCATGAAATGGTAAAGTGACAGGTTATTTGATTATTGCAGATTTCTAATTACATAAAATTTCATTTAAATTTTAAATTGACATTAAATTGGGCCATGCTCATGTGATGGCCGGATGGACGCAATTGACAAAATACGAAAAAGGTTGATGACTCAATTAGCCAAATTGAAAGATCTAAAATTGAATTAATTATGACTTTTGATAACTCTATAAAAATAGAGTTATTTTACCTATTTTAAGCAACAATTAATGCAATATCTTAGAGAAAATATTTGGATTTCCTTCTGATTATTTGAATTTTCTTTGTTTATGCAGAATAATGAGATATGGAGAAGATAAAGAAAAGAATGACAAATATCGGGAATTCAAATAAAAGCAGCAAGTTGAAGATGGATATCAAATCGGAAATTCTTGATTTTGTTCCCTAATGTTATCTGCAAGCGTTGGGAGATAGATATTTTGGATCTCCTATAAATAGGAAAGAGGGAGAGAGCAGCTAGGTTTTGAGAGAGGGGTTAGATCGTTTTCATTCTTCGAGGAGAGTTTTTCAAGTATTTTGAAGAGAAGACAAAAGTGGTGACAGAATTCTTGTTCTTTGATTCAAGATGCTGGGTTTGATTTATATTTTTATTTATTCTTCTACTATGTTCTAATTTTCTTTTGTTAGGCTACGATGTAGCCTAATCATGATGATGTGAATTTCATGATTTTTATGTTTTACAATTGATTTCATTCATGTGAGTTATATATTATTGTGTTTAATGCTTTTAAGTGACTGGCCACCACTTAAATGATCGATGTGCATGTTTGAGGCTGAGAAGTGATAATATGCAATTGCTCATTATAATGTATAACCATGAATTAAACGTTGATAGAAATATACCGCGTTATTTGTGTAGCTTTCGGTGATAAAGTGATCCAAAAGACTTATTGTAAGCCGGGAATATTCATAGTTTTTAATGCACTCATGTTTATTTTAATTCACATAGAGATATAGTGGATTAATAAGCTGAGTAGATTTGCTATATCTTGAGATAGGATATTAAATAGGTTAGGAAATTCCGCTATCACATGTTTGATATCGTTCTTGTATTCATAATAATCTGAAATTCATATCTAGTAGTTATGGTGAAATCGGATGTTCTAACATATTTATCTCGATCGATTTACTGCATTTAGTCTACAATTGTCGTTTTTAATTTATTCTTAATTATATTTTGATTTGTTAGATAAATTTTAGAATTAGTCTATTTTAATATTTAATTAGTTTATTAATCATCGATCTTCGTGGGACGATACTTTTCCTCATCATTATATTACTTGTTCGACACGTGCACTTGCGTTTAGAATTTCACGAACAACTTTTATTTTTATAAATTTTCCGAATGGTCTGCGGCCAACTCTCGAAGCGTGTGAGGTGGTCATCAGCGCAGCTCCATGCATGCGTGGACTGTTCGCCTTTCTTTTCTGTGTTTTTAGTCGAGTTGATGAAGTTGACGACATTACGTTGGAAGTTGGAGGTTGGTTTGGTACGTGAAGTTGCATGGGTTTGGTACTTTTGATTGATATTGGTCAAAGGAAAAAAGCATTGGGGCTCGGTGGAACGTTGGATCGAACCTGCACCAAATGAATGAATGAGAGAGAGGGAAAGAGAGGGAGGGAGAGAGAGCATCGTAGGCAGCCGGGAAAATCGGCATGCACGGCTTTTCCTCTTTTGTCCTCCAGAGGACGCCAAACTAGAAAGCTCCCGCAATCCACCGATGGATCGAATCGGATTGAAGCAGAGTGGTGGAATGGATGGATGTTCAATGAATATGCGACGGGTGTCTTGTTCGAAGTTAAAATAATCTTCGAGACCACCGACCATATCCGCTCGTAAAGTAGGAGAGTCATGCCCCCGTGGACAATCTAATCAAACCAAAACAAATTTGTCCACGAAAACGTTTGACTTTTTCTTTTGTTATGGAACAATTTATTTGTGTTGAGGAAATCTATATTAGGCAGGCAAATACTAAACACATGAAATATACCGGCCAATATCATCAGTGGATAAGAAACAATCCATAATATAGATGGATAGCCCCAGACATAGAATTTTTACATTTTTTATTTAATAAAGTATGATGGCTGAATTATCGAAACAGATTGAACTCATATTCATGTATACAATTTGAGCTTTTCATCTTTAACAGTTAAATTACTTTTGGAGATGATATATTATTTGGAAGAACTATTCTGATCAGCAGAGAAAGTATTTACTCAGTAAAGCACTGATAAATGCAGATTTACCTACGTTGGCTGAACCCTGTATTAACAACAAAAATTAAACTGCCAAATAAGTACCTCCAAAGACTAGATTTTCTGTTAAAGAAAATAAAAGATCTATGGGCCAAATGTTCATGACATGTTGATTAAGATAAATTGACCTTTCAACCTCAAGTTTTCGTGTTGAACTTGAGAGTTGGGTAGGACATCAAAAATCAAGCAACAACATGAACGAAATCACCAAAATAAGGAAAAAGAAAAGCATCATAAAGTTGAGTGTAAATGTTGCAGTTTCCCATAAAATTTCTTTTCGCCACACTAAAAGCCAGGTATAACAATTTTCTCGTCTAGACTCTCAAGATCTGATATCTTTGCAGTTGCTTACATCATTTGGCTTTTTTCTTCAAACTGCAGATGGCATAACATTAACTTTTTATAAGGACTCTTTTTCTTTAACTCCTATTTTCATAGGAGCATAGAATTCTTTTTTGAGTTCTATGGTATGGTGACAACAGCCCATATGGACGGATACAAAAAGCGATCCTTGCTGTAACCATGATGTTGCTTTTAGAGCTTAAGCTTCAAGCACTATTTCTTTCACCATATTACCACCTGGAATGGAAGGTCCACAACCAGTGAAATTGACCCGTTACAAAGGGTGCCTCACCTTTCTTGGCGTTCATTCTTAGACTCCTTTGTAACATTCTCAGAAATCAAGTTATATTGGAAGTCCATAATAGAATTTTTTAAAAAATGGCATTGCGAGGGAATTGCTGCTATCACTAGAGAAAATGTTGTTGACACACGTGGTATATTTCCTGTACCTACTAATAGTAAAGACATAGCTATCTGGAAAACTTGAGGTTGAAAGGTCAATTTATCTCCTTGCATCATCGATCCTCGGATAGGGCTCATCTCCAATGGTCCTCCCGGTCCCTGTGGCGGCACTGGAAGCTGCATAAGATGGTCATAGAGGAGAGACAGAACAATCAAATTAGAATGTTTTGAAGGCTCATTTTTTGAATTGGAAAAGGAAGGGTTAAATGGTAGAGAAGGATATGACATACATACAGCAGGAATAGGAGCGCTGCTAGAAGGGCTCAGCACCGAACCGTTTGGTCTTCTTTTATAAGTGAGGGCAGCCAAAAAACTTGACTGAATGCAGTCGCTATTGTCGTTAGAGATTCCAGTGCACAGTCTGCTACAGTCACGAATGTTCTGGTTGGTGGGGACTTCGTTGAGGTTGATGAGAGATCTAGGCGAGGTCATTGGAACCGACAGGCGATGAGTTGGAATAATAGTAGCAGTGGGCAGAGCAGCGAGGTTGACAAGGCGTTTCTCGGCTAGTGGCTTGACTGGCGAAGCAGGCAGAAGTGGTGGCGAGGTAGTTGAGGAGGAGACCGAAGGGGGAGTATGGGCCACAAGGAGGTCTTGGACGCCGAGTACCAGCTCAGACGGCGGGGATGTGGTGGTGCTGGGCCAGAGGAAGGTGCCCTGAGGCTTGCAGATCCTGAACCCACTCTTAAGTCTCTCTATCTTGCCTGCTTTGTCCTCTATCCCTGTTGTTATGGTCGCTATTATTTTGTCTTGGTATTGCAATTTGTCTTCTTGATCCTGTTCCTCTGGTCCTTTTTCTGATTCATCTGTCCTTACTGCATCTGCTAGTTTCTTTTTCCTTTCTTCTGCCCCTAGTCCTGATTCGGTTTCTGATGATCCTTTCGTTCTTGGGTTCATTGTTGATGATGGCATTGTTGTTTCTTCCAATTCCTGTGAGGCTCTTGATTCCACAGCGGTTTTCAATTTCAACGTCTCCATCGTTTCCTGCTGCTTCATCCGTTGCTTCTCGGATATTGACATAAAGAGATGCCAGAAATGTTAGAACTCAGATCATCAAATGCTGGTGGATAAACTTCATTCTGATATATAATCGCTCTCAGTAAAAGAACAGTCATGTATTTCTCAATTCTTGCTTTGTGCCATTTACAAATATGAAAACTGGCACGGAAATACTTTCGGTACCTCCACTGCACAAAGAAACTGTGAGACCTCGCGGAGCTGGTCCTCCATCGTAGCTTTCCTTTTCTTCAATTCAACATACATTTCCTGTTTACCAAATTATTAGTTGATTAATATACTACAAACAGCGGTAAAACCGACCGAAATATGGATTCAAAAGCTGTCGCTTGGAAAAGAAGGCAAAAACGACAGTCACCTTCATTGGAACTAAAGGGCTATCATGGTCCAAGTTCAAACAAGACATGCAAGATGTTGGGGTGGTCTCCACAACGAGGTCTTCCTCTTGCTTTTGGGACACCAACTCTTGCATATCTCTGCTCATTATTCATCCGGAAAAATCAAATCCCTTGAGTAGCAGCATAAAGCTAATTTCTTTTTGGTAGAAAGACTAAAGTTGCCTTACTTTGTCTGTATCCTGTACTTTAAGGAGCTAGTTAAAACATTATAACGCACATCGTTATACTATCGAAGAATAAATATTTCCATATGGTTGAGGAAGAAAAACTTTTTATAGTTACTATGTTCAGCCTCAAACGGTGAGAATAATCTATCAACATGTGTCAGCCATATAGACTCGATTAATCAACATATCTACGCAATAATGCAACACAATTGCAATTCCATTCGATCCCTTATCACTACGTCGTTAATATTCACCGCGGTGTCCGTCGCCGCCGGTCGAAGGAATTATAAAACATTTCGCAATCGATAAACGTGGCTAAAAAATATTGGAAGTAATATCCCGTCCTCGGATTCTGTAAAAGCGATTTTTCTCCACTCCTCTTGAGGAAGAGTCCCTATTTCCATCAGAGATAGAAACGAAAAAAATATGCAGCGGATGAACTATATATGAGCTAGCTGTCTAATAAACAAATATTCCTGAACGACGAGGACAATCATTTAACCTTGCTAATACTTACTAACAATAACTGAAATGGGTATAGCATAATATTCAGAAAAAACAGAAGGAAAAGAAAAACCTTTTAGCAACCTTCTTCAAGCAACGAGAAAATACGAAAATGCACAATAGGTACCTCTTCAGGTTGGCCATCTCTTCTTTGAGCTGCTTGATCTCCCGGGAGCAGGTCGGGTCCTGGGTGGGATTATCCCCGGGTTTCCACCCGGGAGGCGGAGTCCAGTACGGATCCTCCACGCCTGCCGCCTTCCTCACCTCCACGAGGTCCGCGCCCTCCAGCCAGTACTCCATCGCCCCGTCCACGTTGTGCCTCCTCCGGAACCTCTCCGCCCCGCCCAGTGCCAGCTTCCCCGCCATGTGCTTCAGGAGGTGGTCCAACAGCCCCGTGTCTCCTATCAGCTTCCGTGCCTCCGACCTCAGAGCCGGCCTCAGGATCGGATTCCCAGACGCCGCCCGCTTCTCCTTAAGTATCTTCAGCATGTTTTGCTCCGCCAACTTATACCTTCATCATTAAATGAAGAACAATTCAAGATGGCATTAATGACAGATTGAGTTGGGAGCTTCTCATCAATGGGCAATGAATCTATACTTCATTCTCACCTCTCTGCAGACCACCTTTCTATAGAGCCTCTGATCCCCTTTCGCTTGACGTGAGAATGAACCTTAACCGCTTGCGGTTTATGGTCGCGCTTGGCTCTTTTGCTCGCCCGTGTTCTTTTCTGTCCTTTGCACTTTCTCTTCGGGATCTTCCTAGGAATGATCTCAGTTGAAGGTTCTGCTTCTTCTTCATCCTCCTCGTCCTCCTTTGCCTCATCCTCCTCCTCTTCATCCTCTTTTTCTTTCACTTCTGGACTCTTTTCAACCTCTATCTCCTGACCTTCTGGCGTTTCCTCATCATCTAGACCTGTTTCCTTCTCTTTCTCGGGTCGCCCATGCTCGACGCGCTGCGACAGAAGTGTTAGGTTGTCGTTGTTCTCGGCGTGCCTACTGAGAAACCTGACCTGCCGGCGCTTCCCCCACCGGACCATCCCGTTGCACTTGAGCTCGGACCAGCACGAGCCCTTCTTGGCGATGATCCCAGTGCTCGACCCAGAAACGACAGGGGGCCAGGACTCGACGCCGCTCCCCGTAGGCCCAGAAGCCCCACGAGCTTTTGCTCTCTGCCAGCTCCGCCGCTGCGATCCTCCTCCTGAGCAGTTGGCCGGCAATTTCTGACCCCAACACATACTTCTCGTCGAGCGCTGGCGTTTTCTTTCTGTCAGTCTGGTCGCCGGAGCTGAAGTGCTTTCTCAGAGAGTAAATGCTGGGAAATCTCAGCGATACGCTCCGCCCAGCCTTTTCACTCACCTGCCAACAATTTCAAATACATAAAGTTACATACCCCCGTGATTAAAACAACTTAAAAATCCTGGGCGAAATGTCACTCTAGAACCGTATCAACAATTGATGATCACCATGGCTACGCGGACTAGCTTGAGCTGTTCTGGGTGCTTTGATGAGAGCTTGTCGTGATCGATTTCGTAGAAAAACCCCGCCGACACATCTTCTTCTGCTGCATATGCAAACAAAAGAGCAAAAAAAGTAGAGATCATCCAGTCATCCAGAAAGAGAGAATTTGAAAACTAGTCTGGCTGTAGCTCTCGGAGACAGACGTTGTAAGGGACAAAGTGCGTTTGGGAGTGGCATTTGGAAGCCACTTTCACCCCCCAAAGCCCCTTACCCAAGTGGTGAGTGTTCGGTAAAAATTTTAAAACCCCATTTGGAGAAGGCCAAGCATTCCCAAGGTTGAAAGCCCAAGGCAGGTGGGAGGCCACCTTGGGCTTTCAGCCTTCTCGGCATGCTGAGGGCTCCTTAAAAAAAAAAAAATTTCTTCCCAAATTGTCCCGTTGATTTTTGATTTTTCCGACCTTGCTCTCACTATTCATCTTCTTCTTCTTGAGCGATTGCCGACGAAGGGACCGGCGACCGTCGCGACCGCCACACCGACCCGCCGCGCCACGACCTCCGCCGCAGCCGCGCGACCCTTCGGCGAGGGTCGCGCGACCCAGATGTGGTCGCCGGTCGCGACTTTCGGGCGACCTCGTGGAGGTCGCGACCGCGACCCATTTGGTCGCGCCGCAACCTTGGCGGAGGTTGCGACCGGATCTGGCGACTCCGCACGAGATCTGGTAGCCACCAGATCTGCGTCGCCGGCCGCAACCTTCGCGGAGGTCACGACGCAAATCTGGTAGCCACCAGATCTGCGTCGCCGACTGTGCTTTAGGCGACATCCGTGAAGGTCGGGACCTGCGCGCGACATTCGCGCTGCAACCAGAGGCGCCGGCTGCGACCTTCAGGCGACCTCCACTGAGGTCAAGACGTCGCGCGACCTCGCCGCCCCGGATTCGGGGTCGCCGGAGGTCACGATGGCGTCGCGCGACCTCGCCGCCCCAGATCCGGGGCCGCCTGCCCTTGCCACTCAAATTTTTTTATTTTTCTTTTCATAATTTTTTTTACCACAAAAGTCATTTGTCCCTCCAAACACCATTTTGCTCAAGGATACTTCACAAGGGGCTTTCGAACTATAATTTACCAAACGCAATTTGCATTTTGGAAAACACTTTTTACTCAAAAGCCTTTGCATTTTTTTAAAGACTTTCCCCAAAAGTCTTTCCAAACGCACCAAAGAGGACGAACGAATCAGAGAGGCCTGACGATCGATCGGGGTCTGAGGAAAAATACCTTGGGCACAGTGAGGTGTCGCTGCGGACGGTACTATCTGTCTCCCCAAACATGGGGTCTGTGCGCCGTCTTGGCTGCTTTGTCCTCGCCTCCTGCTCAAGTACATCGTTTTCTGCAAATGAGAACCCCACAGACAGAGTCACAGTCCACACCCAGTCACCCTCTCTCTCTCTCTCTCTCTCTTCGATCGGCGACGACGATCTTCACCGAACTCGCAAATGGGAAAAAACCCGATTAGCCCTACTGTCCGACTGCGTGTGGGAGCGAGTGAAGTTGAGCCTGGGGAAGAAGATTAACGCTGTGCATGTAATGATGGTGATTTATACATCGCTGCGATATGATATGCTGCGTTCATGCAGGTGTAATCATCATCGCTAATCATCAGCCTCTGCATGCACGCACGTAATTCGTGCCATCGCGGAATCGCTAACGCAACAGAGCGCGATGGTTTCCCCACTCTCCAGGGGAGCGCGTGGGAGGGCACGCGACGGGCTTGCGTCATTAGTCTTCGATTTCGCTTTCACAAAGCCACGTTTATCGATTGCGAAATGTTTTATAATCCTTTCAACCGGCGGCAACGGACACCGCGGTGAATGTTAACAACGTAGTGATAAGGGATCGAGTGGAATTGCAATTGTCTTGCATTATTGCGTAGATATGTTGATTAATCGAGTCTATATGGCTGACACATGTTGATAGATTATTCTCACCGTTTAAGGCTGAACATAGTAACTATAAAAAGTTTTTCTTCCTCAACCATGTGGAAATATTTATTCTTCGATGGTATAACGATGTGCGTTATAATGTTTTAACTAGCTCCTTAAAATACAGGATACAGACAAAGTAAGGCAACTTTAGTCTTTCTACCAAAAAGAAATTAGCTTTATGCTGCTACTCAAGGGATTTGATTTTTCCGGATGAATAATGAGCAGAGATATGCAAGAGTTGGTGTCCCAAAAGCAAGAGGAAGACCTCGTTGTGGAGACCACCCCAACATCTTGCATGTCTTGTTTGAACTTGGACCATGATAGCCCTTTAGTTCCAATGAAGGTGACTGTCGTTTTTGCCTTCTTTTTCCAAGCGACAGCTTTTGAATCCATATTTCGGTCGGTTTTACCGCTGTTTGTAGTATATTAATCAACTAATAATTTGGTAAACAGGAAATGTATGTTGAATTGAAGAAAAGGAAAGCTACGATGGAGGACCAGCTCCGCGAGGTCTCACAGTTTCTTTGTGCAGTGGAGGTACCGAAAGTATTTCCGTGCCAGTTTTCATATTTGTAAATGGCACAAAGCAAGAATTGAGAAATACATGACTGTTCTTTTACTGAGAGCGATTATATATCAGAATGAAGTTTATCCACCAGCATTTGATGATCTGAGTTCTAACATTTCTGGCATCTCTTTATGTCAATATCCGCGAGAAGCAACGGATGAAGCAGCAGGAAACGATGGAGATGTTGAAATTGAAAACCGCTGTGGAATCAAGAGCCTCACAGGAATTGGAAGAAACAACAATGCCATCATCAACAATGAACCCAAGAACGAAAGGATCATCAGAAACCGAATCAGGAAAAGGACCAGAGGAACAGGAACAAGAAGACAAATTGCAATACCAAGACAAAATAACAGCGACCATAACAACAGGGATAGAGGACAAAGCAGGCAAGATAGAGAGACTTAAGAGTGGGTTCTGTAGGCCGTTGATACGGCTTCCCAAGATCTACATAGCTAGAAACTCGAACATCCATAAGGTTTGACAAGGATTTGTGTACCTGATTTTGAATCCATTGTTCTTGGAGTAAAACGACAACAATCCAGGACTTCAATGCTGAAGATCTTCTCCTCTATGACCCTCGATTCCTGGCTCGATGAGACCGCCACTCATGACATGCCTTATGTGAGTTCAGAGAGAATTTTGGAAAAAAGTGAGGGCTAGAGGAGGGACCTTAGCGCTATTTATAGAGTTTTGGACGGGCCCTCTCATCACGGGCCGGGCCCAACTCGGCCCACATAAGCCAGGCCCATATTATTTGCTAAGAAACTTTATACCTCACTTTATTAGATCAACTCCGTAAACGGATAATTATAATCTTAATTAATGTGGCCCACACCAGAAAAATTCTTACGGGTTCGGGATCGCAAGCCTCGGGGCACCTTCCTACGGCCCGGCACCACCACATCCCCGCCGTCGAGCTAGTACTCGGCGTCCAAGACCTCCTTGTGGCCCATACTCCCCCTTCGGTCTCCTCCTCAACCACCTTGCCACCGCCACGCCTACTTCGCCGGTCAAGCCACTAGCCGAGAAATGCCTTGTCAACCTCATTTTGCTCCGCCCACTACTACTATTATTCCAACTCATCTCTGTCGGTTCCAATGACCTCGCCGAGATCTCTCATCAACCTCAACGAAGTCCCCACCAACCAGAACATTCATGGCGTAGCGAGACTATGCACTTTGGAATCTTTAACGACGATAGCGACTGCATTCCGTCAAGTTCATTGGCTGCCCTCACTTATAAAAGAAGACCAAACGGTTCGGTCTTGAGCCCTTCTAGCGGCGCTCCTATTATTCTGCTGTATGTATGTCATATCCTTCTCTACCATTTAACCCTTCCTTTCACAATTCAAAAAATGAGCCTTCAAAACATTCTAATTTGATTGTTCTCTCTCCTCTATGACCATCTTATGCAGCTTCCGGTCCGTCACGGGACCGGGAGGACCATTGGAGATGAGCCCTATCCGAGGATCGATGATGCAAGGAGAGGAATCATGAGTTCGATCCCATCGACCGCCTCGGAGTGTCCTCACCATCAATGTCTCCTCCCTCCTCTTCGCTTTGCTTGTCAGGGACCGGACTGCTGCCATGGCTGGAGAGCCATTCCTAAATCCAAATTTATCTCGGTATAACGACGCTCACGGGGTCGACCATAATCATTCTCTTCGTCTAGTATATGATAATTTTTTTTTTTAATATGGTTTTTCTTTTACCACTTCTATTTCTTTTTTTTTTTTTTTTGTCGGTCCTACTCTATACCTATTCTACACTCACTCTCGAGACTTTTGCCCCGCCTCTTGCGGGGGCGTGGGCGTCGAAACCCACTCCTGAAACCTTCGCGTCCCCACCCCATCCCTCTCGAGAAGGTGGGGTTTGAACCCACACCTCCTCCTTCCATGTTGGAAGGGTGGCCACTGGGGCGAATCCCAGTGGTTTTTTACCACTTCTATTTCATCTGGCTGAAAGTATTATGTTTGAGGACTCGTTGGCCGTGTCCCTCCCGAGAAAATATTGGCTGGGTCTTACCCAACACGTAGGCGGTGGGTTAAATCACTCGGGAGTCGACACGTGGCGCCACGTGTGCGAGCGCGTTCGGCGTTCAAAATTCGCGCGGGCCGCGTGTGGGGCCCACCCCACAGCTCTGCGACGCCTCTGCGACGCCTGCGCCCCTGTCGAATCATCCTCCCTCTCCTCTCTCTCCTCTCTCTCTCTCTCCCCGTTCTCCGTTCGTTCCTCGGGGAGAACAAAAGTCACACCCCCGCTTCTCTCCCCCTCCTCTCTCTCTCTCTCTCTCTCTCTCTCTCTCTCTCTCTCTCTCTCTCTCTCTCTCTCTCTCTCCATTCTTGCCGACGAGCTCTCTCTCTCCGTTCTTGCCGACGCTCCTCCGCACGACGCCGACGTCGACGATGCCGCCTCCGCCTCCACCCCCTTGTGGTCGACGCCCCTCAAGCCGGTTGCCTCGCGCCGCCTCCGCCTCCACCCCCGCCTCCGCCTCCGCCTCCACCTCCGCCCCTCAAGGTCGTGTTGCGGGTCCGCCGGTTGCCTCCGTCGCCCCCGACTCCGACAACGACGACGCCGCCTCCGCCCCCGACGCCCTCTCGCGACCTCTGCTCCGCTCTCTCCCTCTTTCCTCTACGGAGCGCCCTTGCTGGCCAACCCCGATGCCGTCGCCAACGCCCTTTCGTAATTTTTTTTTTTTTTTTTGGATGCTTCTTTCATGAGTCTTACGGTTTATTCGGTAACTCACACGACCGTTCCAATCCCTATTGGTGGAAATGCAGGTGAAGGTCGTGTTGCGGGCCGATATTTCGCTCGCTACATATGACAAGGTCATCGTTATATCGGGTTAATGTTGTCTTCCCTGCATTTCTATCGTTATATCAGGTCATCATTATATATATATTGGACTTTTTCTATTCTAAGGTAGGTTTTGATTTATACCTTATTAATCCCAAACCTTGACCGTTAAGTGTTGAGCTTTGTATCTTTTCTTTCTGCAATGACCATCAAACGTTTTGGTCCTGGCCCTCCTGAGTTGTATTGCCTTCAACCTTCAGCCTTTTAAGCACATATCTATTGGTCCAATTGATCGTTGTCATTGCATGTTTTCAGGCAATTTGCAACAGTTATGGTCTCAAGATTGACAATCTCGATTCCTTGATTGACGGAAAAGCCATATGGTGCTTGCTTGACTATTACTTTCGCAAGGAACTTCATCACTCTTGTCCTTTAAAGGTCTCATGGAATTATATTTTGTTGACATGAATGATTTCATGCATTCTTTTTTGAATAATGGTAGTGTCATTTGTTCAGATGAATAACACTGATGTTGTTTATTCAGGACAACAATGGAGCAAGAGGTGAAGCATCAGTCATGGCTGCTGCTGATTATACAGATGCAGTGCACAACTTTATTTTATCGCAGAAATTGACAGGTTTACTTGGAGATTTTCCTGAGGTATGTTTTATAGAAGATTTCTCCAGCATGATACCTCACATTATATATTTTTCTTCTGAAAGTTAGAAAAGTAGTTCGGATGTTTACATGGCATCTCTCATCCTTGCTTCTGGTAAGATCCGTCGGAAATTCTATTGAATTTATGGATGTAATTAAGTGCACGTTTTTGTGAGGCTCTCCCTATTGAAGTTATGATACTTGCTGGAGTTCCATTTTTGCACTTAACCAGCATCATAATGTACGATTAAGATACCTCCACCGCAAGGATAGAACTACGATGCGTGATTTGTGCGTCACTTTTGACTTTTGAATTTAATGTATCTCCTCCTGTGGTAACATTTTCAATCAAGTTGCATGCAAATTTTGTATTTTGTCGTTGATGGATTACCATTGATGTCCTGGATTAGACAAGATTGATAGGTTTGAAAATGATATGCATGGTTGCATATGTTTTGAGTGATATTCACTTTTCGGTTAGAATGGTATGCCCAGCGTGTTTGTTTGAAATCTTTTTGCAAATAGCTGTGTCATTAACTCCATATAAACGCATGTCAGCTATATCACCACAAATGGTCCAATTTTAGCCTCTTCCTTTTTATGCATTTGCTGATATCTTGCTACACTGTGCGGACTTTCTTGTGTTGTAGTCCATTACTTTAATTAGTTGTGTTTTTAATTTTTCTAATGCAGATTCTGCAGATTAGCGATATCTTGCAGCATCATGGTGTGTGTAACAATGGTGTCATTATTTTGTTGGTGTTCCTCGCATGTCATTTGGTTATGAAGAAGAATATGGTAATGGTTTAACTGCTATCCCCATGGATAAATTATTCATTTCTCTCTTTTCTTTAAAAACTATCTTGTAGAAGTTACAGCTGAGTTTTCTTCCAAGCGGGATCATTTGAATTTTCATAAGCTCTTAAGTTGCACATGTCATGTGGAGAGAAGACACTCAAGCCATCAGCGTTTGTCCCTCTGTTAGAGGTGTTCCAGATATGTCTGCGATGTGTCTTGTCAATTCTAGTTTAGCAAAGGAAGATGGGGATAGGCCGAGCAACGAAGGTGTGTATGCTAGCATACTGATATCTAATGCGGAGAGCTTACGTAGAACTGCTGGCTAGCTGTCAAATTTCTATTAATTTATAACAACTAAAGTATAGTTTGTACCATAGGTGGAATGTGCCATCAGAGCCTCGGATTATTCCAATTTGATTTTATGAAAGCTATATCAAAGCCATCCATCTTATGAAAGTATTCTTCTAATTTGATCTTATGTAATTATTCCCTAGTTTTGATTATTTTTTTGGCTTTCACTAGATATGTCAACCCTCTTGCTTTATGTTTTGTCTCCTTGTCTATGAGATTCATTTTGCTCTATTGTATATATTTCGGGGCATCCGAGCTGTAAGCGGTCCAATGGGGTGTCTACTTATTGTCAAGGTACTTCCTTTACTTTATCCTACCACCTTATAGAGTATTTTGGCATACATGGAAACTTGTGTATACAAGGGAAAAACTAAAAATTTTGTGAATGGCACTTTGATTGCCACGGAAATTCTGGGAGTTTATGCAGTTCTAGCAGCCGCATAGACCACAAGTACTTATTTCCCCGTGCTATGACATCTGTCCAAAACAAAAGATCTAATGAGAAGAAGGATTACAATCTCCCTTTTGCAGAATTATACGGGTGATCGCTTGAACTTTGGATTGGCTCTTTGAGCTGGCTAAATCTGAAGGTTACATGGTTGAGGTACTTTTCCTGTAATTACTTCTAGATGTGATTGTGATGTTAACGTATGCTGGAGACTGGTGTCAAAAGTTTATGCCTTATTGCACATGGTGATTGTCGAAGATGAGCGTGCTTTACCTCCCCCTCAAGTCATAGTCGGGTTGAGAGGATTGGCGGGGACTTTTCTAGTTCACAAGGTTTGTGGTCTCTTTCTTAAAGGTTGTGCTTTAAATGTCCCTTTTGGCACTAAACAAGAATCTTTTCCTTCCCCACTTCTCATGGTCCACGCTTGTATCCTTAATTTTTGCCACCATCACTTTCATCTATTCGAGTGACTACGTCAACTTTAAAAACTCTCGTATTTTCTTGTTGTAATAGATCTTTAACATAGGAAGGTCCTGTTTTGGCAAATCAATTTGTAGAAAGTTTTTGAATTTTTAATTAAGAAAGTAAGAAGGACATCCCTTTCGGATTATTCTTCGAAGTTTTCATGCATCGGCAATATCTATGGTTCATTGTTGTTGAGAGACTCCACACTTCTTGCCCTACGTTTATGAGTAGTGAAAGTGAAGAATACTGATATGATTCTTTGCTTTCATTTGTCAATATAAGGTCGCCGGAGTTGTAGCCGCAGCCACGCTCTGACTTAAGGATGTTGCAGCAGAGGCAAAGCGTGCATCGAAATGTTTGGGACGATGGGTGTTGCATTATCCGTTTGCACTCTACCAGTCAAGCTTTTCACGACTACATAAGCAAGGTTCCCTCTAATTGGATATCTTTGTTTCTCATAAGATTTCCTTTTACTAATTTTTTTTGCCCATCTCGCACATTCTACTTCATGGCAGGATTCAAGATTGTTGGGCGAACTACATGTTGCTCTTTTGAAGTCAATAATTAGAGACATCGAAGATGTTGCAAGGACACCTGCTATTGGTTTGGTTATAAATCAAAATAATGCTGCCAATCCTGAAGGTGGACATCCACTGCATTGTTGAAGGGGTAAACTATCTAAACTTTGTTTAAAGAATAATGAACTTTTAAATTTTTTTCATAGGCATATGCTTGGGGTTTTGATATATGCAAGTGGCAGAAGCATTTGAATCCATTTACATGGCCAGAAATACTTAGGCAATTGGCATTATCTATTGGATTTGGTCCACAATTGAAGAAGCCTATGATTATGAATTGTCACATAATTCGACCTAATTGGGGAATCATATTCCATGGAGGGCTCTTCCATTTTTTTTTTTTTTTTTTTGCTAAGATAGAGGTCTTGATCTGCTTTCCTTCGATGGAATTCAACATTGACTCTGGCTAGTGAGTATCTGTTATTGGATTCACTTTTCTTTGACCCTACATATTGTGTTTAAGAAAAGACAGAGGATGAATTACTCAAGGTTCATTTAAGGTTGGGGATACTCATAGTCGTATCACTGTATATTGTAAACTTTCAATCCCTACTGCTACCTTATCACAATGTGTAAAGCATACCAGCATAGTGTAATCGAGGTTCCAATAATGACATTTCTATTGGGTCTCTCCATCTACTATCCATAAGAAACAAATAGAAAGCAGACGTGGCATGTAATACAGCATGTGGATGAAGTGCGACATCAATCTCTACCATGTGTTGCCACGACATTTCAATCACTTATGTAACAAACACATTTGATGTACTACTATTTGCTAGATTTACAGCACCTTTGGAATATAGGCAAACAATTTCTTCAAAACGTTTTAGGCAACAGGCTTCACCTTGTTGCTGGTATCTTTTTGGGTATTCGAAGAAAATCCGATTTGTTTCGGTCATACTTCATTCATTAAGGATGCGGATTTGGTTGTTATTTGTAAGTTGTGTTTATATTTTCTAAGAATGACGATGAAATGCACTTCGAATGCATTCTCTGGTAGTCCATCTTATACCTAGATGGAGTTGTCATGCATCTATACCTAATGGATTCTAGAATGACATTCTCTATTTGTTATTTTTTGCTTTGATGAATTTCAATGGAGGAACTTGTGATTTCAGGTTAAAGGTTGTGAAGAAGTCATTTCTACTTTACGCAGTGGTTCAGCTGCAGAGAAAGCGCTCACCATCATGCAAGATAAGGGTTTGTTACTTCCTATATACTTACACCCTACATGTCCTTTCGATACTTCTACAAGTTTGTTCTTCTTGTCTTTACGTATGAAAACTGGAATTGTCTTTTTAATTTTAAGAACTTTAAGCGCTCTTAGAAGAATCTAATAAAATTTTGATGCTAGTTTCGTTTGTTAACATTCAATTTTCGAAGTCATATGTGGATTGCCAATATTTGTGTTATGTGTGATTATCCAGGTTGCTTCAATACTTCTCCACCATGAGTATCGATTCTTTGCGTGACCAGCTGCGAGATACCATACCCCTGGACGGATTGCCCAAACTCACTATCTTGATGTCCCGGTGGATGGGCCAACTACCAGAGTGTCATCTATTGATGGAAGTGAGAAGCTACGTAGTGTTGATGGTGTTCGAGGTCACCGAATGCGAGTATGCCGTGTCTCACAAGAAGATAGAGAGCAAAACAGTGTTTTATCCCCACTGAGAGATGATCATTCCCTTCAGCCGAGAGTCTTTTGTTAACATTCAAATGGATGCTCACCAAGGAAGCCATCCATTTATGGGTCAAGTGGATTCTTCTACCCTGCCTGACAGGACAATTTTGCATGGTACTTCTGACCTGCATGTCAAGAGAAAATGGAAGGTAATTATGATGCTTCTGAGAGCATAGTATTGTCATCACTTTTTGATATAGCTTTAGGGTGACCAAAAATGTCATTTTGTTGCATATTGAAGAAAGCATAGATTGCTAGGGAAGTTGAAGCTAATGAAAACCGAATTTGCAAAGCAGTAGAGGAAGAAAATATTTTGAGGAGAAAGGTTTTCATTTATCGCTTAAGGATATGTGAGCTTTGTGGAGAAAACTTTGGCATGTCGATATCCTGTATTTTTCTATTGCGGCTGAGGTACGAATGAGGAAAGAGATGGAAAGATTTGATCGTGAAAGAAGGAAGGAAGAAGAAAGGTTGATGCGTAAAAGTAGAGAGAGGAGGAGAGATTGCTACGTGAGCAAAGGCGAGAATCGGAGTGACGGGAGAAGTATTTCTGAGAAAGAATCTATTAAGGTAAGTATTTGAGCTTGATATTGCATTTTCGCTAGTTAGTTTCTTTTGCTTTATTTGATTGGTTAAGCAGCATCTCTTCTTTTCTCTTTTCTTTACCAACTTCTCTGGTTTTTGTTTGGAAGGCGGAGAAAAAGAGACAAAAAGAAGAGCTTTGTCGAGAAAAAGAAGTAGAGAGACGGAAAGCTGCAGTGGAGAAGGCCACTGCTTGCAGAATTGCCAAGGAATCCATGGAATTTATGGAGGATGAACAGCTGGAGCTGATGGAATTAGCCGCTGCAAGCAAGGGGTTGCCTTCAATTGTTAATCTCGATCATGCCACTATGCAAAACCTTGAGTTGTTCAGCGGTAGCTTTTTTATAGCGATTACTGTTAAGACCAATTTCACTCCATTGATTCATTGATTGTGTGATATTGTTGTTTTAACTAGGATTCTATGGTAGCTAAGACAAGCTTTTAAATTCCTATGCTTTGTTTTAATCGTGTACCTTAAATTCAGTAGAAAGGAAATAGGGCCCGATCCTTTCTAGAAAATTTACCAGTGTTCCATTGTTGTCAAGAATAATTCTATACAATTACCATCATACTAAATGATGTTAACATTGGATATATGAATAAGTCACCACAATCGACTTTGTTCCCGGAAGAAAGGTACTCTGTTTTAGCTATATGTGAGCAAGATAATTCCTACAAGTGCCTTATTCATTAAGTTTTTTTCTATCTGCAGGATTCAAGAGTTTCTCCAAACGAAGGAAGATTTCCAGATGCTAATCAAGGTATTTTGTTGTGTCAACTTTCCCTTTGTTGTTTGATAGCTGTGGACAAATTAACTTTTACTCAAGAAATTTAATTACCTAGTCTCATGATTCAACTCATAACTCATAGGGACCTGAGATAGTCACGTAATATGTCACCCCAAGAAGAGAGCATAGAAAGCGAAATTTTGTAAACATGAAAGCACAAAACCAGGATGTGAGTCTTAACAAGCCAATTTGTGAGAAGAGTGAGGGTTCAAGAGAAACTTCGTCATACCGTATCCCGTAAGTAAATTCATGTCTCAACAATTGTCAGTATTTTACTAGGCTGCAAATATGGTTGCCCCTATTTTCTACTTCCTCTGCTCATGTTTCTCTGATATGCAAGATTCTTATTCTCTCACTCCAAGAAACTTCTTCTAAGGTTTTTCCTGGATGTGGTTTGTATTTTTGATGAGATGTTTAGAATGGGCGATTGAGTACGGTATTCTTTTCTTTCGTGGACTGACAGCTGTTTGTGATGCTTTCAAGCTGAAAACCTAATTTTAAGCTTTGCCTCTCTGGGCAAGACTAGACAAACTTTCTTTTTGTGAACCAGAAGTTTCATCATCTACATCACATGGCTATATATATTTGGCTCCTGGAGAAGTTCAAATCCAAGTTCCACCACTCCTGACCTTTTGAGAATGTGCAGATAACTTGGTGAAGAACGCCAGATTTGAGGAGGGTCCCCACCGCCTGATCAATTCATCCAATGGTGTACTCCTCCCCCCAAGACAGGAGGATCTCACATCTCCCCTTCCTGGTTGGATCATTGAATCGCTCAAGGCAGTGAAGTTCATAGACAAGAAGCACTTCAACATCCCCTTTGGACTCGCAGCAGTAGAGCTAGTTGTAGGAGGAGAAAGTGCGATTGCCCAAATCATAAGAACCCTCCCGAGTAAATGCTACAATCTCACCTTCGCCGTTGGAGACGCAAGGAACGGCTGCCATGGCTCGATGATGGTGGAAGCTTTTGCTGCTAAGGACACCCTCAAATTCCCTTTCCAATCGCAAGGGAAGGGGAGGTTCAAGACCGCCAGTTTCAAGTTCAAAGCACTTTAAGCAAGGACAAGGCTCACTTTCTTCAGTTCATTCTACCACACCAGGATCGACGACTTTGGCTCTCTGTGTGGCCCCATGCTTGATGAAGTTAAGAGTTGTCCCTTTGTCTAGATGTTGAGACAGGAAACCGAATGATTTTCACAAAAAACGTCGTGGAGACTTCACAGGGAGTTCTAATAGGCGTGTCTTGTATGTTGACATTTGATTGAGGCAAATTTTCTGCTTTAGCGCTTGCTTGCGCTTGCTTGTCGTTATGAGTTATGTGAGCACAACTGCTATTTCCTAGTAGAAAATACGAGTGATGGAGAGATAAGAAACTCCATAGGATCTACAATCTATCATATTGAATAAGATGAGATGGGAATGTTCTCTAGAATGACACCTGGTATATTTGTGGGAAACATTGTCTTCCAATCATGGAGGAGTTTAACCTACCCAGCAGATGGTTTCAGTCATCTTTTACAAAGAACTACAATATGATTGTTTTATTTGGTGCACCATTGACCGAGTTCTGGAGCATTTCAAGCACTCACTACAGCAGGACAGAATCTTTTGCAACTTTGGACTACAGTATAGGCAGTATGCATTATTTTCTAAATGTCATCAGGACATACAACCAAATCGATGTTTAAACACGATACTACATAAATGACAACGAATTAGAGCCAATAGGAACCTTCCATCCAAATGCAGATGACATTTCCGCAGCAAATGACAAAATCCAAGATTGAATTGGAAGATAATTTTCCCCACTAATATCAGGTTCGACAAACAACAAGCGAGATCTGGCCCAAAAGACAGCCTTGGTAAATGATAATGGAAGAACATTGGGATCAATTTCAACCAAAACATTAGTCCATAACATGGGGATGCACATCCATCCTCTATATTCCCGAGAAACAACCATATTTTGTGAATTGAAAGCACCCCACGCACCAAAATCCTCCTCCTCCACACCATATGGAAGAAATGCTGGCCGATCATCATCTTCATCATCATTCAACTTGATGGCACCTCTACCAATACTTGGGCGTGTGTGAACTTAAGGTTGATGATATTAAGGCAGCAGCATCAGAGACCAAGATAGTTTGAATGAGATCAAGGGCAGGTTGCCGCAAAGAAGGATGAAGAGAATCCTTCAAGGAAGACACAAGAGAGGGACCCTGTCCGGTTCAGTATTTTCAGAAATGAGCAATATTATCCTTCTTCCTTGTACATGTCAAGAATTCTAAACTCTGAGATTGGACACTAAAGTTCCATTCACAATAGATAGATTTCATTGGGAAAGAAAAAGAGGGATGAGTAAAGCCAATACACCTCCATGATGAAATATTTGAATATAATAAACGATCATTTGTGAAATAAAAGCTCACTCTCGGGTAAGAATGCCTAAACTTGAGGGGCAATCATCCCTGAAGATGCAGCCCTCATCATTTTCCCTTAATGTGCATAGAGCAAAATTCATAAGAAAAATCAATACAAAAAAGGCACAGATATAGAGTAGATATAGCCGTACCACATATGTGAACATTCAAAAGGGGGAGAAGGTGGATTCATCTTGTAACCTCTGTGTATGATAAGAAAAGCTATCTGAAAACACGAGATTGAATAAGTAACAAGAAAGAGCAACATGTAGTTCGCCCAACAAGTGCACCGGATAAAACTACCTGAACTTACAAGAGAATATGTACCTGGCGAGCTTTTTGTCTAGTAAGAACACGGATGTCCACCTTCAGGATTGGCAGCATTATTTTGATTTATAACCAAACCAGTAGCAGGTGTCCTTGCAACATCTTCGATGTCTCTAATTATTGACTTCAAAAGAGCAACAAGTAGTTCGCCCAACAATCTTGAATCCTGCCATGAAGTAGAACGTGCAGATGGGAATGACTCCGGGATACTCTTCCTCAGATTCTCCCTCTTCCAATGGAGCTGCAAAAATGCAACATCAGCCTAATTACATGACTGCTTTAGTCATGCCAACGCCGTGTCAATGATCGAAAGGGTCTTGTTGGCCTTGTCCGGCACCAGCCTAATGAACAGCTCGGGCTGGGCATCAAGCTTGCTCTTGTCCGTGAGGCTCTCGTATCTAATCTTATCCAATGCCTAAAGCACACACAAACCGCTCACAGATCAGAATCAATATATCACCTTCAGTATCACAATATCGCATTTCTCAACAATGCCGAAGGCAGAGCCATCCAATCAACTAAAAATGACACGCTTAAGTCTTCACTAGGCATCAAACAACTACTTCAAGCAAACATAAATCTCTTTGATCTTCAAGCCTGCAAGCCATTACGAACACCTAACAGACAAAAGACATTGAACAAGGCAACCTAGTACTTCAAAGCGAGGTGGAGGAGACGTACATCGAAGGAGTTGCTGATGAGCTCGCGGAGGAAGATCTCCTTGTTGCTGTAGAAGGTGTTGATGATCAGGCTCAGGAGCTGGTTTATCTCCGCCTGGAACGCGAACGTCTCCGCTTCCGCCATTTTTTAATCAACCTTGGATACACAGGAGTAACAGGTTTCCACAGCATCAGTGGAAAGTGGCAACAAGTTTTGGTTATAGTTTCTGCCCCTAAAAAGGTATATTACCACACCAGATTAAGGAAAAGGGTCACTGTCTCCATTGACCCATTTTCCTCAAAGTCACGTTCAAAAAATTGTGCGGTTTCCATGTTCACCCCCATGGCTGCAAATACTATGGCAAAATTGTCCTCTTTGTCATCCTACATAAATTTGCAGCACATCTTCAGAAATGATATTGAAAGAGAGTGTTCGGAATATTAGAGCAAGATGAAGACTTACAGCATTGATTCTCAAAGAAAAGAAACAAATAAAATAAGATCGGGAATCTTCACAAAGAATGCATTTAGCAATCGAGAAGTCTAGCGGATAATAGCGAGCAAGTACATTTTAGGTGAATTCTGAACCTTCACTCCAAAACCGTAGGAAAATTCTATGAAACTAATGGTAGTTCATTAAATTATCGAGGCAACAAAACTCTGCTCAAATTTGTGGACGTCGCTGATCATCAACGACTTGCTTGCCGATTCCCATGATCCCCGAAGTCCTCGAGCCGGCGGCCATACAAAAGCTGTCTCTTCTACGTGTCTGAAGATGAAGAAAAGGCGATGGTCGGAAGAGGGGGAGACAAGAGATCAGTTTGATATCCAAATGAGGAAGCGGCCCCATGGTTATATAGAGGGATCGCAGAGAAGCTCAAAGAAAAGCCAACCGCCAAACTAGGTGGCCAGGTACACCTACCCAGTCCCTATAGTACGGCTATGTATTCAATAGTACCATCCGCTTTTCCTTTCCCTCGTGCCGCCGTCACTTTAACAGCGAACAAATGTGAAAAAAAAACTAAAAGACACGGATTTGATTTTCGGGGCTATTCATTTAAAAAGAATTACATGGAGAGTGATTTCTTCCGTTTTGAGAATATGGACACAACCACCCAATATTTAAACAAAGTTTAGAAAAGCATAGTTTACCCCTTCAACAATCTGAGGATGTCCGCCTTTAGGATTGCCAGCATTATTTTGATTTACACCCAAACCAGTAGCAAGTGTCCTTGCAACATCTTCGATGTCTCTGATTATTGACTTCAAAAGAGCAACATGTAGTTCGCCCAACAATCTTGAATCCTGCCATGAAGTAGAATGTGCAGATGGGCATAAAAATTAATAAAAGGAAATCTTATGAGAAACAAAGATATCCAATTAGAGGGAACATTGCTTACATAGTCGTGAAAAGCTTGACCTGGTAGAGTGCAAACGGATACTGCAACACCCATCATCCCAACCATTTCTGATGCACGCTTCGCCTCTGTTGCAACATCCTTAAGTGAGAGCCCAGCTGCGGCTGCAGCTCTGGCGACCTTATATTGACAAATGAAAGCAAAGAATCATATCAGTATTCTTCACTTTCACAACTCATAAACGTAGGGCAAGAAGTGTGGAGTCTCTCAACAACAATGAACCATAGATATTGCCGGATGCATGAAAACTTCAGGAAGAATAATCGAAAGGGATGTCCTTCGACTTTCTTAATTAAAAATTCAAAAACTTTCTACAAATTGATTTGCCAAAACAGGACCTTCCTATGTTAAAGATCTATTACAACAAGAAAATACAAGAGTTTTTAAAGTTGACGTAGTCACTCGAATAGATGAAAGTGATGGTGGCAAAAATTAAGGATACAAGCGTGGACCATGAGAAGTGGGGAAGGAAAAGATTCTTGTTTAGTGCCAAAAGCAACATTCAAAGCACAACCTTTCAGAGAGAAAAAGACCACAAACCTTGTGAACTAAAATAGTCCCTGCCAATCCTCTCCTCCCGACTATGCCTCGAGGGGGAGGTAAAGCACAATCATCTCCGACAATCACCATCTGCAATAAGGCATAACCTTTTTGACACCGAGTCTCCAGCATATGTTAAAATCACAATCACATCTAGAAGTAATTACGGGGGAAGTACCTCAACCATGTAACCTTCAGATTTAGCCACTCGATGCAGCCAATCCAAAGTTCAAGCGATCACCTGTATAATTCTGCAAAAGGGAGATTGTAATCCTTCTTACATTAGATCTTCTGTTTTGGACAGATGTCATAGCAAGGAAATAAGTACTTGTGGTCTATGCGGCTGCATAAACTCCCGGAATTTCCGTGGCAATGAAAGTGCCATTCACAAAATTTTTAGTTTTTCCCTTGTATACACAAGTTTACATGTATGCCAAAATACTCTATAAGGTGGTAGGATAAATTAAAGGAAGTACCTTGACAATAAGTAGACACCCCATTGGACCCGGTTATAGCTCGGATGCCCTGAAATTTATACAATAGAGCAAAATAAATCTCATAGACAAGGAGACAAAACATAAAGCCTCACTGAAACTGAGCTGTTGGAGATGGGAATTTATTCTCACCTTCCTTAACTAACCAACACAAAACTAATCAAATATGAGATACCATTGTTACCTTAGCGAGAGAGACAAGACACAAGCGATCCGGGATCAACAAAGGCATGTATTTGCAGCAAGCGCCTAAGAGCAGGCCAATAAATTGCATTGGCCGCAAGAGATTAAGAAAGTTACATAGAAGCATGATGAACAAACATGTAATCTTACAGCAGCAACACAGATAAGCGAATCCCATTTGCTCCATCTTTCCACATGAGCAGAAACCCATTTTATCACGAGGCAACAGAGCTGGGGTAATAAAATGGAAACTTAACATCTTACTATAGAGGCAAACTTGTCCTGAAAACAAAGAGCTAGTGGTGTGTTTACTAAACACTTAAGCATCATCACTCATAATCCCGATGCAGTACAACACACTGAATACAAGAAAGCATCTCTTTCAACTCACATTACTTGAGTACCTTCAATCGATAATTAGAATGGGACTAAGAGAGTTAAGGGGGAACAAAAAGGTAGGACCGACTTCTTTTGCTGTTTGACTCTAATTTATAAGTCAAAACTTAAATACTTTTGAAGTCATTTTTGATTCATCATTGTTAATTGCAATTAATATAACATGCTGGGTATGGACAAGCCTTCAAGCAAATCGAGACACATATTACTTATGAATAGAAGCAATAGTTAATGCCCTATCCATTTCATTAGTAATGCGTCAAAAGTATGGGAATAGTTGCATACCGTAGAGGGAAAATTAGAGACACAGCTAATCTCCACTTTGCATAAACAAGCCACTTTGTTTTTTAACACTTCCTTTAGCACGTTGTAAAGTTGCTACAACTTCAACAAGCACATTCCATGTGTCTGCAAGTCAAATGTTAAAAAAACCCATCAAACAAATCTAGTAACTTCTATTTTGATCACCACTTTGCATTCACAAGGTTATAGGTCATCTTGAACCATATGTTGGACATGTCTTCATTTTGTTCTATTCAAGAATTTAGAGTCTCAACAACAGAAAGTACACCAACAAGGGAAAATCAAACACTTTAAAGCAAAATATAAGTTGATTTTGTGAGTCCATGATAACCACTTTTGACTAAAGTTTTACGGTGAGTCCTTCATCAGATATAGAGTGACATAAACTTTCAACATGAAGAATTCTAAAACAAGAACAATAAATGGAGCTCATCCCCTCTGTATTTGGCCTATTCATCTTTGATGAATTCACATTCGTTAACCATGAGCAGAGTTTAATGACTATACTGTCATTGGAGAAACTTTGAGGAGCAACTTCTGAGACAGTGGTACCAGTCTGAATATGATCATCCGAATTTACTTCCTTGGACCACAGACTATGTCGAATAAAAGAAAGTGCCCACGCAGAGTATTGTTGCAGCTGATTATCTTCAGAATGTTGAGCAACAAGAAACATCTCTTGCATTGATGATGTTAACAAAGGCTTGCGAGACGAGGACTTGAAAGAAGCACACGCATTATATGAGAAGATTCCCGCCAAGAGAACATTTCACCGTAAGAAACAAGGACCACGAAAATGATTAGAAGGCTAGTTGAGGAAAATCCTCAATCACCTTCACTGTAACAAGCGTAATTGGAGGATAAGGGATGAATCAAAACCAACCCGGCACGCACCCAAAGAATTAACAATTCCAAGCATCCCTCCCAGATAAGTGGAGGGAGGCTGAGGATTGGAATAATATCTCCTCAACAATTCCAAGTAACTCTTTCGAGACATCCAACTTCAATGGAATCTATTCCTTCCTTCACAACACGGGCAAGGAGACTCCCTGCTCCAAAGACATGATTCCATCACCAAGCTCGGTGGAATGCACCGACTTTTTAACAGACAATGATTCAGATATAAGTTCTCTATAACTATTCATCAGTTGGTTTAGTTCACCAACATCCATCAATTCTACTCTACCGGCAGAAAGCCACAACCATGGGAAGTGCAAGACAAGATCCAACGAGATAGAAGCATCTCGGATCCTTCATTGCGGGAGTTAGAGCTCCAAACAAATAGCTCGTGTGTGGAATCCATGAAGTTATCAAGTCCTTTATCTTCGGTGTCACATCAATTTCCCCACTTCGGTAAACTGCACTAATAGAGATGCCCAAACCAAGAACAAGTCCAGCAAGACCCCAGTGTCTTCCTCCACAAGATCACTTTGTCCTCATTCAAGAAATGAGGATTACGATATCTACCATTCTCACACATGTCATTGGGAAAATGTTCACACAAACTTTGAAGAATCTGGGATGTTGATCTTGTAAGTTCCAAGATCTTGATAGATAATGACCTGATAACATTCCCTACTAATTCAACTTCAGCCATCTTGTAGGAATCTCTGTCGGCATTATTAGCGGCTTGGTCCTAGTTAGAAGATCCTGGCATGAAAAACCCAAGCCAACTCCACAGGCTCCTTTCACAAAGGTGCTTTTGCTACTAGACAAAACCTATTAGGCACACATGATCAGTAAATAAACACAATTATCAGTGAGAAAACCAGCACTTGTTCCGTTATTATTCTTTAATTGGGAACATTAAGAAAACAGAATTATCATGGGCAACATGGTGACAAACCTCAAATCTACGAAAGAACCCACCATGCAAAGAGGAAACTCAAGTGCAAACCAAAGAAACTATACCAGCTATCATAAGGTACATTTTCCCACTCTAGCATTTGACCATTTGAACCATCAGCATTTGTTAAACATCATACCTTACGGTATGAGACTAACCTTCGTGCCGAAAAGGACCGTGGGATAGTAACAGCAATCTTCGGCAGATCGTCGATGTCCCTCGCGGAGGCGGAGGTGGAGGCGGAGGCGTCGGAGTCGGGGGCGACGAAGGCAACTGGCTTCAGGGGCGTGGGAGTCAAGGGTGATGGAGGCAAACGGCGGAGGGGGGTCGACGTCGATTCGGGTTCAAGGGAGGAGGCGGAGACTGCGTCGGCGTCGGAGTCGGGGGCGACGGAGGCAACCGGCGGAGGGGCGTCGGCATTCGAGTCGGGTTCAGGGGTGTAGGGGGAGGCTGCGTTGGCGTCGACGTTGGCGTCGGCGTCGGAGTCGGGGGCGACGGAGGCAACCGGCGGAGGGCTGTTGGCGTCGCGGTTCATTGGAAAGGGCGTCGGCGTCGCGGGAAAACAGCAGAGGAGAGAGAGCAGAGGCGTCGGCAGAGGTGGAAAGGGCGTCGGCGTCGACCTCGCGGGCAACCAGCGGAGGAGAGCAGAGGCATCGGCGTCGGGCGTCGCGTGCAAACAGCGGAGGAGAGAGAGCAGAGGCATCGGCGTCGGCGTCACGGGCAACCGGCGGAGGAGAGCAGAGGCGTCGGCGGAGGTGGAAAGGGCATCGGCGTCGCAGGCAACTAGCGGAGGAGGCGTCGCGGGCAACCAGCGGAGGAGAGAGAGTAAAGGAGGGGAAGAGCATTCGGAGAGAAGCCTTGCGACTTTTGTTCTCTCGCAAAACGGAACGGAGAACGGGGAGAACGGGGAAAGAGAGAGAGAGAGAGAGAGAGAGAGGAAAGAGAGGACGAGTGGACAGGTCGCAGAGGAGAGGAGGAGAGAGAGCGTAAGAATGGTGGGCCCCAGGAGCGGCACGCGCGCAAATTTCAAACCTCTGACGCGCTCGCACACGTGGCGCCACGTGTCGACTCCGAGTGGTTTAACCCACCGCCTACGTGTTGGGTAAGACCCAGCCAATATTTTCTCATCCCTCTGGATAGACGCACTGTTGTCATTATTGTACGAGACAACAAGACAAACTCTCCGTGCTTCACCAACCAGCGTCGGCTCCGAATAACCGATGTCCATGTCCTCTTTATTCTCCATTACCTTTTCTCGGATAATTTAGTATGTTGGACCCACTCTTTTGAGACTATGATGTGTTTGATTCATGTATTCATCTTTAAAGCGATTGAACTTGTCTTAAAGAATGACGTTGTTTCTTTTAGTTATACTGAATTTATCATGCTAGTTATAAGGTCAAAAGCCATCTAAATTTCGAATGTTCAAAGTAATTGTAGCTTATGGGTAGATTCTACATTAAAAATAGTTGCATCCATCGCAGGTAAAGAAGCAAAAGTACATAGTTGAAACGATTGCCTACGTCTCTAACCCGAGTAAATTTATTTGCACAACAAAATATATAATCAGCTAGTCCTGAATAGGGGATAAGTACACTAATGGTGCCAAAAGTTATGTACGGCGCTCACTTTGGTGCCAAAAGTTTCCGTCGGATCACTTAAGTGCCAAATCGGAGAAAAAACGCTCACTTTGGTGCCACCGGCGAAAATTTCCGGCCAAAATGATTACGTGGCTTTATATTTAAAAAAAAATTCGATAAACCCCTTAAACGACGTCGTTTTTTGTCATACTTAAGAAAACAACGTCGTTTTGCCGTCCTACGTGGATGGCTTAGGAAAAACGACGCCGTATAGCCCATTTGTGATTGAAATTAGGGTTTTTTGAAATTAGGGTTTTTTTTGTTCATCCTCGCCGACCCACCGTGCTTGGCCACCGTCGTTGAGCCACCATGGTCGGCCACCGTCGCTCGGCCACCGTGCTCGGCCATCGTCGTTGGGCCACTGTCGCTCAGTCACCGTCGCTCGGCCACCGTGCTCGGCCACCATCGCTCGGCCAAGAAGTGATGGGAAAATAGGAGGCGAGGGACAGAGGAGGAGGAGGAGGAAGAAGGGGGATTAAAGGTGCGAGAGAGAGAGAGAAGACGAGGTGTGCGAGGGAAAGAGTGGTTGGTGCTGGTGTTGTTCTTTGGGGAAGAAAACGCGGCTGCCATGGCTTCTCTCTCTCTGTTGGTGTCGTTTTTTGGGGAAGAAGACGATATCGCCATGGCTTCTCTCTCTCTCTCTGCTGGTGTTGTTCTTCGGAGAAAACACAAAGTGCCGCCATGGCTTCTCTCTCTCTCTCCGGTGTTGTTCTTTGGCGAAGAAGACAACGCCGCCGCCATCTCTCTCTCTCTCTCTCTCTCTCTCTCTCTCTCTCTCTCTCTCGATTTGGGGATTTAGGGTTTCGACTTGGGATTTAAGACGCCAAACGACGTCGTTTGGTTGTTTACACACTGAATGGACTTTCCGGCGAGCCACATTAGTATAAAAAATTATTAAAAAAAGGCCACGTCGGATTTCCGGCGGTTCAGATCGGCGTTGGCACCAAAGTGAGCGTTTTTCAAATTTTTTGGCACTTAAGTGATCCGTCGGAAACTTTTGGCACCAAAGTGAGCGCCGTACACAACTTTTGGCACCATTAGTGTACTTATCCCCCTGAATAGGGGAAAACTTCTAATCCCACATTCTAGGATCTGCTTGCCCCTTGAATATTGGATCTTTGGCATTTGTTCACGTTCGGTTCCACTTTTGTGTTTAAAGCATCATTCGAAAGAAAGCCGGGGAGAAATTTTCTATGCTGGAAAATTTAACCTGAATTAATAATTTCCGTCATATTTTTTTTTTTTTTTTAAAGGGAAAAAATCATGAAAAACCCCGAACTTTGCCCCGAGTGACACATTTACTCCGAACTTTTTTTTTGTGCCATGAAAAACCCCAAACTTTCCAAACTGTGACACATTTACTCCATAAGGGCATTTTTATCTTTTTAGTTTTTTTATCTTTTATCTTTTTTTTCTTCTTCTTCCCTCCACCGGCCATGGCGGATCTCTAGAGGTTGTAGAAGTCCTCCCGGCCTGCAATGTTGGGCTTTTACTTGCTGACAAGTCAAACACTTGGCGACGTGCTTGGCAATGTCCGCCTTCATACCAGACCACCAATAGTGTTGACGTAAATTTTGATACATTTTTGTGTTCCCCGGGTGGATCTTTGTAATTACTACGATGTGCCTCGGACAAAATTTCTTTCTCGAGTTCAATATCATCGGTACCACCAAACGTCCTCGGCACCTTAGTGTTCCATCTTCAGAGATCTGAAAGTCCGCCTTTCTTTTCTCAGCATCTGCCTGTAGGATTTTCTGTACATCAGGGTCTGTCAGTTGGAGTATCTTGATTTTGGCCTGGATATCCGGTTCAATTCTGAGGGTGGCCATAAGACTAGATGTAGCACCCCTGAACCAACTGAGGCTGCCACAGTTACCTATCTAACTTCGCTTTACATATTGAGCCGTAAATTCTTGGGCTCTCATTTTTTTTTTTGCGAAACGGTCCCAGCGCAAAATCTTACAAGCGGAAGTAAAATTAACATCTTCATTTCTTTTCCCGACAATCATAATATAATGCACACCAACTATTTCATCGAGTAGAAAGTCAAGACCCGAACACTCTACATAGTAGAAGATGGACATCATTAGTCGGTACATCAAAATGCCGTCGTATTTCTATACTTGACTATATTTCAAAAGATGACCGACATCTCTTCCAAATGATCATATACTTAAAGTCCATCGATCGGTGTCGGCGTCCAAAAGTTCCTTCCTTTGTTGTCCTCCTCCCGGCAACCATATCCAGCCACTCGGTCTATCTCTCGGTGGCCGTGTCGGTAGAGGTATCTTGTCTAGTCTGAAATGTTAGTCCCCAAAAGGGGTGAGTACAACCACTCAGCAAAGATATAATCTCTAGACTACCCATACCTTGCAATCAAGCACATCACAACAAAATGTAAGCAACATAGACAAGCATTTCAGTCATCAAGTTGCAGTCACATCATGCTTTCACAAATCAGCATTTTAACAATGTACATACCTCTTGTCATGCAAGCCTTTCATAATCTCACAAGACAATCAAAAGCTTTTGAATATCAAAATCATGATCACAGGTGAACATTTCAGCCACATGCCTTGACATTAACCTCAAAGCATACATCCATCAACCATGTGTGCTCATAGTGCAAGTATTTCTCATGTTCACCTAGTTCATCACCCATACACATTTCACATTAGCATCTTTTATACATATGAGCATGTCACATCATTCAGCGAACACGTATGCCAATGTTTCACCCCATGTGCATGACTCACATGATCAGCTCAATTCATGCTCATGCATATCAACAATGTCGTGTGCACCTTTTAAAGTTTCACAATGCTCATGCATATGACCAACTTTATGTGCACCTTTCACAGTTTCACAATGCTCATGCATTCATATCAAATTCTTGCAATTTCAAATGCAAATCTCGGTAAGAACCAACCGGCTTCCGGCCCCCCACATTCCGGGCATCTCACACCCAAAATTGGCATCGTGAGGCATCACGGCACACACGCTCCGTGCTTCCGGCATTTACACTCCCTGGCCAGGCATCTCGCACCCCAACTGGCATCACGAGGCATTCACGGCACACACACTCCGTGCTTCCGGCACCCCCAACGCTACGGGCATCTCAACTCCGAGGCCATCCAGATTTACGCACACAGGCTACTTGGGCATCCGGCATTTTCACTCCCGGCCGGGCATCTCGATACTCCCGAGGAATAATCACCCATGTCATGCAATTATCTCTTTCATATGCATGCTCTTATGACATGTTACATGATGTTCAATTAGGCAACAGCAAACTACATCACATGTCCTCTCTCACAAGACATGGATTTCACTTAAACATGCCTCATTACATGTTCCATGCTATTCATGAGCAAAAACAGCAAGTAATGCCATGTATGTTCACTCACATGACATGAATTTCACTCAACATGCTTTAACATATCAATGCTCCACAATTCAGCATGTATTCGTTGAAAAGACAACTCATTTAAACCACATATATCCTTAACAAAGTATGAAATTCATGCATACATAACAATTATGGCCACATGGAATGCTCCTCATGTAATATGCACACTCCAATGATGAATACCAAAGGAAATGACACACGGCCATGTCATCACAACCATATCTTTGCCAAACAGCATACATAGCCTTCAAAGAATCCATATTTTTACCATTTATTTGGCCATATCATGTACTACCATTTAACCATAGCATTATACACACTTAGTAACACATCTTTCATCAAGGAATCATCCCCAAATAATTCACACATAGGAAGATATGAATTGTACAAAATCAGTTTTGACATTCTCAATTTTCAGCATACACGGTATTCATATGTCTAGAAATTTAATGCCTTAATGTGACTCAAGAATTACCACTTTTAACTATGTTGCAGCCAAGAGTCTAATGAACACAATCCATGAAGAAAACATCACCAAATTCGTGCTCCATAAGTTTCCACAGTGAACACTCATCCTCGGTATACTGTTCATTAACGCCCAGAAAACATCACCACAAAATGACCTTAATTGAGCTATCTATCCACCTTATTTTGTTCTGATTTTTGGATATGTTATAGACCAGCAAGTATTTCACAACTTCCATGAAGAAATCGAGTTAAGAAAATCATGAAAACATCACCAAAATAGTCACGCAAGTTTCTGTGTTCAATCCATCAATTTCTAGAATACAACGACCAGAAAACTCAAGCATTTCACCAAGCTACACTCAACGAAATGAGCTCAATTTTTAGTATGTTATATCCCAGAATGTCCTCAACAAATCATAAGAAGAGGTCGAATCAAAATTCCCCACAGAACTATACAAACCACTAGCATCAAGGCTGAGAGGTCTACTAGCGACTCCGAGAATGCTCCGGTTCCTAAGGAATTGGTTTTCACCCCTCAAACCCCCTTCAAATGCTCTCATTTTCGACTATGTCACAGATCAAGAGGTGTACAACAACTTTCTGAAGACATCAAGATCCAATTCCCCCTCTAAGACCCTCTACCCATGCATGCAAACAAACTGCGCAAAACTGTTCTTGGAGCCCGATTTACTCCGGTTTTTGATTTCCTCTTAAAAACTCAACATTCCAGCCAAGAGATTCGAGATTTCTACAACTAAACATCATTACAAGAAGCATGAGAGGACTAGAAATTTATCTTGCCTTTAGTTTGGTCAAGATTGATGAAGAAACGGCGTCAAATTGCTTGAAGAATCTCTCGGCTCCTTCCTCTTCTTCTGCCCAAGCTTTTTCCTTCTCTCTCTCACTCTCTCTCTTCAGTCGAGCAAAGGGGTTGAGGGACGGCAAGGCACGGTTTCCACTCTTCAATTGAGTAATAATTGAGTCTAAGCCTAGGTGTCCATGCAAGAGGACACATGGCAAGGGAAATTGCCACCTCACCCTTGCCGTGCGTCTTCCCCCCGGCCGAAGATGGAGATTTTCCTTGGGCCTAATTAGGTCCAATTTCCTTTAATTACTAAGCCCACAAGTTAATTTAATTAAACTTTGATCCATAAAAAAAAATTCTTTGGCCGTAGGTCATATAAATGCACAAGAATTCACTCAATTCCACACTCTAATCAATTTAAACCTCATAGCCACTACGTCCACCAAAATAATTTAATTACAACTAAAAAGACAAATGGTTAGAATTCCACAATTAAATTAATCACTACTTCCCATCTTGATAAGTTGCCAGAATAAAATTAAGGATGCCACACTAGAGAGGTGACCTACCTCAAATTTGAACATCGAATCTCGCGCCCCTTCAATTAAGTTCCACTCCTTTATTAATATATGAGCTACTGAAGACTTTCGGCTTAAGGCATCGGCGACTTTATTTGCCCTTCCTGGATGGTATAAGATATCACAGTCGTAGTCTTTCAGCAATTCCATCCGTCTGCGCTGTCTCATGTTCAACTCCTTCTGAGAGAACAAATACTTGAGACTTTGATGGTCGGTGAAGATCTGGAATCTTTTTCTGCACAAGTAGTGTCTCCAAATTTTCAGAGCGAAAATAATTGCCGCGAGTTCTAAGTCATGCGTTGGGTAATTTAGTTCATGAGGTCTCAACTGACGTGACGCGTATGCAACTACTTGGCCATGTTGCATTAACACGCAACCCAGTCCTCTGAACGACGCATCACTATAGATCTCGAATCCTCCTGGACCAGACGGTATGGTCAGTACAGGTGCGGTAGTAAGCTTTTCTTTAAGCTCTTGAAAACTACGCTTACACTTGTCTGTCCACACAAATTTTTCCTCCTTTTTCAGAAGTCGTGTCAAAGGCGATGCTATAGCTGAAAATCCTTCCACAAATCGTCTGTAATACCCAGCTAAGCCTAGGAAACTTCGATTTCCGTCACCGTAGTTGGTCTCGGCCAATTAATTATCGCTTCAATCTTGGATGGATCTACGAAATTCCTTCTCCCGATATTACATGTCCTAAGAAAGTCACACGAGTCAACCAAAACTCACACTTGCCGAACTTGGCATACAGCTCATGAGCCCTTAGAGTCTCGTAGTACCATTCTTAAGTGTTCTTCATGTTCCTTTGGACTTCTTGAGTATACCAGGATATCATCGATAAACACAATTACAAACTGATCCAGGTATTCCTTGAAAACTCGATTCATTAGATCCATAAAAGCAGCTGGAGCATTTGTTAACCCGAACGGCATCACTGTGAATTCGTAATGGCCATATCGAGTACGAAATGCTGACTTTGGAATGTCCTCTTTTCTAATCCTCGGCTGATGGTATCCCGTCCTCGGGTTGATTTTGAAAATATTGACGCACCTTTGGTTGATCAAACAAGTCGTCGATCCTCGGGAGTGGGTACTTGTTCTTAATTGTTACCCGATTGAGTTGTCGATAATCAATGCACAAACGCAAAGTGTACCATCTTTCTTCTTGACAAAGAGAACCGGTGCTCCCCATGGTGACGCACCGGGACGTATAAATCCTTTATCTAACAAATCCTGCATCTGTACCTTCAATTCTTTCAGTTCAGACAAAGCCATCCGGTAAGGAGCCTTAGAGATGGGTTTCGTTCCGGGGGCTAACTCAATTACAAATTCGATTTCTCTTTCTGGTGGTAGGCCTGGTAGTTCTTTTGGAAAGACGTCTGGAAACTCTTTTACCACTGCAATATCTTCAACTTTCAGTTCTTCCACTGTCGTGTCCATGACCATCGCCAAGTAACTCAGACAACCCTTATTTAATAACCGGGTCGCCTCAAGTGAGGAAATTAGGGTAATCGAAGGTCCTCCTCGACTTCCATTGAACTCGAAACTTTTACTTTCTAGCAGGCTGAACTGGATCATTTTACGATAACAATCCATCTTAGCTCGATGCTTGGTGAGCCAGTCCATACCAATTATTACATCGAAATCATACATGGCTAGAACTATCAAATCTATCTTTCCCTCTTGCCCACCAATTACCAATTTGCAATCCGGACAACCCATCATGGACAACACATTATCTTTTAATGGTGTTGATATACTAACAGCTGATTTCAACCGTTTAGGACTCAATTCTATTAACTTTATAAATTGTTCGGCTACAAATGAATGAGTCGCACCAGGGTCAAATAAAGCGTATGCTGGATGATCATTTAGGGAAACAGTACCTGCGAACACATTCGGTGCGTCCTCTGCATGATCTCTAGTGATGGCGTACGTCCTTCCTCTGACAGGAGGCCTAAGCGGGTTCACCTTGCTTTGTGCATTCGGGGGTGCATATCCCCTGTTCTGGCCCATCGGTGGTGGTGGTGGCAACTGTTGTCCTCCCCGTCGACTGGGACACTCTCTGACCTGATGGCCTTGTTGTCCACAACCAAAACAAGCTCCCGTTCTAAGGTGACATGGTGCAGATCCATGTTGTTTCCACGTGAAGCGACAAGTTCCATTATTATTCACTCTTGGCTTACTCACTCCACCTTTTCGTTGGGTGGAATAGGATATCTTCTACGACCATGGGTTTCTTTCCAAACTTGATCTTGCTCCTGTTCACATTGAACCTCGATCCCGATGCGGCGGTTTTGCTCATTCAGATCTCTTTCTATCGGTTGGGCCCGACGATAAACCTCTCGGTAGTCATTCGAGATCAAAAGGCACCAATGGTTGCTTCAGCTCTAATCGGAGGCCATTCTGAACCTTCTAGCCTTTTTCGGGGATCCTCTACCAGCCTTGGGGCATACCGTGAAAGCTCGCAAACTTGACCTCATACCGGTCACAGTCATGGGTCCCTCGGCGAAGACGCCGGAACTCTTCCATTTTCTCGTTCTCTCGGCACTCTTCGTGAAATACTTTGCTCATTAAATGCCCTAAGGAAAACATCCCATGACGGAACTACCCCTTCGGAAACACGGTCTCTCGGGTAGCTCTCCACCATATATCGGCATTGTCCTCTAGCCGATAAACCGCTAGAGTTACTTTCTCTTCCTCATTGCACCTTAAAAGTGCAAATTCCTTTTCTGACGAGAATCCAATGGGAAGCGAGTCTCGGGGTCTCCAATACTAGTGAACTTTGGCGGATTCAGCTTCAAAAAGTGTTCCACTAGCTTGTATACAGGTCTGTCAGCAACCACATTCCCTTGTGGAACTTCAACAGATGGGGTGATAGATGCACCCACAGCGGCGGCATTGGCAGCAACGTTAGCGGCAGCTGTAACGGCGGCATTAATGGCAGCAGTTTGATTTTGAGCTTGCTGTCCCATCAAATCTCTCATGGCCTCTAGCGCCTGCATGATCCCAACTGATCCTGGATCACCAGGTGCTGCTACCCCAGCACCAACCGGTGGAACCGGTGGCGGTGCTACACCACTAGCACTAGCCTGAGCCGGCGCTTTACCCCTATTACCTCGAGCACCACCTCTAGTCGGTGCCCTAGCCCGAGTAACTAGTCTGATCGCCCTTTTCCTAGGCGTCCTCTGGTCTTGCTCACTCATGGTGCAGATTCTATATAGACACCTGCTTCCCATTCCAACATCAGGTTAGAATTTGAGTGGGCTCACAAACAAACTATCAATCAACTATCACACACATGCGCCAGCATATTCATTGTCTTTCCTACTAACTATCCCATGACTTGTGGCATCCCGGAATTTTTATTAATAACCCTTGAGATATAGGTAGGCGAAGATAATTTTGTGAATTTTTAATTGGCAATGAAAATTGCCCATGACTCGTACCAAGGCTCGACCATGAGCTTGTAAGGAAATATATATTATTAATATAAGACTTTGGCTATGTGATTTGAGTTTGTACATGTTATAAGTTAATTTAAATTCTTGATTTAATCTAATCAAGAAATTATTATTATTAATTAATAAAAAAATTTATTTATTTAATTTAGAATTTGGGCCGACTTTGAGTGGGCCTGCGACGGGCCAAGTGGGCCGGCCACATGCCCACAAGGTCGCCGGCCCATAACCCAAAACAATGGGCGACCGACGCAAAACAAAGGGGAGGGAAGACCGGTTTGCATGCAAATTTCTGCATGCAAACCAAGTGTGAAAATCATCATTACTAGTAATGATGGTGTGAAGGGATATATAAGTGAGGAGTAACCGGTTTAGAGGGGTTGGACACACATAGAGAGAGAGAGAGAGTGAGAGAAAGAGAGAAGGAAGAAGAGAAGGAGGAGAGGAGAGGAAGACGCCGACTGTACCTCCGCCGTGTTCATCGCCCGTTTGCTTGATTTTTTTTGAGTCTAAGGCAAGTGATTAATTCCCTCATCTACTCTTGCATGTCTTGGTGTGGATCTAGTGTGGTTTTTTGGTAGAAATCGTGGATGGTATGAGCTGGAAGTAAGATTTTTGGACTGGGTTACTTGCTGGTGTTTTCGGTTTTGTGTGAATCTGCATGCGCCAGAAACTTGTATGGATTTGCATGTGGTTTTGGAGTGAGAATTTCATCTTTATTTCTTCATGAGATTTAAAGAGAACATTCTGAATTTTAACATACTAAAAATTGAGAGAAAAAGGACAAGATTTGAGGGGTGAACTCTATTTTCTAAGAAAATGTTCAGATCTGGTGATGCATGTTGAGTCCGAGTTATTCTGGTTGCTGTATCTAAAATTCTATTGAGAATCTTGCTTCGATGTCTTCGTGAAAATTGTAAAGAACATGAAGAGGAACAACATATCAAAAATTGAGACCAAATGAACGAGAATAGCCTAGGGAAAGGTCGATTTTTCTGAGAACGTGAGTACCGGGTGAACTGTACTGGACATCAGTAGCTTCGACGGCCTATAAGAGGGTTTTCCTTTGGATTTTTCACTTCGATGTCTAAATGAAAGTTGAAGAGTATCCTTTAAACAAGAACATATAAAAAATTTAGAGAAAAAGAAGCACAATAGGTTGGTCATACGTACTGATTTCGGAAGAAGGACATGCTGGGAACATCGTTTTATGAGCAGAAATTCTTTTTACTTATAATAAATTTTCTATAAAGAAATTGGTCTAAGTGTCTTCATGAGAAATTTATATTAGAGTCTTGTGGATCATATGGTGAAGTTTTATAAATTTTAAAGGCCAATTGGTTGATAAATTTTAAGGAAAGGTGAATGTTAACACTGGACGTCGACTGGAATGCAATAATGTTGGAACAGTAGCTTATAATTTTTACACTTAATTAATTAAAATGAATCTGAATTTGATGTCTTAATGAAAAATATACCTTAACATATTGGCTATCACGTGGTAAATTCTTGTAATTTTTGAAGCTCGTTTAATAATTAATTTTAAATAAATTGAAAAACGGTGCAAACCGTGTATACAAGGGTTAGCCGCTTGATTTATTAATCTATATCTTTTTATGTAATGACTATTTGGACTTGAATCCTTCTTGAATGTTGTACCTCTATGTCTTGTCTATGTTGTGGTTTAATTTTGTAATTTGTAGAGGCCATTTAATTATTTAAATAAGGAGAATGCCGAATTGATGTAAGTTGAGGAAATTGAAATTTTTCCCTTTGTAAAAGTTAAATATTATTTTTACATAATGACTTCTAAAATTATAAATTTTCATGGGAATAATTTATCATGTTATGACTATCCCTTATGCAAACCCATAATTTTGAAGATTAATTGAGTATTTGATTTTGAGTATTTTCTTGAAACATGTATATTGGAATTTAATAAATTTAAATAAAGGAAATATATGAGCAAAATTAGATGACATGAATTAGATGATTGATATGACCCTAAATGTTTTACCATGGTACATAAATAATGATTTTTAGCATATTATGATGATATTGGATATGTACATCACGTTGTATGCCTTGTAAGATTTAGCCATGCATAAATTATATCTCATAATAAATGAGAAGGCTGTCGGATGGTGTGAGCCGACAATGCCCCGGGAGTTTTCGGGATGCCCGACCAGGGAGTGAAAATGCCGGATGCCCAGTAGCCCTGTGTGTGTAAATCTGGATGGCCCCGGAGTTGGGATGCCCGGAGCGTAGGGGATGCCAGAAGCACGAATGGTGTGTGCCGTGATTCCTCGTGATGCCAGTTGGGGTGCGAGATGCCCGGCCAGGGAGTGTAAATGCCGGAAGCACGGATGGTGTGTGCCGTGATTCCTCATGATGCCAGTTGGGGTGCGAGATGCCCGGAATGTGGGGGGCCGGAAGCCCGGATGGTGTGTGCCGGGAATGCATTAAAAAGCCAATTAAAAATTGGGAAAATTGAAATGTGAATATGCATATGGTGGTATGTATGCATGGACATGGCATGGTATATGTGAATATGCATATGGTGGTATGTATGCATGGACATGGCATGGTATATGTGAATATGCATATGGTGACATGTATGCATGAGTATGGATTGATGTATATGGTTATATATATATATGGGCATGGATGGATGTATATGCCTATGGTGGTATGTATGAATGGGCATGGCATGATGTGTATGGTGACATGTATGCATGAGCTTGAATTGATGCATATGGTGATATGTATGCATGAGTATTGGATTTGAATATATAGATGAATGGATCCTTATGGCGACATGTGACACATATGTGGAAGTGTGATGATGTATTCCTATATGATGCAATTTCATGTATATGGACTCTAATTGTGATGTCTTGTGTGATGCTTGAGTAGCCATAGGGAATTATTTATTTGCTGAGTGGTTGTACTCACCCCTTTTGGGGACTAACATTTCAGCTTAGAGATGCCGATTCCACCTGTCACGCGGGGCACCTTTTATGGTATACCTTCGACGTGGATATAGAGGTGACGGTGATCGACCGTCCCCTCGTTCTGGATTGACTTTTCTTCGGGTTCGTGCGATAGTATCTTATGAGGTGGGCCTACCGATGGCCCAGTCACACCAGAGTTCATCTCCATCCATGTGCTCCGGGATGGGATAATGCGAGGATGTTGCCACCTCCACCACCCGATGCGCCCGGATGGGTGTAGCCGTCGCGTGAGGGGGAAAGGCTAGAAGCTGAAGGTCTTTTTGGACATGACCGATACCAAGGAGGGATGGGCCGCTCTTTTGAGATCGGTGAAAAGGGGTAGAGGTGTTTCTTTTTGAGTATAAGCCACACTAGTTTGTGCGATGGCTTACTTTTGTATGTACCTACCCGGGATTAACCCATCCTGTAAATATGCAAATAAAATGGTTCGGTTTTCTTTCCTTGATGTCTAGCTGGTGTGCGATTGTCTCATGTTTGTGTGAAGGGAGAGTTGGTAAGATTATGCTTCCGCAAATTAAACTGCGCTGGGACCGTATTTTAAAAAAAAAAAAAAAAAAAAATTTCGTCCACGTATTTATTGGCTTAGTTAAAAAGGAGATGAATGACTGTAATGATCCCTTTGGGTTAAGGGGTGTTACATGACTCATCGCACCTTATCACTCCAGACACAACCTCGCTCTGATACCACTAAATGGGGATGTCACGACCCGAACTCCGAGTACATGCACATCCCTCCGTGGTCGATATAATTTTGCGACGTCCCAGGGAGTGTCGCCGACCCATTGATTATTATGCACATGTGGAAACGTAAAACAATCTCCATACAACATAACAGTGGGATAGAAACGTAGGTTAGTATTTTCACAACCACACCTACAATAAAGTAGTACTTAAAGACAAACCAGTTTAACACTCCAAGGTCTAATACAAAAAGTGAAGCTATTTGATTTCTTATAAGTTAAGCTTCTATTTACAAAACCGAGGTTCGTTAATATATTATCATACTCCTCAACCCTTCTAGGGTGAACTGTCACCCATTCCCAGCCTCGACGGAAGACCCGTCATCACACGGGTGAAGGTAGAGAGACTTCTATTTTTCCTTCCTTGCAAACCAT